>OW971877.1:5000000-6250000 GCA_943193645.1 Acentria ephemerella | reverse complement strand
TGGTATAAGTATTCGAGACATGACGAATGTGTGTGAATTTTGATTAGCAATTAAATTCACACACACACATTTATTTAAGGTAATTTTAAATTAAATGCTAACAAGTTATTTGTGAAGTATATAAACTTCCAAGTTCGGCATTATGCTAATTGTGTGTGTTTTTCTTGAAAACTTTCTGGTAAAGCTTTAAACTTAGTGCGAGAAATTTATCGCGATACCGTCACACCCCTTTCGGTTCAGGATCCCGGGAGATATATAAAAATACAACGAGCATGAGGCTTAGACAAATTGCGAGTTGTTTTGTTTTGTCTGCTTGAACTTCGCGCATTTAATTAAGGGATTTAGAACTCCACTGGATTGCGTCATCTATTCTCCCTAAATGACGCAATACATCTATTTACTTTATCAATAATCAAACAGTTCTGAGTATTAAAACGGCAGTAACGGCAGTAGGTTATCTTATTTAAACAATTGTAGGACTTTAATTATATCGTTAATATAATGATTAAATTGGTTTCAAATTAATAACATATAAATTCATTTAAATGAAATTAGTAACAAATCGGTTTGTAATTTCATTTATATTATTAGTACACAAAATAATACTAGAAAAAAGTAGATGCACTGTTAAAAAGATCATTAATATCGTATGCAAAAAATCTGTTATAACAATATAAAGTTTTTCTTAAATCTTTAAAAAAATATTTTAACTTAATTAAATTTGGCCTTTTTCATAATTGCACTTTCTTCTCATTTTCTTGTACGGCTTGTAAATTAGCCTCGACGGGTTAAAAGGTCGGGAAACGAATTAAAAACGAAACATGAAGGAGGATTTACAAGGATCAGGAGAGTTTGGAAGCATATAAGATAAAATTATAACTTTATATTATTATGGCTTTGACATTCTGTAATAGCATACAAGTTACTTGAACTTGCACCGATTGAAAATAAAAGTCAAAGGTACATAGATAAATGATGAATATGATAAGAAATACATAATATATAACCATCAGACAAAATCTTGTCTTATATGTCGAAGCTTGATAGGTAAAATTATTAAAATTGGCTGGAATAGTTCAATATATGTATGGAACTCGATAAAGTAAAATATTATTTCTATTTTGAAACAAAAATAATATACTTACTTGGAGGTTAAAATAAGAATCGAATAAAAAAGGCCAAGAAACGTTCCATTGATATATCTGTAATGGTATTATGAATAATAGTATATTTTGAATGTTTTCAAAGGTAAATTTTGTTGCTACGTTTTTTGGGAAACCATACGCGATCACCGAAGTGAAGTTAGTAAGACATGAAGTCTTTGATGTCATAATTTGCTGACAACTCCATCCTATGTAGACACATAAATTACCTACTTACCAATACACCCAAGATGTTTTATAAGTCCTGCCGCCCTCATAGCAGCAGGACCGATGCTTACTCCATATTTCTTTTGACCTTTTTCAAAAGGGACTCCAATGATGCCCACTTTGTTTAATGGCTTCCAAGTAGTCACTTTGCTCATATTTCTTACGAACAGTCTGGTAGAAATCATTGTATAAATTAAAAATGGAATCACTTATATTCCACTATTAAGGGAATTATTTCTACATATTTATATTAACAGTGTGATAAAATTATAACTGGTGTGCTGTTAAATCTATCGGAATGAACTGTATACTAAAATAATGTTAACACTTATCTTTTTTTTTGGGTAAAGGTTAAGATAACTCTTAAAGTTCATTTTTAAATGACATCACAAACATTAAGATATAATAAGAATTATTATTCTTCCAAATACCTACGTGATTGTCTTTATTTGTTTATTGTTTGATAATTTACTAATGTGTTGTTTTTAAATGTAATCGTCAAAGCAAAACTTTTATAAATATTTAGGATAAAAAAAGATTTCAAGAGACTAATGATTTGAATCATTGGTCAATTCAATCTTAGATGATTTTTCTCAAAGTAGGTAAAAACTCATATTGGTTTTGAAATTAGAACTGGAAATATTTGTTATAATTTTATAATTAATTTTATAATAATATTTTATTTATCGTTGAAAAAACAGCATTAACTTTGAATTTTATTAAGAATGAATTTGAATTTAACTAAATTTAAATACCTACGTATTTTTACCAAAAATTTATTGAAAATACATGACATAATAAAAGCAAAGTATTGTATGCATACTTTCAACGCTAACTACGTCAACAATGTATACTTTATGCAGTCGTAATCTCAAGTGTGTAGGCAGGTTTTTACCTTAGGCCAATGTTTATTTGATAAAAATAAATAACGTGCAGTGGCAATCACAAAGTTCCATTGTATTTTACAATTTTTTGTTAATATTAGAACTAACAGATTATGTGGTTCAGGATCATCTCATCATGCAATCAAATACAATCAATCGCAATCACTATTATGTCTAAAATGTGAATGTTTCACAGTTGACAAAAAAATATATTTCCTATCAGGTAGGTATATTTTATATAAAACACAACGCAAACACTTTGACGCTTAACTCAACGTCTGCTTGATTTAACCGTCGGATTTAGACTAAAATGCTATACGTTGGGCCTAATATTATTTGCTTATTTGCAACTACCCACAAATATATTTCAGAGAGACAGCATAGCGCGAAACCAAAACAACAAAAAAATACAATAATAATATAATATATTTTAAACATTATGTATAAAATGTCGTTAAAACAAAAAAATAGGCAATTGATTTACACCTATTTGATAAAAGAACCATTGTTAATACTAGCTATATTAAACTGGCAAGACTAATTTGTTCTCAAGACTAGAGAGACACTACAAACCAGAGTTTTGGTCAAATAAAAGTACCAATACTATAAAAACTACCTTATTGTACGATTGTGGCAGTGAAATCCTTAATGATGAATTATTTCACAAACATTTTACGCGCATATTTAAAGCGAGAGGTTGCACAATGGTTAAGTAATCGCACTTGTGTAACACAAGCTTGACTCCATGTGCCAGTCAGTCACGACATCAAATACGATATGTTCATGTTCATTAATATCTTGTTTAAAATTAATAACAGCTTGCATTAAAAAAAGGACACAAACGGAGACTGGAACTCCTTAACTTCACTTTAAGATACACACTTGAGCATCTTTAAAAGAGCCGTGAAGATGCATATTTTGGGTCAAGGTCTGTCAGTTCTCTATAATGTAATGTACTATGTGTATGTCGCTTGCAGCACAGCTTCTTTTCCATATGGTTTCCTCCTACCTGCTTACCATGAGGCGATGTCAATCTTTTCCTGCACTTTCTATAAAATGCTGTGTTTATTAATTAATTTATGGGTGGGTGAGAATACATCACATTTCGCATAAGTTATTGCGCTTAATCGTAGTTGCCCCAAGCACTTATGTGAAAAAGGTTTTAAATGACGTTAGGTTTTCAATTATGTTATATGCCACTAACGAGAAGTAACCTGACCTATAGGTCAGGTTACTTCTCGTTTTGCTAGAATTTGGTAAGTAATGCTATTCATAAAATACAAAGTAGGTACTAAATAAAAACAAGGCCAATAAACTTGTTCTTGTTCTTTATAATGCAATCAGTGTAGAATTCATAAAGAATATTTCTATTGGTATATTCATTTTATTTTTATAAAACTAGTTGGGAAATATATCCTATGTACAGATACATAACATGTAATATTTAATTTCAGCTGCGAATATTTGGATCGATCTACAAGCATCTTCGTAGAACATTAATTACCGCATATAATTTGCGAAAAATAAATAATACAGTGAAATTATAGTTTAAATCAGTATTTTAATAACAGCAAATAGACCATAGACGCGTGTAAATGTATTTCCCTGGGCACTGTTGTGACTGCGATAAAACAATGTCTTAGTATCATTCGAATGCATTTTATCTATCCAAGGTAAGTAAGGTCCAAGCACGGTGAATATATTGTATTTACCGTTCATCGACTTCAATTCCAATAACCCACTCGGGAATGCAGATACACCAACAAGTTCGGAGCCCATCAAAACTGGTGCACCATCTCCGAATGCGCCTGCATACGTTTTTCTGTAGTTTGAATATTCGTAGCCGCACACACAGTAATACCATTTGGGATTCTTGCACGGACTCTGCCGGTAGTTCTGATATTGCAATACGACCATATCGATTGAACTGATCCACCCATAGCCGACAGTTTTTAAATTCTTCTTATTCAATTCAGATGCGTAATAGTTGCTTAAATCCGCAGAAGGTATGAAAACGGTCAGTGTAGGTTGCACTGCAATAACTAGACCTAAGTTACTGTGCATCTTTGTCACGTTCGGATCAGTCGATTTAAGTTTGAAAATATAGTCTCCATGCAGTATTGTTTTGGCAATTTCGACCAGGCTACCGTTATTGATATTTTTATTCAACACCGCACAACCGATCGCTATATAGTAAAGTTGGGGTACGATGCAGCTACCCGAAGTGAGCACTGTTCTTTTATTAATCACTGTTCCTGTGCACAAGTATTCTTTAGACACGTTTAATAATGCTACAATGTACGGATGTTCCTCAGCTAATGCTTCAACTAGTTTCCAATCAACAGGGCTTATTTTGATGTGTGATTTTTCACTGAACACGTCACCGACGCTTGCAATTACAATGATCCCAATAAAATTTGGCCATGTAAAAACCATGGCAATTCAGGAGTTTATACATAGAAGGTTTAATTTCTCTAATACATAGTCATATATATTTATAAATATCTCTTCTATAAACATGAGATGTGTCGTCTATTGACAGTGACAACGAAACCATATCAACGGATATGGAAATATAAGGAGGCGGGAATCGATGCGTTCGTATCTTTGAAAAGTTCTGCCTATGGATACGTAACCTTTTCTGGCACTTCTGCCAATTTTTTTTCTCACAGCAGAATAATATTTACCTAAGTTGATTTTCAATATTCTGGGCATGGATAAAACGTAGCGTTTCCGAGTTAAATAACTTTCCTAAATTGAAATGATTTTTCTCCAGTGTTGTATCTAGTTTATGAGGGGCCATGTTCTATCTTTCACATCTTTGCTGTATTCAGCGATATCTCCCTACTAACTTAGCCTTAAAAATAAAAATGGGCCGCTCAGCTACGTTGTTTATCGTGTTTTCAAGAATCTGCTTAATAATTTACAACCGTCTCAGGAAATCTTTTTCCCCTATCATATGCGTTTGCGTTTTTCAATCGAAATTCGAACTTGTTATATACAAATATAGACACAAAGTTAATTCGAGTAGCGACCCTCAACTAGTGACCCAACTCGCTGAAAAAATACAACACTACAGTGTAATGCCATTACGCCAGTCCTCTGAATTGGAATGGACTATACTCGTCTCATTAAATGTTTAAGATTTTCTTCTTCAAATTCTAATAACTTTTCTTTAAAATAAAAATGTAAAAAAAACAGAAAGTATTTGATTATGAAAAACACTCTTTCCAGTTGTTGAATTTTCAATATAGCGGCAGTGAAAAACGTGCATGACTGTGTTTCAATAAAGTGCTAAGTGTAAGCACTTTCGTTTTGAGAGATCTCGTACTCTAGTCATTACATATGAATTCATATTGTGCTTTATACATGTATGAGGATTTGTAAATTAGCGCGTCTGTATTATTTCAGATTCTTAGTAGAATATTTTGGTCTTACTGCAACAAACTCCAAAAATCCTTTCACTTAAACTGATTTTCTCGTTTTGGAGTCAAAGTATGGTGGTCAGTAAAGATTTGTGAATAATGCCTTTATTTTGAGTCAAGTTTACTCATATTTTGATCTGTGATTTATTTCATATTTTGTTGCATAAAAATTATTTTTCAGTGAGTTGAATGATTCAACGTCATATTAAATTTCGGTCATTTTTATTTGGCTTAAAATACATATATACACCAAATTAAAATTGTTCTGTTACCTGCTTCGGTTACTTTACAGAATAGTTTTATTTTATTTAGTTATACCCCTAGCCGTTGGTCCTGGATTTTACCACAAACTTTACCACCCACATACAATTAGGCTAGAGTGTTGGAGTAACGGCTTTATAGTCCACATGTGTTTGTCCAATCTAGTGTTTTTTCTATAGAAAGGACTAAGTACTTGTCTGTGGCAAGCAATTGTAGCAAACATAAAGTGTGATGAAACCGATAATGAGTGCCCTTCATACTTTTGCTTTGTTTTTAACGTTCCCCAAATTAATTAAGTCTGAAATCTCTTGAAGCTGAGAAAAATTAAAACTTCTCGAGTCGAGTCGTGTCAATGCAATTAAAAGTTACGGCTGTTTACTTATGTTGTATATTGTGATAAGTGTCACAATATGTCATATAATGTGACACCTGTCACAATAAGAGAATAAGAGGATACTAAGGGAATAAAACCTATAAGGAGTGACATCCTCCATTGACCTAGAATCATGAAATTTCACTAATGTCTATTCCATTTTAAGAGAAAAATCCGATTATAGTAACTAATAATTCTCATTTTTAGAATTTACTCTTTAATTGCAGTAGAATATTTACCTATTCTCAAATGATTTCTGATTTTGATATGTACCGCTACTAACCACAATTTATATTTCTTGATAATTTTTGTCAATCGGCGGTATCGGTGTCAGCGGTGTCGAGTCATTTACTGTGCTTTTTTTCATAAAAATTTCAGATATGTTTTTGGGGAAATTTAATGTTACTCGGAAAAATGATAATAATTCGAGATTCAATTCCATTTATGGATGAAATATTTACTCCTCCCTTGGAGCGTGAATCCGATTCGTGCTTGGCCAGTTTTTTTCTTTTTATGATTCAATTAAAGGGGCACAATCGAAGGGTATTAAAACTTCTAAATTAAAATCTCAACCTGACTTCATTCCCGTCGAGGTGGACAGTGACTTTGTGTTTAGGCCGCACCAGAATTCAATTTCTTCGAGGGTTTAGAACGATCTCTTTCAAATTGCATTTTTCCTTTAGGTTTGTCCTCAATCAATTGGAAATTCCAGTAATAATAAAAGGAGGGGTGACAAAATGTTTCAACGGTAGGTTGGCTTTAATCGAACAAAGGACCAGATGTTTATGAAAAAGCTTATTTTTTTGGTGTAAGATCGAGAAATATTTCATGTATTTTAATATTCACATTCGGTACTTTATACGTACTTTTAGATTCAGCTAAATTACATGGTAGTGAGGTGTGTAATTACTATTATTTAATTATATTTGGCATGTTGGGACAAAGAATCTGCGGAATTCACGAATTTTCTCCAACAATAATGCCATCAGGGAAGGATAAATGTATTAAAGAAACATTGGTACAGAAGTATGAAGTAAATATTGATAAAAGCGGTTAGATAATAGTATTTGTTTGAACTTTGATTGTTTCAATTACGCAAGTAATAAAATATTGTTATTTGCTATTTGAAAACAACGAACTGTTCCCTTACATGTCCTTACTATGGATTCGGTAGCATTTCAGTCGCATCTTATAATCATACTAAGTTCCCTAAATTGGAGAGCTATAAAACTTTATAGCAAGGATATCAGATAAAAGAAACAAACTATGAAGTAAGGAATCTGACTGAATTAACGCGGTCTAATAATTTTTAAACATAATACTGTCTTTACTATTATTGTTAACAAAAATGCGATAGTATGCTTTTCAAACTTGGTAATAAGACGGTAATTTTTATGAAAGTTTTTGCTCTAGTTAAAGTTCCTAACGATTTGTTGTGAAACGAAAACTTTTTACTAATTAAATTACCTACTAAATAAGGAAAACATGGTGGTATACTTTAGTCGGCTTCAATGGCTAACTGGCTATTGTTAGTTAAAAGCTAATTAATTACAAATAAACAGTGTTAACAGGTGCTTAGATGGATTCCTTTGAGAAAAGACTTTGTGTAAAGGAAGAAATTCACTTTCCAATACAATAGAAAGTAATTGAATGTTATTACGGTACGGAATGTTGTGAACGGTCATTTTTAAGTTAAGGGGAGTACTTATATTTATTTATACTTTTTATCAATAAATTTCACAAAATCATTAAAAGTTGTAAAATTAAAAGGCAAAAGCAAGCTATTGTATATATAGTTCAATAATAATACATCGTGAAATAGTCTACGCTTTACTATCGCTGTTTTAGTTATACTAAATTGTGGTTAAGCTGGTTGGTCCGTACTGCGTTGTGGTCGAAAATCAATTACGGGATACATGAATAAACATACCTTTTCCCTTAGTCTCTGAACGGAACAAAATGAGTAGAATAAATGCAGTTTTTCGCCCAACGTTTGGGATTTTGTGCGGACAGATTGTTTTAGTTTGAATATTTTAAAGTAAGTTTTATTTAATTCCTTTTAAAATGAATCAAAATTTGTAAGACGTGTTCATGGGATTTAATTGGTAAAGAAATTCATTACAACGTCAACTGACATCTTCCCATGACCATTGTATGTTTACTGTTTAATGTTTTATTGATTTTTTTTACTCGGGTATAATCCTTTAAAGAGGTTTTATTTTAAATATGCATCTAGTTGGTATGCACCAACATATGGATAAGGCTTACGGCCGAATGAGTACTCAGACGAGTCCTTTAATTGCATACAATTAACCTGCGGCAACCTGCTCAAAAGTTAAGCAATGCTCAATCTGGCCATACAAATTGACGATTATGCAATCCATGAAATAAAATATACAAGACCGTCCAAATTTTAGAAGCTTTTGAGTGTTTAAACGAAATACTCGTAGCTATAATATTTAGAATTTCATTGATAGATATAGCACTTTCCCTTAATAAATCTTACCAATATTGTTCTAACACAGCACTTACATGACCGCACTTATAACCTTTGTACAAAATTCCGCTATAATTGATTTTAAAATCGTTTCAAAGGAGTTTGTAATTTGTTAAATGTTGAGTAGTATTTTGCGCTATAGAATTTATTCTGTCAAAATACGCTAAAAGCGTTTGATAACTTAATCTTCTCAAAAACTAGGATTACCATAAACCCAAGTAATTTAATTACAGCATGAAGTTGAAAGGATTAAGGGTAAGTGCAGACCGAAAGCAGAATGAGAATAACAGTTTTATATATAAAGTTATAACATTATGATTTCTTTTCACAAGTAGGTATTGAAGAAATGCGCCAGTAATCTTGTTGCATTACGCTTAAAATTGAATATGAAAAGACTGTAATAGTCTTTGACGTTAATTGTTTTCTTATGCTAGACTCAGATTTCGGGATTAATGATAAAAGTAATTTTTTCCCAAAGTTTTAGGATATTATTGAGCAGCGATGCTTTTTTATATAAACAATTTTAATTTTTCTGACATGGACAAATTAAAATTGTTTACCGTTTACTGCTGCCAGAAAACACTTTTTTGACGAAATTTTACAGTAAGTGCGGAGGTATAATTTATATCTATCAATAAATTACTTTCAATCTCGAAATCTGTTTGTAACAACAGTATATTGTTCAAAGTTTTTTCAGATTAACTCTTTAAAAGCCATACAAGTCTTATACAAAACTACGTCGAACGCAACTGACACATTTTTGAACATGTCTTGGCCGCTTAGTAAAAGTTTCGTATATTGCTTTTAATAAAGTCACTGGAAGTGGATCTACATGGCTTTGAGTACTCATTGAAATCCAGCATAGTGCTCGCAGAGCAATGGCACTTGCCCTAAAGTGCCCTAGACGAACGGCTCGGTTACGAAAAACAGATTTGCTTAAATACTTGGTGGAATTAACGGAGCGAATTCTGCCATCAACGGTTGAAGGAGTTACGACTTCAATTCCATTTACTTATAACTTACTACTTCTAGATAAATTTGGTTCTCGACAGTCCTTTGATTAGATTAATTACATAAGTTGTTTGGAGTTTTTGTGGAACACTTAATTTGTCTGTGGCCTAAATTTGTAAGTTTGAAATTTCAGAAATTTAATTTACAAGATTTTAAGGTAGGATAAGTTTTTATGCATTTCATAAAATATAATTTGATTTGATTAGATTTTCTTTTTGTTGCAAGGTTTTTGGCAAACCGCGTTCGTTACAATACTGATATTTACGCATATTCACTCCGTAAACGTTTCTTCACCTAAAACGTTTCTTAAATGAGAAATATTTAATCTTATAACAATACAAGGTATTGTTTATTAATTATTATTTATAGGTGACATTCATAGAAAGTGTAAAGATACCTATATCAGGAGGCCACCGCTCGCAGAGAACGTGTTATCGTGTTTCTCCAAGGTGTATTAAAATATACGAGAATAAAAATTTAGAGAGTTAACACAGTTTTCGTACTTGTCTACTTGTTTGTTGTGGTACGAACATAATTACATAGAATTTTACCATTTGCCGCCATGGTTATTTCTAAAAGTAGAAAAAAGTTAACTGTTGTTCAAAAACAGATACTGTTTCTGAGAGTTCTGCAATGGAACGGTGCATTTATATATTCGGTTTGTAGTGGACATCACAAAATTATTTTGATTAATTTCAAAAACAGATTACATGAACGAGAGGTAACGACAAAGAAGCTAAGTAGAGGTTTTGCTTTGCATTTCATTTAGCCTCTATTGTAACAAACGTCGAGTGGCTACGCTGAATGCATTCTGCCTTAGACCATTAAATGGGTAGCTGCGTTATATTGCAAAATATTTAATTTCCTACCTTTTTTTGCAAAGCTTTTTTCAATTACTAGAACTAGTTACCCGTGTACCATTCATAAAGAATTTTATTAGCAGATCTTTAACGACTCAAACTTACTTTAATTAGAAATGTTAAGTAGGGGCAGAAATCTTAAAAGTTAAATGTGACGCCAATAAAGTGATTAATAAAGTATTTGATTCGTTTATTAAAGGATTTCCCTTAATGAAATGATTTTAGATTAATTGGCATGCAGTAATTTCACATACACGAGAAAAGCTCAGGGAATTCTTTAGGAAACAAATGTCTGCTAGGGGAAATATCTTTATTTCTGCCAAGAGGCCGACCTCATTTAAATGTAAACAAATTCTGGAATTAAATCGACGGAGCACATAAAAAGAAACTGAGCTACGAAAATGGTAACTTTCCGGACTTTATATGAAAGAGAATATAATTAGGTCCATTGTGTGTTGAAGCGTCATTAGGTAAATAAAATGAGCCAAAGAGAATTTGAAGCACGAAGAGAAACACAAAGTATAAGTTTTTAAAGTTAAATAGTCTCTTTGCTGGCTTTACTTGTTGAGTTCAGCGAGCATATTGACTGATTCTTTTTATTGTTTCAAAAAACTTTTGGCATCCATCTTAAAATATATGAAATACTTATTTCTTCAAAAAGTGATTATACACTATCTCCTGAGCATAGTGAGGGATTTAAAAGTATGTTTCCTCTCTTATATAAAAATAGTAAAATGTTAAAGATTTCAGACAAAAAATTTTTCAACTTTGGTATATATATTATATATAGTTCTAGGTGAATTGAAGCTATCTGTTCGTTAATCTACCGGGGGCCAATAATAATATAATGAATGTAATAAAAACAGATAAAATGATTGTAATTTATTTTCTTAACATTTCCCACAAAATAAAAAAATACAATATTGTATTTAATAAGTAATAGTGCTTGTGACGCTCAACAAAAAATTAAATTGTCAATAAAAAAAATCAATTGACCCACGCATTCTTGTCATATAAGTATTCTACATCTTATAATAGCCATTTTTCATGAAAGGATGTTTAATATGAAATTGATATTTGTGTAAAGGCAGCTCCGTTAACTTTTACTTTGTTATGAGTATACAATTCCCCATAGGTTTGTATGTGTTAAAGTAAAAACCAATATTTAATAGTTTCCGCAATATTTAATAATAAGTTTTGTGTAGCATGTAAAGCATAAATGAACTTATTAAAATAAATATTTAATAAGTGAAAATACATATAGTAAACATTACATTTCAACAAAGGGAGAAAAATATATTTTCACCCTTTCTTCTGAGTCAGCAAACTTATTGAAGTCTTGTGAACGATTCAAAAAAAGAAGCCTGCGGCTAGGAAGGTCTGGTCTTATAATACAACGTAAATGTTGCGTGCGCTTCGACCCCAGAGAGAACTCTTTATGTTGGGGTATATAATAAAAGAAAACTGGCTCTCTCTTATAATCCTAGTTTCTAAAAAGAAATAAGTGTTTAGTTTTTTAATATCGCCTGCTGAAGCACCTTGAAACTTGAAGAATGAAACATGAAACACTTGGTTAAACTAAATTAAACTTATATTTCAAAACAGTTTTAAAGAAAACACAAAATCGACTTTAGAATGCTAAAAGGCACAAATAATTCAATTTAAGAACATTCCAAATTTAAAAGCATTTTTGGAGACGGAACTCTTTTTCTATTGTTTCTGGAAACAACTTAGCACCAACTGCAAAAAATACTTTTATATTTGATAAGTTCTTAGATTGATTATTTTTTCACAATTTTGAGTGGTTAGTTTCTAAGGTTAAAGGTACATGAGTGACCGTCAACTTGCCTGTTTGATTGTCGTTGGTAAGAATGAGACTCATAAACGTAGTCGAAGTTAATTAATACGCATTATTTGGGATAACTCAAAAACTGTATGTCGCTCAAATTTGAATGGGACCAAAAGACAAGCACCAGCTTTCGAACATGAAAGAATCATCAAAATTGTACACTCAGTAAAAAAGTTCTGAGGTACACACATATTACATAAAAAATATACTGTTGAACTGTTAACATAACAGAAATGATTCGTAATACTCGTGACTTGCTAGAATCGTATTTGTAGAATCATTTCTGTTTCTGTTTCGTTCATACACATCATACAAACTAGAATCGGTATTTGACCTGGGCCATCTGGCTTAGTTGACGTAGGCAATCAAATCTGAAAGAAGGTACTTATAACTAAATGTGCTGCTAACAGATAACCTACCTAATCTATTCAGATCAATTTTTAAGTTTTCAGTCAGTAGTAATACCTTAAAAGGGTAACAAAATAACTTTATTTACGATAAATTAGAAATGATTAAAATCAACTTCTCAATAAATATTCCATGATTAGTGGAATTCATCTATTATGGTTGACCTAATAATATTAAAATGAACTAAAAAATATATAAAATATTCACTATAAATAAGATCAGAAAAAATTAATCTAGGAAGAACTGGTTCGGCTAGTGATAATTCCCATTGCGTCCATCCTTTCTGAAATAGGAGTGTATTTCGAGACCTCTGTGCCAAATTATATGGGAATTCCTTTGTCCATTAGAGAGGCCTAAAGGGATTTCCCAAAGAATAGCCTTTAAAATTACGGATGATTTTTATTCTATACATTATGTAACTGTTTATGAATATAAAGTTACTGCGTGATGGTGAAATATAATATAATTTTATTTTTGCAAGATCTAGTCATAGTAAAAATATTTTATTCTTTATTTAAAGTATATTTTATTAGCTTACCAGCTTACCAGAGCTTTTATCCAGATATGTGTGGTTCAATATCTAGACATAAGTCGTCGCCATTCGCCTCCGCGACATTCGTTTAAAAATTCGTGGCCCGGAGCCGACGCGCACTACTATTCATATATTCGCCGAGTAAACATTCGGACACTTGCACGAAAATACGAATGACGTTCAATATTGACGGCTTTCGCGCTACATCTACAGAATTTATAATACAAATATACGACCTACAAGATAAAAAAACTCTACGTAGCCAATGGTGATGATTATTTATTAATACGACAAATAGTAGTTTACGTTGCAAATAATAAAAAATATACAGTTTTATAAGAATGAGGTATGAAAATCACACACAGAACCTGTATCAATTGCCTCGTACATAGCTTTCATTCCTGAAGAGAAGCGGAGTGGAATGTGAAGCCTACTTTTTATGTCGTTTGCTATGAAAATATAATAATTTTATTTTCATTGGATTGTGGACATTTACTTATCGAAACGAAATAAAGCTTTTTTCGTGTTATTAGCGTTTTCTAAAAAAGTAGAAGAGGTGAATATATTTACTTCTTTTGAAACCATAAAATAAGTGCGCATTATTCTGGGAAACTAACGCTTTATTATATATTATGGGCTACAGGCGATACGTTTTACATGGCAGAGATGTAAGGAAAACACTGAAATTGATGAAAAACATTTAAAAACAGATCCCAGCGTGTTTATAAATATTTTTCAAGCATTATAAAGATTAAATTTTAAGGTATTAATTGGCCATTCGAGTCTTGTAGGTTATAACGGGACCATCAAGCGGTCGCTTCGCTTTGAAAATTATGGTCCGCCTGAGCTCTTTCAATATCTATTATTTAAGTTAAGAAGATTTCGCCGCGTTTGCATAATGATGTCCATTCAGTTCGCGATTTTGTGATTTCCCAAATTGTAAATGAGTGAATTCGTAATTTTAACTGAACTTTATATAATATATAATAGATTTAGAATAATGAGATAATTATTTTAGAAAATTGGCTCTAACTAACATGATTGTAAGTGTAGGTCTTATTACATGACTATATTTAGTGTAGTTTTTTAAGTTCTTCAAATATTGTAAGTGTGATCTTTAGGATTTTGGTCGGCAACAACGCCTATATAAAGACAACATTATAAGTCTTGAGTATTTGATTACTATTAAAAGGAACTAATCTTCATCATTACACCCAGCGTTAATAGACTAATTAATTAAAAGTCGATTAAAGTGGTCAATCATTGGTTAACAATCGTTAGTCTTCCTAATTGCCCTACACATGTTCCATTGAAATCTATAAAAATATTATGAAGGATTCTTAACATCACAGTTTCTTGTAAAATTTATGTTATTAAATAATCATAATATCTCTGTAAAAAATTGACTTGTTAAATTCTTTAATGTATGACTGGTTTTTATATTTATAAAATTGTAACTACAAGAGATAAAACATTGAGTGGAATTGCTTTACTTCTGGACATGAAAATAATTAGGAAAATTTGGGTCAATTATGTTTTTTAATTTTACGTAACAACTTCTGCATTATTAGTCAGTGATATTGTGACATTTACCATGTAGCGAACAAGCTACTAAAATAACAGCGAATTGCGCCATGGATAAAATTGTAACACAATTTGACAGTAGCAGATAGTTGACCCTAGGTCGTTTGGGAGTGTATCATCGCAGCGTAGGAAATTAGTCATAAAATAATAAATTAGGAAAACATTCATTAGGTGTATAGGTGATGGTTCTCAATTACCCTATGAGAACTATCTGCTTTTTTGATATTCTTGTATATTAACTTATTTTATTCACTTTATTGAGATGCTCTCAGACTGCTGATGTCAGTCGCTTTCTTTACGTACACAATCTTTTTCAAGCTTTTATTTAACATGCGTAGCTATTCCGGTCAACTCTTGCGACTGAATTTTAAAGCAATTTATCCTCAACCAATGGATATGAAATTTCGTTTGATACACTTTAACGTTTTTTTTAGTAAAACTAAAAACAGAATCTTGTTCTTAAAAATGATTTTCCCTATTTAATATTTATGTAATAAATATAATATAAAATATGTAACAAATTTCTTATAAGTGAGAAACAAAGGTTTTTTGAACACAATTATATAATTCTTAGAAATAAACCAAATTAATTGAAATATGCGTCGTTGCTTTTAATAAGGTTGACAAAAACTAGTTCTAAGCTGCCCTCTGAATTACGGCTCCCGGTAATTTACGGACCACTATCAGAGGGTAATTTGTGCCTGGCTCGCGAACTGTAAATCATGATGGCTTCGTGATCACGAACCTACTTGACAACTAAACATTTTCAAGCTGAATGTCAACGTAGTCGTTCGATTTAAAAGTAGGGTATTAGATACGTACATATTTAATATATTTATAGATAAGGTTATTGTTCTCATCAGATATGTTTTCTTCTGTTTCATGAAAAGGAATAGTTTTTCTCTCAAATTTATCTAAGTTTCCGTACATTTGACTTAATTTATTCTTAGCTGTCCACTGATCTATATTTCTTCTGCTTTTTAACGGTCTTCGTTGTTGCGACGCATCATTGTCGATGAGGCGTAGGGAATTAAGGCCTGCAACTTGCATCGTAAAATATAGTCCAGAAGGGTTTGTGTAACACCTTGCTAGTGGCTCTATCGTAATATCTGCAAAAAATTTTATGTTAAGTGGATTTTAAAATATAAGATGGGTAATTAATATTTTAAACTTATTCTATTAGCAACGATTAGAGATTTTTTTTAAATATATTAATAGTCGACTGAAAGCTTTTAGCGTGTTATTCAAAATTTTAAAATAGTTGCGTCTGATAATAGTATTCTGTTGTTGTTTCGCTTGTTTTAATCGCGTCATCAGAAAATACCCTTACACGTGCAGTGTCAGATTGGTGGCGAGACACACGAGTATAACGCGTCGAGCCATAGCTAACCATGCGCGGCGTTTGCCTCGCAGTCTCTATCCGCCTACCAATGTTTTTGTATATGTTGATTAAACTTACTGAATCCAGCAGCACAAGATAGCATGTCAATATGACAGTGGTTGATCACGGTTCGGTATTTAAATGACTTCGAGTTTTTCCATATCTTAGCACACACCGGTTCGTATGTTTCAATGCAGTGTGTGGGACAAGCGTGGCCGCAGCCTTGCTGAGCGCCAACAATACCGAAGTCGTTTGCTCGACGAGACTTAACCGCCTTCGTGATGTTACACAAGGTGCCGGGAACTTGATATATATCTTTGGAGGATACCAGAGTAAAATATTAATACTTTATTTAATAAAACTTGACAGTCTTTATGCAGGTTTTAAACATCATTGCTTGCCATTTCAGTCATTCTGCACGAGTCAGTCTGCTTGGTACAACGTAACGGCAGCAACGTTCTCGAAATTTCGAGCAAACTGACATAAACATATTGCCGTTACGTGACATTCGAGGTGAGCTTGTACAGACATTGCTAAAACACCTTACTGAAGTGCCTCGACTAGACTTACGTACGTCGTAACATAACATAAGGTTCTGACGGAATGTTGGTCAGTAGTATGCTTACTAACTTATAATATATTGATGGCCGTCTGGTCGAGTAGTCAGTACCCCTGTCTACTTAGTCAGGAGTAACGGGTTCGAATCCCGGTAGGGACAGATATTTATATGGTGACTTCTGATATATTAACGGAGACTCTTAATGATGCTTAATTTAGGATATTATGTGTGAGTGTAATAAATAGTATATTAATATGTGATATAGAAATACAAGGAATGGGAAACATTTAAATCTCCTATCTCAAGAATATCAATGCAATAGCAACGCGATGTGAACTAATTCTTGATATTACTGGTCTATAGGCAAAGGTAACTTAAGTAACTTAAACGATTCATTATTTAAGAATTATATTTGGCATTTTTAAATGTAAAAAAATTGACGCTTAAGACCCGTTCGAATAAGTGTTAAACCTAAAATATAATGCAAAAATAAAGTTAAAAATGATTTAAAACTCCAGTGGTACCTCGACATTGCGTACTCATGCTATTGCAAGAATCCATATCAAGTTACCTATTTGAAATATCCACTTAATTAATCCTAAAATTCCAGAACGATAAACCGATTATTTACGGTAATTAATATATAGATAATACTATCCAAACTTACTGTGATTTTGTAAATATCTTCTATAAAGCTAACTTCGAAAAATAACTGCCTATTTGAAGTTCTGTAAAATCAGCACGAATGAATAATAGACTGATCCATTAATAATATCCTCTCACGTAGTACATTGAGTACAATTTTTTAAAGACCCAAGCCTCTAAAAATTAAGTAAACAAATTTCTGTAAGACTTTATTGATTACAAATTTTGTGGTCTCCATCACCATACCCCAATAGCATGCCGCTTCTTTTAAAATTTAAGCCCAATTATACCTTGATAATGACTGTCTAGTGCAAATTTAGGAAATATCACGAAACACAGGTGGCAAATTATTTTTGAGGTTAAAAAAGTTGAAATAAACTTGAGGAATATTGTTGGACTATTTTAATATACATTAGTGTACAAGTTATTCTCAATATTTATTATCGCTACTATCTCTGTCTGTCATTTAATGTTTGGCTCTCATGTCAAATGTGACATGAGAGACAATAAGGTAGACAATGGTCTACCTTTAAGATTATGAGCTATTAGTGCAACGCATTTCTTTTAAATGTTGAACATATAACGTGCATAATTATTATCGCTATGTCTATTTCGAATATTTAAGTATTTAATCGATAGTATTTAATCAAAGGTTAAACGAACTATAGTTAAAGGGCTATTGTTTTGTATACGTATATACGGTTTATTGTCATTACTGCTGCTGAATAACAGGACATTCCGTAATGTCCTCTGTTCGTGTCATACCGTTATGACACGATTTGGGATCTGTAATTACAAATCAGAATAGATCTGAAATTATTTTTTTCCTTCGTCATTAATTACTAACTTTGAGGTAAAAAGCACTCAGAAATGGCGCTTGACAAATCGTTTTCGTTTCTAAGATTGATGAAATACTTGGATGACGAAAAGATAGAAGAGTGTTTGATATTTACCGTCAGTACATAGGACAGAACATTAAGAATATATATTTTGCACTACGAAATTCTACGTATTAAAAATAAAATAAGGTCAGTCGTCAACCTGAAATGATTCGACTGTATAAATTATTTATTTAAATAAAACTAATTGACACGGTGAACTTTGCTTCCCCCGACACCGAGTATAATTGCAGAAATTATAGTTACAATGTTAAGAATGTCAGTTAGACGATTTAACATACTGAAAAACTAATTTTCTGTAATTGAAAATTATTTCACATTTTTGCCCAGTTTTATGAATTTAACTGAAAACACAAAAAAATATTCAAATTGATCAAGCCGTTTTTGAGTTTTAGCGAGGCTAACGAGCAACTATATATTTTTATATATAAGAAATACAAAAGTTTTTTTGGTAAATATATAATGGTGCATACATAATATTAAAATAGTTTTAGTTTATATACCACTAACACTTACTTATTTTCGGTTTTAATTCACATTTGATCCGGTTAAGGTGGCATATATTTTGATACCTTTGAATTACTTTTACGCCATTTTTATCTGCGATTCCACAAACGTAGTCCTCTACATTTGAACACTTAGTTTCAGAACAAATTTCGCCCTTTAACACAGGAAATGCTGACAGGGAAAGAATATAGTTATAAAAAAAATATATGTTTTTTAATTCTTAATATGGTAGCTTTTCGCCTTCATCTCACCTGATTCCTCAAACACTTATTGGTGTTAATTACAATGATGATAATTTAACATGATTGTTATGGCGGCAGACTTAGGTAAGATGGTGTATGATAAAGATATTACATTAAATACTTACATCGTGGAATAAATATAATTATTAAATTTAAAAGCGTTGAATATGTCATAATAACTGATAGCTTTCATGCGTAATAAGTTATTTCCTTACACTTTTTATTTATATTATAAACTGCATTTCGGTTTAACGTGCCTTAGGTACAAATAGGTAAGTCGATCAATCACATTTTACAGCCGAAAGAAGTAAAATTTATGGCGGAAAATTTAATTAAGTCGGCTGACTTATTAATCTCTGAAACTAACTAAGTATACAGCTATACCTACTTTACATTTAACTGCATATATTATAGGTATTATTCTTACTAGCGTGGTGAAGCTTTTAAATTTAGCTAAATAAATAGTCAATACCACAAATCACAAGCACATCAATACCATAGCAAGTCGGTTTCGGTCAAAATCCGAAAATACCGAATTTGTGAGAAAAGGAATGTTGGAAAGAGTTATTAATATTTCTTAAATTTATAGACCTCTGAAAGGAACTGTTCCTAATTTATCGTCTGCAAATTGATAGTGTCTTTTTGTGATTGTTAAAAAGTTTCGGTAAAATATTACCTATATTCAACAAGCAAAAAAGGCAGAAAATAAACAAAATTGATCTTTTTTAATGTGCTTTTATTAGTTAAGAAATTAATGTAATCTAACTTATAAGTAAATAATATTTAATACACCTTCTAAAACAGGAAGTGTACCAATAAGGTTGGCTCTTTTGTAAAGTGATATACGTTCTATTATTTATTGAATATTTATTAACAAATTGTTGGTTGTTTTTTACGATAAAGGTACTTCACTGCTTTCAATAAGCGTACTGATAGAAACCGGTTAATTACCCATTCGAATTCTCTAGACACTCTTTAGTATCTTTGAGCTTAAACACTCATTATGCCTTGAATACGTTGAATATTCTGTAAATTGAATAATACAAAGATGTTTTTTATGAGAATATCTTTAAAATTTCACAAGTAATTTGTTTTTTTATATTAATATATTATAACACATATTTTATTACTTTAATGTCGACGGTATGATGTGTATAGCAATGTGAAGTAGGAATATGATGTTGTTAGGAACTGAAACAAAGGCAAGATAAATTGAATCATTGTAAATAAATAAATAGTACAAATATGAGACGGCATCGCAACAACTCACCGAACCATATGTAGTCATCGTAATCATTTTGAATTTTAATGCAGTGAAATAAAGTGGCTTTTGTGATCTGAAAGTAAATATCGAAAATTTGAGACAACATATAATTTTCTGAATACATTTCATCAAAGAGTATGCCCATAATGTATATCAAGTATTTTTTTTAAACATTAGAGAGTGTTGGCAATTATTGTTACAACGTAGGAAAAATGATTTTTTAATATTTTAAATATGAGCATTTTGCCTTAAGTTTCAAAGTATGTTTTTAATAAGGAAAGTCCTTATGATTGAGCATTTATGATTGTTTCGAAGATTTGAGTGAAATCTGAGGAAAATTGAGATTTCAAAAGTAGAATTATATTTTTAACAAAATCGCACCAGGAAGTAAGTGATATTTAATTTATTAGCATAATCTGTAGATTCTAAACAATATTTCAAAGAATGTTCAATGTAAATTTTCATAAAATTCAAGCTTATTAATAATTGAGTACACCGTGGTAAAGAAATCTTCATTCCTCATGCAATTAAGCTTACTATAATTCAAACTCGATTGGCGCTCCAATTAGCCAACTTGCTGATGATGTGAGCATTCAAAGAGCGAGTTTACCTTTGTAGCAAGACTAGTAGCGCTCGACGGCAGTGCGCGTTACACGTATACCAGCCGCTGTCAAACACAGCGTCAGCTACGCCTACGCTCTGAAAATATACAGTATATATTTTTTAAATGAAATCTCCCTATGTGAATATATATAATCACAAATCTAATAAAATAGGACCAGGACAAGACAAATTTTAACACACTTTAGAAGATATAATCATCTTTTTAAGTTGATGTTCTTTAGTCTTTTTAAAAACAAGGATGGTTTGACCGCTTTAAATAATTTTTTGTGTTTTATTCGGTTTCATTCAGACGTGATTTAAAATAACGATAACTGGTAAAATCTTAAAGCAAAATTTAAAAATATATAATGACAAAAAAAATCACTTTTTTTGTTATTTCAGCATGTAAAATAGTCTAACTGACATAATAAACATTTAAACTGTAATTTCTCCCTATAAGTGGTAGTTTGTGGGTGATACGAAGTTCACCGGGAAGACTAGTAAATAAAAAAAAGATTTTAACTAGCTCGTACAATGATAATGAGTAGTATATTAAAATATATTTATAAAGTATTAAAATAAATATTTCTCCTTTATACGCTTCTAAACCATCAATCCGTTTTTGATGCAACTTTCGTAAAAACTGTTGTTGTATATATGCCCCAGAAGGTTCCTGACCTAAAATACTTTAAAGAATATTTATGTATATGCATGAAAATGTTTTTTTATCTGGCATTGCAACGCGTGCCAAGTAGAAGTACGAAGATTTCTTTTTGGGTAAATTTGTACTCATATTATGTTTGTTAATATAGGTTGGTTTATTAAAAACTTTTTGTTTATTTTATAACAGCGACATATATTCATATTGTCATCATATCGTTTTGAATTCAGCGAAGTAAAGATATTCCTCTATAGTCTACAGCAATTTTTCAGGAGAGCATATTCCGAACTGTGATTCAGAGCGTATCAAAGAGAAAAATATTTTATAACTTGGAAACTTTAAAATATGCATACATGTATTCTATAAAATTACACTACCAGCCACAGCTAAAATAAAACAGCCAAACTATAAAATTTATGTATTATTGAAATAACATTAAATCTGAATTCTGAAGTTTAAATGTGAGATATGTCTGTACAAATTATGTACTAATATTAGATATCGGGGGAATACGCTCTATTACGCACCTACATTATAAATGTACATAAATAATCAAACAAACATCACGACTCGTCAATAATTACAGTAAACATGATTCCAGTCATTATTAATTTTACAATTAATAGTTAATATACTGTGTTGAAACTATTTAAGTAATTGACACAAATTTGACACAAAAATATTACACATTTCGCCATTATGATTTGTGAATGTTAGAACAAAATATTTACACACAGTTAAAATTTTAATTTCAAAATATACTCACTATTAATTGACATATTTCCTTACAAAGGACATTTAAAACTATTTCAGTTATAAAGCTATTAAAACGTGTCTTGTTTTTCAATTTATGTGTCATTTATATATTAATTATTTGAAAAATACCAATTAAATATACAAAGCTACGCTAAGCATGCTAAGTTACGCTTGCAATACAATATAGCAAAAATAAACAACCCAGAAATTACTAAATATGACCCCCATATCAATTCTGAAAAGGCTGATATCTATATATAAAGTAAGTTATTTAGGTATAAAGTAAACTCACTGCTCTAGAGATGTCGTCTGCATACCAACAGATCATGCCCATTTGTGCCAGTGAAATAATTACAAATATTTTGTCATTGACTTCTTCCCAGGGGTTGAGGAACTGCAAAACAGAGGAAGATTTGCGTGTATTCTTTTAGGTTTTATTATTTATTTAGGACAACCATCAACTGTACAGTAAACTGAATAATTGAGAGTTTTTTTTCCAGGACATTAAGATATACAATCGGCACCGTTATCTACGATAAGATACATAAGTATTATTCTTTAAGTTTTATTGTATAAGGTGGTATTGTTATATTGTAATAACAAAAGTTGAGTAATTCTGTCAAAAGCTGAATGAGTTCGCCAAAGGTTCAAACTTCTTTTATGACAAAGAATGCCAAGCAATTATATTCTGGAGACAATGTGAATGTCTCCCGAGCCCTGTATTACACTTACTCTTCACACTTAAACACAGCGAGTTCGAAATAGGAAAGGCGTCGGTACTGCTGACGACCATTCAAGCTAGTCTACTTTCCTATTGTGTTTCAAAGGTACTTTGTTTTCGTTACTGTTGCGGTCGTGAAAGCTGCGAATAACATTGATTATCAAAGTTGTTATTTATGTTATCCTTTTTAAAAATTTACTTTTAAAACGAACAAAGGATCTCTTACAATTTGTATCCAAACCGTTTATTTGTTTTAGAGTTTGCTATTAGTTAACGACATGTGCGAGGTTAAATAAAATTGAACAATAGGGGTAAAGTGTTGTCTGGGCTGCAGCGAGTTTTGTTCAGTAGTTTACTAAGAAAACAAAATACAACAAACAAAGACAGAATACTACTGCAAAGTTTTTATTTCATTCCATTTAGTTCATTTGTTCAAAGAAGTTCAACTAGGTAAATAGTTTCTACTCTAAGACACAAGTTTATATCATCAGGATTACTTGTTATCTTAACGGGACTATCTCGACGCTCCGAAAACGTTAAAAACAATTCTTTTTATTCAGTCATAACATCGCTAGTGTACCTAGTGTAACACTATTTTTGGAAAAAATATTAAAAAACATCCTCTTTATTATACTCTTTATATATCTTTTATTTCTAATACGACTTTCTTATTTTCATTTACTTATTGTGTGCAAAAACACACAATAAATAAAGGACACACATACTTATCTTTAATTAAGCATTATTTTAATAATTGTAGTACTAACTTAAAAGTGTTATTTTAGTTAAAACATTGTGCTTTGGATTACAGTGAGGAACCAAACATATTCAAATAGTGTTGTAACTTATTGATTTACTGTATGGTTTCGATTAATATCACTATAAAAATATATAAAATAACTTTTCAACGTACCACGACATTAAAAAGACAGCAACATAAATTAACAGAGCTAAGTAGAAGATTGATCAGATTGACAGCTGAAAAGGCGTCCTCCAGATCGTTACCGTAACTAAAACAAGAAATTCGTTCTGAAGTTTATTAAGAAATATTGCGAGATTAATTGAGATATTGGTATGAATAAAACAGTTTAATGTCATGTCTGCAAGATATTGAGACCAATGACCAAATGGTTGCCAAGTTGGGTTTTCCGCAAAGAAGGGCAGATTCCCACAAGATGGATCTAAACTCAATCGAATCCGCAATCCAACAGTTGTCTTGTCCCCAGAATTCCATCGCAAAGACATAAATAACCTACCAATTTTTAGTACTTTATGGAAATTTTTAATACTTTAACAGCTAATATGATGTGCTGATAATTTCCAAGACTTACTCGCGTGCTCCTGATAAGGAAGAGAATATAACATAAGGCCAAAAAGCTCTTAACAGCTCCTCCCTTGTCAAAGTTAATCGTTCTTTCAAAATAATATTTTATCCTAGATCCATCCATCATTGTAATCAATAAGAATGTGTGTAAAGAAATTATATATACCTATCTCAATTACATACCTTATCAAACTTTGGTGTATTTTTACCAGCTCAACTATTTGAGGATAACAATCCTGATAAATCCTTTCATCCCCGGTATAATTTTGTTGCGATTTGCCAAGATTTCTTATCTTCACTTGTAGCAAACGTAAAAGCATACTGATGTGACTGGCCATCGTAATAAATAACAAGTCTGCTCCAACCATAGAGCAAACCGAAAATACTCCTTAAATTGTCGGAAATACTTAGGACTTAGGTACCTTAATAATTGAAATTTACGACTTTAACAAAACCAATGCCATTTTGTTAAACTCGTAGAATTATCTTAGTTTTGTTAACCATGAACTATTAGTTAGAACCAAAATGATCGAATCTACGCACATTATAACTGATAGAGTATTTTAAAGATTTAACTTCTTTCGTAGATAACTGTGAGCTTTCCTTTCTGTTGTTTTGTCCGTAAATAAACAATGATAATAATGTTGTCGAATTTGGTTTTCATATTACGAAAATCTTAAATAGTTGTGAACAAAATAGATAAGCTAGATTATTACCATGAATAAAATGTAGGCATGCTTAAAATTTTGTTCATTTAATTACAACACTATATATATTATATTTATGAGGATATATTAAATATTTATAAGAAATAAGCATTTAAATTTGCTGAGGCGGATATATACTTATAGCAAAAAACTCAATTAGCACTTAACGTTCTATAAAGACTAGATTAGAAAAATGTTTTATCAACAGATAATGAGAATATTTAACTTCCTTAGGTCCAACTACAGAGAATTTAACAAGATTTCGACAGTGACCGCAAAGAACTGTCTCTTTGCAGCGCTTCATTTTGTTGTAAAAAGGAAACATTCTTCATTTAGGTAACAGTTATATTAAATTTTGACGTAGAAAATAATATCAATATCACAGTTTCTAAAATATTGCATAAAATTGAAAAGATTGCAGAAATAATTTTGGTATATTTATAATAACTTACCTGCAAATACTTCGAATATATAAGCAAATGTGTGCGGTAATGGTTTTGAAGTATCAAATGGGTAATATACATGCCATATTAAATTTATGCTTGAAGGTTTACCTTTGATACTGTAGTATAAGTGTAATAAGATCGGTGTTAAGTTGTAACCCCAAAGACCGACTAAAGTATTCATAGTATAAACTGAAAAAAAACAAAGATTTCTAAAAGAATTTTTGAAATGTTTTTTCAACGAAAATTGCCCAACAAAAACACAAGTGCCTTGAGATAAATAAAAAATAATTGTCTCCATAGTGTGGTTTGACCACTAAAAAAATATGACTACGCGAATTGCGATTAATTAATCAAGTGTTAGCAACTTACAATTCTGTACAATTTTCAGGGCAGAGAGGCTGGATCGCTTAATTTCCGAAGATTCCTTATCGGTTTCCGTTACAGGCCAAAAGTCAGGCAGCTCATTTACCAGACGTCGGAACGCGTTTTGCTTATACCAAATTGTCAACAGTTTGCCAAAGCCTGTAAAAGCATGAAAATAGTGTTTTCTGAAAGTGAACTATAAAACAATTTCAATGAAGGTTTTATATAAATACAATCTTAAATTGTTTTTCAAGCAGTTATCAATAAACATACGGCTTGCTTACGGCAAGCTATAATTATTGACAATTAAAGAGACCAGCTTGCTTTAAGGATAAATTTTGAATAATATAGAATAATCTTGTAGTGATGTCGAACCAAGAAGTCTAATAGATGCTAACTCATTGTGTCATAGCCGGCAATATGTAAGTAGCTTCCCAAAAACTCTTCCAGAGACACGTGAGTTGCAACCAACGAAGCTGTGAAAGCGAATTCTCCTATCAACATAGTAAATACAAGCGTCACAGCAGTGGCTAGTGATAAATACATTACAAATTTCTCGCATAACGTTTTTGGTGGTTCGTCTATGAACGATAAACCCATTCTTTTCACGAATAGATTACATTTGTTTAGAGTTTCATGAATTTCTTTTTGTGCGATATTATTATGATCAGTTAACATCTTGCCAGTAGCAGATGTGGTAACGATTGACAAGAAAATCAAAGGTTTCGTTTTTATACTTACTTGATCCTTTATCATTATTGTACATGAATTAATAATTGTACGTTGAATTGAAGTTATGTCTCTTTTTCGTAATAGTCTATTAGAACACAAATTATAGATTGATTCGAAAACTTTTCGATAAATTTTTACTATTAAATAGATATTGAATTCAAATTAAGTTGATAGAAATTATAGGGTTAACCAATTTTTTCGTAGTTGTGGAAAACTAAATTATCTACCTGTTTATTTAGAAATACTGATTACTAAATATTATTAATAAAATAAATCAGTTATATACTCTATTTATTATGTTTGTCTAGAAGAGATTGCAACTAGCAATAAAACCGCCTTTTTTGTTATATTCTGTTTTATCTTTGCGCTATTCATGGATTTATATGCATCTATTTAAATAATGCGTTAAAACTTATTTTTTACTATATTTAAAATAATGATAGCAAACCAGGCGAGCTGATGGTAAGCGGTAACCGAATCATAAAGACCCTCAAATCACGTAGGACGCAGACTTCAACATAACAATACTTTAGTCTACCTTAAATAGAAGGTTCAACCTAGGAATAAATATTTAGTAGTGTGTTCTCACTGAATATTCAGCTGTCGTTTAGCAAAAATGGTTCTTCGCCGATTAATTTTAATGATTGGTATCATAGGGCAGGTCTTTAAGAAGTTTTAAAGTTGCTACTAAGAATAAAGTTGCCCCACAGGTAGTAGGTTGGTTGTTATATAGAGATTAGCAGTTGAGAATCTATAAGGTTTGAAATTTCAATAAGCTGAGCTGACTCTGCTCCAATTACAGACACTTAGTCTCAGATGCGCCATCCTAAATTGATATACAATATCCCAAAATCGATTGAGCTAGTGATACATATATCCTTATTAAAAGTTGTTAAGTTCTGTTAAAACGCAAAGATTTGACAACCCATACAACTTCCCTTACCTTATTAGAAACGTACTAGATTTGGACGTACAAAGACAGATGTTGATAAAACACAATACCTAAGTTTAGTTGAACGCACTTTCTCCAAAAGTACAAGTTACTCATGCATTTCCACAAGGCAAAACTGGTGGATTTTATGATGATTTAATGATGGTAAAACAAACGTAATTTGTTTTATTAATATAATAGGTTAGTAAGTTATTTTTAAGGCATCAAAATGATTCACGGACACAAGAAACAATCCAGATCTATAATTAGTGGAAACTTTATGCATCGCAGTAAATAAACTTATCGTTCTGCTCCGGGCTCTCTCTATACAAACTAGGTATACAATAATATTATATATACAAAGAAGTAACACTAGTTATGCTAAAAATGCAGCAGCATACTATGCAAAGATTTGCTATAATAAGAATTTATCGTGTTCGGATATGTTTAATGCCAGTAGAGAAGTTGAAAACTGTGGTATGTACTGTGGAATTTTGTAAATAAATGAAATTAAATACGCGTTGACCCGATGAGCTTTTATCACCTTCAGTAAGTAGTTCCGTTCAACAAGCATATTGTAAACACTACGTTTGTCTGCCGCTACATATATAAAAGTAATCCAAAGTGGTGATGAAAGTAAAGACATGTTAGAACGGATTAAACATTTTCGACATTATGATTTGGTTACGCTAAAAAAGTATTAAGAAAAATTTCAAAGAAAACCACCCCTGTATTAAAGGTAATAAAACAGAATAACAAATATTTAAATCAAATAACTTTTAAGATCGGTCTGTTTTTGTATTTATTATTATTCTATAATACTTTATTGTATATACATAGCAACATCTTACAACAAAGAGGAAGAGAGGTTTATTATATACACAATGTTGAGACATTGTTTTAGTAGACAATGTAAGAATTTATCTTAACTAACTGTAGGTTCTTACTTGTCACTTTGTAGCAAATTAAATAATCTATACTTTATGTATACCAATACTTTTTAGCTGATTATTTTCTAACCTCAGGAACTACTGATTCAAATTGAAAAATTCTTTTTGTGTTGGATAGTCCTTTTATTAAGGAAGGCTATAGGCTATATAACATCACACTACTACCTATGAAAGCTGAGCATCAAAGATAATAAATGATGCAAACACAGGGAAATAGTATTCTTTTTCAGAGCTTTAGTTGCTGCGCAAATATACCGGAAATGTAATCCTAAAGTTCTAAAGAAAAGGCCGCTATAACCTTTTATTGAGAATAACATTTGTTATTAACATGATTGAAGTGCTTAAAACCAAATAAATGTTCAAAGTAAATCATGTAGCCTACCCACGTACCTGCGTAAGACATGTTATTTTCCGGCATCCACGCGAACAAAGTCGCGGCTACAGCTATAAGTAATAAAGCCGAGCGTACTCTTTATCATTGATAAATATAGAGAGTTGAACTTATTGAGAGTTGTTATAATTATTGTAGTATTTTGACAGCGATATATTGAATACATACATTATATTACATTTCTAACAATTAAATTTCAACTTTGATGAAGGTGCTCAGGTGTCAGGCATTTTAACATAATTGTTTTGAATGTATAATTACACAGGTACGCATATAATAATATCTTAATACGTAATTGTTAAGGGATCAATCGCTGGTACAATGCAAGGGTTCCAAAATTAAGCTTCTCTTCAGTTACTCGTATATATGACGAGACATAAACTATTCCCACTAACATATCATCCGTTATTAGGCAACTGCTGCTTACACACGTGTAACAAGTTTACACACGTGTATTAGCTAAGGGCTCTCATGATGGGTGACGATTCAAGTTATGATAAAGTCGTGAGTTAGGAACTGAATTCCAGATTGCATTCGTATTACAGATGCAATTTATTACAACTGAATGTTCTATGGGAATTTGGTCTATCTATGTTATTAGTAATTTATTGTATCGAATTGTGTAAGTCCGTAAAATAACAAAAACTTTCGCAAGCCCTAATAAAAGGATTCAACAGTAATCTGTTTTGAGAGTTACTACAACTCACAAGACACAAAACCTGCATTGTGAACAAGTTACAGGGCACTGCAAATTAAACAAATACTTGTTTCAAATAGGTTCGAAGTAAGTCGCGGTATGTAGGTTCTATAAGGAGTCAGTCGAAACCGCTATGTAGTTTTCTGCTCCTGTGGTCCTTCAATGCATAAACGAAGCATAAGGGTTGCCACAAAAGATCGAATACTGGTCGAAGAGGCCTATGGGGCCCAAAAGTAACAGAACAATAATAATAATTTATTATATTAATTAATTACTAAGGTATAACATTACAATATTGTTATATTAAGCTCATTTAAGCTCTCGCTGTTTTTCTGTTTAAGCAAAAGATAGCAAGTGTAATTACCGGGCATGGGAAATATTAACATCTGTTGTGTTGTAAAACGTACTTAATATTCTTATTTATTACTTCTATCAACAAGACAAACACTGCAATACGGTATAAAGTATATGTACCGCTTAGATTAAGATAAAGACTAAAGTGCTAACTTTTCTGCCCACTCGACCAGACGGCCGTCAAATGATAAATATAAGTTTAGTTAGTCACTGAAAGTGGCCTAAATTACATATATTTTCCGTGTTTTAATATTTTTTATGCGTGCGAGCGTATGTTTTTTTTTACCTATGACATCCTTCAACAACAGATTGTGATTTAGCAGTTTCTAATTGATATAATCAACCTAAAATAATTCGTTACAATGTAAGCAGTAGGAATATTCACAATTTTTTGACAGTTTACAATAACGCAAGGCAGGTTATAATTTAACGGTATACATAATTTTCCGGTGACATACAGCAGACGCGTTTTTAAATAAATATTCTTAGTACAAGGCAAGAACATTTTGTTATTAATTTAAACATATGTCAGACGATGCCTTATTATCGCAGAATGCGCGATGTAGCTACAATATCCTACGGCAAGCGAATCTACATAAAGTACACGAAAATATAATTGTTTTAGTTTGTGAAAATATACCATTGTGATCAAACTTTAGGAATTTCATTTACTTTTCTTAGAACAGTGAAAAGAGCCTTATAGGTTTAAGGATTAGGCGTATTCAAGCTTACACAAGTGGGGGGTATGTAAGTGCTCATTATCTTATCCGAGTCCAAATGAAAAGGGTCTCTCTAACTTTGACGGCTGTCGGGTGGAGTGGTCAGTCCCCCTGTCTACTTAGCCAGAGGTTTGGGGTTCGAATCCCAGAAGGGGAAGATATTTCTATGATGAGTAAATATGATAAATATTTGTCCACGAATCATGGACGTATGTTTATTTAGTATAATTCTGATATTTACATACCAAGAACCTTTCCTTCCTAGTTAACCCTGCAAGTCTTCAGCCTAATTAAGAAATGTGTTAAAGATTTGGAATAAAATATATCTCTACTAAATCAAATATTGTGACCACAATTTACTGATACACCGACCGACCAACGATAAGCGAACCTACATTTAGTGCACGAAAATTTGTTTCAGTTTGTGGAATTATACCATTGTGATCAAATTTTAGGAATTTCATTCCGTTTTCCTAGTACAGTGAAAAGAGCTTTATAGGTTTAAGGATTAGGCGTAATATACTAGTGTTACGAATGTATCGAGTCTTCAGAGTCCTTTTTGTATGGCTTTAGTCAAGTAATTTATAAAATTATTGATATGAAAAGAGAGGTTAATGTTATTTGAACATTGAACTCTTTTTTCATATAAATTAAAAAATATTCCTAAAACGTTACATTACTGATCTGTACAGTACACATAACATATGATGATTTAAGAAAAAAATTAAAAACGAAGTATTGATTTGTCTGATATGAATATTAATTTGTCTGACTCAGTTTTATTGTAGTTTTCTACAAAATATGCTTCCTCTCTATCTTCCTATATAGGGTTCTTATAGATTTTCATTATCCAACATTAGCTTGCGAGCTAACTTCCAAATAGCACTTATAAGTCTCGAGTCCTTCTCAACACTACTATATACGCTAAAGACTAGAACTGTCGTAAAAGAGGCATCTAAGCGTAAACAAACTATCGTCTTCGAATCCCGGTTGGCCTTACCTGACTCCGGTATTCTGAGATTACTCGTGCGGGGGTATTTAGCTGGCTTTGTGGGATTAACGGAGGATTTCGCAAAAGTAAGCAGATGCTCTTTTATCTACCCAGCTCTTTATTTTGTTTCACTTTGAATAATGGCGCGGTGTTTCTATGATAGGTAGCGTTGCAACTCTATAGATAGGCCTATTGATATTGCAACTGTTTTTCGATATTATTGATAGTGGAACTTTTTGGATGCAACTGACTGCAGCCGGGAGCATCCTTCTGGGTGCCACCAAATGCAACTGAAAATGATGAATTATAATTTTAATAATTTTATTTAAAATATAATCACTACTTTCATACTAATTCCTTCTTTTTACATATTACTGAAATATATATTTTTATAGATCTGACAAATAGGAAAAACTTTTTATGTTTTTTTAGTTGAACGAATAAACAAACTCAGATTTATGGAGTGATATACTAACAAATATGATGTACTAATAAGTGATATACTAATAAAGTAGGTCAAATCTTAATATTTAAGTATTTTCTGAAAACAGTTAAACTATCATATATTACCAACATTGTCTTACCAATCTCCACCATAACTCGAAAGGCGCGTTTGCCGGCTTTTGGGATTACAGTGAGATCCTTTAGAAATAAGTTGTTACGCGTTATCCATTGGCAGCTATCTATTTTGTATCACATATAATCCTGTGTCACTGTCATTGTTAACATTGTTCACTGTTTTATTAGAAAATAAATACACTGGTAAGAATGTAATGTGTTACGAACTGGCTGAATATGAGCTAAATACGCCTTTTTACTTTCGTTTTGTGTGTATATAGTTTTTAATGTTGGACAGCTAGGCTGATAGCTTTGATTTGTGTGTTTGATTTATTATTTTTGTTCTTGTTATTTATTATTTTCAAAATAAACCTTTCTTCCGTGCTACCGGCTCCTAAATAAAAATATTTACAGTCAGCAACATAATGTGAAATATTTTCTGCGATAATTATTCAATTTTGTGATTCGTTTTCTAGCGCAGGAATGTAGCATTAGCTTTCCAAACTTCACTATTAGTGATAAATGTTGCTAAATCAAAAACATTGTCAATTTATGTAGGAACAAACGCTTGAGACCAGTATTGGACGTATATATATAGTATTTAATTTGGCTGGGTCTCTAAATCACACCGATCCGATTATTTATTGAGGTCGTTGGGTGATACTTACTTCACAGATAATACTATATATTAAATTTAAATAATATAAAAATGTAAAATTCTTTATTATGTTACTAATAATGTACACATTTTTTATGTTGGTTGTTAACCTGTTTAGAATGGCAATACTAGTGTAAGGTTACCCCGCCCTCCTTTAGCAAATTATCACATATTTAGTTGCACTTTAATATAAAGGCAAAATATCCATAAAAATATATCACCCACTCACAAACAACATCGCGTGTTAAACCCAAAATGAATGTGCTCTAATGTAAAATTAATCTTTCAACGGATTATGGCGCGTAAAGGAAAATTTTCATGAATCCTTTTTGCCTGTCCGGTCGCATTATGTAGGATTCAATGGAAACCGAACGCTCTTTATCTGAGAACGAGAGCTTTACTATCTGGAACTTTCATTTGACGTTAGGTGCTAAACTGCCATTATAAAAATTGATCCATGTTCACACCTCTCACTAGTAACACTCTTCAGCATACTCTCGTGATTACAAATTTTAGTAGGACAGAGATTAAATGTGTGACGTCAATATAAAATGGCATTTCATATCACGTGAGAAATGATTTCTCTTTCTTTTGCAGTCTGTTCCGCCTAGAAATGTCGCGTAGGTGTACATCCTTTGTAAGGAAATTTTTGGGTTATAAGTAAGTCTAAGAGCCCACAGAAAGTAGCATTTGGGAGTTATGCATTACGAGACATTCGTATAAAATTTTATTTAGTTTTTACCTGCTGATATTTATTAAGCTTTATTTAAAAAATATCTCCATAATCCGAGTAAAACTTAAGTTTTTGTTTTTTAATTTATTTCTACAGTTTTCTCATACAGACTTATCGAAGTAAATATACACACCGGCACAATTAGCGGAACACAAAAAAAGCAGGATTTTAAAATGGCAGCAAGTTCTCTTTACTGATGAGTGCAGAGTTCTTTTAAAACAGATCGATGGGAGACAGCGAATATGGAGACGCAAAGGAGAACGCCACATACAGTCTAATTTTGAACACACAGTGGCTTATGGTGGCGGCTCGATTATGGTTTGGGGAGGGATATGTTTGGGAGCTCGCACGGAGTTAGTGATAGTCACAGGAGGGACCATGACAGCAGATCGATACATCAGAGACATTTTAGAAGAACATGTTGTACCATTTGCCCCATTTATTGGTGACGACTTTATTCAAATGCAAGATAATGCTCGTGCTCATAGTGCACAATCGGTACAGGCATATCTGAGCCACGTAGGTATACCGGTGATGCAGTGGCCAGCAAATTCCCCCGATATGAATCCGATAGAGCATGTCTGGGACTTGCTAAAAAGAAGGGTTAAATCCAGAATGCCACCCCCCAACAATCTGAATGAACTTGGAAACGCATTACTTGAGAATTGGGAGCGGTTGCCTCAAGAAATCATCGATAACATAATCTGTAGCATGCCCAGACGAATGGAAACCGTAATCAGAGCAAGAGGGGGAAACACACGTTATTAATTTTGCTTTAATTTTATTGTAAAATCATTTAATGCTTACTTTTTTATTTTTTTGTGATGGTTCATAATCATCTAAAAATTTCACTTATTTCAAATTTCTTTAATAAAAAATAACGAAGACTTTTCAAAGTCGTTGTTAAAAGATGTTAATCAATTTGTTATTTTGTGTCTAATTACATTTTCGTCAAATATATGCGTTATTATCTTATAGTCTCACTTTTTTTTCTGTTCCGCTAATTGTGCCGGTGTGTATAGTAATATTTATGACCTCCATTTAGATCTTAGTGATGAAATGGCTTCTCTCATCATAATTTTTCTCTTGTCATTTGAGTTAAGAAAATTTTATCAATTGTTCAATTGTCTTACAGCTCCATTATTTTTAACTTGTCAATATTATGTGTATAAAAATTAACTAAGGCTCTGTCTGACACATCATAATAATTGAATTTTTTTTGTTAATTCGAAATTAAAAAAAAATGAATAATACTATTTATTATTAACATGTATAAATTTAGACCACCCAAATTTATTATAGTTATGATTATTGTAGATTTAGTTGATGTAATCGAAATACGGTTTTCTTGTCTCAAGAGCTTGACTTTTTTATTACTCCTATTATTTTTACAATACAAACCTTTGTCGACTTTTTCGCTGTTTTAGGTACTACTACTACTACAATATTAGTTAAGTGCCTAAAATGTTTAGGGTAGGAAGAGTTATACTGGTGTCTTCAAATTTGTATAAAAATGAAAAACAGGTCAGGAACATTTACAAATATTTAATAAGCAAGGTACGAATGTATCGAAAGGTGGTGTAATTATGAACGGTTAATTATTGACATCAATACCTCACATTCCTCATAATGCACAAGTCGGGCATCAAATATGGGAAAACACATGACGAATATCGGCCATAAGTCCACCTAGGTGGCCCGATGTAGATTGGTGGGTGACAACGGTTCCTGTTACAACCGGGCTCAATGGTACTGACAAGCTTAATGTTGCGTTCCTGAGTTGTCACGTATCTGGGACTATATGCAAACTTGAAATGCAAGTATTTTGTCCAAAATAAGGTCAATGTTAGTGAAGTAATCCTAGGATAACTTAAACTCATATCGCGAGCTCAGGATTTTATGTAACATGAAAACTTTTTCGTTAACCACTTAGGTTACACTCAGCGGAATAAGTAAGTATACTTGTAACACTTGTTACAACGTAAGCACTTTGGTATTTGCTTTTAAATGGCAGATCGATTTGTTTTAAAAAGAAAGCAAGCAGCAACCAAATGTAGTGCAGATAAATATAATTTGACCTTTAAAACATCACTATCAAACGTCATGCATTTTTGATGTGGTATTTTAATAAATACGAACAACAAATAAAAGATAAAATACTCGTGAATTGCTTTTAATAAATAAATATAATAGAATCCGAAATTGATCCGCCAGTGACACTATATTCATTAACGCTATCATTAATGTACAGAAATCTTACAAGTAGAATACTTTGTACTGTTACAAAATATTAATCATAAGGGAAAGCTTTTAGTCGCCTGTATCTCTGTATATTGTATAAATATGAGTACTGTCCACTTTCTTCTTTCCCTTTTAGTGTTAACCATTTTTCCAAGTTCATTTTTACTGACGAAGACAAATTGTAAGTCTTGTCGAGCTTTTTAGTGGGTTACTTATATTATAAAACAATTTCTGGTTTATTATTATATCAAAGCCTTTATAACTTCTTTTATTGTGATAAATAATATACTGAAGTAAAGAAGAAAATTACCAATACACGTTATACACCTTAGGGTATAAAATAGTCTCTAACAACATATTATTTAAAAATACATATCAATGAAATACTACTTACTTTTTCATGAAATATGCTTGAAAGGTATAAACCACGTGGTTTAATGTGGTTCGTCTATAGAAGGCCCTTGGGTACCTATATCAATTTAATGAACAATGCTCCAACTCATCGTAGGAGCTCTTTGAACAAAGGGAACTTAAATTAGTTTGAGAAATAAATTGGGAACCTTTAATTTGCACAGAAAGGGTAGTATATGAAATATTCAAGTCTTTGATATATCGCAAGGGCGTATGTCGTGGTACACGCACAAAGGGTCTTGTATGGAAGATGAAAAGGTTTATGCATAATACTTTATTAAGTTAACAACAATTTGTAGGTTTAATGAACGTTATTGTATTATTGTACTATTTCATTATGCGGAGTTGCCTAATGGCACACAGCGCATGCAACGAAAGGTCTGAAAAAGAATATTTTTCACCTTTTATACATAATTTTTAATGATGCTCAGAAAGAATTAGCATTATATAAAAATATCATCATATTTTCGCTCGAAGCACACGTTGAGTTAATGTAACTTTGTTTATAATCATAAACACAGGCGGGCCCCTTTTTGTTTGAGACAAATTTAATTTGGCTTGCACACCTGGCTGAGATCGCACCCTCCGTGACATCCTTTTATATTAATCTGAATATACGACTGAAAGCATAAGCGTAATAGATTTTTTCAATGTGATGATTTGATGTGACAATACGGAGTTATTAAAGATTGAAATTTATCCCATCACCTACCGCCCCGACGAATTCTTTATTTGGCGAGAAGTCAAGCAAAAATTTGGTTTTTAAAAAAAGCGGTTTTTAAAAAACTTAGGGAATGGAGCGTTGTTGAACCATTGAAGCCTTTTGAGACATATTTATTTAAAATAGTTTTAGTTAAAAAAACTTGTTCAAACCCTTAGATTTCGATCTCGTTACTTCTAACGTAGGTTGTAATTTTTTTCTTAATATTCTGACGTAATGGCTTGTGATGCAGAACTTCGTTAATACTTTGTGAATTTATATTCTCGTTTAAAATTTTCAACTCAGGTAGGTACTTTACAACTTAGCTGTTAGCAGTAGGCACGTGGGCATTCTGAATCAAACTTTATGTTGATCAGAGGGGTGGCAAAGACTGGTGAAGCGTGACTTTTATTTCTGGATTGGAGTTTTGAATACATAATGGCCATATTTTAACTGTTAGCATTTTTTTCATCAAGAAAAATCACATGCTGCCTATTTGAAAATGCTCTCATTACATTTGAATTAGCTGAATCTCTAGTGATGGAGACTACCTTCTTCTGAACGGAGTCCGGGGCTCAATTCCCAGTGATGACAGAATTTATGTTACGTTTTGGTTAGTGGTAGGGCTTTTCCATAATCCTCCTGACAAGCTACCGCTATCATACCTAAAACCTGTCGCGATAACCATAATATACCAATATGTTGTTTTTGAGCAGTGGTCAGTTGGAGGTAAGAAAGCCAGCTTCTCTGTGGTTATGGAATCAACGTGAACTATAGAACCTAGAACTATTTAGTTAAAGAAAAAACTATTTGGGATAGCAGCTTAGAACCATTGGCATATAGTGTTGTTTAACAACACTAGGAGTAGAACGTAGATTGCAATGGCTCTTCCTTAATAAAACACATTGCATGCTTACGGATTTTATAATAAATTTACAAGTTTTTTGACTCCCTTTGTTTATTAATATTGATTTCTCCCGAGTCCATTTAACTTTTAAATTGCCTTAATTGATAAAGGCTTTTTGTTAATTTATATTTTTGAAACAAACTTTGAATTAACTACTAATTGCCTAATAGTCATCTGGGAATTGTATATTTTGAACCATTATTTACGTAATGAATTCAATATAGCTATACCTACAAATATACCTTGAAATAAGTGCCACCTTAAATAGAGAAGGTTACAGTAAAAAGTAAAAAGGTGGTATTAATCATATTTTCATTTATATAATATTTCACATATATATATATATATATATATATATATATATATATACGTGAAACGAATAGTTATGTTTTATCATAAATCGTTCCAGGAATTTTCTATAGCTTTTTAGAGCTAAAAAAACCTCTCAAAACTTCGGGAGCAAAATTTATAACTTTATATAAACGAACGATTCTTGATATGAGCTTTGAAAGCCGTTATTAATCCCAGCCAGCGATGTGGTGTATGCCCGAAATTTGTACTCTTCAGAACGCCTGCGTCCAGTAATGAGAAAGAGAGACGTAACTTTTGTTGAGCAGGTAATAAGCTATAGTTGCAATTTAATATCAGAGGGATCATACGATTATATTTATTAGCACAGAGAAAGTAGTTAACATGTAAATAATTCCAATATTACGAAACAAAGTACCCCACCCCGTCTCTCCATTCACAACTCAAAAACTAATGCACATGCAGTACTGCATTTTCGTGTGGTTGTTACCGATATAGTGATTTATGTGATTTATACTCTGGGAGCAGTTGGTGAGGGCTGCTACTTATGTAAATAAAATATAAAGAATCCTTGTACCACAGAACGCTAAATATAGCCGATATTTTTACGAATAAAGTTTCCATAGTTTCTCTAGGCAAAACCACGAGGGGTTTGTTTTAGAACTTTGTGTGAGGGCAAGTAAAACTGCATACTAACTTGTGTGCACACGTTAATATGCTTCAGCATTTTTAGATTCTAGAGATGTTTTGAAAATTCATATTCTTCCGATTCAGAATATTATTTTGCCATCATCAGCATTAAAAAATAAGCCGACATTAGGGTACTACCGCTTCAAAATTTAACTACGTCACTATGTTAAACGCTGAGGATTTATTGATCTTGATCAGCTTATTACCACTCACATTGAAGCAAAGCAAAGGATATGCAATTAACTTAGTAACCAACCGATACATGTACAAAAGAAATACAAAAGAGTTTCTTTAGATTGACGGCCGGCTGGCCTTATGGACAGTATTCCTAGCTACAGGCTTCTGAGCCAGGGCTCCTAGGTACGACTTCCGCCGGAAAAGTAGTTCTCTTTGCATGAATGTTATATATGTATGTTTGTTTCTTGTATTCTAATATTGAAACATGTAAGCACAATATAAAGTACGAGTACCGTTTTGTAATATCTATAACTCAAGCCCTTAATGATGCTTATTTTGGGCTGGATAATCGATGTCAAAGAATCAAATCTTTTGCTTCTTACAAGATGGGCAATTCGAACTTAATTCACAAAATTTATAGTGTAAGTCTGTCTAAAGCTAATCCCTTCAAACGACTACGATCCGCTGGTGACTCACATAAAGTAAAAAGTCAGATGTTTTATAATAATATGCGGGCTTGATAGAATAAAAAAGTTGGTTCTTGGTGTCTAATAATGGAAAATCTCTAAAAGGCAATTTTTTAACCGCACAAAATCATTTTCGACAGAAAAATATATTTAAAAACATAAGCTGTCGAAAAGTAAAAAGACTTGTGAAGCTAAATGTTTTACATGAACACAGTAATCATATAAATTAAGATTTTGCACAATATAATGTGCATCCGTGCGAAGTGGCTGAGATAAAATGGCCGAAATGCACTTTGAACAACTTTTGACTTATTACTTTATTACTACAGCACTTTTATGCATTCAGCAGCGATGAACTTTAACTGGAATTACTTTTGCTACATAACCTAGAATGTTGTAATAAAATTTGATGTATCACATAAAAGACTTTGAAATCTATATTGAGTAAGATTTCGTCCAACTGAAATTAAAAACCATTTATTGGAATTGGTATTAATATTTGGTAACTAATCATACCATTATCTTAATTCGTCACTTTGGATTTCCCAAGTTACTTTGGGCAATTTCTATCGGTGCTAAGCCCGACTGGGCGGGTAGGTCAGTAAGCGGATTCCTGATTTAAAAACTTTGATTTTATACATACTATTATCAGTTAAAAAATTAAAGTTAGTCAAGAGTGATTCAACTATTGGTATTTCATAATGAGGTTTTTTGGCTGCTTGCTCATGTGACAATTTTAGCTTCAATTGTACACAACCTAATGTCTGCACATTACGTTATGTACAATTGAAGTTACGAAAAGTACAATACGTCTAGTCTAGTCTAGTATCTAGTCTATCTTCTACTAGGTTAGAAAGGGGAGTCAGATAATTCAGTTGAGTCACTTCTTGCTGGCGGCGAGTGAAGCTATGATAAATGGCTAGAGCAAAGATGAATTGTCATCTTTGCAGCCTCTTTGGGTCTGTTTTTGGAATTGGAATTACTCTGCTTTTCCCTAGTTTTCGCAAAGTATTCATAGACGATGAATTCAGTTCAGACATAATTTCGATAGAAAGTGTGCGTAAAATTTGGTCACCAATTTATCTGTCACAAGTAGACAGCCTTATCCAAACATTCGTTCAGACATTTCATAGATAAACTCTTACAATTTCTATTATCAACTGAACAATGAGTTGATTTCGATGTCAAAGTTCGAACTTTTTGAAATTGGAAGCTTTTATTTGTAGTACTACGCAAGCTTGTACAAATTGTCAGACAAGAAAACATCTCAGGGCACCATTGACAATGGCTGATTTAAGCTCGAAATTTTCCGCCGTAAATTCTACAAACTTCAATACCTTCGAGGATAAATAAGCCCACGGCGGAAATGGACCGGCGACACCATTTTATTCTTCTGTGTCAGGGTTCAGTTGGTATTTAAAATAATACTACAAACGAACAAGTTTTAAATTTTTGTTTTTATGAACAAATCTAGAATAAAAGATGCTTCTATAAATGAATGCTTACCTATAAATGTGAATAGAAGTAATTAAAAAAGAAGTAGGGGAGATATCTGTATAATGAGTACGAATATTACAATTTATATTGTTGAAATACTTTTTGCCTTTCCATTTAGAAAGTTTTAAGTAAAACCGGTTATATAATGAAATTACAGTTGTTACATTAAGAATAAGAAAAAATAGTGCACGGTAGTAGTAACTTGACTAATTTTCAAAACTTATAATTATCATGACTTTTATAAAAACTGATATCTATTTCAGATTTGTGTACAGGTGTTCATATTGTAAATAAGCTACTTCTACTTAGCGAACTACAACATGGGTTCCTTTAAAAGAGGCGTGAAAAAGCACTTTTTGGGCAAGTAAGGTGGGGGTGGCTAGGGCAGTATGTCGCATGCTTCACTAGCTAGGTGGGAGGAGGTTTTTTTAGCTCTAAAAAGCTATAGAAAATTCCTGGAACGATTTATGATAAAACATAACTATTCGTTTCACGTATATATATATATATATATATATATATATATATATATGTGAAATATTATATAAATGAAAATATGATTAATACCACCTTTTTACTTTTTACTGTAACCTTCTCTATTTAAGGTGGCACTTATTTCAAGGTATATTTGTAGGTATAGCTATATTGAATTCATTACGTAAATAATGGTTCAAAATATACAATTCCCAGATGACTATTAGGCAATTAGTAGTTAATTCATATTGTAAATAAGCTACTTCTACTTAGCGAACTACAACATGGGTTCCTTTAAAAGAGGCGTGAAAAAGCACTTTTTGGGCAAGTAAGGTGGGGGTGGCTAGGGCAGTATGTCGCATGCTTCACTAGCTAGTTTCACATATGGACTCCTCTACTGCTTATCATCAGATGGTGTCGTGCCATTTGCTGAGCTTTACATATAAAAAAAGAACATACTTTACTGTAAGAACTTAATTTGGTAGTTATTATATATTAGTTATTATTGGCTCGAGCCATTTATATCTACAGAACCTCTTTCTCCTTTATCTCAACCAATTTTAAAACCTTCAATCTTCGCTCTAGTCCCAAGAAGATCTTGAAAATCACTGAGGGGGAAATAGTAGCGAGCACTTTTAAACTTTTTTAATCTGTGACGAAACATCGTTTTCAGTAGGCACTCACATTTTTCAGAATTAGATTTTGTGGAGGCCAATTTTTAACTTCTGAAATTGGAAGTGAAGTTGTGTAGTCGACCGATTCTATCTAGTTAACTGCTTTACGTTGCAACTTACAGTTATCTGTGGATACTAATGGCCTTCAGATTAAATGGTAAGAGTATTCGAATACGATTTTATTTCGTATGCTCGCTTCAAATTACCGAGCTCTGCTACAAACATTTTCTGTAACTCTGTGCTTTTCAATTTCCTCAAGTGACTGTGGCTACTAATACTTAATTTAGTTACAGTTCTTTTTACAAATTTCTTTTTTGAACCCCGAAGAAATTTCCCAACTTGGAAAATATAGTTCGGAATTGCTTACAACGCAGTTACTTACAATCTTATTCAGAATATTATAGGCTCTATTAAGAAGCGCTAATTAAAGCGTCTAGAGCCGGTGCATTGGCCCGCTTCCTGCCTTTGTAACTACGCCTTGTTATTAATACTATCTCACAAGAAAATTTCCCTGACTAGTGGGTTATAATTTAACAAAATATGTTTATTTATTAAAGTTAAATTAATATGAAAAATATTTTTGTGTAAGAGAGAGAGATATATATAAAAGTAGAACATATGAAGTAGAAATGAAAGAAACAATTCCGTTGTTCCGTTAAGACATTACCCAGAAGAGATGAACCGCGCACGGACGTTTTGTGCTGTCAAAGTAAACAATAACTGCATATTTTTTATTATAAAACTTTTAAAATATCTATATTTTCACTTGTGGCTCTATGTAAGCTTTGGCCACTTGTTTAGTTCAGGAAGCGCTTTTCACCAAACCTAAATAACCTAAATTAGGCGGAATAATTATCCCAATATTGTTCGTGCTTCAGTGCAACCTACACCCTACTTTGCAATTTTATATCTTTTCTGTTTAAACTTTCGTGTTTTACCATTCTTCCAGCCCTTCCTCTAGAAAATAATATCTATTGTATGTTTGTGGGTACTTTATAAATTAAGGCTTGTTTATAGTTTGTCATAACTTGTAGTGTATGAGTCTGTAAAACATTTTTTAATATAAGCTTTTAAGAGTACCACAATAATCTGTAAATCTAATCTGAAAATAGAATTAAGGGTAAGGTTTTATTACAATTGAAATATTAATCATATCCTGTCCATCCTATGGTTGTCTGGAAGAGGGATAAGACTTGTGTAATGTAGCATCTATAAAATTGTTTGTATTTATATTATTCTATAGATATTCTATATTCAAAAGCATATTCGATTTATCTATTTACTTATCATTATCCCACATTAACCTATGGCTGTAATAGGCCTCTCCTGTTCAACGTTCAGCTCCAAATAATTTAAACCAAGATTATTTGATTTAATAAGGATGATCCCTGAAAAAAGTCCATTCCATTAAGAAATTTGCTTAAATAGAAATCAACTACAGCTTTGCGCTTTATTGTGATTCTATTTAAGCCCATTTTAGTGTAATTGATATCCATTACTCTCTATGAAATATGCAGATCTCCATGTACTTAGTCCTGAAGACAGACAGACATATTTGGGACATACATCTCTATGTGTGGCAACATGTATAGAAATATTATAAAGCTAAAAAGTATGTTTGTTTGGTTAGTAATCTACAGGAACTACTGATACAAATTGAATTTTTTTTATGTTAGATATCCCATTAATGGAGGTTGGCCTTAGGCTATATAACATCATGTTATGGTCAGTAGGAGCTGAACATCTGTGATAAATGTTGCAAAATCAGAAGAAAAAATCGTGCTCCGTGAACGGTTACGCCAAAATCATGTATTTCGGGATTGTTTTCCAATAAAAGTTCGTAATTAATCATCTTTAAAATTGACTCACTATAACCAGTAGTAATTTATAGTAATTAAATATTTTATAAGCAAAATTTCAATCCTTAAACAAATAAACACTCAAGTAATATCGTGTAACTTATATTGTTATTTTTCGATATCTACGTGATCGAAGTCGCAGACACAGCTAGTTTTTATACAAAAAGACTGCATAGCTTGGGCAGCATATGACATACTGCCCTAACCACCTCTACCAGATCGGTCTAAAAGGTGCCTATTCTCTGTTACAAAAGAGTCAACTATATGAACGAGGAAATACGTGTACTGGTACAGAATTCCATATTCTGGCTGTTCGAGAGAGATACCAGTCACAAACTGTCTTTGGGCATGAAATTAAGATGAAGTCAGACAATTGATTACTTCAGATAATGATAAACGTGCGTTACTTTCAGGTAATGATAAACATGATAAACGTGTAGGAAGAGAGAGAAAGGGATAACATTTAAAAGCTCTTTACAGCACTTTTTACAGTCGGTAAAAGGCACTATGCGACCCAATTGCAGAGAGAGACTCAAGGATGCTCTGTAAATAAGCACACCTTGCTTTGTAAATAACGTTAATGAATTTTATTATTATCCTCGTTCTAAAACTCAAGATTTAACGTACGTTCAACGAGCCTCTTCTTTTAATTTGATTGTGCCATGATTTACTATCTGTATCTATTTAAATCAAATGTAACAAAACTTGTGCCAACGTAAATTTAAAAACACTAACTTGAAGTAGAAGGTCAAATTTTCAATTACATTTAGCTTTTAGCCTACAGAAATACTATTATTGTCGTTAATTTTGGTAAGTAGAAACTTGTTAACTCTGAAGTAATAACTTGAAAAGCTTCTAATAGTATTAAATTTCAGTTTTAGTTTCAATTTTTAATTTTCCATTCTAGGAAAACGAATATTGTTTTTGGGTTTGGATTTTGTAATGCTATAATAATTTAGATCAACTTCCTGGGCTGGGACTTTTGAGATCGTAGACAAGATTTTGTTTTTTTGCGGTGAAAATATGTATATGAACATGTGTTATTATAATATGATTTTTTCCCGTAATTTTCAGGTTTTATGGTCGTTTCAGTAGTTTATGTAAAATATTTCCAAAAATATGCATCATGGGGCTTAACCAAATAGCTTCTAACAGAAAAATGTAATCCCATAGTAACAGAAATTCAAAAAGAATACGTTGTAAAACTTATGAGAGTTACCTAAAAGACTCACCATTTTCTCTCACATTTAGTTTCTTAATCATTGTACAATCTAGCAAAAAGAAGTCAATAACTAATTTAATATGAAGAATTGTCTAAATAGCGCGCTGTACAAAACTGTAATTTTCAAAGATAATGTAATTTTTTCTATAAAAGTTATTTTAAGCTAGAATAATGAATAACAAAGCATATACAACGTTCATCGGGTAATATAGTTTAATATAAATGTTCAATATACTATTACGTATTTGACATTGGTGGCTGTACAAGTTAGTTGGTATTAATCATTAGTCCAGCCAAACGTGACGGTTAGGCTGATAAATAATTTACTGGTGTCGAGGGCACTCTTGCATCATAAATTCTCGTCCTGAAATCGCACAGGAATTGACAGTTAATCGATTACAAGCAGGCGGATGGCCAAAAATATAGGATGTAAGTACACCGTATGGTAATCAAGCTGCTCCAATCAAGTATAATCATTAACTTTCATTATTATTCTGTTAAATTTATATTTCAATAGTTACCTGAAAGATATTGGCGCCGTCAAAAGTTATAAATTGAAGTTCAGTACTACTCTTTCATTCAATCCGACCAGAAAAAGATGAATGTTCACTCAGGAGGAATCCCGACAGGCGTAGATATTTGTATGATGAGTACGAATGTTTGTTCAAGAGACATGGATGTTTGTATCTTTATTTAGTATATTTCTTATATTTATATATATATATAGCACTATCCATACTACTCCGTTATCTAGTATCCATAACACAAGTTTTTAACGCTCAATTTGAGCTAATACTTCTCACACTCACACCTAGAAAACCTACTATGTGTACAGATCTTCAAATGTCAACTAACTTGACGTTTCTTATAGTCATTATCTCTTTTATATTAAATTGGAAATGAAAGAGAAGCAAATAATAAAGACCATGCATAACGAAATCGGTTCATTTGAGAAAAATAAATATATGTAATTAGGAGAAGAAGATTGAAATATTTAGATTGTTCATATTCAAATTTCTAATTCTTTAATTTAATATCTTTACCATAAACGTTTCTTTGTTATATTTACCCTATTACAGGGAAGGCAAAGAGAACTGCAAATATGGGCTTCAGTTCCCTGTAATGGGATTTTTCTGTTTCATTTCCATTCATTCATTTCTTGGATAATTTTTTTTATTCAATTGCGAATCATTAGCATAACATTCTATTTTCATATCAATTCATCGTTATCGTTTACATTGCATAACATTTTCAATTTTTTTCTTGTAAGTGATTAACGAAATAGCGGCGCCTGCCATTAAACATCAAAAACTCCATGGAGCTAAGGGATACGTTACACCGGTATCTAGTACTCATAGATAAAAAAAAATAACTACATAAGACATGACTGTATGGGCTTCAGTTCTCTTTGCCTTCCTTTTAATTTTAATTTAATAATTTAACAAAAAAACTAAGGGTGTTCATACCGTGATACAAAGTGAAAGATGAAATATTTTTCCACGCTGACATTCTATTATTGAAAATTGGATGGACTTGATTCAATAAGATTTCTCTAACAGCCAACCAGAGTGTTCGGTAATGTATGTTAATAGCTTCGTTCAGAGTCACACTGGGTTCCGAATTACCTACTCTCTTCTGAAATAGGGTATTTTGAAGTTAGTAATTAATAAATTATTTATGGTATTTTTCTGAATTTGTAATGCCTTGAGTAGTGAACAACTGAAGATTAGTTTCTTTGTAATTGCTTTTCTTGCAAATATTCCTTTGCATTCCAATTACATTAGTCCTTGAATTGTTATCATTAATGATCCTAAGTGATGAATCCAATTTTAAACTATTTTTATCTTTGAAGTATTTACATATCAAACAAAATAGTTTTCGAATGGTGTGTTATGTCATTTTTAATTAACCGTTTTATAAGTGAGAGTAACAAAATATGGTATAAAGCGTTTTTTATAATAAGATACAATACGTGCCTCTAAGAAAGGCCCTGAATCTTGTAAAAGTAAGTAAGTAAGAAAACAAAACATATTTCAAATTTTGATCTAAATATTTACGCGTTGTATTTGAGATCCTGAAAAATAATAAACATATTGAAAGTCTGACAGCAAGATTGTACTCCTGTAAATTGAATATTGTTTCACCAAAGCTATTATTAAAATCCAACACTAAAATTGTTATTAAGCTTCAAGACTGCTGCTAGCCAGACGTTGCTCTGGTGTAAACCAAGCTTAACTATCGTAGACGTATTAATCACTGTGTCCTGACCTAAATAAACCTGAGAGCTGCTAAGTATGCTTTAATTTGCTCCGTCATCGTAACGACGGAAATATCGTGATAAATGAACATAAGCAGCTTCGGCCTAGAAGTAAATTGTAGTGCTAAGTTAAAATAGGAAAATTTTGTAGATTTATATTTGAATAAAAGGGATTGCTTCCGTGCTTCGGAAGGCACGTTAAGCGGTTGGTCCCGTTTCTTAAAGCAATTTCTTTTTATAATGATGTTATGGCCCAAGATCCTCATGTAAGGCCTGTGCCTAGAAGTGGAATATATATAGACGTATGTAGATGAAGATGATTTTCTACAATAGGTTAGGTTTTTTAAAATTATTGTTGGTGTTGTTTTAATTATGTATTTTACGGAAATGCATTATTCGTGGATACATTATTATTGGAATATTTAGTGCATGTTTTGACACGTAATAGCATAATTTATATGTGATTATCGTAATGTTAAGAAAGATTTCTATTCCATAACTAAAATAGCGTCAAAGCAATGAGGTCAAATTTAAAGCTGACAACGATATAAAAGAACTTATTAGAAAAAATACGTGATCTGTTTGATATTCCAATAAGTGAAAGAGCTGGGAATATGCATTCATTGAATCAACTGTGTGCGGTAATGTGGAGTAGATGAATGGAATCAGGATTGAAAAGGATTCATGAGGGTTGTGTTTGGTCCTTTCAGATTTGATATGGATTGGGATCAAAAGAGACGTGTAATAAGGACCACACTTTAATCAGGAAATTGCATTTGTGTATTTAATTTGATTTTTTAAAGATGAAACTCGTTATTTTTATTTACAAAGTTAGTTTTAACAATTAATATAAACGGTTTCATGATTAAAAAACACCATTTTCTTCTAATTTGTCTTTGTAAGAACGTTATTTTTTAAAATTATTACTAATGTTTTTACGTTTATAAAATCCTATACTACAAGGCCTGTCACAGTCGAAATACGTGTGTGGTGTTATTACAATTTTAACTTTGAATCGCGCGTATTGTAAAATTGCGTTTGAATAAAACATACATAGTATCCACGTTTAAATCCCATCGCAGTTGGATCTCAAAAGTTTTTCAATTAACATTTTTAACGGATAAAATAAAAATTCTTGCCTTTCCACTATTAAATCTTGGAAAGTGACTTCTAATAATGGAAAGCGGTGAGAGCAAAATTTGAATTTGGACATTAATATTACATGAATTTTACAACGAAGTTGTCAAAATTTTGTCAGTGATGTCATTACTATTGTTGTCGTGTTTTCTTGTTTATTGTGATATTATGTCTATAGTTAAAATTTAAAATTACAATTTTATTGGTTGAAATAGGAATTTGTTAAAATAATTAATATTATAGTAGTTCTGGCCATTCGTTTTCTTTCTTTATTGGGGTGGATAATTCTCTTGATATTTTCTGGATAACACAAACGAGAAGAGGGCATGGGATCGAGTTTTGTATTCACCACTAAATTGCATGAGATGAATTCCTAGTACTACGCGATTGATGCGCCTTCTCATATTATTCGTTCGTTTTTTTGCATTCAGATTGTGCGCGTGTTCGCCAGTTTGGTAAAAGGGATCATGTGTTTATAATATAACACATTTTAAAGTTAGTGCTTTTAATATTGATTTCTGGCGTGAAGTAATTCCGTGCTTTTGAGTTTAGAGAATCGTCAGTCAGAAAAATTACTCAATATCAACATAACTGAAATTCTTTTGTTTGCAGGTGTCTATAGTAGATGTTTACTAGCTGTCATAAAAAACGCAAGTACAACATAAAAAGCGATAACTGTAGACTAGACTGCATAAGACCGTAGAATACACGCTGCAAATCAATAGGTAGCATTATGGCTATGATATCCTGCTACCGTGTTTACCGTAAAGATTTTGACAAATGTTTTAGAGATGTGCAGACGCAGATGCTATAGTACCCTTTTAGCAAGGTCAAAACACACAGTAGTTCCTGTAATAACGTGTAAATAAGTACAGTCTAGAATCACTAATAAAATCATTACCAGTCTTTTACTAGCTAGTAAGAAATTCCCAAATTCACATTGCAGAATAGTTTCTGGTTACAAGTTCCATTACACTGAGCTTTGCCCTTGTTACTCAAAAGATTACACTTTAAATAGGTTTACAACGGACGCTTGTGGCCCGGGGTTCTATTTAGGTCGAAATTAATAGCTTAACCCGGAAACCGGTTCATAGGTCAGGCCGGTTATAAGTACAATACATAATACATCTTATTTAATAACATAACAACCTTTCCGATGAATAAAGAATAAAATAAACATTAGAAAGTTTTATACTCATAGATGGAAGGTTGAATGTAGCGTATATATTTTATTTTCCCACAAGTGGGCACAGACGAGAGTATAGGAATTCTTCAAAAAACAGTAGTGATTTTTGAAATGCTAAATCGCTGTGAAGTATCCTTATTTACTCATAATACAATTAACTTCTAGTACCATCTGTACATTTGAGGTAAGGTTTTGAAAATTCAAAAAAATAATAATAATAATAATTAAAATTGTATTTATAGTTATTGTCCGGGAAACGTAGTTAAAAATACAAATTAAATATAAATAGTGAAATCAATTTACTACGTCTCATTTTGTAAGTACAAGAATATTAATTATTTTTACTTTCATTGGCAATTAAATAAACATATTGTACCTAAATAAAGAAAATATCAATAACAGTCGTGAAAGCACAGTATTTCTTCTTATCAATGTTTACTGTTTACTATGACGTCACGAATCTGAGTAAAATGGCTGTTAATTTTACCGCCATTTTACTGCGTGTCAATGTAATATGTGTATATGTAATACTGTAGCAAATATTCCAGTGGTTGAATTGCGACACTTTGTAAACGTTTCGATTTACATAGTATCTGAGGTCGTCGTAGCATGTAACTACACTAGGCAGGTGAAAGCAAAGACAAGGCTTAGGAGAACTAAGTCCACCTGACCCCCAACGACAATATGAAGGTACATAATGAAATATTGTTATGTTGCAAATTCAAATTTACGGCGTGCCATAATTAAATCCCAGGTTTGAGCTTGTGGCTAAATATGGGACGAGGAAATTAATTAAACGGCTATTAATCGATGTCATGCAGGTAAGAGCTTTTTTGAAATGAAATGGTAGCTGTAATTTACTAATAAAGAAAATACGAATAAGAATTTTTCCAATTTTCAGTGAAAAACGCTTTACTGGCATAATTACACTTTATAATACTTTAAAATATTCGGAAATTAACAACGTTAATGAAAACCCTTTTAATGCGTTTAGTGAAGTAATTTGACTAACGTTACTCCTTGTTTTTTATACGAGGAGGTTATCTTTTCTCATCTTCTTTTTTATTTGTTTCATACTTAGGTTAAAATATAAAATAAGTGCAACAACACAGAGGAGGTTTTAATAACCATCTTTTATGATATCTTGTACACATTAGACGTGTTTATATACTTCATACATCTTGGTATTGAAAACATTGAGGCCATAATCGTATACGGGATCATAATCGTATACGGGATCATAAGCGTATACGGGGTCATAAGCGTGGGAGTAAATATTATAAGAATTATCATTGCGAATATTTGAAAGCTAGGCCAATTGTTGCGATTTTCTAATTAAACATGTATATTCGTCTTTTTTTACCGTTGTGTAAATAGTATAGTGCTGTTAAAGAAGTATGTGTTATTCTGGTAGGTTAGGTATCCTAGGCTAGTGTTTTGATTGATTTATGTATTTATCTATGTTTTAAGGCGGCATGTTGAATATATAAACTCAATGATAATATCATAGATATTATATTAGAAAAAACAATTAAATGATGTCTCTCTAGCGTTTGTTCTCCGAGTATGGCCGTTTTTGCTACTTTTTACGTACTTAATATAATTCTCAACACTAGCTACCCCACTAGTTCGAATCACTTAAATTATGACGTTTTAAAGGAACTTAATATAAGATTATTTATTTGATTCATACATTTCTTAAATTTATTTATTATTTCTTTAAATATTTATTTATTACAAACTCTTATTGGTGTATAAGACATTTAAATTCTCCGTTGGCTCAAGTTTCTCCCTAGGGATCTACCTACACTTCGGTTCGTGAGGGGTTTTAATACTGTAGGGTATTTTGTAAATATTCATGAAGTTTTGGAGCTTAGTGCCAAAGATAATAACATTAAATTCCTTTTATACCTTTTACAATTAAAAGAGTATTAATTTAATGTTCTCGAGTAATGTAAGGTGATAAATATACATCTGCAGAGCTGGAGATCAAACTTTAAGTTCTATAAGGCCGTCAAAGGCGAATCTTTTCTAAAACGTGTAAATAATGTTATGAATGTTTTTTCTCGTTTATACGATGTAATTTGATTCCAATAAACGACTTTTTCAAACCACGATTTTCCTAAATGCTTGACTAAGTTAAGCTTTTATAAAAATGAGGTAAATACTTGATAAAAAAAATAATTTTATCGTGCAGAAATATTTATTCATTTTTTAAGCAGAAAACGGCCTTTTTATAGTTTGTTTACGCCCTTATACAAAAGTGTTAATACACCTGACTATATAAGATCGTCTAAATCGTACCTCTCAAATGTAACAAACTCCACGATCATTAGTTAGGTTGTAATTATGTTTGGTTCTGAAGAAAGCTGCTAATGAAATCAATTGGCTATCGGAGTAGTAACTAAAATGCTGTTAAGGTATGTTGACGTGCGTTGATTTTGTAATCTTTCTTTAGCTACTACCAATTTTATATCTACTACTACAGTTATGCTTTGCGCCGCATCATTCGTCGAAGTCCGTTACAAATGACGCCACATATGGCGCTTACTTGATTATAGTCTTATTTTTATAGCATAGTACTGTCTTTAGTAAGGGGAAAAGTTTATTTTATTTTCTTCCCTAAAAAAAAGAAAAATATACAGTGTAGTCTACCTGTTATCTATGTCTGTATGCTTTGCAACGAATGGTAATCTATCTATCTTAACTAAAATAAGCCGTCACCATGGCTGCTTTACGTCCTTAGAGTGTCAGTATTCCATTCGTATTTTACCTGTCATACCAAATCAATCAATTGTACAATCGTGTGGTCAGTAGAAATTATTATTTTAATATGAAATTTGAAGTATGTGAAGTCTGTACATGCGTAGTATTTTGCTATTTAATGTAAGCACAGTATAGTAGTGATAGTTTATTATTGCTAAAAGCACAGATAAGTTATTCCAAACTTCACCATGCGTGTAACATTTGAATAATACTCCATTTGAACATATTAAAATTTTTTGAAGTTAATATTTTTAAATAGTAATTAAAAAAATATTTTCCATTAGAATCTAAGTTGACTCTTACGTCGTTTATTAGAATCGACCATAAGGTGGAACTGCTAGGTTAAAATAACAATTTTGTCGTAAAAAGTTTCTGTCGCTATAAAAATTTAGTCATATACTAAATCAGCAACCGTGATATTCGAGGACATAATTTTCCAATATTATTCCTACTTAGACCTATCGGAAAAGTAATAAAATACATTCGTAAGTTATTTCATATGTAAGGTGTAGAATAACAATAAAATTCTCAGAGAAAACCGTAAAGTCAACCGCTTACACTTTCAAAAGCTGAGTCTCAACCAAATGGATTGACTTTTCGTGTTTTCAATATCGTAATATATCTTGCCGATATTACTTAATAAAATTTATGATCAGTACACGAAGTACATACATTAATGTTGAGGAAAAACTGCTTTGCTTTGTTCAAGTATATAAAGTTAGAAGATAAGTAAGTAATGTGAGGTTTTCTGCAGATTCGTACTATTATTCTACTGGCAATAATATTTTATAAGTTCGTCTTAAAATAAATACCATGTAAAAATAAATACCAAAGCTTGCACATTATTAATTCAGATTTAATTAAATATTAATAAAAAATAAAAGATCATTTTTGTCGTTTTTGCTGTCTACTACAACAATATCCTTTAAAATACTCAATTATGTGTAGTAAAAAAATAAATCTATAAAATCGGTTGATTTCGTTTCAATAGCATGAGTAATTAAAAATGTGTAATATGTGTACTGACGTAAGCATATTAATTTAGACAATAATACTTTTTCTTTTAAATTAAGGAAGACAAACCTAAAAATTCTAAAACACTTAATTTTAAGAATTACTTGATTGTATTACAATTTCACTTTAGAAAATTAAAAACACTAGCGCTAATTAAATGAAATATGTTTATTTAAGGCACTCAATGCACAGGTACACAGAGAAAACATTTAGGTGTGTATGACATTCTACCCTCCAAGATACGTGTGTGTCGCTATCGGTGACGTTTTCGCACTCCGTTGGTTACAATGAATAAGGTCCATTACAATATCTAGCTACGGTTGAACACTTCGCTTTTGGCGTTTTCCAGTGGGGCAAAGAATCTATTTGGTTGACGAAATGGGCATGTGACTTTATATCGTAGAACGAATCTTTTGTTGTTACTGATATGATGCTTAATATACGATGCTTCGGAATAGTGGGACCGAGAAAATATACCTATGTAATTATTATATTGGTTCAGTAGATGAGACTTAAGCGTTTTGTAAAAAATACGAGCATTTGTTTTACACTGACTTTTATACTATTCTCTTCAATATACTTTTTTATTTACTAACGGTATAACAAACAGTAAATACATTACTTGTGGCAAGACGTAAGATTGGTATTATTAGTGTGTGAGAATAATAAAATGGTGAGCGTGTAAAGTAAATAATATATATGTAACACAGCTGATTCGACAGCCCTTATTGCAACTCATGGTTGCCCTCCTTAATTTTGCACGCTTGCGCGGAAACGGGCATCGCGATCTTGTGAGTAGCCTAGCAACAATGATATAGAATTTTCCCATATTTTGTTATTTTACAATTTTAATAATAAAATTATCAAACAATCAGTTGTTTTGGGATATTCTGACTATTATATATATCTTTAATTCATAAAGAATATATAATAGCTATTTAAAACAAAATCAATAAATATGTCAACATAATTTTATTATGACATATTCAGTATTCACTGTAGGCAGCCAATACTTTATAAGCATTGTTCTTTTATTTCTTTGTTTATTGTTACCTATAAACCTCTTCAATATAATAATATATCGTTATCTACAATTCCTTTATAAAATTAATTTGTTACCTAAGATCCCCTGGCAATCCTCTGCTGAAACTAACCTTAACAAATCACAAGTAACACAAAATATCATAATAAAAGTCTCTGTTATATAATCCGAATACGAAATAAACAATCATGCGAGAAAACTGAGCTATTAAATTTACATCAACTTCACAAGTACTCCACCTGTGTCTTATATTATCTGTAATTCATACATTTTATCTGTAATTAACATGAACAAACTATTGAAAAAAAAAACGATATTGATTGACGGAGTTCAGCTTTACAATAAATTACCAACAATTAACTTTAACACATTAACTCATTCAAAGCTAATCTAAAATAATACGCGGGCTTATTGTAACTTGATATTGTTAAATCTGAAAATTTAGCAAACGATAAACGATAACATACATTATTTTTAATTGAAGTGCAGTCTTTAAACCTAAACCTAAATATAAATAATAACAATGTGGTATAAATATGATTTGGTCGTGAACACTTTTGATATATATCTAAGTACGTTTAAATTTTTTTTCGAAGTTTATTTTAGAGTATTATTTGTTTCATATCTGAGTGAAGTATATTTTTAACCACTGCTCATTTTAAATTTAGTTTTATTTTATGTATCTAATATTTAAAGTACTTAGGTTTTTCCTACAATTAAAAATTGTAATAATAATTATTCATTTACTTATTACTGATAATTTAAATTTCTTTGATTCACAATAATCACTTTAATAATCCGTGAATAAATTATAAAAAACTAATAAAAATAAAATTATGATCAAAGCAGGAATGAAGGGAGTGTATAATTTTCTGAGCAAAATCAGCCAATTTCATTAATATTGGGTTCGTCGTAAGTCTACGAAGGGCTGCGCCTCGAATCTCTTCCAGAGATTGATGTCCCCCCTCTCCCGGCTGAGACCGCAATTAGTCTATTCCTCTTAATTGTGCTAATATTTCTCTGGGGATCCAATAAAACAATAGAAATACAGCATTTGTTTACGGAATCAAATATTTATATTAATGGAGTTTTTGGAGTTTGTGCCGCAATGGGGCAACCATTTTAAACCTTATTGGGCGGCTCTAATTGCGCTAATATATATTAGGTTGCTCTGACAAATTACTTTTAGAGATTTAAAGTTACCGTTAATAATTTTTATACCATTGCTGGCTTTAATATTCAACCAACGGATGGTTTTGTTTGCGAGGCGTTGAATTTTGACCTACAAAAATAGCTGATTCTGAACTCCTCAATTTGGAAACAAGTCATTTTTTACATATTACTTCTTTAATACATTGTGATGTATAATGTAATGGTCCATGAGTAACAAATTAAATTGATTTTCATTTTCAAAAGATTTTATTACATTTTGGTATTCTGGAAAATAATGTTTCTATATCGTCCAATTTTATACCACGAAGCTCTTACTAAGAAATGGAAATTCTCAGTAGTTATATCACTATTCCTGTTTCTAACATATATGAGAATCTTTCAAGGTTTGTAGTGAATATTAAACTCCGCGCCGTTTTATTTCTATTTGAAGTTAATAATGAAAAGTGTATTTAAATTGTTTAAACTTATAAAGTTGTTTAAAATACTAGTTCTAAGCATTTGCCATTTGCCAAACTAGATGCAATGGTATCTAGTGTCCTTAACGCTAACCATTCATTGGAACCAAGCTGAACTAAGGACTGCATCGATGGTATTAATGACAGTATAAAATCTCTTAGCAACAGCATAACGGTTCTTTGATTGGAGATCGTGTGATTTTTAAATAAAACTTACTTAGGTCGTGCAAAGATCGACTTGTGACTGTGCCATATAAATAGATTGTTTTAGATAAAGTTACATTACAGTTAGAACAGCAGCCGATATAGCAGGTTTTTTTTAATTTGAACACACTGACGCAACGATAGCGTAACAAAAAATATTAGAAAATCAAATGTATTTAGGTGTTCCAATGTCACCATATCCTTATTCAATATTTGTGGATCGTATCAGTCGTCCCAATTCCGCCAGGGGCCGCGGAGCGAACAGTAATGCCCGTTTCCACTTAATGCTCCGTTGGATGGGGTGGAATTCACGGGTGAACGTTAAATGGAAATTCCCAATATCACACATAACGCCATTGGCTGTTTCTCTTTGTCATTATGGAAACATTTAGATTTTGTGGGGAACTTTGTTAAGGATTTATTTTATTTGCATATACCTGTAGCCTTGTTCCTGGGTTTTTAAATCTTGGTTTGTGCCTATATGAGGGTGAAGCGCTTTTTTGGTTCTGTGATCTTATATACGTTTATAGATTTTATATAGATTTTGATTGAAGATGATTAAGATAATTGTGCCTGTGGGAATTTCGATTGCTTACCCATATAAATAACAGTGTTTATATTTTATAGTCGGAGAATGTCAAGCAAGGAGATGTTCCACGATTTTAAATGAACACTAACATCATCATTTGAATAATAATATTCAAATTATATTATAGGATTATAAAATCCTTTGAATACAACTGGTGTCTTTTTATCGTGGAGAAAAGGTTATAATCTTAATTCCTTGAATTTACACTGACTACCATTCTCTTGACACTGCAGAGAACTGCTCTACAACCGAAATAAGAAAGTAATTGGTACATACCCAAGTGACCATGCAGAATGTAAGTCCCGACTTCATTAAAAAAATGAGTAGTCATATATTTTTATTATTAGAATGTGTTGGTTAAAAAAGATAATGCTCATTGTAATAGTATATAGAAACCATTTTGTTTGCAATTTTTAGTTAGAACTGCTATTAGTGTGTGTGACTAATATTATCAAAAAGTATTTGTGTCGCACACCTGGCTTCCGCCTCTTAATTCTATTGTCTAAAATCCCATATTATTTTTAATCTGTAATGTCGTTGTCTTCAATACTTTTTCTCAGAATACACATGTTTTACTGAAAGTTAACTATTTACGAAATACACGAATAGGTTTCGAAAGATAGTAATTCCGCGTACATAATTCCGGTAACAACGCCTACAATTGACAGCTCAGTGTATATAAACTGATAAAGAAATCTCGTGGCATACTAAAGGATCCTTAGCATCCATACGGTGGCATAAGTTAATACTCCATTCAAGGATAGTCAAAAGTAACGACGCTGCATTGATCAACTAAATATCTATGTCCTTTAGAGCATACATTATGTGACTTTCTTTACAGTTCTAATGCAATTGGAATCTTAGAGTAGCGGTATTATCGTTGCCATTTTTGAAGTAAGATAATTATCTTCGTTTGCTCAGAGGAATGGCAGCTATAATATCCTAAGGAAAACATGAAATGAAATGAAAAATTTGTTTATGACTCTATAAACAAGAATCAATTTAACCTAATTAATTACTATTTTAGCTATATTGTAATGGAGATACTTATAGTTATTATCTTGTATATGATATAACGAAAGTAATGTGTTCAACACAACCATGACCCACTTTTAGAAACTATAGTTAGAAGTTGGGCCACTTATATAACTGTTTATTTGTGCACAAACAACAACAAAATATGGGCAACCTACGTAATGGATTATAACAAAATTTGTTGCTGAAGCCAAACAAAAGTATCCAGAGTTATGCCACTTGAAAGCCTATAACATTTTTACAATGATTACTTGCTTTCTTTAATTTATAAGTTTATTTCCACGTGACTTTCCTCAGGGTCGCTCCTTTGTCAACACTTGTGCGTTTTATCGCGATGGATTGTATAAGTTTCTGAGATTTATATAACATTTCCTTTTGCTTTTATTAGGTTTGTGAATACCTCTCAACGAATGGTAAAATATCGGAACGATATATTATTGCCGTTATTCTATGATCATATTTTTTATTTGAATTGATGTTACATTACCAACCCTTCTCTGTAATTAAATCTGTACATAATAAATGATAAAAATACCAATCATCACCTTTGTATTGCTTTTTATATAACAAGGACGGTAAATAGAAACGTATTGCGTATGCCATTATTTAGAAGTGAACGAAGAGGCACTTGTGAAATCAAGGATACTACTTACACTTTGCAAATCTGTGAAAATCCAATGAAATGGAAATTATATGTATAAAAATAGTAAGTGTAAGTCAAAGGTAACTTAAATTAAAGGCTATTTGACGTCATAATGTACTTGTATATGTTGGAAAAAAGTTATAGCGTACAGATTTATTTAGTCTCTCTACTCTAAATTCTCAACAATTCGTCAATAACTTGTCTCAACAAGTCTCCCTCTTTTTATCAATTATTTCTTAGATGAGCTCTGCCGTCTCCCTCGACTCACCAAAAGAATGCAATACTACAAAATAATGTTGTTTATCTGCGATCATTTATATGGTGAATTGATATCGGTATTGTTAAATTAAAACGATATCGGAAATGAAATAAATGCTTGGTTATATAAAAATACAAAAGGTGGTTTTAGTACCAAAACTAATAGGTAGATTTTGGTCAAGTTGGAGATTCAAAAATCGATTCCAATGTCCAAAAATACACAGGAGGTAGAAACTTAGTTGTTTCGAGTAATTAAAACTTTTGCAAAAGTTCTTTATTAGAAATTGTGGAAAGGAAAATAATTTATTGATATCAGGGAAGGAACCTTTTTTGCTGATTGGCAAGGTTAATTTTGTTTTAAAATTTTAATGATGTAGATCAATTTCATGAGTAGATTTGAAGTGAAATAATATTTCTTGAAATATAAATTTAGTAACCCAACAATATGGAATAAAATAGTGTAATACGTTTATTACCTGAAGGTAGACGTTTAGTATAAATAAATGGTACTTTATAACTAATATTTAGTATCACTACTTCGATCGTTAGTTAGTAAGGTCGCCGTCGCTCATTAGAAAGCGCTATATCTGGAACAGGGTAAAACGTCTTGTATGTCAACATTATTATTTTGTACAGTAGTCAACGTAAATAAAGAACTGTAAGTAGTTTAGATAAAAAAATACCATTAAATGCTATAGGATCGAAAATGTTTAATGAATACTTGTATATTAAAAGTTCGTAAGCTAGAAGTTTTTGATAATGATACCATTGTTATAATTTCAATAAACAGATCGAAACTGCCTTTAATTAAAAATATCAACCAAATTATTTTCAAGAGATTAATTTAAGGGGCCTGAAAGTAATTAATGTTGTTTAAACGACGAGATTCATTAATGACCAAAATGATCGATTGAAAGTTGCCTTTGTATTTTATAGGCTAAAATTTTAAGAAACTGATACAAATGGAATGAACCGCAGTAATTCAAATTTTAAAACCTATTCCTCTGTATCAAACGCTAAATATATATTTATTTTATAAACCACTAAAACTGTTGATAAATATTCTCCACTAAAACTGTTGATATATATTTTCTCTAAGCTATTTGTAGGTTGAAACCCCGTACTGTAAGAGGTAAATAAAAGCGTGGCTCGGCTTGTTTATCGTTCACCAACAGTTGAGTCGGAAACAATTACGTGGAGATTGGCGGCTGCCTAGCGGAGGGAGTCAGGTGTCAAATAAAAGAAACGGGGAGCTTTTCGTGTTGGGGTTGCCAGGTTCAAAAGAGCGTGCTTTTGTATGTGAGTTTGAAGACTTGAACTGCAGGGAAAAGAAATTTATTAAGTATTTTTGGTTACTTGATTGGAAAACTTTTATGTATCCGGGGTTTTAGCTTAAGACCATACTTACTTCTAAAGCTGTTTCTAACCTTAACACAATTTGTACTTTAATTAAAAACTAAAAACTATTTACGAATATATTTCAAATACGCATATTAAAAATAAATAAATAAATAAATTCTTTCTTACAATTTTATTTACAAAATTATCTTTGTTTTAAATATTTATACTTAAGTCGAGTGAGTACTTAATGAAACGCTTTTTTGGCGTTGAAATAGTTTGATCTTTACTTTACAGAATAGGCGATATACAATTAAAATAAATACCTATTTTATTGTAACTATCCTTAAAATATTGATTCTATATAAAATGGATACAAGGAAAGATGAGAGAAGTGTCTAAAGATTAAGCAATAAGTAACTATAAAATTGTGGGATTTAAGATTTTAATGGCAATACCATACGTATTTTCAGAGAATTAATATAATTAACCTATATAGTAACCGGAGATCATTCAATCAGTATTAAACATTTTTCTTCTATAATGTACATTTCAAAAAACAAAAGAACCGTGAATTTAGTCGGAAAATAGTTTTTACACAATTGGCTTACTTACTTTTATTGGGAACAAAAAAGAAAAAAACAGAAAATAGCAAATTCGAATCGTATGTTATGAGAAAAGTTGACGCTTTTAGCAATCGCTCTAACAAGGTCACAGCAATATTTTAGTGGAGGGTCGAGAATGGCTGCATTGATTTGTGGTAGATGTTTTCCTGTTTCCAATGGGATCCCTGTGTACTTTATTAGATACATTTGTTCGTGAAAATAGTTTTGTTACATTATTGAATCCCCTTCTTTGTAATGTAACATGGTTTCAAAAGATTGTGATAATCCGTAATTTTTCGTCGGATAATGTAACTAAAGACTTCTTTAATGTATGGCATTAAGATGAATGTATTTCCTATATTATCAACAGTAATAGATTTTTATTGGAATAACAATATCTGAGTATCATTAGATGGTATTATAGAAAACACAACTGTGAACTTTTCAGATCTTGGTTTTGTTAGATTGAGGAAAAAAACGTCCTTGGCGATTTTATATTGTAAATTGTGATTACATTATTGTGAGAATTTGTTATTATTATTTTGTGAGATTGTGAGAAATCAGGTTTATGAATCTAGAATTCTCAATAATTATTATATTTAGTTACGTTATAACCATATTCGTTTCAGCGAAATGAGTTTACTAATGGCATAACTAGAGATATTAAGATCCACATTCATTTTGATGGATTGCTTGTAACTCCCGTGGAAGTAAAGTCGCATTGCTAGTCCTACCATGAAATGGAGATTAGATTGATGGCAGGCCGGAAGATATAAATGTGATAGTTTATGACTAATGTACGACTTATATGAATCTAAACATAGGTGCGCTAGATATAGTTTTATATTGTTTGACAGAAAAAGATTCGTTCATATTTAGTGTTGCAGCTAATTTTAGTAGCTTGTTTTAATTGTTTCATATTTCAAATGATAATGTGTAAATTAAATGGAAATTCATTACTTTTTATTTAAAGAAAAAACATTACCTACTTAAATGATTTCATGTTAAAAATTAGTAGTAAGTATATATTAAGGCAGAATGGAAATAAAAAATCAACAAAGAAGTAGGAAGCTTAATCTTCTGTACACGTATTACGCAACTAAATGCAAATGTATGCAAAATTTCTTTAATGCGGACAAATATGGAATTAATTCCGATACAGCCAAGGCTCACACCGAAATGCACCAAGTATTTCAGTTTGCGAGATTTATTTCTTCAATCTCCGCAACTTAGCTGGGTTGACGTCGCTCACTCTAATGGGATAATAACTGCTCTTAAACGTGGTAATTTGTACAAGATTTTTCTCTAAAAACTTTTCTTTGTTACTTGAGTCTCGACATCAAATTAGTGCGACAGCACCCGCAAAAATAGTGTACAGATTTTTTGTTATCGTTCTGATATTTGTTTTGTATAGATTTTTTACCGTGTTTTGCAGGAATGCGGACTGCGTTCGCGTATTCGCTCACATTATTATGTTACACGCTGCCTCTTTTATCTTTATCTTGCTTTTTATAAAGTTTCAAGTTAAATATTGTTATTTCCGTACATTTTAATAACGTTACAAATAAGGCGTTTAATCGATTATAAGGAAAACATTTCATAGGCCTGTAGCCACAAATAATTTAAGAGAAAATATTCAAACAAATAAATAACCAGTTTATCGGCTGTCTATCGATTCGTAAACGGGCAGATAAAATATCGTATTCGTGCGATGGCTGTAGACTAAGCCATTGCCGCGCCCCTCATTATAATGGCGCTTAGTGTGGGTAGGCGGGTAACACTGGTTCTTGCTGCTAACAGTACTATAAAATTTCGCATAGTAAAATTTTTTATTGACCTTATCAAATAAGTCATCACTGGTAATATCTACAATGATAAGCGATCTCTAACTTTTTAGATTATTGTATCATTACATCATGTTTAGTCTTATAACTCAAACTCGATATCGTAAATAAATAGGACACGACGCGATCAAAAATAAATGCTGAGTGTGACTTTTACATCAAAAGTATCATACCAAATATAATTTCTACAAAGTAGACAAACTTTAAACGGCTTCACCATACAGTTCTTCGTAGGCCAGGTGTTTAGTGACGGAGCAGTAATATATGCAGCATTGCATGAAAATATTTCCATTTCCGTTTTCCACAAATTTGAAGACTATTGAAACGATTGTAAGAACTTTACCGTACATTATTATTTGTATTTTAAAGTTAAAATGGACCTTGGCATTTAACTTTGTGCATGGAATTTCAATGTTTAGCAACGTCGTCAACACGGGGCGGAAAGAAAGAACAAGACACACGCCATGCTGCTCAGTATCTCGCGATATCGAGTGTGTTTCGCGACGTTGTGTTCTTGGGGATATTGAACATAATTGATTCTTAGTTGCTTAGCTCATCAGGTGATTGGGTTTTAGGAGCATTAGTACAAAAAATCGTCATCTCAGCATTACTATTTAAAAGAATATGATGCACCATTCCTTATAATAAGTTATTTACAGAAATTTGTTCCGTAATAAGTATGTGAATCAATACCAAGTTATAAAAATAAATATTGTCCAAAATCGTGAATATCTTACCATGTGTACAAGTATTACAATGTAAAATCAAAAGCAGAGCATCGTATGACTAATAATTGCAGCATAAAGCAGAAAGCTTCGCTAAATTAGAAACAAAATTACTAGACTAGCAACAGAGATTTGGTAAGTCCTTATACGGCTTTTAACTAGAGATATTAAATTTCAGTGCCTGTGGACAGGGAATGGCTGTAGGGGTGGTTTGGAGGCCATTATAAGGGACCGCATGGTCTCGCATTTCATAGTTATCATCGCCTTGAGAGATGATAACGTGAACAAAAGAGTAACATATATTGTGAATTAAGTAGTACGTAAATAAGTTGTCGTATCTACTGCAATTTAATATTAAGATTTTGTGTTTAATTCCAATAATTTCAACATTTTATAGTTTTAGAAATTTTCAAAATGAAGCAGAGTAAGAACTCATCAGTTTTTAATTCGCTAACTAGATACCACGTTTGCGACACGCCTTTTTTGTATCTCATACAAGTGGTAATTGAAATTATCTAGAGCTCATGGATGTTTGAATATTAATTGGAAATTTTATAATATAAATTAATTGAGATTTGTTGATTTCGTCTTGTAGGATAAGATTATATCACTTAATGTATTATTATTATTATTATTTTGCAGGGTTTTATTTTAATTTAGAATGCTTGTATGCATATTCAGGTCAACTTTTTAAGTCATCTTAATAAATCCAATATGGCACACCGCCCATTGTGCTCATTCAATGGATATGAAATAGAAGGATTTATGCCGAGTAGACGAATAAACTGACGTCATCTTGATATCAGATTTTTTTCAAAGACCATAATTACCATCAAAATTTCTGTTAAATGAAGTAGTCTGTAGTGGTGTATTTCAGCCGTATTTGGAACTCCCTGTTGTGGAACAACACCACCTTATAGAATGGAAGTAACAGTAATGAATGAGAGTTTAAGTATGGTTCTGTTATATTAGTTTCATCATTTTTCTCTTGTTACAAACTTTTGGCTGGATGTTAAGGAACTTATCTTGCAGTCATTAAAGCTGTTTAATAATTGCTATAGTATTAATAAATAGGAAAAAGTAGAAAAGCAACCATATTTATTGTTGGTTAACATTTATTAAGTACATTTTTATATCCCGGTTAAACCAAGAGAGTAGACTAGTTCAGTATCAACGTCAGTATTTCGTAACAATGTTTTCATTTAAAAGAAAATATACACAACGAAAACAGTACAAATAATATTGATTTTTAGCATTTTAATAAAAGTTTTTTTCAATAAAAACATGAAATAGAATCATATCTACAAAATAACATTACTTAACTTGTATGAAAAAAAAGCATTTCGCCGGGTTTATTTGTATTTCATTAAAAACTTGTTTTTAATATTTTATTTGAAAATTAGTACCTATAATAACTCTGGCATTTATATTCATACAACTTTAACAACGTGAGTAAGAGGAACACTAACTTTATCACCAAGTATTCCTCGACTCTCTACCGATATTTATCTCTTTGAAACTAGAGACGCAGAGGGATAAAATTTGCAGAGTCACCTAACTATGCCTAGGGCACAGATTAGATAATAAATACTAATATATTTACGGACTTACGGCAAGTTTGGTGCATCAGTAATAAGTTACTTACTAACATCAAACTTTTACTAAACAATTATTTTACAGCTTCTATGTATTTCAGTTTGTACATTTGTATTTCAGCATCAGTTTTCGTATTAGTGTTGTTACTACGCTTAAAAAGACTGTCTCTGTGTATAACGTTGATTTTGAAATTAATTCAGTAAACAAACAAATTTTGATCTACCCTGAAATTCTTCGTTTGAAGATGTAAAAAAAGGAGGATTTAATGCAGTAATTGTCAATTTGGCATCCCAATGCGCTAGCGTTTCCTTGTAAATTGAACTTACATCCCCAACTCAAAAGCACTTTATTAAACAAATATCTATCCACACAGAACAATACTTAGTGGACATGGAGGTACCGAACCGATGGGCTGTGCAAGTAAATTTCAGTCGTGTTGAAACGCAGCAGACTGCATTGCGCAACCATTTGCTTTCTCATTAAAATACTTGTTCTTAACACCCCTCACTGTTAATATTTAACGAAATTCCATTTAAAACAAACAATAAATTTTCTGCATGTCGAGTAGTGGCGCGAATAAATGAAACATTACATTCTGAAATAGTGTTCGCCCAAGCTTTCCGTTTTATTATCATTAGCTTTAATTTTATCTCCACGAAGTACAGAACCGTTTTTAGTTTTTATCACAACAAGTAGTGACCTACTTCTACCAACTGTCTAAACATGGCTGGGGCATTTAAGCACAAAGTAAATAAAAATCAAAGCTCCATGCTTCTTCGCTTGGCATCCAGCCATTGTAGTTAGCGGTTTCAAATAGTGGAATTATTTGGTGAACGAGTAACCGTTGCGTGTAATTAATTAAGGAGTTCAGAACTATAAGATAAAGCGATCTTCGCCAGAGAGCGCAATACCGCCGATGACGACTCATCCTTGCGTAACCAATTAGTAGTCAATACGCAATCGGCTTTTTGTCATCGCGAATAGAAGTTTTGCGTGTGATCTACTAACATTACAGAGTTAATTTATAGTGAGCACATATAAAAGACAATTCTTATAAATAACTGTACGAATCAAGGCAATGCTGGTCTAGTGCCTCGGGCCCTAATGAACTTTAGCTTAAGTTTTCGAATGCCAATTGCCAACAACGTTACAATTGTGAATGTGCACGCGCGACTCGACTTGGCGTTGGTCGCCCTGTTTTGTCCAAGGTTGCCGTAAAGTCTGTGTGTATACACGTAAAAGTGAGATTTGTTCAAAATTTTATTGGTATTGAATCCGTATTTCCTAAGCCGTCTTTCAAAATTATATCTTCACTAGTGATGTCCGCTAGCTGATGATAGATATGACTGTTTTATTTGTTGATTGCAAAGCATATAATCTTGACGTGTTCTTATAATATGGCATATACTAAAAACCTCCTTTTGTTATTCCTTTTGTTGTTCTTAAGTTGAAGAAGCTGAAACGAGGTTGATTTAAAAACATGCACGAATTTAACTTCGTTTAACAATGTTGTATTGAATAAAACACGACATTGTGTAAATACAAAGGGAAAGGGAGAGGCTTCAGCTTAAAGAGAATAATAAATTTTGGATGTTTGTTTTGTGAGGTGTTATTTGGATCTTGTTCTAATATAACTATTTGTTTCATAAGTATTCTGACTAATTTAATTACAACTGAATACGGACCTAAATTACTTAAATTTTAACTGATTTCCATGTTTTAAGTATTGACTAGTAAAAAAATTTGTATTCGAAATTTTATTTAAATATTTTAATTTAGAGAGACTTGCTCTAGTTGGTACTCGAATCTTGGACCTCTGGCCAAGTAGACTGATTTTGACCACTCAGCCAGTCAGTCGTCACAATACTTAATTAAGAAAAGACTACAAGAGCGCTTTATTTGAATTACAGCTAGAATATCCGTCGGCACAAAGTCTGGCCCTAAGGTCGAGTTGCCTGTGGATGGGCTACTGTCTAAACAAGAATGACTTCGGTAGAAACCAGGCCTTTCTAAACGGGGCAATCGAGTTAAATAAAAGGCACTTTGATATAAACACCACATCATTATATTAATAAGTAGTATCAAATTTTATTTAAAGTCGGCATTAATGTAACTATTGAACACCCATTGCGCATTTTACTATTGCTGTTTGTATTGTATTTTTAACTGCAACACAGTTGTATAAAAATATAGTTTGTGTTCTAATTTAATCAAAACTGACCAATCGTCTGCATTCATTAATAACCCTAAACCTAGACAAATAAGATAAACAGATATCTAATTGAATATTATACAGTTAAGATTATTATATCTTATCTTTTCAGGGCGAACCAAAGTAATGGCTTCCGGAGGGAAAGTATTATTGACATTCAGCAATACACAGAACCATAATATATTAATTTCAGTAAAAATATGCGAACACACGTTCCTGTATACTTGTGCAAGCCTAAATTTCGCTAAGCATATAATTCCGTGTCAATAGGATCCATTAGAAGAATCAAATCTCTTAATAAATATTGCCTCTATAATCAAAAACAGATAAGCAAATACTAAATAGTTTTTAATAGTATAATGTTTTATTACGTTTATATAGGTTATGGTCTTTCTAAATTTTTAGAGGCACTTTTTATGGATATTTTTTCCTTATACTCTTCGATAAGTATTTTATAAATATTATATAAAACTTATATTTTCTACATTTGGGCTGGTTTGATTTTCGGCTCTAGTAAGTAACTTATAAGAAATCTTTCAACGTGGTTGTTTTTATTTGTATTCCTTTAAAATAAACATATTCCTTTTGAGTACAATTTGCTATCTTCAATATTTATGATCTTTTCCGCTGAGGTCATTGATTTGGTTCTGTATATAATCAAAGGCCCTCCATAAAAGTCAGTCAGGTCCTTTGATGTCAGGTCGCATGAGATTTTCGTAAATCGAACCTCTTTGCTAGTACACCTAATGGTTGATACTGTCTTGGTTTTACATAAATTAAGGAAGCTTCCGATTTAAGACCTCCATAAATTTACTGGAAAGGATGAAACGTAGATACTACATACATTTCGATATCCCTTTAATCGTTCGTATTTACTTTCCGATAAAGGTTGTGTAATTTTCTCGAACGTTGTTCTTTTAGGTTCAATTAGTCTGAGATTCTGTTTACGAGAGTTAGTGTTTGATTTGTTACCGATTTTATTCTCACATCGGTTCCATATTATAGTATTGAACCTAGAGGTTTATGTAGTGAGATAAAAATGCTTTTCGTGAGTTATTTTTATTAGTACCATCAAAAATTGTGAAAATTTAGAATGAAAGGGAAGATGGTGGGATTGCCTCATCCGAGGACCAACCAAAATTTCTAAGCCATTGTCGACACCATTGAGCTTCCCACTGTTTTCATATGAAATTGTCATAATGAACTCTAGGTACGTGTACTGCTTCGCGGAATTCGCAAGATGGCATTTTGGAGTGAAATTTCAGTGCAGTCTGATAGATCACTTTGACAAGGGTCGGTTTCTGCCATTTCCATGTTTGGTTAGGCTCTTGATTTAGGATTTAAGAACTTATTCCCCGTCTTGGAGAACGCCTTTGGGTTAGTTTACTATCCCTCCCGGGAGTGATGGGCGCTCAGAAATGATCGGGTTACTAGATTGAATGCGGATAATTACAAAGTTTCTCGTGCCACGAGATCTTTGCAGCTGACGAGTTCATAACCTTGGATTCGCTCACGAATTTCGAACTGGGTTTGCATGAAAGATTTAAGGTGCTACAATAATATAAGTAATTTAACAGTGAACTCATTTCAACAATTTCGTTTATATTTTTTAAATAGAAGATCATCGTATAAATTTGCTTTTTACAATAAAGATACTGGATTTTTATTAGCCCTTTCAAGTAAATAATATTTGATTTTTTTTAAGGATTTAGTTCCAGGATTTCAGCGTAGCCTCTATCTCGATTATTATAATAAAAGTGTTATCCATAACTGAGTTCTGAGAGAATAATTAACTAATCTTCATTTAAACGATTGTTTTTTCCCAAAACGTAAGCATTATTTATACATAACTTACAGCGATTTCAAAGCGCATCTTATATCGTTAAATTGCAATCAATAAGGCCTTAGTAGATGGCTTCCCCTGTTACTTAGGGCAAAATAAACGTTTTGGGTTTTTTAACACCCAAATGCACCAAATTTTTATATGTTCGGATTAGTCATACGATATTATAATTTTTTCCATGCTAGTGGGAAAAAATTATAATATCGTAGTGTAGGTTCAGTTATACTGAGCGAGCTTAGCGTGGGTACCAAGCGTCCTGCCTACAGCAGCAGGCGACAAACCACTAATTGATATTGGATTTCCGGATAAAATACGAGAAACTTTTGGTGATGTCAATGCACTGGGTGATTTGGACTAAAGGTCTAGAATAGCTGGAATGAACCACCACATACATACCCTACGATGCAAAACAAGCAAAATTGACGATAATTTTCTGAAACCGCTAGTACGAACAAAAAAAAAATATTATTGTCAAACGCGATTTGACAGATTTAATTTATGCTATCCTTTTTGTTTCTGCACTTCAAATACATATCTCAACATAAAATAAAACTAAAACTGTTAAATAAAACGTAAAATAAATCTATGCATGCTTACCTATGCAGTATTTGAAAGAAATATATGAAATATATTATCTGTGCCATATTTTGTTAGTCTGTGTCAGTCAAGTGAATTCTTGTTTCGTCCTCATTGCAGGTAACACAAAACAAAACACTACCTATGTGAATAGGTAATAGCCGAATAGTATCAAATACCACTGGATACATACACAAGCGCTTTTCTTAAGTTGAGTTTGGCAGAAATGGTTGCTTTAGTAAGAACGACTGACTACCGTTCCAACAAATTATTGAAGTGAAGTGGGTGAAAATATTGTGTAAAGTGTCTGCCTTCAAAAATACGGTATTCCGTTGTTGTAGGTCAAACAACGTTGCTTGATAAAATTATTATAATGGAATTGAGATAACAAGTATATTACATTCACACAAATGTCAGACCTGTTTCAGAGGCCAGTGATTGATATGGATATGACATTTTTGAATAGGGACAAGACTGATTTAAAATTTGAAAAATATTGTTTGCTAAATTTGTCTTAGAATATTTGAATACTTTTGTGACAAAGCTGACCGTGACCAATTAGTAATTTATTGCCGTATTCGATTCAATCACTTTTATAATTTTTTTTTTCCCACATACGTAATTTACGCTGTAAAAAATTTGGGTGAAATAAAATCAATCTAATTATAATATTTTAATATTCGTTCCAATTTAGATGTTTAGTAAGGATAAAGGTTAATTCGCTTTATATATCATTAATTTATTTTACTTTCAAGCACTCTTCTTATCTTCTTTCTTCTAATATTATATAACTCACTTTCTTAACCACAGTTATTTGGTATCATATAACTATATAATTTAATAATCCAGTCTTTACTATAAGGCAAGCTGATGCTTATAGAATAGGTACTATACTAGTTCAAGCATTAGTATAAAAAGAACGGCCACTAACCATCTGATATTGTAATTTAATTTAAGTTAATTTTTATTGTGTAAATAATTATATTAATAATTATTGAACTTCTTGACATTCTTCGAAGTTTTTTAAATATAATATTTCGGGGCAGTATATCTAGACGTTATTGCTTATTACTTGCTTCACTGGCGTATGTTGTGGTGGCGTGGTGTTCGTGTATACAAACAATTCCTTTTTTTTTATTAATTTTAGTAATAATTTATCCTTTATTAATATTGACATATTACAAAATGATAAATTAAAACTAAAAGTAGTATATTATTACTGAAAAAAGGCAGTTATGTAAAAACATAACAAACATAACTAACCACAATATAAAATTACTAGATCTATCTAAATTTAGAAGAACTTTTTTCCATACGCAAAACAATTAAAACTCGTTTATCAGCTCTGAGGTGAATCTGGCACTGTGCCTATCGAGGCTCACGCTCGAGTGTGCTGGCCGAATCCCGGCTGACGAGGGTTCAACCTCTGTCATCTTCCTGTGCTCTGTATTCAAACACTTATCTTGCAGCCTTGAAACTTTAAAACTGAATATTTATGTACAAAAGACCACTCTTGGAGAGTAACGCGACAGAAAATTAATTTTTTTACTACGGATTAAGAGATCCTCAAATGATGTATGTACCTTAGTAGGATTTTACTAAAGTTAGACAGTGATAAGACCTACAGAAATATATTATAGATATTAGGGTACGGGTAAAGAAATATGTGAATGATCAGTAAATTATTGCGATCATCTATTAAAAGTATTTTGTTAGTCTGGAATTTAAAAAAAAATAATAAATATAAGAACTTATTAAACAAATTTAAATTTTATATTAATATTAAATAACAATTAACAACAATATAAGTATATATAATATTATTAGTCAAAATGTAAAAAAATCAAAAATATGAAAAAATACTCATTCTAGATATATAAAAAATGCAAATTTAAAATAATAATAAACCAAGCAGTATTTGATACGCTAACACAATAACCAATATAAAATATTTAATGTTATCAGGCAGTTGAGAATCCTTATTATTAATTATTAATATATAAGTATCTGTAAAACAGAACGTATTTTTTTACCTTATGTAAATTTTAATTTAAATACAAATTTAGAAGAATCAAATCAAGCGGCTTAAAACCTTCCGGAGCGCACGTTCTTTACCTATACAAAGGCGTGCTATAGAAAAATGCTCATTTTTCAAAACGTTTTCCTCAAGTGTTTGCAAGAAATTTAATTAAATTCCACGATAGGCCATTTAGATCATAAAAGGAGTCATCTTTTGTAGTGATTGCTACGGTTAATAATATAGCAACGTTGGAAAATAATTATGTTGTGACATTTTTAATTTCCTTTCACTGCTCGTTGAATGGCTATTATTGTTGCAGAGAGGTATAATGTAAATAATATACATATATATTTATAACAGAGCATTTCATGGGAACTACAGAACAAGGATATTGAATGGACACCTCTTTTTTAATTGTTAAGAACTTTAATATCTTTTCATTAACACTAACTACCAACCATTTAAAACGTTCGGCTGAACAGTCTCTCGTTAATAACGATTTTAATGGCGTGATTTTGGCATAGATTTTACAGCAAAAGGTCATTTGCCAAATATAAAGATTAATATATATCACATCTACTGGTTTTTATTTAAAGATTGTGAATTATAAATGAAAAAAGTGTGTATAGTAAAAATCTAATGTAATTAAAACAGAACAGAGAAGCAATTGTTCTTCGCCTTCCATTTTATAAAATTAATAAATAAATAATAGGTTATACAAGGAGTCTCAAAAGAAATTTCATATATCGTAGATCAATTTAAAAAAAAGTAATAAAATTAACAAAAATAGTCATCAACAGTTATTTTTAATGTTTTTGTTGCAGATTGCAGCTTATTATTGCCTTTGCAATTGTGTCGCGACATAGCGTCGTTTAGTGCCTTTCCCATGTTTGAACCATGGAGTGTTTTGAAGAGCTCTGTTCATGCGAACAATAATACAAGAGATTAAAATGGAATATAGTATATTATTAAAATATGGTAATTTACAATCTCTTGTAAAAATAAAAGAAAATAGTAGTAACAGAAAGAAAAGAAAACAAAAGACAATCGCCGAACTCGGCTTTCTTCTAAAACAGCTACACGCCGCTCATCCATACTTCAAGGAGGCGGCATGTCTCTCGCTACGAAGCCTCCTTGCGAGCTTGCGCGTGAACATGCTCCGGCCCTTGAAAGATTTAACTTTCAATTTCTTTCTCCGAATCTTCGTCAGTAGGCATCCTGACCACGTAGTGGATAGCTCTACGGATTGTTCCCCTCGACGTGTAGATGTCAACCACCCTGCATACGCCATCAGTGCCCAAGTGGAGCTTAGATATGCGTCCTAAACGCCAACGTTGTGGAGGAAGATTCTTGTCCTTTACTAAAACCATATCTCCGACCTTGGGATCTACTGAACTCTTCTTCCATTTTGTGCGTTGCTGCATTTAAGCAATAAACTCGTTGGACCATCTCTTCCAGAAATCCTGGCGTAACTTTTCGATCAGGTGATACTTAGGCTTAGGCTCGGCTGCTCCGGGATCAGGTATCGACATCATTGGTCTTCCGATTAGAAAGTGCCCGGGAGTTAAGCAATTTAAATCAAAAGGATCAGAGGACAATGGGGAAAGGGGACGTGAATTGAGGATAGCCTCTATCTGCGAGAACAAAGTTGATAGCTCTTCAAAGGTTAGCGATGCGTTTGCTACTACCCTTTTTAAATGAAACTTAGCGGCCTTTACCCCTGCCTCCCACAAACCACCAAAATGTGGTGAATAGGCTGGGCTAAACTTAAATAAAATCCCTTCATTATTAGCAAAGTCAGCCACTGGGTCATGACTCGCCCGCAAAACCTTACCTAGCACATTGCTAGCTCCGACGAAGTTTGTTCCATTGTCACAATATAAAATGTGAGGTTTACCTCTTCGCGCAACGAATCTACGTAAACATAAAATAAATGCTTGGGTGCTTAAGTCACTTACCAACTCTAGGTGAACCGCCCTAGTAGTAAGGCATACAAAAAGCACAAATAGCATTTGTTGATACGATTACCTCGTCCTTTTTTACTAGATATAAGGAATGGTCCAACGAAATAGGCACCAGTCGAGTAGAAAGGGAATAAGGGATTCGTTCTAACCGATGGTAAATTTCCCATTATCGGCTGAATATTTACACTTCTACAATTTTTAATAAAACGCAATACATAAGCAAATAACCTACACAACTTATTAAAACTAGAGTCCTTATCAAAATGAATAATAGACTTATTAAAAGTATCATTTAATTGTACTTGAGCATATACCTTTAGCTCAGGTAATTCTACCATTATATCTAACTGTAACGGCCAACCAGAACACTCCTCTTTTAAGAAGGAGGGTCCTCCAACCAGAAGACTCCTCTTTTAAGAAGGAGGGTCCTTCCCACCAGAGAGCTTGACTCTGCAAATGCTGAGGGTCAATACCCATAAAAGCTAAGTCAGCAGGGTTGAGCTCTGACAGAATATACTTCCATAAAAATTTCTGGGTGAGCTCATTAATTTCAATCACTCGATTACCTAAAAAAGTCTTCAATAGCTTTGGTTGCTTTTTAATCCACCCTAGTAAATAGTAGCCGAAGCTCGGTCTTTTAATTTCAACTAAATGCCCTAAGTTTTTAGTGACAGTGTCTATCAAATAGCGCAGACATTTATGCGACTCTTTATTAAATGTCTCAATATTGTATAAGGCTTTGAGATGATTATTTATTAGAATATTTTTGTTGTCATAACGTTTACATAATAAATCCCATGCTACTGAATAATTATTTGATGTAAATTCTAACGATTTAATGACTTCTAAAGCACCTCCTTCTAACGAGGATCTCAGATAATGGAACTTATTAATCCCTGGTATCGATGCGTTAGAATTTATTAATGACTGAAACATATTTCTAAACTCAAGCCATTTCAAGTATGAACCATTAAATGTCGGCAATTTTATTGTTGGTAATTTTATAGACTGCAAACCACGAGATTGAGAACAACATGAATCTGCTTTGACTCTATTACATGAGTTTACATTACATGAGTTTTCCTGATTTTTGACTTTATGTTTTTCAAGTATGCTCTCCAAAGTAGACATAACTGAATAAAAAATAGTCTCAATTGAATCTCGTAAGGAAATCTGTTCGTCCAACTCGGATTCCTTACAAGAGTCTTCAATAAAGGATTGAATATCATCAAATTTCCTAAATAAATCTTGGCAATTGTCTAATCGTCTGCTTAATTCCTTAATAACGATATCATTTAAGTTACTAATATCTAATTGCTGCACATATTCAGTAACCTTTGTCAAACGAGCCCGTATAATACCTCGTTTCCTTATTAACTCAGAGTATTCACATTTGCCAAAATTCTCCTTGGTAGACATTTTGTGACAATGGAAAAAACAAACAATGAGCTAGGAAAAAGTAAGGTGAAGTAACTAACCAAATAGCTGTTTTGCGTTCCGCCAGCAATACGACCGACACACACACTGCTTGAGACAGGTAGCTCGTCGTTGGTAAAGGCCGCCAAGACGTAGGAAGGTGTACTGAATGCACACACGTAGTATGCACTATGTAATAGTCCTCTGCCAAGAATTATTAATTTAGGTAAATAAATGGTAAGAAAAAATATGAATACGAAGACTATTAGTTACTACTATTAGTAAAAAAATTATTAGTTTTTCTTTGTAAAGAATTGAAGTAACTTCTGTATGAAGTTTCGAAATGCTAAGAAAATAAACGGATTAAGCAATAAAATGGGAGCACTTCCCTTGGAAAGACCAGATGATGCGAGTTTCACAATATTTGTCCTCAGCCTGGCTCCAAACATGCAGATCCTTTTCAGCACAATAGCCAATTTGTTCTTAGTTACAATCTTCAAATTTGTACTTAGTCACGGTCGCCAATTTGTTCGTGCGAACAATAATACAAGAGATTAAAATGGAATATAGTATATTATTAAAATATGGTAATTTACAATCTCTTGTAAAAATAAAAGAAAATAGTAGTAACAGAAAGAAAAGAAAACAAAAGACAATCGCCGAACTCGGCTTTCTTCTAAAACAGCTACACGCCGCTCATCCATACTTCAAGGAGGCGGCATGTCTCTCGCTACGAAGCCTCCTTGCGAGCTTGCGCGTGAACAGCTCTGTGACCTTATCCCTCCCTCTCCTTTCCTACTCAGGAGTACGCGTGCCGGTCTACGGAGTCACTCTTTCACTGTCGCCACGTCTACTTGCGCACAAAAAGATTTCGTGCCACCTTTTAATGTCGCACAGCTGCAGCGTGGAATTCCTTACGGGGACACGTATTGGGCCGGCAAGGTGAGGGTGGCTAGGCCAGTATGTCGTATGCTGCACCAGCTATCTTCATATATGGACTCATTTACTGTTTATCATCATCTCAAATCCTACATTTGAGCATTTTAAAATGCGGGGTAGTATTTTCCACTGGTAAATTCATTATTGAGGTCGTATTAGGATTCATTGTTCGCTCAAAACAGGTTCTTTCTAAGGTTAATTTTATCAAAACCCTGTTTATATAACAATGATGCTCATCAGCCACCAAACATCCTTTTTCATTCTCAGATTTCTATATATTCCTAAATACCATAATATTAACGATATTACAAGTTATGTATATTGATCGCTTGAGAAATCAGTCAATAGTAGTAATATTTTATTACTTCAATATTGATTTATTTCAAATGAAATATTATTTAATAAATTGTCTTTCTATGGAATTGGATACTTACATTTTTATGCTAAAACACCGTAAACTATTTCGTTTCCAAGATATAAACATACAAATTTTCTAGGACATATTTCTCTTAACATAAAGTGCAGTTTTTATTTTCTACCAATAGACACGTACATTTTCCAGTACAAAAGTCTATTTCTCTAAGTGCGATGAGATCATGTTAAACATTGGAAATATATTTTTTGGTACCAATACTCCGAACTGCCTGCCAATATTTATGTGTGCCTCGGGAATTGGAGTCAATACTAATACAATAAATGTTAAAGTGAGTACATTTCTATTACATAAGAATGCCAGAGATTGGAGTTGGATATGTGACGTCATTTCCTTTTAATCATGAAAAACGAGTATCCGTCATATGAAGCAATAAAATTGAAAGTTGTATGATTCGTAAGTAAATCCCTTTTATAAATAATGTATTTAAGAATACTGTGTTGACATATTAACTACCTATGCGTGTAATTAGTATAATGATATCCATTTCAACACATCCACGGGTACTGCATTATAGGTACATCAATTGTTGACGTTAATCAAACATTGAAAAGGAAAATGTAATAAATATACTTTTCGAATTTCAAAATTCGCATAAGGGCCTTTGTTACAAAACTAAACAAAAAAAAAATCGAAGGTCGTTATCAAAATTTCGTTTGGATAAAAATAGGTTGACGAAACGGGAAAAAACTATAGAGAAAGCAATCTTAATAACGCTGACCGGTTGACCGAGAAGGCATACACCTTATTCTGTTGACTCGAATTTATTTAGTAACTTTATGTAACCAAGGTCAATCGATTGTGCACAATAGGGGTGTGATGAATCAAGTGCCACGTGATTCGTGCGATATTCGCTGACATATCCGTACGTGATCGAATTTGCGAAGAATTGTATTTTAGCCGGTGTTTCAGTCAAGCAGGAATATTTATTGAACGAATACGAGAATGAATTTTGTTATAAGCTGTTCATTGGAATCAATATTCAATAAGTTCTATTTTGTTTATTGTAGCTATGGTTCTTATGTTGTTTATGTTTATAGTTGATTACTATGCTAATTTAACTGTGCAGTAACAGTTAAACTTACATTAATTAACATTCGTCATCAGATTAAAGTGAAAATTACTTGAAATTTAAAATAGATACTTATATTTACAGTTCTGAGGGCTATAAAGAATTCATCATATAAAATATTCATCAGCGTTTTATCTTCATCTTTTTTGGGCACAACATTTTCTGTGTAATATTAAGAGCTTGAATTTCTGATAATTAACAAATTTAATACAATGGTTATTGCTTTATTTAGTATTCTAATGTATAATATGTGTAAATATATTGTATAAGACAACAATATTTGTCAAGTAATAACAAGAAGATAATCGAATAATAAAAGGTTATATAAGTAATAATAAGTAGTTATGCAATCGTATTTTAACCCATTAACGCCCTCTGTACTCAGACAAGTACAATTATAAAAAGAATTATTTAGTTTTTATAATCTATCGTTTTCATTCAAATAGTTCATTATTTCATAACCTGTCTTATAAAATAAAAAAGTTTAGGGTAGCGCGATAATAAATTTGTTATAATGGTAACTTGATTTTTTTATATAGGAAAGGTTATAATTAGATAGATTATTATTTAGTTAGATAGTTTTGTTAGAAATGGTATATAATTTCTTAATAAATTGTTACATTATCATCCATCGTTATTGTGTTTTTTTGACAGGCCTGATATAGGTATATTTGAAAGAATTCCGAGTAAAGGAAGATTAAACAATTTGAGTATTTCAGTAGCGCGAGATCTTCCCTGATACGTGTCTAAGTGACAGAAATCATATTAAATATCAAAAAAGACGTCTGTTGAGTTAACTCATTGAAGTGTAACAGACATTATTTAAGAAGAATGTATTTCCTATTGTATTTCATTTTTGATCAAGAATTGTAGACATGAGAATGTCACTTCTTATTCATTTGTTCGTTATTTGTTTAACGCAATAAGTAAGGCGTCTGCCTTAAGATGAATTACTGAATAACCTTTTGGAGGCACATTTTATTTGCTTTGATTAATGACACTAATTCTTCTATGAAAAGAACATTAGAAATAAAGTAATTTTCTTAATCATATAAAAATCAGCGAGTCAGACTCACAGATTTTTAAAGCAAGCGTAAAGTCATGTATGCAACAATTCACGTACAACAATGTCGCGCGACATGTGTAACTTTCGTTAAGTAAAATTATAACATAAAGACAAGCGATAAATCCATGATTATATTAAAAACAATACTTTTAGTATAACCAATTGACGTAAGTCACTTTAAGTTTACGACTAAAAGAAGAAGAATAAGCAAAACGAGTAAAAACACAATCATATGTTAATTTTTATACTCGTAACTCTTGTGAAAGTATCCTAACCACACCATAAGATCAGAACGCAACGCAACATCTTCCTGGCAAAAATTAAATGAATACAAGCGAGCAAGACAAGACAAACATTTGTGTTGCTTAATAAGTAACTTCCGGCATTTTGCTATCACGACTTCTTCATACGTTTACCTGGACTGACTTGAATATGCTATCATGTCCAAAACAGCATATTACAAAGTTTTATAAAATTAACTGAACGCAAACCGTACCGACTAATGGAATTGTATTTAGGTCTCCTTCAAGACGGATCTTTTGAAATTGTGCTTGAAAAACTCATTCCAACTTATTACAAACTCGTCTTCACTCTGTTGAACAACAATTCCTTTTTCAATCCAGTTGCAAAACAGTCTGTGATTAAGAAAACAATTTGTTAATTTTGTTCAAAGATTTAGAAATATTGTGAGCGGATAATAACAATAATAATGGGTAATATTTTTATAAAAGTTTTAAAATTAATATTTCCCCTTTAAAATAACTAACAAATTAAAATAATTCAAACTGACTACATTATATAAGCACCGTTTAATTACAGGACCACTTATTCTTATTAATCGTTACAATTTAAGCTTATTCGGTCGTTAGCACAACGATATTTATTTCGTGGAGAGTAGGAAATTATTCGGTACTGTTGGGAAGCAATGACCGAGCCTGATTTATATATGGACGTTAGCCTGCGCGGGGACATTAACGGCGACTGATTGCCGGGCTTTACCACTGTGACCAATTCACAGCTAAGATTTCTAGTTGGTTCCATATTGAATAGATGACGATAGCTTGTTAAGTAAGGGAATGATTATTGAAACACTAATTTTGGACTAAAACAGTTTTTCAAATTCATTCGATTACCGAATTATTTTCATTTAATTACAATACAAAACAATGGAATCGATAACAGTAACTATCCATCAACATGCATGATAAGACAAGACAACCCAATATACGAATTGTCAACACCACCCAACACAACCCAATATAATCATCAGTGTCGATGGTCGACTCAAACGACTCTAGGGCAAAACGAATACAAATAAATAATTTACGACTGACATGATTGCGGACATTGTGCATTACCAATAATTGCTCAGTATACCTCAAATCAACTGAACCGCAAGCACTGGAACGACTTATGATATTTCTTCTATTTTATTTAGAAGAAATAGCGCATTATGAATTAGGGATTCAATTAACACCGAGGGGGCTCGAAGCAAAAAAAAATTAATGATCTGCCAGCCGAACATTGAACTTTGCGTCAGCGTGTTCAGCAAGGAGGACCTACTTTCGGCCGAACTGCACTAACATGCACCGTCAGCAGCTTACAGCAATGAGAGTTAAACAAAATTCTATTGATATGTACATTAACATAATTTAATATATAAACGACAAATTATTATCAATAAACTAGATCACCGTCCGTGTTGGGTCTCATTCCTACCTCTTCGCTGCTGTCTGCCAGGACTACTACTCCCTGGGGCAGTTCCTATCATAACTATGCTGCTCTTAGGGCTGCACACTATAGTGGCTTCCTAACATGTTACACAGAAGCAAATTTCTCTTTAATGTACTTGTGAGACTCGGCGCCTTACAACCGCTCGCTGTCCGCTCGTAGAAGCTTGAAGCAAGAGAAACCAATATAAAAGTGTTTCGCAATTTATAATGCGATTTATTAGTATATTTTATGACCGCATTTTTGTTTACAGTGTTACCGGCGTTTTATGGAGACGATATCCTTGAGTCCTCAAGCCTAAGGGAAATTCGACTCTGGGAGATTTCTTATCGACAGGCAACCCTTCTGGGGAGGTATCCCGCTGACTCTAAGAGTCCAGAACTTTATTATTGTAAATACCAATAATATATATAGGTATTAATATCCGAATTAACGAGATAATAACCACAACGGCAATAAACTAGGACATTTCTTATGAGTGATTATAGTCTTTGCACAAGTAATTAATTGCAGGCATGACTTGGCAGTAGTAAATAATAGAATAAATTAGTAGTTAGGAGCTTGTACTGAGTGAAGACATATATAAATACTTGTTTTGAATAATTTGATCAATCAACAGTTATCATTCTTTCGCTGTTTTTCTTGATAAATGATTAAATTCGACAAGACGCTTGACTTGTCAATCTTTGCTAGCATAGTTCGATGATACTCAAAAACTATTTTGTATATTCTTTTGTTTGTTTTAAAAGGGAAAGAGAATATTTATATTTTATAAACGTTACAATATAACACTTATTTGTTACTACTAAGATTTATCCAGTGTATTGATGTCGAAAATGTGATAAAAATGACATCTGTCACAGATATATTATGGGGCAATTAAAAGGGCCTTAAAATTGATGGGTCTTTTTAGAAATGGAAGTGATAGCTATTGCTACTTTAGGAATTTTAAATATCCCAAGAATTTTTAAATATTGGTTAATTTTTATGTACAATTTTGGGATATTTTGGATAAATATACATATTTTTTTAATAATCATATCTTCTGGACAATACCAGAAGACAGTTTTATGATGGCTGTATCTTGAATTAATGGAAATAACCCACTATGCTTACTCAACGTGATAAACAATGATTACTGCATCTGATTGATGATAGTACATTACAGCTGTTGGGGACATTGAAAGTAATTGATTGCTACCTACCACGTCGCCCTTAAAGCGACGTTGGAATTTACTCAATGCTAACGAGTCAACAAATAAATGTTAGCTAACAATTATTTATTTAGCGCAGTTGAGAATACATTAAAATAAAATGAAAGTCTCTATGTAGACACTACGAAGTTTGGTTGAGAAGGTTCGCTACGAGGTTACAGTGCTGTAGCACCGTAGTGCGTCGTAACCATTATTAGTCAGTTAGTTTTATAAGGTAGCTTATCTAAAAACCGACTTTGTAAATCTTCAAAAACCAAAATAAAATAAAAATTAACCACTCAGTCGCTGGTACGCATTATTTTAATTCTATTAACTTTTTTAAAAGTTTAGATGACAAATTTCGAAGGTCGTCTGAGGTGATTTTGATTGGTTTATCATGAAACTATTTAATATTTTAGAGAGCTGTCTTGTAGTTTGACTATTATAGTAACTAAACTGTTATGTTGTTGTTCAATTTGATTGTCGATTAATGTAGCACTAAAATAGACGCAAAGCTAAATCGATACTGTTATTAGGGTTGTTGAAATATGTTTAACTAGATTTTGTTGTTTATAACATGAAAGACTGCTTTTGTTGCTGTTTGTACATCGCTGGTGTATATTCTGGTGACAGATCTTAATAAATGATGGGGATTTACGTATTGTTTTGATTATGTAGAATGGTCTTTTTAATTTTGATAACGTGAGGATTATATCATGAGTTTTATGGCTTAATGTAGATCTTTTGATGCTTTGATAACGGTCATGGTCACATGAGATGAGTTTTGGGGTCAGTTTTGTTTTTTAAATTTATTGGTTAATTACCGTTACTTTATCCCATTCTCGGTTTTGGATTGTAGCGGTTTCTGTTAACTGTAAACAAGTTTCAGTCTTTTTTTTAAGTTTTAATAAAATCCGCTTTAGTTTAAAAAAAAGAATTAACCAATTTCACGTGTTTGTTGTATTAAATCACGTGGATGGTTTATTCAAATTATTTCTTTATCATGAAATATCCATTCTTTTATTTATTGTTCATAATTTAAACTAAGTGATTGGATTGAGTGTTTGGTTTGAGTTTTTGGTTTATTAAATATAACAAAGATATTTCAAACAATTTTGAGACTCTTTGTTGTAACTCAGTTTGAAATTATCTAATATAATTAAATAAACATAACCTCAGGCACTACATTATTAGGTAATCTGGCCAAATTGCCATCTAATATCCCCTAAATCAAGTTTAAGCTCGCGTCGTTTTCCTCTGAAGTAAATTATGTCTTGCTACCTCAGTTTTGTAAGTTCGCTTGAATCTCATAAATAAGTATGAGATAGAAGAAAGCCAAAGACGACGCGATTTTAAAATCTTATCTGACTTAGAGAAGTGATTGACGAACGTACGTCCTTGTTTATATAACGCACAAGGCCAAACTTCGCCTTATAGATGAGGAATACAAAGGAAAGCGACTTAACCGCCATCGTAAAAAGCGCTATTTTGGTAGATAAGCATTCATGGATTAGAGCGACCGTAGCGTTGTTTTGAATGGAAATTATTTGCTAGCAACTTTATCTATTATTTGTTGGTAAACTTTAGCTTTTGATTAAGTCGAAATTATGTCGATTTAGACTATCTGTACGTTTACAGGGACGTGCCTTGACTCACAGATTAGTATCAATTTGGATTCAAAATTTATTATGAGTTTGGACAGTTTAATTATATCAAATAAAGTTATATCATAATGATATTTGATATCTAATTGTCAAATTAAAAAAAAAAATACTAAAGAAAACAGTATCCTTTTTACTGAGTATTCCTAACAATTATTTAATATTAGGCACTCTGTTCATAAAGTTATTTTAAATCTATCAACAGCATAAAGTTATTTTAAATCCATCACATCGACCATCACAGAATCTTTTTCTTAAATTTACAGTATAAGGTGTAAAGGCAACTATATATTAGCCAGTAAAAGATGCCAACTCTAAGAAGCTTTTGTAAAGAAAAAAACGTTTGTACCAAGTCTGTTATTATTTTGGACTCATTAAGGCTGTTGATCACTGACAGTCTTTTGGTCTAACGTTACCGGGATTTTAAGGAGACGAAAACCTTTTTGCGTTCTCAAGCCTTAGGAGCGATTTGCCTCCAAGGGGGTGTCTTACCGTGTCTTAGTCTCTACAGTGCCCGAGCAAGGATGGAGTTTGTTTAATTATATTAAAAGAAATACAAATCTATCTTCAAGTATCGAGTGTTGGGAATAGAGATAGTGTTAGTACGGGAGAGAATGTGTGCAAGTGAGAGATGAATAGTTTTTTTGTACTCCTAAAAGTTCGTTTTCATGGTTTAAATTCTTAATATGAATTCAGTTGATATCCATGTTAATTTCTGAGCATTATCTGACGAACCCTTATTTTTATAATATTTTAATTTCAATCCCGCTTCTGGAGAAGGACTATGAATTAGATTTAGACTTGACTACGATCATACAATTATTAATTCATATTGACGAGCATCGTGTGATAAAATTTCTTTAGAAAATTCTGACCGAACATGAAAAACTAATTTTTGTTTTTTAATAATAGACACTACACATTCTTATTCTTATATGCCAAATGAATAGTTTACTTTTTTCAGGAGCAGGAAATTATAACCATAAAAAAGTTTCCAGTTATTTAAGTAAGATTAGGCATAGTCTGTAATGGGAAGCCGAATGTGGCTGGGGTGCTGGAACCGTCGGAGGACTCCCCATCCGGTATAAGGGGTGGTTCACCGGAACAAATCCAGACGACGTACCCTGGGCGAGTGGCCTGGTAACAACTACCGCAATAGAACTGGTAGTGGTTTCGTGATCGGCGAGTGTCCAACAAAAAAGGCTCTTCAGGGTCTCGAGGCATTTTTCCGGTCTGTGGACTTGGTTGGGAGTGTTCTGTTTTGGCTTTGTAGCTGTGGTTGGTGGGGCCTTCTGGGCCAGTGGACCATTTTATGGTCGGGGATTGTGGGCCTCCTAGGTCTATGACTGGTTGTGGATTTAGTCACCTTTGGTGATGTCAAGGGGAGAAGCACAGACGTGATGATGTTAGGTCCTGATGTTCATTATGGAGGCAACTTGGTGAAATATTTTCGGGCGACCTCGAGTCATCGCCGACATGCGCTATGCTGGTCAGCTCGGAGAGGCTGTTAAGTGGGTAGTGGGGGATCGCCTTTACTCCGAGTCCCACGTACCCCAACAGTTGTCACCGTACTTCAACAACAAAAGGCATAGTATGTAATATTTACGTTTCAAATCTTAATATTAGATACATCTTACTTATAAATTTTATGTAAGTAAATCATAAAGGTACAATAGTTATTAGCTTCCTACTTCCTATAGAAGTTTCACTACAGTAGCTGTAAGATTGAAAAAATCTTCCGCGCCATTAAATATATTTAGGCGTTTTATCTCTTAGATAATGTCATCGAAAAAACTCAGAGACGGACCATCAATCAGACCCTGGAACTTGAAATAGGGTTGTCATTCTTTCAATTTCACTAAAACGCGAAGATAGTAAGTGTTTTTATGCCCCTCGCATAAAAACACTCTTACGATATTATTCTTTAAGCATCCTATGCTTTTGAAATAAAAAACTTTTATGTTGCGTAAACTATAGATGATTTATATATTTATAAAAAGGCACGTCAAGCTGCAATCAAGATAGACTTTTATTTTAATTAATGCGATGTTCCTGTGAGTATTGGGTAGCTCAACGTATTAAGAGATATAAGCATATTGATATTCTTAATACTTATTTTGAGCACCTGACAGGTTTAGTGCATCCACCTAGATCACAGAAAAATAATATTAATTTATCGTGTTTGTGGTGAGTACCATACCAGAGCTCATTTAGAATGTTTAAGTCAGGTTTTGAAGAAGATATAAAGATTAGTTTAATATATTTATTTTAATATCTTCATAATAAACGAAACTTACTTAAAAATAGCATTAATATTTTTTATGTCAAAGAATCCCATACAGACACATAGCCCATCTGAAGGTAAATTGTAAATAAACATCGTATTTATATGTAAATACTACGAACAACCTACCTGGGGTAGGTATCCCCAGGTAAGCAGGCATTTGGTGACGTTAAGGCAATTCCTCCCGAATTAGGATGGCTGGAGTAAACCAGCCCCACACCCTCCAACGCGTTGCTGAAGCGGTTAGTGACCGATTGTTCACATGAAACAAAGAATGCTTATCCAATCTAAAAAATGGCATAATATTATTTAACAAGTATGCTATTTCTACTGTATTATATTTTCGTGGCAAGTTAGGAAGATGGGAACTTTGATCCAAAGTGTAATTAAATAATTCACGAAGTTGTCAGTTTATAAAATAATTTAAGTCTGCTTACTCCACCTGCGTCTCAAAACAATAATAGCAACCCTACTCTAACGCTCGTAGGGGAGTGTTTTTATTTGTCCTCTGCTCAGAAACCCCTTGGTTTATGCTGTTAATATATGGTGTGTTGAGTGCTCGAATAAAAACATTCCTTGCGAACGTTTCGCCGCTTTTCCTACAATTTCTCTTCTAAAAGAACTTAGCTTACGTCTTAAGCAAGCTTAACCTTAATGAGAACATTAGTTACTGCTTAATTAGACATTTTTACTAATTATCTGTTTGAATTGAGGCTTGAAAACAGTGAAATTTAATTTAGAAAAATGTGCTCATAAACAATCGTTATTTTAGGATAATTATATTAATAAGTGAACATAAATTCAAACCAATGTTTGACACAAACGAAAAGCTAAAATGTTATTGTTTGAGACTAAATATTAATATTAATTAAACTTATAGAAAGTATTAAACACAAGAAAAAATATTAAAGACAAAAGAATGTTTGAAGGATATGCTAATTTTCATCCATTCCAGTTTCCTGAAGTATCTAATGGGTCAAAGTTCTTTTAAATGTTTTTTTGTTACGTAAAAAATGTTATTGTTATGATCTAAATACGCCTTGAAGTAGTTTTTGCCTAGCTTAATTATAAATGAAACTTATGAGTCATTCTCAGGCTGTATTTTTATATTGTTTGTGATAAAGGGGGCAAATAATTCATTTGGTGTTATTCTTTCAGATGAATAACGACCACATATTACCAAATAATTTCTGAACCACAGTTTCCTCATTTCGCCAAATGGCCGCCTATTCTTAAACAGAATTGACAAATGTCATACGCGCTTTGTTTCGTTTATTCTGCGTAGGACGCAAAATAATAGCTCTATTTCAAATAGTTATTGGGGTGTTGTAAGAAATAAATTGGAATACTCTTTGGAAATCCGAGAAAATACTTAACCAATTTCGCGAGGTTTACAGTAATGGAGATTTGATTTCTTTTCTGTATTGGAAATAAATTGTTTCGATTCTGTCAGAAAAAGTATCAAGCGAATATTCGTTTGCGATTGATTGATTTTTGCTTACCAATTCTCAAATGAGGTTATTAATAGTATACACCTCTAATCTTATCTATATACGATTCATTTTTAAAGAACACGTGAAACGAGTAAACTGTAAGTTTATTTTTTAAAATGAATCTAATTTCATTAAATTTTTTTAATGTTAATATTTTATTCTGAGCATCATCAGCCAATATGAACCGATAGGTAAACTTAAACTAATTGTAAGTTAATTACAGATTTACATATGTAAGTAGTAATGTTGCAAATGTACAGTGAGCAAAACAGGTAAAATATTTCGTGATAGTACTTGAAAATAATATTTAATAACATTTAATATTTACTCTTAGCTTTATTTGGTATCGCTTACCTCTGTCGATATCTGTCAAATTTGATTGTTAGTGTCAATTCATTGCCGGACGTGTAATTACCGTTGCCATAGGGTCAATTATAGTAATAACAATAAATGCAAATGCGTTAGTCCATTCTGTTGAATTTTTTGACTTTACAACACTTTGAACCCAAGCCTCAATAGCCATTGAAATACAAAGGACAGGATATGTTATGTTTATTTTTAATTTAGCCTTTAAGACTTGTATCTCAAGTAATTTCTGCAAAATGAAGTAACTCGGATTTCAAGTCCAATAATTTAACAGAATGTGCCAACGTTACCAACTCATAGATTGTAAGTGATTATACAATATTCACTCGTAGTGCGTCAGTTGAACTAATTGAACCATAACAACGTGTAACGGGATTTTGGGCAATCAGCCTGGGCGTAATTCCAGTTTCACACGACTGCACACCGGTTAAATTAGATCACTACAGTGATTATTAAGGTGTATTTTAGTTTGAAATTAATGCTTATATTACTAATTAATAAAGGCAACAATTTTGATTCTATTTCTGTCCAGATTACTAAAACCTGTCCACTAAACCAACCAAAAATAATTGAATAAATGTTATAATATCCCTGTCCACTTAGCAAGGTGTTTCGAGTTCGAATACCGATAGGGATAGATATTTGTAGGTAGAGTACGAATGTTTACTCCAGTGAGTCAAGGATTTTTGTTTGTTTGTTTCTTATATATATATATATTACTATTTATATTTCTCTGTTATCTTGTATCCATAACACACTTAACGTTGCTTAATTTGGGCTAGATAAAAGGTTTCAAAAAATATGTGGTATGATACAAGATAGTCGAAACAAATGGAATTCCAGTGAAAATCTAATGAAGACAATATGAAAGTATTTGAAAGGTGCATAAGATTCACACTCACATAAAATCTCATTACTTTTCGTCTATCATAGTCCGTTCATGCAAGTGCCAAGCATAATTTATTTGAATAATCAATTTTCTTGTTAATTTTGCTGTAAAACATTTTTTGCCACACGTAGGTACATAAAAAAATATTTGGCTTTGAAATTTGCGGGGTGAAGATGCTTTTCGTTAAGGCGCTTTAAATTCATATGACATTTCAATTTCATATAAAAGTACGACAAAATCCTGTTATGTACATGTAAACTAATTTTTTTATGTAACCATCGCCTAGTATTACCAACTATTTCAAGAAATTCCTTTATATTAGAGCTTCGATGGCATTCTGGAGAAAAAAAGGTAAACTCCGTAATCAAACTTTCCCTTCAAACTCAATGAACTTCTTGACAGCCGAAAGAGTAAGGCGATGGGTGATGTCTACGCAGATGACAGCATACTGTTCATTTTTTTACTCAAATTTTTACTGCATACTTAAAATAACCTGTTAATACTGTACTAGCAACTTGTGAACCCGCCTTAAAAGACTTTATAAATGATGCCTTCAAAATAGTCCAAATTAAATTTAGAAGTTTTTAGCCACTCTAAATATCGATATTTATCACAAAGTTGGGACAGTGACACTTCTGAAATCATAACAAGCTTTACTGAACTTATAACAGAATTTGAGTTGGGAAAGTTAATAAATAATAAATAAATAACGTAACGTAGTAAGTACTTATCTAACGAATGTGATTAATGATATCCAAAATTATTTAATTTTATTTTGTAGGTACGTACTAAAATAATATATTGGCTTATTTATTATTTGGTAGAATATTTTTATAGCAGTATTAAAACCTAAAAAGGAGTCCTCTTAAAGTTATCCCGGAACCTCTTTCTTTCTTACAACATTGTTAAACTAATGACAACTATATACTGGACTCAGGAAAAACACTACACTGAGAGCGTCAAAAAATCCTGACGATTGCATGAAGATGTGAACTTTGGTCCGATGATAACATACATAAAACCTGTTATTTATATTAATTTCCTTACGGTAACTGCATTCCCCCACCGAACCATTTTAGACCAGCATGATGGTGCTATTTTCCAAATTCCTCATGTGCTTCTCTCATGTAGGAAGGCCTGTGCCCAGTAGTGGAACGTATGTAGGCTTTTAACAATGATCACGATGACACGTATTACACAATAAATTTCAATGGGCTTTTGTAAATAAAACATGATAAAGACGCAGTATTTAGCTGCTACATTTGTTACTGTCTTAAGACGATCAAAAGCAATTGAGACATTATTTCTGGAACACATTTTAATGCTTAAAATCAGCAATCAATGTTTTAATGTCGAGAATTACCCTTATCCGCCAATGCAGTAGGGAAATCATTTTGGCATGCGAAATTACGATTTCTGTTCTCTGTAAAGTTTTTCCTTGGAGAGTAGGCACTTGATTGTAGGATAAGACTAGGCAGAATGGACTGAAATATATAATAACACTGTGAACGTCAATATGTTTCTAATTTCTATGGAAGTCTTGTACCTGTAGATAAAAATGTTTAAAGATACCAAAAACAAATATTTGACGTAGTGGCTCGAACGCTCTGAGTTCGATAATGAAAATAAAGTAACTTCGCCATGGTTAGTCTCTAGATGGGCCAATCAAATTTGTTATCTGGAGCTCCTTAATTCTTGGGTAGGCATGTTAAGCCGTTGATCCTGGTTGTTATAGCATCTTTCTTCACCTGCCAACCCACATTAGGCTAGCGTGGTGGTGCTATGGCCCAAACTTCTAATGTGTTTCTCCATTCAAATAGACTTGAACCCAGAAGTGGGACTAAGAAGATAGGCTATGCGATATATGATTTCGAAAAGTAACTAGACTTAAGGTTTATATTAGTATATTTCACTTATTAGAGTCTTGTGGGTGGGTAATATTGTTTTGTTTTGTTGAGCTTTGCATATGTCATAGAAATTAGAGTTAACTATGAGTACAAATCTAGGATGCTATTTCAGCGCTATATGTATACGTACACATACACAATATACAAAACAGATTTTATATTCGGTCGGAGGGCTGGCAGAAGATGTCAAGTGAAACGATGCTTTTATTTTTTCCGATTTAAGCACTAACGATTTTTGCAAATTAAATTCTATAATTACAATAAATATTATTCCTGTAAATAATCAATAATCAATTAGAATGAGAATAGAATTTTGAAAAAAGATTTAAATAGCAAACATTCGCCTTCATATCGATTTCATGTTTATTGTACAGAGACACTCCCTTGGTACATAATACGCCAATTTTGAAGTTAAAACCATAAAGGAAGGTTTAATTCTGACCATTATTTGATACAGAGCGCTGTATTAAACATTAACGATCTACGTCATAGTTTATCTGAAGCGTTTACTACACTCCGAGTTGCGTAGTAAACAAATAGTTAACTAGTTATAGGGCAACAACAGCCAACTGGTAAATCGATAGGTGGCAATTCAATAAACATCACGGCTACGAACACGAAACTTAATTACATTGTTTTCGATGAAAGTTGGTTAATCTCGATGGGCTAGTTTGAGTAACCGCCATAGTAGAAATGTAAGAGAACAATTTCTAGGCGCCACTAGAAAAAAACATATAGTAGGCTTGAGAAACTTCTCCTTTTATTACAGTTGGTTGAAAAATATTTTATCCTCATGAGGTTGGATGACACAACAGTATTTTTTTAGAATAAGAATCTAGGTATAGATTGGTAGATGTTAATGGTAATGGTTTGGTAATAGTTTGATAAATATATAGATAGATTGATAAATATTTATATTAATCACGATTACAGTATTTAACTTACATGCGTTACAGTATTTAACTTACATGCGTTCAAATGCACAAAAAGTATTGAGTAAAAAAAAAAATGCAAAATGTAATGTCATATATAGATACTTAACTTGTATTAAGTAACTTGGCTATGGAATACGATATTCTACATAAAAACCCATATAATTTAAAAATCTTTGCTTTTTTATTTAATTCTTTAAAATATTTGATTTAATCAAATAGGTACTACTAATTCAAGTACTCTATCGATTTATAGGAAAAGCGCGTGTTTTAATAATGGAATGAAATTGTATTAAACTCACAAATTTATTAACTATTGTGTTGAATATTATCCACTCAAGATAATTCAATTGTTATTGCAACATAAATATAGACTTTGGACTTTGTGGGGTTATTACTTATTCGATTTATACTGTGAGGGGCGTGAATGAGCTTCATTGTTTTTGTTTCTAATGGAGAGTCGAGGTGAAAGATTATTGGGAAACTTTTTCATTATTAGAAGTTTCGTCGTACCTACCTATTGCTTATTTTAGGCCCTTTCAAATAAAACCTAACCTTTCATTTAGATTGCTTCACTAAATCTTTTGAAAGTTTACGATTTATATCGACTTGTATTAAAATCAAGTTTATTCTAAATTTTAAGTATATTATCTAGATGGTATAATGTTCCTAAAAATTCTTTGCAATAATAATAACGTTAGACTTTAAACTATGTTAACATGTTAAATGCGATTAAATTGAATTGAGCAACAGTTAAATCTTTTCATATAATGCCCGTACTACGGACTTTATTTTATTTCCAATACCATTTTTCAATTATCCGCCTTCGATTACAGGGTCAACAGAGAAATTTTATAAATAATGCAACTACGAAAATTGTTCTCGAAGTAAATGGATTATTTTTGAAAATCGTAACTCCAGCTTAAAAGATAATCCTTATTAAGTATAGGCAAGTGCCGTTAAGTGAACAATTTATTGCTAAGTCACGACAAAAAATTGTCATATTGAAAGATCTTCATGGAACTTCAAGTGCTGAAAGGGGTTAATCGGTTTGTTTTTAATTCTGTGAATTAAAATTGAGATAAACTGTAGTTTGTTGGTTGGTTGTAACTGTAGTTATTTTTATAATGATAAAGTGGATAATTTATTAAAAGTTAACTAACGAGTGAAAAATCGTATATTGGGTAGGTACTAATACCGTAATTTCTGAAAATAAAAATGTATATTTTCTTAATAAACAGTGGTTTTATAATACGTATTTACTTATAGTACATAGGTCAATATAAAAGAACTTATAGACTTTGGATGAGGGAGATGTACCTGACTCTCTGGCAGCTTTGAATTTTCTGTTCTATTCATATGATCATTAAAGTTTTAACGGTTGGAAGTCTGGTCACTGTTAGTACTCTGTCAAAGTTTAATGATAAAACTAAAAAATCCCGAATCAAATAATTATCATTAGTCTATACATATCCCTCTGCTTTGGATAGGTCTTTCTACATAGGAGGAACAGAAATGAGGAGTTGGGGCAATAACACCACCACGCTCGCCAATGCGTGTTAGTGGGTGAAAGCAGTTGCCGTAATAACTAGGACTTACGGTTTAAAGTGCCTTCCAAAATTAATTTAAGATTTTTGTTAAATAACAATTTTTTTGTGAAAAATTTGTGTGAAAGATGTAGCTAGCAGTTTCTATTCATCGATCAGTAGGTCAAGTTAAATATCTAACGTAATATTATGTCATTGTAATAAGGTTACTATTGAACAGACTCTCAATCATTTATTTATTTATGTACACATAAATGGTTATAATGAAACTGACATAAAAACAATTGAGTAGAAAGGTACTGCTTATTTCTAACAAATTGTGGGAGCAGTGTACATATATAGATATAACATCTACATAGATATGTACTATAACATATAAACAAAAGAATTAAGAAGAAAGAATTAATAATTAATTATCATAAGTCTAATTACACACTAACTTAGTACATCAATAGATATAAAAGCGGCAATTGTATTAGAACTGATGAAGTTTTGGTTTCGTTGACGTTATTTATTATAATAAAATAGGGTAAATCCCGATTTATTACAAAAGATTGCTGGGTTTCAATATCAATATCATATAATTAAAGTTTTGGAGTTGTATATTTACAAATATTGATTATTGAGTTCCGAATTAGACGATTGTACTTAATAATAATGGTAATAACTATTTCAACCAGGCAGACTATTGGTCACCATTGCAGTTTACATATAAAATTCTAAGGAAATATAATCTACCTTTAGAAGAATTCGAGTTAAACCAGTATTGGAATTGGAAATCTGTTTCCTAACGAAAACTGATTAAGTTTTTAAATTGGTTCGTATTTAGTATTGGTAGGGATAAACTAGGGATAAGATTTTGAAAGTAATTTGTCAGTATACCCAGCTACGGGCTACCTGGGTGGCTTATTATATAAGTTTGTACCATTGCTAACATTATAACCTTTTCTTTAAACTTTAAGCGTTTATTAAATATTTGATGACTATCTACAAGAGAATCGGCAGGTATGTTGATTCAAAACTTGCTCAATCAAATAGTTCGATAGGAAGAGGCACTTCTAAAATCTCTCCTGAATACACAGTTCGAGAGGCCGAGTCCCAGTGAATTTGCACCTGCCGGCAAGTCTTGCCTAACAAACCGGACTCAATGTCTCGTTAGCACCACTTGTCTACGGCCCAGGTTACGAATACAAGTGAACGTTAAATAGACCCGCTTTAGTCCGTTTGTAAGAGACAAGTTATACAATTGGGTAAGTGGAGAATTTTCTGTGAAGGATCTATACCTAATAACACTGTTTCAAATGCTTACCTACATATTAAAGACATCTCGACACAAATAAAGTTTTCAAAAATACGGAAAAGCTTATTGTTACTTTTAAAAAAAAATTAAGTAGAAAAAAAAAGTTCTATATAAGAGTAAAAATTTTACAAAAGGCCATAGTATTATAGCCCGAGCCGCAGGTGAACAACGACACTCGTGTAAGTTTCAATTGAATCGAACATTCTCGATTGTTTCCCATATTTCAAAACAGAGGCGCTGCTGTCATTTTCATACGATTTGAGAGTCCATTTCTTCAAAATGGTTCAATACGATTGATAAGTTTCAATCGAATTGAACCATCCTTGAGGTAGCCATCTGTATACGCACTAACGGATCCTGCAGTGCACCGTTAGAGCCTGTTCGTCATTAAGATCGACGACGGATCGCTGGTAATCGGTAGCACAGTAGCGCAATACTCCATCGGCGAAGGTGTAAGAACATGACGAGGATACATCCAGGCAGCCCTCACTATACCAGGTCAATGTTTTAATATAATAAACCATAAATCACTGTTGTCAATGGAAGGCGTCATGAGAACAAGTTTTATAATAATTATATAAGAAGTGAATTATCCAAAACTTAAATGTTTTGTAGAGGAAGTGTTCTTCGTTAATAATATTTTCTAGTTCAAATAAATTATTTTCAAACACATAATTCATCAAATTGTGTTTTTCAAAGAAATTTTGTGAACAGAATATTTCAATGAAATACAACATTTTCTTAAATTCAAGGGGCGTTATTATTTACCAAAATTGTATTTCAGCAACTAAAATTTTATTAATATTCATAGCTTTAAACCCGATAGCCAACTTTGTGAATATAAACGCAAATAGAATTCTGATCAAAGTATTTTTCGAAATAATTGATTAAAGAAGAAACAATTTTGTTCATCACATTTTTCGTTCAAAAAAGCCGATAATGTTTTTTGTTGGCATAATATTTTTATTCTCGCTTGGACAAGTTAATGAACTCATCCAATCTATTGTGATTGAATATTCATAGGCCAGTATGTGATTTTAATAGGAAACTCGCGTTTAAATATTTACTATAGGTAACCGAATTATTTTCCACAAACGAATAAATACGTGTATTAAGGAAAGACATCAAATAGTATTTTTACGGCTTACAAGATTTTCAAGCGAAATAAACTTTATACAGGTATTTGTGTAATTCAGCATTATATCTTTTTGTTCTTAAATTAATCGTATTTCAATGATTTCTCTATCGAATATTTGGCTAATAAACATGGCTTTTAGAACATAGATAAAGACACAATCAATACATACTATGATGTTACCTCTTGATTATCATTATATATTAATGTTACTGTTAATCTGATTATTTATCAATCACATATTTTAATGAAAAATTTCGCACTGTTAATTATATGTTCTAACACTAGTTGTTATTTTATTGAATATTTAGTAAAGCTACCCATTTCTAAGGGTTAATAATAATAGCGTTAGATCTTTCTTAGATTTTTTAAAAATAATGTATCATATTTTAGGATTCCACATTCAGCTTAATAAGCTGTCACGTCTTTGTGCAACGCTCCAATTAAAGGCTGCCAATAACTCCAACGCACAAGAGTGACCTTACCAATCGGATTGAGCTTGACATCCTTGTTTCCCGCTAACTACTATAACGAGCTTAGTTGTGGTTGCAACTAGTGTATTGTGAAACTTAGTATTAAACTGAGCCTGCTTTGATATTGCGATTGAATTTGTTTATCGAAATTTATAATGAATATATATATAATGAATATATATGTTATCGTCAGTGGTATTTCTTATACGTACAAGGATATTTTATTAAATACATTTTTATTCTGTATTACAGAAATAAATTAATTTAAATAAAAAACTCATCTCAACCGCAGGCTTCAATTTAAATTTTATTTTATTTGAATGAAATAATAATGTCTTACAGGACAGAGGGAGCGAGAGTATAAAAGTAAACAGGGCCCTAAGTATCTTCCTTTATAGGACTCATTAACATTATGCAGAAAATAATAAAATCATTTCTTTGTAGCACAACATCATTCGAAATATTTCTCGTGAAATAAATTAAGTACTACGTCCGCTGTCGACGTAAATTCTCGTTGCACGAAGACAGTCATCAAGAAAACGTTTCTTTGTCGATAAAACAAAAGGAAATGGAGAGATAGTCGTGTAAAGTTAAGTGTTCTCTTGTAATTAAATTTTAAGACATTGCTCAAGTTTAATAATCGTTTGGAATGACGACTCGGTCTGTGGATTCTGAAGCTCAATCAATTAGTGCCTTACTTGTTTGTCGTATTGTGGTCTCTTTGAAGGCAACACCAGGAAATTACTATACAGCATTGTTGGTTTGTTCAATGTTCTGTTCTACGATTTAGACATTGTTTTGTAACTAGTGATGCTGTGATGATATTAATTCAATAGTTGTTGCCTGCGACTTCGTCCACATGATATTCTTTGGATCATTCTATTGACTGTAAAGTAGTTTTTCTTAGCGTGAAACTGAAAAAAGTTTTAGCTTCTAACATATTTCGCTTTTTTATACTCAGTTAAAAATGTTACTGTCACGATAATGTATACACATTATGTTTTTATTTAATATAAAGTTTGTCTTGTTTCGTTTAATTTGTGATTTAATGCCGATAAAAAGAGTATGGTGTGCTTGAAATTCTGATATAAATTACCCAATTTTTGCATTTACCTTCGAGGGACGTGACTCGCTTTTGTAACAATTCGTAAACAACATAGTATTCGCATAATTTGATGACTTATCTCAGCCTTGGAAGAGCACTCAAAGGATAGAAAGTAAAGATATAATATTCGTTTTCTTCGCAACAGCAATTTTTCTTTGCAAATTTATTCTTTTGTTTTCGTTTTAATCCGTGACGTTTCTTATAGAAATGTTTTGATAACGTATTGTGTTAGCACTAGATCGAAATATAACGCGAATTTACAGAAATCAAATAAAGAAGAAATGAATTCAATTCCACCATAGTAGTATTTTACAAATGTAATAATAAATTTAGCAGACACCCTACCTTTAGCATTGAACGTTGGTTAATTCATACAAGAGAAAATACAGACATACCAGCACCTACAGACATTGCGAGACATGCGCATCGCCTGGGGTTATCAGAAACAAAGCACTGTAAATTGGATGCGCAGTATGCCTCTCAAAGACAGTATTTGTCGCAAGATAGTTGGTGAAAGATCTTCGCACATAATATAGCTTCGATTCGATCCCAAGCAGTAAGTGACTACAACGCGACTCGATAATCAAATACAAAACGTGGTTATTACGATCAATACGTGGTTATTATATTTAACGAATTAACCTGTAACTCCTAAAACTTAAGGATCCTTCCATCATCAGCGCAAAATTGTATCAGTGTCAGAATCCTTGAATTGATGGATAACTGCCGGACGCAAACACCTGAAAAGCTCCATAAAAAACATGAAACATGTTGGACGACGTTGAATTTCATAGGATCCCATCACCAAATTCTGACTTGGTGACAGTATGCCACTTGGGAGGTATACTCTTTCAAGCAATAAAAAGATTTTCAAATCGGTTCAGGCGCCTGAGTAATCAGAGAATATACTTAAAAAAAATAACGAACGATAATTTCCTCCTTTTTGAAGTCAGTTAAAATGCAATCGCATTATATTGTTGTATCTTTTGAGTCCTAAATTGTTTTCTTTAATTTTCTTTAGAATTACAACAGTGAGTGTTGAGAAGGAGATAAAAATCGACCTTATTATAGAATATGTATAATTATAGAATATGTATATCAACGAAATTTGTATTCAAATACTATTGAAGTTAGGTAAAAAATCTTGTGTAAGGTTATGGGAATATTAGTGTTTTCTCGTGTCGGTATTCGAAACGAGCGATATTGCATAAATAAATACTCGACAGCATCGATCGCGATTGTAACGGATCTATTCTATTCAAAATTTATTGAACTTCAAATATAAAACTTTATACTTAACGTGGTCGTGTTCCAATATTTGTTAACGTCTAATATTATAATATAATAATTTAAAATCTATTTTAAATAAATGAAAACGAAATTATAATTGAAATTATAATTTTAATTGAAACTTTTGATGCCCGGTCGACGGAATCAATGCGATATCGCTCGTTTAGAATCTTGAGAAAATTCTCAAGTGGGCCGCTAAAACTACTTACTGCACAACAAAATTACTGATTTTACAGCATATATTTTTGAGATGTCCAATCAAATTTACTCGTTTAGTTTACAATCTGTCTGCTTTGTAGACTATAATTAATTCATGTATTAAGCTTATAATACAATGTTATTTTTTACACTCCATTTAAATTGAAGTTTAACATAAAACTTTCATCAATTCAAATATTATTTAATTTGCAGTTTTGATAGATTGCAGGTTAAAATAAACGGAGTAATTGTATGTAATTACTTCAGATACTTCTCAAGGAATTTAATTGTAAAACATAATGAAAATTGTAAATACGCTCATACGCATGCACATATACAAACTGTACCACGTAACTATGTTATAAAATCGTTATTTAAACAGATCGTAGTTTGGTTAATAAACCAATACCAAGCATAAACAATAGTTACATCAAAATAAGTATCATTTTTTTTCTTTTTAGCAAGTATTTAGTGCGAAAGTCTGGTTGTGGATGCAAACCATATATTTTATTGAATATTCCAAATAATCATATAATTTAAAGGGTAAAAAAAAAACATGTTAATATTATACTGTACAGTAAAATCATGTTAAAATGATAATATATGTCTGTTTTGATGATAGGGTAAAATTACCCCGTTATAATAAGGTTTCACGATCCTACTGGATCATTATAACGAAGACAGTCCAACCCAGCGAAATATTCTTTATTTTTTTTGCCTGTTCTCGAATAAATTGTGAGAAGGAACAACTCTCACAGCTTTAGTTAATCCCCTTCGTGTAGTGGTATATGAGCTTACTTACAAAGAGATTTCGGGTGAGCTCTGGCAATGTTTTGCTGTATAGCTTTTTTATTGAAACAACGCATTTACAGTGCTGTTAATATTAGAATCAAACAATAGAAACATAGTTAATATTTAGTTAACATTCTTATTTTGAAACGAATATAAATACATTTCTTGTTGTGTATTACTTTATATATCTTGATATTATAAAAAGTTCTAAGCAATTTATCAAAAATTAATATCAAAGAGTTTATTGGTGATGCTACTCCATAATGTACAATAGTACATCAAACATTTTGCAGAATACATAAAACTTTTTCATAATTTACCAGCTAACAGAATTTACTTTATAATTTTTGGCTAATAAACTTGTAAGCCCAAAAATATACATAAAAAACCACACTACTGACCACCACAACTATCTGCTGTATATTGATAAATTATTTTACCATTCCATTCCACTAAAATATTATAATAATTGTAGTGGTTATTACAGTTCTGATTCGTAGCGAAGCATTGAACTCAGCTTATGGTTATCAATTATGCCTACTAAGTAATATGCAAACTATCTTAGCAATGATTAGAACAAAAATGCGTAATATATTCAATCGCTAAGTTAAGACGTGTACATCATTGATTGAAAATAAAGTTAATCCCTTCACAGAGATAGGGTAGGATTTATTATGACAAGAGGTCTCAACCCAAGAAGTCTCCTCATTGGAAAAACGTCATTTTCGCCTGGCTTTACCAAATCTTCCTTTAAACGAGCCTGTGCGTTCTACACGAGTAGGATTATACTAAGCCTTGAGTACTGATTTTCTCACAATATTAATCTCGTCTTATAAAAAGGGGAAGATTAAAATTAACCATTTTTTATTTAAGTACTCAACAACTAAACCAAATTTAAGGTTGTAGAAATCAAAAATTTAATTGAAAAATTTTTCATATGAAATATGATATAGACAAATAGAAGATTAATAATTGTAGCAATCATAAAGTACCTACAGTTTTAAATCTTTCTCTCTGTCCATAAGACAATATTTAGAAGTAAAGTTTTTGTGGTTAAGTACCGAGAAATTTTATTCTCCATAATAGTATACAGCAAATAATATTTTTTTTAAATTCAAATTAGTTACAAATTTTGATAAATTCATACTAAAAGCCGTGACAGCAGGCAAACCTGACATTTATTTCCACGCGTATCTCTTTTCATTGTTTACGCAAGCAACGCTTATTCAGTATGGGTACGTGTGTTGATAAATGGCCTTTTCGAGCTTGCTTGTGAAGATTCAAAAGAAAACACAAGAAATATATTTGTAGTGTCGTTGATTATGTCTTCGCCAACAGAGCGTGACGGTATTTAATTATGTGGAAAGGAATCAATCAAAAAATTCCCCTTTTTAAAAGGATTCGGTCTCAGACGAGACTGTTCTGAAAAGTACACTATGTAAAAAAGTTATCTAAAAACGAAAACTTCCTATTTTATTAAAATAAGGCAGTTTGATTTCTTTCACCGAGCCCATCCTAATTATAAAATGAAATAACGATACAAGTTAGTTTTTCTTAAGATCAATCTGTTTATACATATAGTAAGGTTCAATTTGACATTTGTCTATACAAAATGAATTTAAAAGTTTAAGGTTCTTCCTTGGAATGGTAAAATAATTTATCAATATTCAGCCGGTAGTTCTTTATTAAGTCAGTTGCTTATGTAATATTTTTTTGCTTACAAATTCATAAGAAAAAAAATGTGTAAGATATTTTTAAGAGAAATATTACCCGAGTAATCATTATACCTCCTGGCACATGGAACGGTTTTTTCATACAAAATTCATACTAAAAATAAATACATTTATGTTAGAAATATATTAATATTTTTTATTAATAAATAAACAAAAAGACAGGGTATATACTGACTACTTTTGAAATGTACGTGTACGTATTATAAATGACTTCACAGTAATTCATCTTATGACTTGTTGATAACTAAATATAATCTATTAACACTGAAATCACGACGATGTCTACTAGAAACTATATACTACAGACTATATACTATATGACTACACTCAGCTTAATATCAAAATATATTATGATTAACTTTATAGAACACATGTAAGAAAGCACGTATGTGTGTGTGCTACATCATTTTGTCGCACTAATGCTGAAGAACGTTCGCCGATTAACAGAATTATTAATTCGTATAATGTATATTTTAATAACATTTACATTATTTCTATTCATATTGGCACTTTTCACTTTGACAACAGTCAAATATTACAAATACTTACATAGATTAACATAATCATGAAGTTCTTAATGTAATCTGTGGTTAATGTTGTTGCTCGTGCAATGAAACATATGCCATATCTACATTAGTTGATAATTATAAGATTGTGCTCTCTATTTGAACCCAATTAAAGAGAAAAATATTTTAAAAAAACATGTCTTATACTTGGAAGCGAACTCACAACTTTTTAAAAACAGGATCACCACTGAGGTTGTAAAATTTGAAATAAATATGAATTTCTTTTGATAATCTCTCTATTCTTTTAATAACTTCACAAGTAGTCATGGTCTGTACATGTCAGGAAACCCAGATACTGATTCAATAATGTGACGCCCGACGAACAAAGTTCTTACCTTTAAGGGCATGCATATACGAACGGCTATAGATAATGTCTTGCCTATATTATAAATGTATTGCGACTATTAAACACCGCTCAGAACAAACATTTTAATAATAAAAAAATAAACCATTAATATTATCCTATTCAAGCTTCATTAATATAAAACTGTTCTAAAATAAAGCTAAAATGTTAAACTAAATAAAAATAAACATTATATATAAATATCAAAACATTTATGATGGGAATTGATTGACATAAAGACAATAAAGAATAATAAAAATCAAAAAATTGGGATAAAACCCTAGGCACATAATAAAACTTTAAACCGAATACGTCTGAGTACGTATTAATGAATATTTAATACAATTTATTTTGTACTTCAAAAACACAGTAGTTAGATCAATTTGTTCAAAATTTATTTTAAAATATTTCATTAATTTAATTATCCCGACTTAAATTAACTTGAAGTTAAACATTGGTACCTACTAATTGTATTAAAGTGAAACTAAGTTTGTGAATTGCTTATTTAGTTGAAAATACCAACTTTACAGTTTAGGAATGTGAAGGTTATTTCTATAACATTGAAAGCACACTTTAAAGCCTATTATGAAAGTATAGGATCAATATGGGTATCTAAAATATATTCTCAATTAAAATAAGCCCGAATCTAGTGTTCTAGTATATAACACTAAATAAATCTTTTATAGGAGACATTTCTAATATACCAGACCTATTCCATTTCCAAAGTGCTATTCCAAGGGATCTCATAAATTTTATGTATAGACAGCACTGGATTTTCATGCATATTACAATTTATCAGCGTAAGCGAACGGTCAGGTCAGTAAAAGCTATTTTAATTTATAATAAAATCTTTTGGAATTCATGTTTGAACTTCTTTTAGGGTAAAACAATGATAACTATAAAAATGAATAATATTACTAACCTGTCAAGTCCTATGTAAGTAAGTACACTATCAGTTTTATATTGTCTTGAGTTTCCCGAGTTCCCGGGAGTATTTTATGACTCACTAAATTAATGAATAATTCATGAAAAACAATAAAAAATATTTTTTAATAAGAATATAATTATCTATTTTTTTTATAGAAAGCTCAGCAAATGACTCGATACCTCCTGATGGTAAGGAGTAGAGGAGTCCATATGTGAAGATAGCAAGTGCAGAATGCGACATACTGCCCTAGCTACCTCAGCCTTGCTGGCCCAAAAAGTACTTTTTCATGCCTCTTCAAGGAACCCAAAGATTTTGGCGATGTCAAGGCTCAAAGATTTATCGCGCCTGTCAATAGTTTCACCCCAGAGATGCGTTAAGTACGCTAGAAGATCACTCGCTGACCGCTTCGGCAAAAATTGATCCGGGAGTAAATTCTGGCCCTTTATTAAGATAAATGTTTATTTAAAACCCGCTCAATGATTTTGTATAGGGTTGAAGTGATAGCTATTGTGTTTTAGTTGGACGGGTTAGATCTGTTACACTTTTTGGGGACCGATTGCACATTGGCTCCTCTCCAAGATCGCAGCACACAGCCAATAGAGAGTGAGAGACGGTAGAATCGCGTTTAGCTCTGGTTGTACTCTGACTGATACAGGTTTAAACACCCGAGTGGTTAATTACTCGGAAATCCCTTAGTCGCCTTACGACACCCAGTGGTAAAAAGGGAGTATTGAATTGTACGAAACCGCACGCATATAGGTTGGATAATAAATAAAATTAATAAGATTAAATAAAAATAAAATTTTAAATTCTTTGAAAAAGTTTTTAGTAAAATGTTAGTATTTTTGACATTTTACCTACCTATTGAAAATTGAATTCATTAATAAAACTGAAAGGAAATTTTATAATTGCGATTCAAGGCACAACGTCTATAACAAAATAGCTTTTATGTCTCAAATTTTACCATAACCTTTTCTTCTGTTATTTCATGAATAAGTTCGGTAAATATGAAGAATCTTCGGGACACGTGCCTCGTAATTACAGCTGAACCATTCAGGACTTTGGGGTCCTATAATGGAATGTTAATGCTTCAAGTGAATCGTGATCAGTATTCTAATTTGAAACGTTGCAGAAGAATTAAAATATTCGAAGTTAGTTCCTTCTTCTTTCTGTTCCATAGTAGTACGTTGGGATTTGATGTTCATAGTCGTTTGTGACGAATAAGAAGCAGCCACCAAAATACCAGTACTTCTAAAAAGTGTATTTTATCCAGATAAATGAAATTCATGTTTAGGATTCTTTGTAATTTGACTATAATTTATCTAAAAGAAAAACGTCAATGATTACATAACCATGTACGAAAATTTATTTTTTTCAAAATGATGCGTTTTACGAAAATGTTATGTATTTCCCCTTACTTTATAGATGTATATCCATAAATTATTTAAATTTTAAAGTAAATAGCTAAGATGAATTTTTAAACTATGTTTATTAAATGTAATGAAAATTAGTTTGTGACTTAATACGTCATTTACTTGAAGCTTTAAGTCGCACCATGATTGGTATTTACTCCTATCTATTACTATTTTCTAGCCGGAGTTTTTAGGGTTTTAGTACAGTTAGATAGCTGAATTATTAAGCGAGAAAGTGTGTAAATGTAGGAATTTTATAGTAATTATAAAAAGAATTTAAAGTTTTAAAGGAAGTAATAAAGATAAAATCGTTTATTTTATGAACGAACGTGACAAAACACTAGGCCAGTATAAGAAACTTATATAATGATTATAAGTAAAGCCATTATTTTTGTGCCCCATAGGCCACTTCGACCAGTATTGATCTAACCCCGTTGATTCCAGAAATTTCCAGATTCTTTAGGGAGTGATATGTTGGACCTCCTCGGAGTGCACTGTGTACATCCCTAGGTAAATGCTTCATTTATGCATTAAAGGACCGCAGGATCACAGAACGTGCATTGTGGATTCGTCTGATTTCTGACAGAACCTACACACCGCGTCTTGCTTCAATCAACTTTGTCTGTGTTTGTTTAATTCGCAGTAGCCTGTAAGGATTCTTGTCACTATGCTCGTTCAGTAATGCTATAGGATTTTAGTTAATTTAATTTTTCTTATATGTATTTTTTTTTTGTAGTTGACATATAATAAATCACATTTACTTGGGCTCCGCAGTTACGGCGTAATATACGTATAAACTTATACGTATTTATACTCATCAGATAAATTGAATATTTAGAACTGAATGATTGTAAAACAATAGATAGCTATTATTGTTAAACATTATTGTAATCCCCCTTTAAACGAACCAATCAGAGAACTAGATAAGATAAAATAACAGTCGCTTGTGGCGTCACTTGTCAAAACAGTATCTCTCCACCCAAAATGTTATGAATGATATTGTAAGCGGTAATTGCGACAACACTCTCGTTTTGACAACGTCACTGCGTCAGGCGTATTGCGAAATGTTGGGTTAATTTTGACAAATATAATAATTATGGAGACAATAAAAGCAGTTGTACGTGCAGATGATTTAGTTAATTGTAAATATTAAACTCAGTAGACCTAAATCCTAATGAAACGTGGCGTTAAGCGTTTGCGTTTTATATGAACTAACATATGTCAGTATTATGGTTTACTACAATATGGATGAGTAATTACTGTGACACACATTTGAGAGAGTTTATGCTAAGGCTGTGAATAGATAGCGATGAGGTAGAAATATTTGTTAAAGTATAAAATACAAGTTCACGTAAATGTTAGTACTAATTTAGTAATTATTGTCCGTGATTATTTAAGAATTTCCATGTCTTCTACGACTCAGGACTTTATTACCGATTAAGCCAGAAGAACTGACCACTTGACTATCCCTCAGTCAAAGATGAAATTCTTTTTGGTAAATTATATTTAAAAGAAAATAAAAATGCTGCTTAAGAATCTTTGTCATAAGCCAACAACGGACTACTGCTATATAGGCAAACGCTGATTGCACGCCTTTTAGCTCGACGCTTGAATAGCCTCACCCATTACTGTTAAACATCAGAAACTGGCCGGAAAACTTATGTTTAAATTACTTCTTAAATATCTTTATTAATAAAATAAACTTTACCCAATATCAGTTTATAATAATGCTCTCAACAAGAAACTATTACTAATAACGGTATCCTCGTTTACCATGGCATGGCAATAGAAATATTGAATCCACATTTTCATTTCCACTTCTTCATTTTTTACGCCCATGAATAATTCAACACAGCGAAATTCAATCCAAATTAATGGTACAGTAGCTGGAGTCCGACCACAACACACATTTTCCATCAAAAGGATTTGCTTGAGAATGCCCTTCGTCCTTCGACTAAGTCCGTTAACTTTCATTTACATAATGCACATAATATACATAGGAATAAAGATGTCAACGAACTATTGAAAAGCTCACGCCGAATCTATGTCATATATCTCTGAAAAGTTTGACCAAATCAGTGTTGTTTCCATTATTATACTTATTATTTTAGCTGTTTTTAAAAAGTCGCAGATTTATTGATAGATTAAGCGTAGGTATAAATAATGAAAGCTGTAAAAATAAGAATTTAAGAATTCTGTTCCATTTAAGGTACATATCGTACCGTACCTAAAATTAATGATTATTAGTATTTTAGTGATTTATATGCATATAAAAACTTACATTGTTAACTTAAATAGTTGATTTATAATCTGTAATAGAATCCACGGTGCGACAAGCAAAATATTTAGCGTCGGACCACGCCGGCCGTCGCGAAACAATTTACAGCCCCTAATCGCTTTCCTTGGCAATTTTCCGGTCGGCTGTCGGACGCACGCCACTTTTGTTGTTCACAGAAACAATTGCATGCTCCGTGTTTACGTTTATTTATACTAACAACGTAAGGCTGGAGTGCTTATTTACGAAAACCCCTCTGGTTAAATTACTTAGTAGGATTTGTGCGACTTGGCTTTTAAGTATTTTGATATTTCATAAAGTCTATATTATATTAAGTATGGGAATAAAAAATATTATAGGTATGTTAATATATTTTTCAAGTTTAAGATAAAATTATATCTTTATCTTATCAAAAATATTGCTACAACTAGTAAAAATTTTCATATATATTGTAATCCTAATTTTCTAAAGAACATTGCCCGATAGTGTATGGGGTTTGGACCCTATAGTCACCACTAATGAAATTTATATTACGAAATAGAATATTAAATACTGAATAATTAATTAAAACCGTAGACAAAAAGTTATTACTAAATGAAAAATAATATTTTTCATAATCTTTTTCTATTAAAGTATTTTGTTGTTCCCGGTTGGTTCGGCAACCGCTTTCAACCACCAAGCCGCATTGGGCCAGACTGGTGGTATTATGGCCCAAACTCCTCTTGTTTCTCCCATGAAGGAAAACCTCTACCCAGCAGTGAGACGTATCGGCAGTTGATGATGATGATTATTATTAACTAAATTGCGAAGGCGTATCGTGTCTAATCGCTTCTTATCTCCCGTTAGGATCTCTCTGAACTCAATTTTGCTGTCTTGTTATAAATTACTAACTCAAACCTATCCCAAATTGATCAGCTTAAGTAAACAACATAAATAATGCTTTAAAAGAACTGTTTTATTAATATCTTATAACTGATCTGCATCTACAATTATTTCGTCGAAATTTGCACCCGAGAGCCAAGTATAGAATAATAATAGTTAAAATTAAATTATACGCAAACTTCCAGAATATTGTACCATACTCAGCATTGTCAGCGATGTATTCAGTTTTAATTTTATATACCTATACACAAATTATTATTATGCCAGAGCCATATTTAAAATAGGCTCGATAGGCACAGTTAAAAGATATAAGCATTACGATATAGATCAAACCATTTATGCTATCTTCATTTGGTTAATTTTCTTTACTACTGGCGTAGCAATCAAGCATGGAAAGCGGCTACTGTTATCAATGGACGCTTGCATCCTGTAAAATAATTCAAACTCTTTTTGAAAAACTGTATGCTGTACTCGTTTGCGAAATACATACAACTGATGTATGATGAAAATTTGTTGTGTGTGTTGGACTTATCAACATTAGATGGCATTGTTCATACTTAATTTTATCTGTGAGTTTTACACTATTCAGTAGTTACCAGTCTGCTTTCATTAGAGTATATATCAATTAGGCGCTCGCATTCAATAGAATATATATTTTATATGTCGTTGCTGCAAAAACATTGGTAATAACCATATATATAAATATGTGTTTGTTAACAAGACATTTACTCGTTCTTCAATATTAAGTCTTTTGTATCGTGAAATTTTTTAAGACAGGTTTTCTATATTTTTTTATTTAAAACCACTTTACTTACAATTACCCAAACTTTTAGTTTAATTATCGATGTCTAAGAACAACGCAAATAAATACGTAAAAATTTTCTTCCAATTTGCATTATCAGCATTAAGTCAGGTAATGAAATTTGCATAAGTTCGAAATAGTTCGAGCTGACTGCGGTGATTGTTTACCAGTTTGTCACGAAGGCAGCTTAAATAATAAAGGTTGGCCCTAATTCGTAGATTATTAATTAGACCCGTCTCGGGCCAAACATTTGCAATGCTAATATGTTCCTAGCCGAAGTGTCAACATTTGATTGACCTTCTAGTACCATCTCAATACTGATGTAGTACTTCCCAGGCGCCATCTTGAACTTTAAAACATGTACTATGCTGTCAAAATAAGAAAAGGACTGCAACACAGATAAGCTTCTCTCCTCAGATGAAGGTTATCAAGCATTCCATCTATATTTACCGTATTTGTAGTATGAATAGTAAAAAAATTCTTTAAACCGATAATAAAATTCTTTTTACAGCCAACTGGTAGATGATCAGTACACCTGTCTACTAGTCTAGGTCTTGAGTTCAAATCCTGGTAAGGGCAGATATTTGTATAATTAGTGCGAATATTTTTTATGAGTTGTCGATGTTTATTTATTATTGTAAATTAAAGAGTCTATATGTTATGTGGCCATTGTATAACACAATCCCTAATATAATGATACTTAATTTGGGCTAGGTAAAAGATGTGAGTGCAAGAAATATTTTTTTATATATAGCTGTCCATAAAAATTCTCCGCCTTCCTCAAGAAAAGTGGGTTATCTCACCAGTTTCGTGGGCCTTAGTCAAACATAGCGAAAGAATTTGTAGTGAAAGTCGTAATAAATCAACTAATTCATGAGTAATGCAGCAAGTATTCAGGATAGTATCTTTTTGTAAGGTGTGTTTAATACGGGTTGAGATGTTTAAAATTTCTAAGATTTTCTTCAGGAACTTGAAAACTATACCACTTGACGACAGTACCATGAGAACTGAGTGAGTTTAATTTTCGTGAAGTATCTTTATATTATGATATTTTTTGAATATCGTTGAAAGTATTGGTATTGTGTATGGCTATATATTATGTGTATACAAATTCAGTTAAATTAGAATTTCTAGCAGACCTATACTAATTTACGTAACTTCTGAAAGTTTTGTAAATTTAAATAAATATCAACCTAGCCATTTCAAACGCGCAACACCATTCATTTTTTTGATCATTGCTCTCAGCAAACCTTATAAATTGGGATAAGCATCTTTTTAAATCATATTACCTAGTTGAAATTGAAAAAACTGTGAATATTTTCAATATTTAAGTATAACTGAAAAACAATTTCATAGAGTAACTCTTCTGCAAGAGCACTATAAGATGAAAGCAAGCACCTTAGGTCAATATTATTTTACCGATATGAGATTGCATTGTACATTTAGGGTTGGTAACTTGCCTGCCGGCTTAGCTTTAATAATAATATATTATTTTAACATCCCTTCACAGACCCGTACGAAGGTGGGAGCATTTCTTCCCTTCCCATCTTCACTATATATTCTATAGGTTCTTTATCGGAATGACCCTTAAAAGGGTAGATAGCTGATACGAGAAACACATATCTCAAACGAGAATGCGGGAAGTGATATACAGTTTTGTTTGTCAATATCAATTTGTTGAACTACGCAATGTATTTTATCATAAAATATTATGTTTAATTTCGATTTGTGCGTTCTATCAAACACTTTCTTTACAAAACTCTTTCGTCAAATAAGTTTTATTTATACTTCTTGGTATTTTTTGTTTCAGTTTACTACTTTCAATATCAAATATTACAACAAAATAAAAATAATTTTAAATAATTAATATTGTTTCATTTAAGACAATTCTATCTTAAGTGAAACACTTATCATATCAAACTTACCATTTTAATTAAAGTATAATCAATGATGTATTATGTAAGCTTCTGTATTATTGTATAATAAAGTAAGTATCAAATTTAGTACTTCGTAGAAGTGTTTATTTATTTCCATCAAAGCGATCAAATAGCGAATATGATCATTAATATATTCAAAAAACCTCCAGTCTGTATTAAGTATACGCAACCCTACTGATTTTCTTCACCACGAGCGAGCGACTTTTATTAATATGGCAAATGTGCGGTAGGCATTCGACTTTTACGTTGTATTACATAAACAAATAAATAGTAAAATGTTATGACTGTAGGCATTGCTAACTTTATCTTCGAATTACATTAATATAAAAGTACATGGATCAGTGAGATTATTGCTCATTTGTGGACAAAATTACTAATAGGGAGGGTGGATATGTCAGCAAGTTTGTAGTTATGGAATGTATACATACTGTTGATAATCGATTATGACATTTGTTAAATAACAAATATTTATTATACACAAATATTTTTATATTTATTATTTATGTTTTATTATTCATATAAAAATGAACAGCTGTTCGTTATTCTCGCTACATCTTGAAAACGGCTCGACCGATTTCAATAGTTTTTATTCAGTTTAATTCAGGGGTGGTTTAAAAATAAAACAATACTAAAGAAAAGCATAAAAATACACAACAGAACAAATTCTTTCAAAACTCATTTCTTCCATCTCAACTTCGGTTTACTTTTAATAGATGGCGTAACGGTGGTTTGTCCGAAACTAGTAAATGTTTGTGTATGTTAATAAATTTATTTTCATTATTATTATCCTTATAAAATAGATTAATAACTAAATAAATGATTTGTAAAATATTATTTCGTAAACAAGTTGAGACTTCAGAAAATCTCAAGTTGTATACAAAATAATATTTTTATTCATATTGTTATTTTGCTTTTATTTATTAAATGTGTAATCTTTTTAATCAATTAGCAAGAACGTTAATAACGTACTAATAATGTTGTGTTACAATGCAAGAAATCTTATTAAAAATACTAAAAAATATGTTAATAAATCTACGAGGTCCTTTTAGGTACTTACACGAAACGAGGTTTAAATAAGATGAAAATCTTTTTTTCGAGTATTTCTGGGGCTTCATTACCTACGTTTTCTCTATAGCACCTTTTTATTTCGATGGTAATTCGGTAGGTGGTTGAAAGTGGCGGTACCCAAATTAAACGAGGAGCATTATATAAATTGCTGCTTTTAGAGCTCCCTAAAAATTTAAGCTTTGCGAGAAAATAACTTAAAGTTCCCGCAGATTTATTTAGGAAACATCAGAATATTGAGATAAACCTGAAACGAAACACCTTGAAGGAATCTTAACTTGTTTTGTTGTTTTCAAGAAAGTTTGCGACCCTAAAAGTATTAAAATAGTTTTAACAACAACTTGGGAACCCCAAGTGCGAAAGTTACGTTATCGGGTTTGATATAAATACTTTATTATTATACAAAAATTGTTGTTCAGAAAAATTTATCGAACTCATACCAATATAATTTATATCGAATTATGAGTAATATTTCGAAAGTCAATACTTTTTGCATTTTGAAGTATTGTATATTTATATTAATGATAACGGGCTAATATTACTAATGTGGGCTGTATTACCTATGTGCCCGCAGACTTTATTATATCTACTAGAAAATATTATGTAAATTAAAGGCGTAGTTACTTTTTGAAAATTATTATGTTTTACTTACCCAATTTTAAACTATGTTTACGTTTGTATGTCCTCTAGATGGAGACGAAAAGAGTGGCCTTAATATAGTCCATCGCGTTTGGAGTCCATTCCGATATCATTCTTGCAGTGAGCGAGAAAAAGGGAGATATTATACATGAGAATATTTTCTTGCCCTCTTTGCTACCAGTGCAATGCAAAATGAAGTTTGTCGGGTATAAGGTTGTCTGTAAGTATATGATCAAAAACCTCTTCAGAGCACTTTCTTAAGCACAACCAATTCAAATTGCAATTACAAGCGATGTTATGTATAGGCCCAAAGATGTTCATGACAATTATTTAGATAGCACGACTGGGACTGGCTATACAGTGCATTGTGGTTAATTGTTCTACAGCGTCAAGCAATGTTCATTAATAAACCGGACCTTAGTTTTGTACAGCGAGCAATTGTAGCATCGTTATCAGTCGGTGTGAGTTTCATTAAAACTGATTTTTACCAAAATCGCTCAGTGCTCGGCTTTTTATCTAATCAGGTCAAAAATAAAAAATGAGTCCGCTCAACTTATGCCTCGTTGTATTGGATATAAAACTTAGACTCTGAACACTGGGAATAATTGTGTATTGGACCTAGTAGTGCTCCACGGCAGACTATTATGAGGATGCGTATCCTCCAATTTCCTCCTTTGATTGCATGTGAGTGTGCGTGAGCTTATGTCAATACAAATTGTTATCCAGTAAGCGATTGAAACGGCTTGGTGCTGGCTATTGTCTCGTGAATATTGACATTCGTTGTGTGTGTCCATGTCGTTTATTTGAAACCGTGCCTGTGCAAAAGCATTTTAGGCCGTACAGAAATGAAGCGCATTATTTCTCTTTACGGAGAATCTATACATAATAGGTTGGAGAAAATGTTTCTTCGCATTTTATATGAAAATTCAAGACATTATCTATGAAAGTTAATTTACAATTAATTACAGTACCATTTTGTTCGTAGACTTTCTGCTATCTTGTCGGTAGAGAAATGATCCCGTTGCTGTAGACATTTTGGGACCTCTGATCAATAAAACGCAACAATTTTGGCAGTCCTCTCTAGATGCCAACTTTTTTACTTTTTGCTGAGTGGCAATGTATGAGGTCTAGCGTTATCGGGATGAAACACACATTAATTAATTCTGGTCACTTTCTCTCAACTTCTTGCTTTCATCTCATCAATTGTAGGCAGTAGATGGTTTTGCCCGGCAGTAAAAGCTCACAGTGAGCAATGCCCTTCCAATCCCACCATAGACACAGTATCCTTATTGCGAGTTAACCCAAGTTTTGCCACAGTCTGTGAAGCCTGACCGACCTTTGACCGCGACCTTTTTCACACCTTTTTGTCATACGTTACATTCACTTTTTATCACCAGTTATCAATCTCTTCAAAACAGTTCGATTTAATTACATCTCGATAAAGAGATTAAGTTCATTAGATTACTTACAATGAGTGAGTTCTTGGATTGAAAACGCTTAAATCAACTTTGTGCTACTCTTACTGACACTGCATGAGGGCCATAAACGTCACAATTTTTTTTTCAGAAGAATTTTGACAGAAAAAAGCAAATGACAAATGGTGGAATACATAATTTTCCTAATTTGACTCTTTTTTTTAAATGTTGCCTTTTTAATCTAATGAAAAATCTCATATAAATAGTACATCCATAGATATATGATTACAAGTTTATACATACTATATGCGAAAAAAAATTTCACCGACCTAATATATTATGCGTATATGTGTATTTGTATAAATATATGTATGGGTTAATATAATATTATTATTTTGTTGACATTTTTTGTTGTTTTATTACTTTCACCTTAATTATATTTGTTACCTTTTTATTTGTACACTTTTCTCATTAGTGTGGCTACTGAAAGACATTTCTTATAGAAACAAGCAGTACCTTTGTACAATTTTCTGTTATTTTATCGTGTTCTTTTAATAATCTTAGTGTGTACATAAATAGTTGAAGAATAATTCCCTTTTGAAAGACATAGCAATTATGTCAATCTATAAATAGTAAACCAGTGTAACTGGTAATAACTAATAAACTGACTATATTGACTATATAAACTGACTGATAACTGGTATAAACTAATAAATGTTTTTTATGTTTGAACCTAGGTACCCAAAGGTTCAAATTCCAAACATTTAATTCGTCTCTGTGGATGGACAAGTAGGCATTGCATTGCAGGGCTCTTAAGCTTGAACTAGCATTGGTATAATGAAAATTCTTCTTTGTTTGTAAAATACATAAGAACAGTATTATTCTTATTATCCCAATATCAACGCCAAGCAAAAAACTTACCAATGTATAAAAAGAACAGTATTTTAGTCGTGAAAGGCGTTTCTTCGAAACTGTAACTGGCCTTACCATTTCCTTTTGCACTCTCATAAAAAGCTGTAGGTTGGAGGGTGCTCACGACTACTTCTTACGTTGCTAAGCACACTTGACTCGTGAATAGGCAAATTGTCACCTTAGGAGAAAAATCTTAAGAGAACTTGTAGGTTTGAATTGTTTGAGTAACAAAATTTTACGATTCTCTTATGATATCACGTAAAAAGCCTAAAATATACATGATAATGCTTTGTCTTTTTTACCTTCCTTATATATATGTATATTAATATCGGTAATTTTTATTATGAATTTTTTTTCTTATATGTGTTTGTCACTATTCTGAAACCATTTCAGGCATATGTCTAAAATATCGAAAGGATTTAAAGTTTATGTTAGTTCGTGAAGATTATATCTAGGGATTATTAATTTCTTTGAGCTGAGGTTGGCAAGTATGTAAATATTAAAACAAAAAGATTGGTTTAGACTATTTATTATTTTAAAATAAGGAGTTTGTTAGAGTTGTGTTTCTCGAGTGGTCTGGTTTCGATTACGAAACTAAGGTTATTTTTCGCCTTTGGTTCTGGTTGATACTGTAACCATTTGCCAGAATGGTGGTGGTATGGCCCAAACTCCTTGGGTTTCTCCCATAAAGGAAGGTTCAGAAGTATGAATCAATGTAGCCAAATTAAAATACAGTAGTAGATTTCTAAAAACGAGATCTTAATGCATTTGTTTAAAACCTCTTTTTCGTTACTTGCGTAGTGGAATCAGAAATATGAATGAATGCATCACCGGTATTATGCGTTCAAAATACGAAAAAGATGAACTTGTTAGTAAATTGTGAAGTACTAGACTTCAAACTAACTTCACTTGACAAGAAACGTAGCCATATTTAAAAAAAAAACTGTAATCTTTGGAAATGATTTACAAATAATAATACAATAATGGTGAGTATTAATTAATATTCAATTAATACTCACGTAAGTTCTTGTTGTTCTTGACTTTTCTTAGTAAAGTTGGATAGTGGTGGTTCTATTTCCTATTTTGACCTGATATTACCTACTTTTACTTACCAAAAAAGCTATTTTCCTTTAAAAATTAAGCTAGTACTCTTCAGCAAAATCTCTTTGCACTGTTGGCTGTGGGTGATGGTTTGCTGGTGCAAAAATGTAACACGTTTCACTATGTTAAAATCGTATATTGAACACACTACAATAAATCAAGGTGAAGAAAACGAAAGGTAAGAAAATGTATGCAGTGATACCGCTCGCGGATGCTTCCAGACTGCGTGGCGTCGGATGCGCCGCGTGTCTTTATTCAAAGACGTACAAGTAAGTTTGCGAGATTACCCGCAATAAATCTTAACATTAATTATTCTAACTTACAACTAGTATTACATATTTATTAAAAAGTAAAATATGAGCCGTCGCTAACATTCCCCACCCCAGTGCTTGCACTCACTAAGGCACAATAGGAACGGGAGCGATGCGCGACGCGGATCGACGTAATGTACCGCTAGCGATCCTTACTTCGACGACGCGGACACGGCCGTCTCTGCCTGGAAACACATTTACTATAACGCCCTTGGGCCACACATTTCGGGGAGAGTCCGGGTCAACTATAATAACAAAGTCCCCAATACTTAACGGTTTTGACTCACTGTACCATTTTGGCCTACGGGCTAGCTCTGGCAAATATTCTTTTAACCAACGTTGCCAGTACATGTCAGCCAATCTTTGTGCAGTACGCCACTGCTTCCGTAGGTACAAATCTGAGTCATCGAATGCTCCCACTACAGGAAGTAAAGAAGATGAACCTAAAATAAAATGGTTAGGAGTTAGTGCTTCTAAGCTACCGGGCTCCACGGACACGTGGGTTAAAGGTCTTCCATTGACGATGGCTTCTACTTCTGCCAACAGCGTAAGCAACATGTCATCCCTTGGAGCGCGCTCTTTTAGCACTATACGCAGTGTGGTTTTTATGCTTCGGATGAGTCGTTCCCACGCCCCACCCCAGTGCGGGCTGGCGGGAGGAATAAAAGACCACTGAGTGCCATTGTTTGCTGCTTCCAATTTTTGTACGTACGTTTATTATTACGTAACCAATGTAGCACCGTAGTCGAATCGCGCCAAAAGAAGCGTCGAACAGGTTTAATGTTGTGCGTGCTTGTTATTGTACGTGCAAGCCTCGCACCCAGTAGGGCAGCTTGCAGCTCGAGCCGCGGAACAGTTACCAGCTTCACTGGTGCAACTCTGCATTTACTTGCTATAAAGGCGACATGTACTTTATTATTCTCCACCCATCGCCAATAAGCAACTGCACATAATGCTGTCTGTGAAGCGTCGCAAAAGACATGCAATTCCAAGTTGTTATAATTGTGTAGGTGTACTGACTCGCATGTCGAAGTCGTAGCATCAGATGGAAGGTTCGTAGCGCAGGCGCCGCCCACATTCGTAGTAGCACTGCTACGGCTCGTAGCTACAGCCGCAGTCTGCTTGGCAGCCATCTCACTCGCACCAATGGACGTTCCTTTATACCATCGCGGCACTCTAATTCTATTGACGACCTTAAGTAGCTCAATCCAATTGATCCATTTTTTGTGAATAATGTCCGGAATGTGATTGTCCCAACTGGAATGTGTTGTGTCTCCCGTGATAGCAACTCTGTTTTCACGAAAGCGGAACATAATATCTAAGAGAGAACAGAGTAAATCAGGTCCTTTTAATAAATAATCATTAAGACACAAACCGTTAGTTTTATTTGCAGCGTCGAACACTAAGCGTAATTTACTTTTGTTTGGATCGTCTACACCAAAGTGTGGTAAGTACCACGTCTTGCATGTACGCTGTGTGTTCTTCAGTTCCCTAGCATAGTAATTGTCAAACAAATGGTTCACACGTTCGACGTACCTCCTAGCATATTCCTTGTTGTTTCCCATTTTCTTTTCAACGCCCTTAAGTCTGTTAAAGGTTCCCGTGTAGGTATCTTCAGGCATGACACAATTAGGATCTCTCCAGGGTAAGCTAACTGGCCATCTGCCGTTTACAAGCCGAGCTGTTTGCTCAAGCTGTTCAACAGCATAAACGTCTTCAACATTACATCTAGGCTTACCTGCTACTCCCATTGCCTCCAGTTCAAAGTGCCGCCTCACTTCCTCGTGAAGGTCGCGGTCGCGGTCCCCACAATCCTCGGTTTCCAGTTCAGAGACGATCAGGGTAGCAGCGTCGTGGAGCACCGTGCCCCGCGCCCCTCCCATCACACGAATACAACCGTGAACTGACCAACCTAAGGTGGTAAGTGTAGCAAACGGCTCATTTGATTTACCTTGTATTATTTTAAGGGGTAACAACAAGCTATAATTATCTTGCCCTATTAAAATCTGAGGTTTTACATCTATGTTACACAATTGATTTTTTATATTAGTTAAATGTACAAAATTATCACAATTTACAATAGAACACATTTGCAAAGGTAAATCTAATTTATCAACACTGCGAGCTTTTACAGAGTGAACCTTATTATCTAGGCCGGAGAGTCTTAAATCTAACACGGTAGTATCGCACACAATTTCATTGTTTAACCACGGCCCGCACACACGCATAGATTCTTTGCGGCCGCGCAGCCCTGCGCGAGCCGCGAGCTCTGCGCTTATTAATGTCACCGTGGATCCGTCATCGAGTAATGCACTTGTATCGATATAACTGTCACTTCCGGTATATACACGTATAGGCACTACTTTCAACAACACTTTACATGTATTCGCACTGATATGAGTCACTATTTCGGTCAAAGTAGCCGCGTTTTGTGATAGCGAGACGTTTTCGCTGTCGCTTGGCTGGCTGACGCGGTTGTTGTTATTACTAATAGGAACACTCGGATAATGAAGCAGCTTATGATGCGCTTGCCCGCAGCTATCCTTGTCGCACGCAGGCGCCGGGCATGTATCTCGACTGTGGTTGGCTTCTAAGCATTTATAACAAATTCCATAACGTTTGACATGCGCCCATCTGATTTTTCGTAATGCTTTCTTGAACTGTTTACATGCATGCAATTTATGAACCGATACACGACAGAATTGGCACTTAGTACTGAGGTTTTCCGACTGTAACAACACAGTTTGCGATCTATTATTACTGCCGTGCTGCTTGTAATTTTTATTATTATAATTATTATAATCATATCGCGTTGTGATATCGCATAAGTTTGCCGTTGTCGATGTAATCTTTACAGCCTCATTGGTCAGAAAATCTGTTAATAATTCCAGAGTAGATTTTGTGTTAGACTTAAGTAGTGGAAAGCTATAATCAGACCACTTTGACACAAGTACTGTGGGCAACTTAGATAAAATTAAAGACACCATGCTCATACCTTGTAGGTATTCCTGTCGATTTACTGCTCGCACTGCTTCCACAAAATTCTGTATCTTGACAGAAAATGATACTATGTCTTTTTGGTATTCTGGTGACACAGACTGCAGTTTTTTTATGTCTTGCATAAGGCGCGATATAATACCATCAGGGTTTCCAAATTGTAGCTCTAGGGTAGCCATTATCTTTTCTGATGAAGTGGCACTAATAAGAAGAGCTGAGACTGATTCTTTTGCTTTGCCATGAAGACATTTGCGTAGTCTCCATAGATTTTCTTTGGGTGAAAAGCAGCAAACTTCGGTTGATTCCTCATAAGCTCTTTTAAACTGCAACCATTCTAGTGGATCTCCTGAAAAGTCAGGTAGGTCCTTTGGTGTACATATGCGGCTTAATAAATGAGCATCTGACTTCGTGTGGTTGGAAGAGGCAGTCAAGTTCTTGACTGCAGCAGCAAGCATCTGAATCGTACCTTCAGTGGCGGCAACTGGGTGTACCGCCTGTGACTGTGGATTGCCCGTGGGGTAGCCATGTTCGGGGGCAGTCTCCAGTCTATTCAGTTCCTGCTGACTTCGTTCCATCCAGTTCTCAACACTTTGGCGTGTGCAGCCCTTACTATTTTGTGGACTGTATTCTTCGTCTTCTAATTTTGCTAGGTCTGTTTCCAATTGTGCATCTATAATCTGCATTCTTATTTTCGCTTTTTCCTTTTCAGCTATTAAAATTAACTGCTTTTTGCGCGTCTCAATAGACACATTTGACCTATTCGATTTTGAACTAGCTGATATGGAAGGTCTTCGTCTGTCTTCGTCTTCGTGTGTGTTTTCTGCCTCACGATCACGCTCTCGACGCGTGGCACTGCGCGTGTTCACCATGCTGGATTTCGGTGTGTGAAACATGTAAATCTGGCTCGAAGACCAACTTGTGGGTGATGGTTTGCTGGTGCAAAAATGTAACACGTTTCACTATGTTAAAATCGTATATTGAACACACTACAATAAATCAAGGTGAAGAAAACGAAAGGTAAGAAAATGTATGCAGTGATACCGCTCGCGGATGCTTCCAGACTGCGTGGCGTCGGATGCGCCGCGTGTCTTTATTCAAAGACGTACAAGTAAGTTTGCGAGATTACCCGCAATAAATCTTAACATTAATTATTCTAACTTACAACTAGTATTACATATTTATTAAAAAGTAAAATATGAGCCGTCGCTAACAGTTGGCCTTTATGGAAAGTAAATTGCTACCTCAGGCTAAAGACAACTCACAGATCCTATAAACTTCCATTGCGGGAATACAAAACAATGATTACGAGGCAGGACAACGCTAATGCTTTTGCGAAAGCAATTAGTACTCGTAGAATGAGATCTTTATTTTTCGCAAATTGTAGGAGCAACTGTTTTGTTTTTTTAATTGGCAATTAAGTATTTCTGATAAAATGTGGAAGAAAATAATAATTGCAAGTAAAATTATAGCGTCCTTTAATCCTAAAGATAATAAATTATATATCATTATTTTAATTTTGTAACCTAACTTTTTAAGATTTTAGTTCAAAGTAAACATTTTTGCTCCCACTTTTTCACACTAGAAGGAAGGTCTCAAATTCATTTTGATTTTCTTTTTAAATATATAACCTGACAATAAACATTCGGAATAAAAGTGAATAAATAAAACAAATTGAAATATAGGTATTATATTTATCTATATTCAAGTTCTTAATTGTTTAGTTTGTCACTAACTATAATTATAATAATTAAATTAGAAATTTACATGTACAAAAATTGATTTTATATACACAAATTATCATGCAGCTATACTTATACTAAGGGTAAACTATAACTTTATTTTTAGGAATTTACAACAATAATCAACATCTATGATGAATTTGATCGCTTGACACAAAACTTTTCACAGGTATTGAATAAGTTTCGCTTTATATTATATTTCTAACTATTAATAAAATTAGATTATCCATAATGTATTCATACCGGTTAATGTTATTCGTGACAATAAAAATTGACGATCATCAACACATTATTTATGAGTAAATTCTTCATACATTGGATAAATACTCGATGAAAAGACGAGATTATATTCATTCATACCGTTTACTTATTGACGTGGAGGTCCAATCACACAGGTTTCTAAGCCATAATTTCCATTAGGTGTGACTTTTAAACGAATTGATCATTTAAAAGTAAAAACCCAAAGCAAGTCTGTCAGTTTAAGTAGTCTAATCTCATTACGAATCATTTTAATCAAATGCGTAGCGTCGTGATTCTTGCTGAAAGTTTTAATTCTAGTAATAAAATCTTTTAATTTTATCCTATAATGGTTGTATCTACAACAAAACAAAATGTAGGAATCACTTCAGATACGAGTGTCCCTTACGAGCTTTTCAGCCATTCATCTACATTCACCTAAAGTTATACTCTCTATAAGATTTCCTTATTATATACACGTACATTGAACGAACATTTGGCACAAAGAGGCGTTTGACGCACACACGTGGCCCATTGACGCTCCACTACACGTTCTGAGCAAATATAGGTATGCAGAGGAATATCTACAGAAATACTTCTTGGGATGAGTTTTCAACACTAGCGCGATGTACCATTTGCAATGGTATGTTCGGGCAACAACAGATTGTTAAAAAATGCTAGGAGAAATTTGCAAATTTTATTATTTTATTAGTATATTATTTACATAAATATCTGTATCCGTCTCTTTTGTGTAAATAGTATATCACGCTACTGTATCATCCCTTATTATGTCCTCTAAATACTAATCTTGACTTATAATATTGGTGAGTTCTTAGACTACATTATTTACATCTTACAATCAGTCGTATAGTTATTATTTTGGCAGACAATTTTCATTTAAAACTATTTCAGTGGTTGGCTTTTATATAATAGTAAAATTTATTATTTTTTAAATACAAAACGCAAATAAGGAAATAGTTGGCACTATAGTCCTAAATAGGCCGGACTAGAAGCTGCTAAATATTTGATGAATATTATAATATATACATATATATAGATTTTGAAATATAATTTAGATTTCACAACCTGTAATGATGTAAGTGACAAAGAATACTATTGGTACACTAATTAACTTGAAGCCAAAAATTTGATATTGTCAAAATTGTATCAAGTCTCGAAGAATAGCTCTCGAATGTTTGGAGAAGTTCTGAAATAACCTAAAAGTTACTATCGTACTCCGAACGCCTTCGCGAGTAGTGAGACCGCGGGTACTCTCCTGTATACCCGTAGAGTTGAGAGCCACCGCCAGTCTGCCCATATAGCTGTGACCCACCTCCATATCTGCACAATTAAAAGTATAATCATGTAAATCTCCAATAACATGCTTGACGACTCGTTATGATTCGTAGTAACTTACTAACTTAAATTACCGTAATGTAATGCTTTATTTTGTCAATATAGAATAGCGAAATATTACCAATATGTTAATATTTTTAACAGTTTAATAGAGGTTTACTATCTTTGATAAAAAACAAACATCAGGTAACTGTATGTAATTGTGGATTTACGTACCCATAACCATTTCCAACTGGCCCATATATCTGAGAGCCTCGCCCTGAGTCTGGAGTATAGTGCTGCATATACTTCTGCAGCTGAGGTGTCCATTCTGATCTCCATGAATCACCTGGGTTGGGATATGCCAACTGCTCAATGAAGGCCGTTGACATGCGCTTCATGGAAGATAAATATGTTTGGTTTAATACTGAACATAAATGATTAATTTAAGGTAAAAAAAACTGTGTAATTCAACGTTAAGTTCAACTTAACAAGTCATATTGCATCTTACTTTTCCTGATGGAAGATAAGGCAGTTCCCTATCTTTTAATTGATGCATGTCATCGAAACCTCCCATGTGACTCTTGTCTAACTCCCGCAGCATATCTTCACTTAGTGGGATAGGCTGCTTGGCTTTTGCGCTCTTCTGTCGATTCACCAGCTAAACATGAAAATAACATAAACATCACATTTTGGACATGTGTAGAAAATAAGCCATTCTAAAGTCATGTTACTTACCACTGTGACACCAAAAATAATGACGAACAAAAGTGAAGCAAGTGCAATTACAATAACAGCAATACCCCATTGAGGAACAGGCGACTCATCCATTTCTTCTAGTCGTGTAGGTTCTTCACGCTTTGTTGACACTATAACAAGCACATGTACAAATAAAATATTTACAATATAAAAATTGTATATAAATAAGAAATTCGCTTCCATGATCAGTATTAATTGCTACTTACCAATAAATTCTGTGTATGCTGGATCCATTACAAACTTTCCAATTTCTAATTTACCACCGGACTTATCAATTTTCTTTGTCATTTTTTCATCACTTTTCTTCATTCTTTCTTCATCAGGCTGATCACCCTGCATTTGGTCTGGATCAAACTCATCATCTATTTCTTTTTCCATTGTTTCAACCACAGAACCAGGCCTAGCTTCATTCAGAGATTTATGGAACATCCTCTTCAAATCTAACGTATCAATTTTTTCTTCTACGTCTTTAAGCTCAATAAAGTAGTCTACTAAGATTGATCCTTGATAAAAACCATCAATACGAATACTCTTGAACCATTTTTTAAGTAGATCGGATTTTGAATAGACAGAATTAAGCTGAAATCAATGTGGGTAATTATAATTAAACTAAGTTTGTAAGCTTGTAAAGACTAAGCGAGTAAGCTCAAAAAATAAAAACAGTATAATTTTAATTTTATATTTGTAAAACTTCATTTTTAATAAATAAAACAACTAAGTGATTTTATAAATATGAATACAGTTTATATTTAGAACCTAAAAATTTAAAGATTTGAGTTTTTTCAATTGAAATCTCCACTATTACATGGATAATGTAAAGTATCACTGGTCAATAATACACATACCTCTTCCTTTACGTCATTTGCTAGTTTTTGCCATTCTTCAGTATGGCGATCCAATAGTTCGGGAACCCATTTTGCTCCTATAAAGACAATTTTTTTTCTTTGTAATATTATAATGATAACTAGGTATTTAAATAATCTTTTTTCATTTTTATTATGTAAATTAATCCCTCTATTTTTGTATAATATATTTAATATATTATATAAATTTATTATCAAATTAATTAATTATTATATTGTGTCTACTTGTTAAAACTTGTAATTGGCTTTCCATAGGCTTATTGTTACGTTTTTATATTTCCTATGAAATTAATAAATAAATATTGAAAGATATCTATACTGCTGTGTATACCTGCAACAATTTTTATAGTTGCCTGGATATCACACTCTTTTTTGCAAACGCCTGGAGTGGTCGATGGTGGCGGAGCTACCGTTGTTGTCGTCGTCGTTTTCGTTCGTCGGGTCGTTGCTTCAGTACTAAATTCTGGCATTGGACTAGTAGCCGTAGCATTGCGTTGAGCTTCTAACAACTTTTCAATAGAAAATGGCGTTGTCGATGGAGATGGCCATCCAGTGAACTCTGTTGATGCCCTGTAAAATAAAATTATTAATTGTATTTTTACTTATGTCATAACGTTTTGATAAAGTATAAAAATAAATAAATAAAAAAGTAAGTAAATATATACCTCGTAGGCCAGCCTTTCTGAATTTTGGGTGTTACAGGACTTGGTCCTAACTCTGCAACAGGTTTAGGAGCGGATTTCCTTGATGCCTTGCCACCAGGTCGAGATGGGAATACTAATTTTATTCCACCTGGCCCTTTGGTTGTGCTACTGATAGGAGGTTCCTCTTGAGAATTATTTGATTTAAAGCCAGGGGGCAGTAAACTTGATATATCCGCAATTTTTAAATTTGATAATAAAGGCGTTTCACTCGTGCCTTTGTCCGTAGAATTTAAACTAAAACCAGGAGGCAAAAATGCTGATATATCACTTACAGGTAAAACTTTAGGAACGGGTTTAATTTTGATATCAGGTTTTTCCGTTGTAGACGAGTTCAAATTAAAGCCCTTTGGTAAAAATGCAGATATATCAACTTGTTGTACTTTATCAATTATTGATTTAGTGGTATCTTTTGTTTCTGAAGCCTCCGAAGATGATGGTTTGAATCCAGGAGGCAAAAATTTACTGATATCATCTTTTTGGAATTTTTTGACTAGATCTTCTTCTATTTTATGCTCTTTAGGTTTATATTCCTTTGGTAACAAAGATTTATCATCCAAAATTAATACTTTGTTTTTAGTACTAATACCTGATGATCTTCCTTGTGTGCCATTTATTACAGTGTCTTCAGATGAAGATGGCAAAGGAGTACTTGTAGTGGTTGTTGTTGTTGTGGTACTCGTACGCTTATCCTTAAAAGACAGTCTAGGCTTATAACCTGGAGGCAATAATCCAGCCAAGTCATCCATCACTGTAACAAGTTTCTTCTTTGGTTTAGGCGTAGTGGATGTTGTAATTCTTGGTGTAAATTTTTTTATCATAACTGGCAAGGGATTTGGAGATGATTTTTCACTTTCAAGTGTAGCTTGAGTACTTTTCAAAGTAAAAACATTTAAAGATTGTGTTGTAGTTGTAGGGGGAGATGTAGACGACTCTGTTGTGGATTCCGTTATAAGTTCAATATTTTTATTTTCCTTGTCTATAGACCCTGATAGTACATCACTTGATAACTCCGACTGTATACTGTCTAGTTTATCGTTAATGTTTTCCGTTGACGATAAACCACTACTGTTAAGGCCATCTACATCTAATTTAGGATTTTTGGTTACTGGTTCTTCATCCGCATCATTATCTTGATCATCTAATAATATTTGTTTCTTTTCTTCATGTTCTACGGCAGGGAAAGGTAAAAATCGTGCACCCGAAACACTTCTGCTTGTTTGAACGGATGCAACCACTATCCAATTTTCTGTAGTAACTGATATAGATGTTTCATTGCTTTGACCTTCTTCAGTAGAATGTGAAATATCAGAAGTCATACTAACCTTACTAGTAGTAGGTGCAAAATTATAATCAGGAATTGATATAGTACCATTCACTACACTTTTTGTAGTTACAACAGACACTACTTCTTGTCCCAAAATCGAAGGAATTTCAATAGAACTCACTTCTTCATTTTCACCGGAAATAAAATCTTCGCTAGAAATAGAAGTATCAATATGAGATACTGTTGTAACATTATCAACCTTTGCTAACTGATCTATTAGAGTAGTATCAACAAATTGTTTGAAATTATCATCTTTGACCATTGTTTTCTCGGGTTTCATTACTAATACGTCAAATGTTTCAGTATCATTAGATTTAGATTCATCCGTAGTATTTTCTACTTCTTCAGTTGAGTCATATTCATCATATATATCTGTAACGTGTTCTGTTGAATGTGGTTCTTGAGTATTGTGTTTGGTTTGTGGGCTTTCAGTTTCATCATAATATTCATAATCTCCTTCTTCGCTTTCAGTAACATCATGTAAGTGAGCTTCCGTAGAAGTTATTTTTGTTGTAGTGGGTGCAGTAGAAGAGGTGGTAGGTATTTTAAGTAGAGGTCTATCTTTCGATACATTGCCTATATTCGTGGAACTAGCATCTGGCTTACTGTCATCAGATTGATCAGATTCTGACTCACTATTATTAGATTTTATAACTTCAACGTCAAAGGAGCCTTTCTTATTTTTCATTAGTTCTCTAAACGAACTAATATCACTTATATCATCCTCGAGCAGAGGTTCTATATCTAAAAGTGCTTTGTATTCAGTTGAAGAACTTTGATATAAACTTGAGACTGGTTTTGGAGGCTTATTACCAAATAATGCCTTTTGAGCTGTATTTCGGAAATTAGTTTTATCATCTAACGTTTTTGCATCAAGAGAAGAGAATCGAGGATTACTCGGTTTATTACTCAGTCTTTGTTTAGTAATTAATTTATTGGGATTATAAGTAGTAACTCTATGATGGTCAAAGAGGTCTTGATTGTCGTTGTCAATGTCTTCATCGCGTGAAATATGACCACTCTGTCCATTACTTTTTAAGCTATTACCGTCAAATGGTATGGTTTTGAACCTGCTGTTTCGGAGATAATCGATGTCCGGATTATTAATTGTGATTTGACCCAAAAAAGTTTCTGGTTTTGATGGGTCATTTTGGTACGCAACTGAGTGTATCTGTGCAACATCTGGCCTCTTTGTAGAAGCAGGATGAATCAACTGATAGTTGAATGGAAGTGCTGGCCTAAACCTTTGTCTTTGTGGTGGACCAAACTCTGGCTGGTTTAAATAGTACTGTGTACCGGCTTGACTTCGACCGGTTGGAAGTTGAAAAGGCGCAGGATTTTGATTGTAATTTGGGGTAGGAAATCTGACATGTCCTTCATTATATAAAGGTTGTGCTGGTGATGGCGCCACCCTAAAGTTATCTCCGTGTTCGTAGAACGTCGAAGGTCGATTGTTCGGAAACAAAGGTGGTTGCACTTGTGCAAAACTTCTTTCCACGGGATTGTAGTAAAAGTCATTTTCATCTGAAAAGAAGAAAAGGATAACTTTAAATTATTTAAAAAAGTGAAGTACTTTAATGTCTTAAACATAAACCGATATGTGTTCAAGTTCCGCAGCAATCAACTCCCTTATTATAATTATAAATTAACAAGGTTTTTTTAGTTAGTTATGAGATGGCTTGTAAAGACCAACTTTTTTAGATATATTCTTATTTATCAGCTGTTTTTTGTATAGTTGATTACATCGTTGACAAACGCCTTGACGTGTGGAAACAAAATTAAGTTGAAAAATTAAAATAAAGATGCACAATTTATAAAATATACATTTGAAACCACTAACAAATGCAATAAAACTCAAGGATAATAATAAAACGTTTCATATTTAACTAATTCATATTCATACTTGCATAAATGATCACAATTTTAATCTTTTGTATCCAATTAGTTAAATGAAATGTTAGTTCTACAAGTTATCGTCAAACGCTAAATAGTGTAGCATAGTGTCTACAAATTGTCCGGCACTGTGAGAACCAATAAAAACCCATAAAAAAGACTATGTAACTGGTGGAAAAGATACTGAAATAATAATAATTTAAGCACTTTTACGGTTAGTAGATAAGTTTATTATTAAACTGATAGAGATAAATTTTCTTTTTGATTAACAAAATTGGTTTCATTTACAAATAGATATATCCCATAAAATTTTAGTAATTTTATTTTATGACCGTTTGTTGAAAATTCTTTATGGATTGCTAATAATCTTTTTCTATAGTAAAATTATTAACTGATGCTAATTAATCTATTGCGTGTTATTCTAATTATAAATTAGAAGTTAAAAATTGAAATTTGCGTTTCAAGGTTATAACTTATTGGATGTTTTATATTGTGTAACTTATTATGCTTGCGTATACTAGTCATATTCATATTACGCAATCAAATTTAGTTGGGATGAGACCATAAGATATGCACTCAACTTTGATTAGTTTCTTATATCTTTGTCACAATTTTGATACTCAAAATTAAACTATTTCATTAAACTACATAAATCAAGTCTAACTCATTTAACTGTACATCTAATATCGGATTCAAAGTAACCAATGCAAGCGACATTGGCCACAATTCATTTGAGCTTGAATAAAATTATGTTTACCATAAAACATATTCGGAGAGACGCAAGCAAAGACAACGCGTGCCTAATCTTCTTTTATGGCCCTTCCAGTTTATTATTACGTCCTGGTTTTGAGCCCCACATCGTTCCAAAGATAATCTCAAGGAAATTACTTTCTTGCGGATCATATCCCTAATTAAGAACAGCGTTCTCATCAGAACCGAAGTGGAGGCAGCCCTGAAGATAATAGAAAATCGATTGATTGCTTCTCTCATAACGCGACTGGTCGGGGATGTTTAAGGAATTCGCCGCCATCAAACAAATCTTGGCACTTTATCTGATTGTAAACTATATTCACTCCTGTTTTGCTTCCTTATTTCCATTTTGTATTCAAGTAATGGAAGCTGTCTTATTGTTAGCCGTAGATATTTCATTGGCGTGAAACCCTTGTTGCATCTTTGTCAGGTCATTTCATATGTAAAACTATTTATTTTATCAAAGGCTTTGATGTCCACTGCTGAATTCTAAACTGTTAATAAGAATAGGTAAACAAACCAATGCCTCAGCAGGAATATATTCTAATATTGAAGTTAAAATTTTTGCTTGATGGAAACATTTATTTATTTTTAGAAACAAGAAAAACAGCCTTGAAAGATTTATTAATAATGATTAACCAGAGCCGGGAATTGAACGCATGAGTAATTACAATAGGTCGTGCTTCGTCGTGTCTTATTAAATTTAGATTTTTAGATATTATGGTCTTCCAAAATTTAAGAGGCAATTTTTATTGGAAAGATTAGTTCCTTATGACCTTATTTATGATTATGGATCAGTTTTATAAAAACACGGAATGTTTAGTTCAAAAATGGAGACATTTGGCGGGTTTTATTCCTGGTTTATGTTAGAGGTTTTTAATAAGTCTTTGAACCCACGTTTTCTCATGTCTCACTGGCTTTTTGCTTGAGATAATCACTTTTAATTGACCTATTCGGGATTAACCATGGTGTTAGCTGCTTTGTTTTTGAAATAGGACGCTGGAAACATAACATAGAGCTCATCTCATCTTCTTTTAAAAATAAATAAATGTTTATTTACATTATGAGTGAAATATGTTAACTTCAATGCTTAAATTCTTTCTTTACGGAAGGCATTGGTTAAATACACTATTTTATGTCAAATATGACTGAATTAACAGGAGTAACCACGAGTATTATTATGAAAACTGCTTGGTTGACGTTCTGGAGATAAGAAATGTTAATGCTTCATATGCCCTGTAATTACTGATACTGGCTACCCACCGAAATACAGTGAAATGCTTATAGTCAGTAATATCTACCAACACGACCCTATAAGTGGTTTTGTCACTGTGGTATATATATGTTTTCGTAAGTTTTTTCGACATATCATAAATAGTATTCGTTAGTTTTTAATCACACGACCGAAATTTCTTTTTGCCAGACTATAAATTTCATCATTAAATACTTAACGATTTATTAACGAACTTATTTTAAATTTGAATCAATCATTGTAATGGACGATTAATGGTTAGCCATTTTTCACTGTAAGGTTTTTTTTATTGTGATAGCAGTCGAAAGCCTACCTTGTGTCAGCTTACTTAAATTTCAAGATCGAGAAATGTTTCTATTAAACAACACAGCTCGCAATGAGTATTTATTGGAAAGTGCTTACAGTGACACCGAAAACGCTCAAAAGCGGAGGAAGTAATTGGTATTTTTAATCCTATTATGCGCTTTGCGTTCTTAGAGGATATTTTGGGTTAAACGAGATTGTACATTTTCCTACTGAGTGTCATTTATAACTAAAAAATAGAATTGCGTAGAGTAAAGTATTATTTATGTCTATATACTTTTTATATCGGCTCAATATATTGCGATTTATTATCTTAGTTAAGTAATTCTTTTTGTTAATTTAATCTTTATATTATTAGATATTCCTTATTCATTTTTATATTATGACACTTTTTGTTTTATATTTTTCGTTTTAAAGATTAAGTTCTAAATAGCTCTGTTATGGTGCTGACACCGTGTCCTCATTAGGACTCGCTACTAATAATTTAGTTAAAAATTCAATTTTTTTTTAACCTCGGGCTTCCATAGAATTTCATTGATCATTTATGGAGTTAATATTTTATATGTCTATTTAATGTTTCGTGTTTTTCTTTATTTTATACAGATACTGTGGGAAGGTAAACAATCAGGCAGTATCTTTAAACAATTTCAGAAGTTAAACTGTTTAGTGAAGAAAGGTCCGACTCATTTGAACGCCACGTCTAATTATTGATGATTTTTTATTAACTACAGCCAGTCTGAGAAAATGTGCCCTTGGATTGTAACGGAAAATTTTGAGTTTATTAATAAACAAATAAACAAAGCAAACTGACAAATCGACAAACTGTCGTGACTATTCTTATGCTTTCGAAGAAATAAGGTAACTGATTTCTATGTCGCATTATCAAATTTTTTTTTTTACCTGAACATGTTTTCTTTCGTTATTGCAATCCGGGGTCATTCAAGAGAGGCGGGAAGAAGCATCTTACAGGTTATCTTGATTTCACTTGTTCTAGCGGCCTTTGCGTCTACTTCTGCTTATCACCAGTGGACTGGAGTTATTTTTTTGAAAAAAATAAGCTATTTATACTTATCTCTCAGATCAATAAAGAGATCAAAAATTTGGCACCAACTTACGAAACCCAAGAAACCCCTTGGGAAATTTAACCGCGAGGAACTTAATCACGGAAAAATATTGGAGACGCAAAGAATAACTTGTTTGCTCAATGATGAAGGGCCCATGGGAAGTGGTCGCAATATGGAACAGTCAAAATGAAAAAAAAACTTCTATGAAAAGTAAAATTTTAAGTCATTTTTTAAATCATCATAATGGTTCGCATATTCAGACAAAAAAGATATTTGAGGTACTAAAACGGTTTCAATTTTATTCTAATTCTTTATTTCTATTTTTATTGCTGACTGTTTTTCAATGAATTACAAAAGTAACAAAATTGGATCAAACCCAAAAGACTACACCTACGAGCTCCTGTACAATAAGCTTACTTGTTGTAAATGAAACCTTTAGTCAATAGAATAAGTTGAAATAATAAGAATAAGAATAAGATAATAAGAATAAATCAATAAAATAATAATAATTTTAATTGATATAATAAGAATTACCATATACATTTTTAATTTAATTGTATTAATCACGTTTGCATGAAAATGAATTAAAAAGTAACAAAATTGAATAGAATATAAATTTATTTATTTAAAGTAATTTTCAATGTTACCTCATAATAACTTAATGGATACAATACTATATATATTTGCAAATGTTAGCTTCAAATATTTCTGAAGCGTTGTACCATATTTCAGCAGGCAAAGTCTATTTTTGCTTTCATATATCACATATACTTACATAACTATAGAGCAAAGCTTCATTCTACAACCCATTACACATAGTTATTCATTTTACAACCAATACGCGACCAGTTATCAGAAGCTAAACTACTTTGGCTGTTCTCCATAAACACAATTTATAATCGTTAGGGGAAGTAAGAACATGTATCACGTTAATGTTTAATTCAAAATCTATGTTTGCGAACTTTGTATGATTCACGTTAATAACAGTTAGTCACTTGTCATTAACGTAGAATAAAAGTGTAATACAGCTAGTTTTATAGCTTTCCCTTGTTGTAATTGGGTCTAACAGTTTAATTTACACTCCGTTTTGATTTCATATGCAACATTCATGTTATCGTACGTGCATGATACTTTGTGTGTTATTTATTTAGTATTTTTAGTAATATTGGATTTCAACATTATAATTATAAAATTTAAATTACGGTACGAAAAAATCATGATTTTTCGTTCGTCGTTTTAATTGATACATATAGAACTAGGAATAGGACATTGAAAAAAAAACAAGTAGAGTTAGTAAACTAATTACATCTTCCATTATGTGGGGACGAAACAAATCTTCATTAATACAACACAATGTCTACAAAGCAATATAATTAGGGGTTGCTTTTTGTTACACAATAAAGTTTCGAAAAAAGGTCTTTTGGACCCAAAAAACAGTATTCATTAGAACAATAAGTTGTAATTAATATTAGGGGTGCTCCACATGCCGTAAATCGCAGGTAATTAGGCCGAGGCTGCACGTGACGTGTGTGGAGGTTCAAAAGCTCTTTGTAATATATACGAGGGTTGAGGCACGTTTAGCATAGCTCTAACAAACAAGTGTTCAGTATAGTAGATTTTTAAATCATTCAATCTATAGTAGATATACCTATCTAAAGTAATTAAAAGCATACAATATGGATACTCATCAAACAAATTTCTAAACACAAATCGACACTTTCAAAATGGTAGAATTTATTTTATTCAATTTTTTTTTGGAGAGCTTAGAGCAGAATATAATTTGGAACGCAAGCTTAAAATGTATTGGAGAGTTCTTATACTATTGGCAATAATATAAGTTTTTGCTAAAGTACTTATAAACAGACTACTACCAAGAGTTAATAACGGAAAAACTAAAAATGGAAAAATTAGCTAAATTTAATCATTCAACAAAAGATGCATAAAAAGCAATATAGAACAGACACAGTACGAAATATTTTTAAGTATATATTTTTCATTCATAAACAAATTTCTTATCAACATATGAAAACAATGAAAAAAAAACAATAACTTGATTCTGCGAGAAATTAAGAGTTTTACTGTATTCTTACAATCACTATGTTATCGTTTAGATGTGAAATTTTAACTGGAAAATAAAAATGTTGATGCTGTTAAACGGTAACATTTATTAAAAAATCTGTTTAAATCCGCCATTTTGGTCAAACCCAAACCTAAGCTAAACAATGTGTTATTAAACAATGCATTGAAATAACAATAAATTAATGAATTACTTCACAAAGGTTTTTAGAAAAGGTTTTTTAATACAGGTCCTAAATCAGTAGTGATTTGAGGTTTCTTATGATGGTGTCTTGTAAGTGATTTTATGGAACTGGAAACATGATAATTCCTTTTAAGGAAATTTAGTATAACCTTATCATTTTCTTCTTAATCTGGCTTAATAGATAGAATTACTGATGTAACTGTTGGTTATAAAACTTAAAAGCTATGTTTTTGAATAAAAGCCTTGCAAAATTTATACTATAAGTATAAGCTTATTGGAAAGTGCTCGAATTTCGTTTACTACTTGTGTTAAATGACAGTTAACTAGTAAAAATGAATAAAACATTACTTTATATAAACATACAATAAACATTAATCCAACTCACGCTCCTTAACTCCACACTTAAAGTAGTAAAAAAATTAATTTCATAAGTTCACCTCCAAGAAACATGAACAGATATATAAATTCATTTTAAAACTGAAAAAGCATACCAATTACGCATAATTTCCAAAAAAATACGTAGCAACTAATATTATATTGAACCATTATTGGATAATTAATCACGGAAATGAACGACGTCATTTCACGATTTATTTCATAAGTATCTTCTTACACGAAGACATATTATATCTTTAATGATATGTAAAGACTTATTATTTAGGTTATAGCTTATTTTTTATGGTAAATATTATAAATAATATTTAGTTTTTGTTCCATTTCAAATACAACCTACCCCCGCCTTGGGAGTTGGAAAGGAAATCATTCAGTAAGTAACTAACTAATCCCGAGCCGAGTTTCGCAAGGCCAATTACTATTTCGTATTTATTAGTTTAGCAGTTTGGCTGCTAGCGCAGATTCATATTTAGTCGACTGTCGAGTCTTCACTCGGCCAACTCCCACAGGTTGCTTAATATTACGCAAAGGCCCGGAGACCACAAAATATTGTAAACTACCTACGTAGTTTCACGACTTAATTTTGATATTATGTCGACAAAGTAACCACACAATTTGACTAAAGATAGTTGTGGTTAACGAGGTAACTCTTTTGTCAATTTTTATGTAAATAAATACGTTGTTAAGGTTTTAATTTATTATTACTTTATTATTACTGTGGTTTTTTGGATTAGGCAGTACAAATAATAACATATGTATTGTTAAATACGTCGCAATATGAAGTATTAAAATATCAGACGGCGAAAAAAATAGCAAAAAAGTACTCCAAACCTCCTTCGAAGACGAATTTTGACAGTATTTTTCTTTTTGAAATAAGTTTTTTTATATAAAATTTGAAAATGGGTGTGGGTGGGGTGTTTATTTAATTCGCCATGGTTGGGCCCTGGATGGGTCAATGAAATTTCTAATTTCGAGCTCCTCCCGTGCTTCGGAAGGCAGGGTAAGTTGTCGTACCCAGTTATTATGGTAACGCTTTCACCCGCCAAAGTCCTCATGTGTTTCTCCCATGTAGGAAAGCTTGTGGCCAGCAGTGGGGCGTATATAGGCTGTTGATGAATGGGATGCAAAAAATACGAAACGAAATATACTTTGCGAACAAAATTGAAGGAAATAATAATTTTATTTATCAAAATAATTTTATTTCACAATCTAATAAAGAAAAATTCGGATTTGTTAGTTACACCTCACACACACTTTGACATATTTGATTTAGTGATTTTAATTGGAGAGGAAAACGTCTACAATAGGGACTTATTTGCAATTTCATTCACACGCTGTTTAGAATACGTCCTGACTGGCATTTGAAATTAGACCTTGATGGAGTTTCGCAAAGTCTAAGATAAAGAATATTACTTCTCAATGTAGCTGTAACTTAAGTAATGAAAGTTTAAACGTAATATTTCATGGTTGGATTACCAAAATAACTCGTAAATTTTCGTGAGGCCTGCGACCTAGATAGCCTGAAAAAATTCAGTCTTATAAAAATATATGATTTTCAGATGATAATTCACTATTCAACATTTTTTGTGATATCTTGTTAAGATTTGTGTTACTAGTTGATTATCAAAACCACCTCGAAAGAATATTTTTTATTTTAAAATTGATCCAGCCGTTTAGCCGTTCAGGACGTTAAAATGGACTAGACATTCGAACCGAAATACACTGGAAATATATTACCCTCTTTCTGGGTCATTCGTGCAAAAACTCTTAAGCACATTTACATAACTTTTGAATTGTCTCATATATTTTTTATGTTTCAATATAGTTCTACGATTTAACAATGTATGAAGAGTGTATATCGTACTTACTTATTAATTAACACCTGCTAATTTACAAGTGATGACAACGTACCACAATCCTCAAGTCACGTACAGTTTAGCGTTCTCATATCCCTAATTAGAGAGGGGTCTCACGTACGATAAACCAAAGCTCGAGCCTTTGTAAGCACGTGTCTCACCCATTAAAGTTTGCAATATGGCATGCTCTTTCAAAAGACGAATTTATCAAGATAGATTTTTTAAGCATGTCTAAGAATAGTATCAGTAATAAATTTATTATTTTGTTTTAATTAAATAAGTCAGAATTATCAAAAGTGGTCATGCGATTGCTCATACTAATACAATATATAAACCAATACATTTTATTTTATGTCTTGTTCATACCGACTGAGGAGGTTTACTCAATAACATAATTAAAATGAACCCTCACGCACGCCCTACCGTAACGTTTGAATACAAATTATTCACTCAACACTCGGCTGGTTTTATAAACAATTAACCCCTAAGCTACAATAAAATTTTCCGAAATGGTAATGCTAATATAGATAGATAACTCTTAATTGGACAAGGATACAAGAAAGAAGAAAAAAACATATGTCCATATGTTTTTTTGCCTGCCTCATTGATATGGTGTACATTTCTACCAGGCAACTTTAGGGTAGATGTAATAATATGAAATTAACTAAAACGTTTTTAGTGCACCATCCTGTCTGTTTTAATTTCATTTAATGTTACACTAAATTTAATTATTGTTATTTCTAATAAGTCTTGGAGCCACGGCTGTAGGTATATAACAAGACAAATTCTTAGTGTTAATTCTTAATTGTGATATGTGTTTAAGAAACAATTTAGATTAAACAATCTAGTTGACAAATATTTTTTAGGAAATGTATCTTAATCATTCCCTATATAAACTTTATCGGACGTTTGTGAGTTTTTACTCAAATATACTATTATATGTTCTACTTATATACATTTAAAAAAAAAGGAATAAAAAAAACTAACAATAATATATATATATTTTAATTTTTTTACTATAAATTAATAAATAATATTTTAATTGAAAAATGTAAAAGTGTACGGGTGTATTTTGTACGTCTTTATGAAAACATAGACGTAAGGTCGGTAATTTTTTTGTCCACTAGTGCACCACAAGAGCTGAACAAGTAAAACCTCTTGGCTAATAAGAGTCAATGGTTTATGATTCTAAATATATTGGGTAGCCTGCTAGTCATGACCGGCAACCATTAATTCGGCTTTATAAGATAAAAAAACGTCTTTTGTTACGAAAACATATAATTAACTGTTTTGAAGTGTTCGCAATTTGTAACGAAATTTATATTAGGTACCTGATACCTAACATTATTAGCAATATAAATATTATGTCTATTGTTTTAAAAAAAAATGTATTCGCTTTGTTCTCAAAATATACTTTAGAGGGATCTTTTTACGATTTGCCAAAACTCTAAGCAAGTCAAAGGAAAGTTCGGAGTCAAACTTATATTCAACAGAACAGATAAGGCCTTAAACTTATAACTGATTACATTTCGACTTGACCAATGCTACATAAGGCTAATTCTTGAAATAATTATACGTCAGCAACTCCTAATTATCTAAGGGAGCGAAAATGAACATAAACTTGAGTATTACATAAATATGTATCACACTTTGCTTGTTCAAGACTAATTAAAATGGTCCCTCACGTCTTCTCTAAGTTTCAGTATGTAATTTCTAGCATTAATATCAAGCTAACTAACAAATTAGATATAACCCTATTCGGCTGTAATAAGGATCTTTATGGTACAACTGCTCTCGTTTGTATGGCAATATAATAGCCATACTTTTCTCATAGGCATAGCCGTCACCTCGGTATAATGTCCTAGTTATCAGAGGTTATTATGTGTGGGTGTACCTGGCAATTATAATTTGGAATATATTGTAGTGCCTGCTAAGAATAGAATTAGAAATTATTAATATAGGCGAAGATTATAATTATTACGTATTCAGACAACAACATCTGTACCCACAAATTACGGGCCATAATTAAATTATAACATTGCTATTTGTTTTAGCATTATTACGAACAAATAACGGTTCCACATTTCTCCTACTTAAGTCATTTAAAACGTTAAGGGTAAGTTTTGTCATTTTAAGAAAATCATATTTTTTGTATTAAAATTAAAGTATTGTTTCTTTATCATTCCAATTAAATATAAAAAGGAATATATTACTTTTAGGAACGTCAAATGAGGTCAGCGGTCATCTGTCTATATTTTGTTTGTGTTCGATGGATTGTAATGAAACAGTAGTGCGGCACTTATTTATTTCAGTAATAGCGCACTTCAAGTGGAAACATTATATAAACGCTCAAAACACTGAACCAAACAATTGTTGAGTTCAAATATGTTAATATCACTGTTAAATTATTATAATTGCTCTATCATCCGCACCGATGCGTGCCGAAGCGATTTATACATATAATTTAATAAAAATATTTTTATATTATTTATATATTAAAAATCTAATCTCTTATAAAATGTATTTTTACGTTATTATAAGCATAAAATTTTAAAGCAAAACAAAAAACCATCTTCGAAACCATGTTAAATGGTAAAAATACAAAAATGTTTTAATTAAAAATTCTTTTTTGGAGTTGTTGCTTAGTTGTTTCCAGAAACAAAAGAACGTGAAGCTCCGATTCTAACAAGTACTTTTAAAGTGGAGAACTTCTTAAAGTAAATTATTTTTGCCTTTTTACAATTTAACATCATCGCATCGCATCGGTGTAATCAGTAAAATTTAAGAGTAGATAATAAGTGTCATGTTATAATGTGTTTTAATAATAATGCAGTTTTAAGGATAAAAAATAGTTATAATAAAGCATTAGCCACAACTGCTTTTTATTACAAGCCAACTTGCATATTCATATTTACCTATACTGACTTACACCCACACTACTTTACTTCGGGAGCATGTTCAATGGTGGGTAAGCAATTATAAAACCTCTTACTTCCACTGTCTCAAAATTTACTACAGACACTTACGGCTTCTATTTGTTTACTTCAAATCGTGTTTTTCAAGTATTTATTTCAATAATGTCAAAGTATTGTAAGTACGAATTATCTTAAGATTCACATATCTTCACAGTTTGATTTTCCCGTCGAACTATATTGAAATTTATAGATCCTAGTTGAATATTTTTCATAAGTTTATTGTATAGGCGTTTGTAGTTTGAATATTTGATATTGAACATTTCACTACCTTTGACTCAGTAGTATTGCTATGTCCCATTGTTACTGAGTAGGTATCTTACATTCCTAAGCTAAGTATTGCAAAATCATGAATCAGTTTCTGAAAAAACTATTCTTGGTAAGCTCTTGGGTAAAATTTAAACACGATAACGAGCGGTTGGTGATCGTGTCAGGCTATTGAATAATAAATAGAGCGTCAGCTAGCCGGCATACGTGGGTGGTATGTGTAAGGCATATTTGTAAGCCATTCGAACATTTTAAATTCGTATAATACAAATATAGAACATAACATAATATTTCCTAACGAAAAACAGCGCAGTTCGGTCATATAGAGTCGTGTTAAAAATTTTACTAACACGATTTTAGTTTTTTTGTTCAGCTATTTTTTAATGTGGTGTCAATCGTTGAACGTTTATCTTTCATCGCTTATTAGCTTCACAGATAATAGAAAATCTATGACTGACATTTGGATACTTCATAGACTATCACTCATTCCTAATAAATAAAAATAAAAAGTTCTCGTATTCACGTAACTGCCTGAAATATAAGACAAAGTTGAATTTGAACAAGTTTGATATTTCACGTAAATACGAAGTGGCAGCCATGTTAATTGAGGTATGATTTTTGGCCCAGTGGAAAAAATGAAGCTGTAATTCAATTAACTCGAATTACGTATTCTATACAAATTTAGCTCTCTTCAATCCGTTTAACATGATATATGTACTATGCTAAATCTTACACAACACTAATACTACTCAGAGGCTTTAAAATTATCTTTTATAATTACTTGTGTTGGTTTTTATGCAACTTAATGTAGCCAATGTAATTTTGTACCATAGGGGACATTATCGTTTTTATATGCAAGGAGGGCATTGTACAAGCAGGATAAGTAATGCCACAAAATGGAAGTGAAAAAAATATCGAGCGATGTCTAAATAAGACCAAGGCTTGCATTGTTCGCCCACGGTGCCATATTTATAGGTGCCATACTTCTTTTGGTCTGGTTTTCCCATTAATGTCGCTTTGTTTATCTAAGGGGCGAAAGGCATGGATTGTTTCTTGAGCAATAATGTGACAGCCCACAGTCCATTTGCACATAATGTTTTTTATCTGTGGTGGTCATGTAATAGCTTGCTTTTAGACTCGTCGTAATACCTACATACGTATCTTCATATATTGGGTTTGATGTTAAAAATAAAATGTAGAAATCTTAAGAGACCATACAATGCCTAAACTGAACAAGTTAAATTTCTTATAAAATGAAACAGTAAATAAGTACGTTATTCGTTTATTAGTAGTGTGAGTGAAAAAATATTATTAGTTATTAGAATATTTTAAGTTACTACCATTGTTACTTTTCCTTGTTTTGTGTATATGTTAGATTAATATCTATTTCAATTCTCGTTGAACTAAACCAGAGTCACAGGTTATAATGTCATTCGTAGCAGACGTTTGTAATGAATACGAAAATTTGTTTACGAGTCACGGATTTCTGAAAGTAAGTTTATTCGGTGAAGTTTATTCTTTATTAAATACTTTTTAAATATAAAGAGAAACAAGGAAAGTTATATATAATCTTTATTTCTGCGTTATCTAGTATCCATAGCACGATATTTGAGAGTGTGAGAAATAGATAATGTATTAAAGTAGTAGTAGTGTATTACATTTATGTTATTTCTATTATATTTTAAATAATATTATCAGTGCGGCGCTATTTAATTAATTTGAAAATGGGAAAATTTTATAAACAAATTTTTACTAAGGGACTATAAGAGGTCATATATCTGTTATGTATCTATGAAATGGCGTTTATCTCTTTATAATTATAACAGGTTGGAAAAAAGAAATCCACTATTTTAATATTTCGTAAAGTATCGATCAAACAATTGAAGATTTGACAAATGCTCGTTGTGAAGTTGATCATTTACACTAAAAAAAATTTTTTTATTTGTTGGTTTCGTCGATTCAGTGGTGAGTTACAGGCTGTTAAAAATGGAAGTCAACGAAGAGACAATTCGTACCGAAAAATTTACAATTTTTCTTTGATAAAGGCGAAAATGTAAGTCAAGCAGCTGAAATTTATTATTAGAGATTTTCGCCAATAAGGACCAAAACTTCAATAAGAGAGGTATTACAAAGTTACCTTTAAAATAGCAACAAATTATTCAACAAAACGGTGTATATTTGACTCAAATAGGATAACCCAAAGCGTGTCAAATAAAGTCTTGAATTTCGCGCAAAAATAATTGATCTGTTTTTGCCCAACCTATTAATACCTGTGTTAGTGGACCAAGCTGTTTCCTAGCATTTCTAATTAATAAATTATCCCCAATACTTTTAAAATGGAGTAGTACCTCATTACTCATTGACAAGAGAGATGTACTATATACCGGTATTGTTGCGATTACTATCCTTGTGTGTGTATCGGGAACTTCCTATCATACTGTGTCTAAAATATTGAGGTTGTGCACCATCTGGACTGGATAAGTACATAAAGCTTAATGTTAAAAACATATGGGCAATTTTCCTAAAAAAAATTTACCTTGACATTGCGCCTCTTCAATTATGAAAAGCAGGCACGAAGCGATTGTGATGAATCTCCAACGTCGACGTCCCATCGTGTTTCTCTATATTTCACCGTCTCATTACTAAAGCAACGGTTCGGTCTAAAAGTTATAATGTGAAGAAAGTCTCTCTAGTAACGGACATTGCCATATTTGGCATGGAAATTGGCACAGTCATTGATTAGTCTACACCATGATGGCAGCACTATCACATCTGAAACAACGACAGTATATAGGTTAGTTTTAAATTGTGACAACGAGGTTGTGGTGTAAGAGAATAAATAATCAAAAGATGTATCTTATTAAGCCGATTAATATTTAAAAACTTGAATTAAGAATAGATATTGGTTACTCCTTGCTGCGTATAAGTTATCGCAATCAATAATATTACCAATTTACTATAATTATTATTGCATTACTCAACTGAGTTCAAAATACTTTACACAATTACTTGTCGTAGAGATTGTATTAGTTACAATATCGGCAATTACAACAGATACAATTAAATAACAATAAAGTTTTAAGCTATTTTCTTCCCAAACATAATCATCTGATCTATACCATAGGTAATATTGTTGTAATACAGTTTGTTTATGATTTTTTATGAGTAATATTAATATAGAAATAAAAGGTATGGAACGTGTACCAAACAAATGACGATCGACATCAATTTGTCATTTTATGGTAAATTTAACCTAAATTAAAACCACTCTTACCTTTAAATGCGTCTTTCATTTGGTTTAATGTGAGTGACAAACAAAAATTAATGTTCTAGTAGTTTTAACTAGAATTTACTTCAAGCGTGTCCATTTAAAAAGCAAGGCTATATATTACAAAATTCAAATATAATTTATTCAGCGTTGGTCATGAACACATGTAATTCAAAGCTAAAAAGGAGGCTTTTTGGCTTTAATTTTTCGACTGTACCAGCTCACGAGATTAACTGCTACTGTTACGACGTAATTTCCAATAATTCGTAATATGTCATTAAATAACCATAATTTAATCCTTGTGCGTGAAAATTTGTCAAAGTTTCTCGACCATAGATAAAAAATGCACGGCAAAAAGAGGTGAACAGTGCTGCTATATCTTCTCAACACTATATTATTTCAAAATTCTTTGAAAAATAAATTAATACTTTGCGGAAAAAATATACAAAAAATTGTCGCCAAATAACTAAAATAATGCTCTGTAAGATCCTCCTGGCAGAGACGTATTTCCCGTATGCCGTCTTCAATAAAAACGCAATATATCAGTGGCAACACTAATGATTATTTCCCGTTTGCACCATAAATAAAAGCGATGGAAATTAATGTGTTGCCCTCTAAGATGGCACTGGCTGTGTGTCAATCGTCGGCACTCCCCAAGGAGTTGATAAAAGGGATCTGAATATTATATGACTGACCTACTTTCTGTTTATATTTTAAGCGCAACACGAAGCTGTTAGATGCATATCATTATTGCATTCTGATATGGATCACATTATAGATTCTTCATAAGGTCTTGCATTGCGTGATTTTAAATATTAATAATAAAACAATGATTGTCATTACAATAACGGGCTAGTACAATATGAAAACGTTTTGTAATTTTCTTCACTGTATTTTTGCACGATTGGTAACAATACGATTGACAGTTGGGATTTTGAAATCTCCAACACATACTTAAAGGTCGTTTCCGACAGTATTTTTGAACTCGTACCGATAGTATTGCAACATTTGGTTGTTGAACTTTTGACGCGCGTAATACTAATGATTACATTACGTAAATTTATACAACTAGTATGAAGACCCTAAAAGGTATAAGAGTTTTTGTGATAATAGTTCATGCTTTACGCTAAACGCAAATTAATTTTAGTATCTTTGCCGATATCTCAAAAAAAAAATTCTAGCTTTGTGTTTCTAACACTTGTACTGGAGCATCAATGATTAGTTCTAACATCATTGGCTCTAGGCCAACAAGTTCCCACCTCTCAAGCAAAGAGTTTATTGAATAGGTAGTAAATAAAAAAATTTTTAGAAAATAAGATTACTTTTATTTATAAGTTCTTTCCAGAGTAACAATGGAGCAATAAATTTCTTTTTATTTGAGGCAGATATAGATAGTTATAATTATTAAGCGTGTTTCGCGACATACCTCTTAACTTCAATAAGCGGCTGGTCGTGGCTATTCGGCTGGGGCAATTCGTGTGATATTCTTATATAAAAATATGTACGATATTAAATATGTTTTTCCGTTATCTAGTATTCTTTAAAACAAGTTTCTAATGCTGTTTACTATGGACTGGATAATGCTTAGGTTTGAGTGAAATTTTCTCTCATTTCTAAGGTGTTACCTAGTCCCACGCGGATTAATACCAAGCGTGAGTAGAATAATGCTGTATATGTCAGTATGTTAGAAGTTAATAGTGCTAAATGTATATTACGTATAACAAGAAAAAGAAATTAAGAAATACGTGAAGTTGTCAATTACTTTGTAAATCGGCTAGTTTGTTTGTATAACTGTTTTTGGATCAAATGTAATATAGAGGGGTGGATTTCTAATACATTAAGGCTCTTTTTTAGACTTTGGTTATTATTACAGAAATATTACGAATAAATAGGATTTATTTCATAATAGCAAAACCATGTTATTACTTTCATAAGTTATGTTTTTATTACAAAACCTTATTTACGAAGTAACAGATATATTTTTTCATGATAGCTAGGTATATTTTTAAATTACGTTTGTTTACGACAATTGTTTTGGATATGTCAAATTCTATATAATATATTTAACTAGTTAAGAACCCATAAATATTATGATGCGTATACCCATATTTCGCTAACAGAATAAAATGTTGGAAAAAATCCATTGTAATGAGGAGATGAAGAAGATGAAGGTGAGTGACGCTTGAGCACCAAATTGTACTTTGAAAGTGTAACAATCAAATAGTATGTATACACGATTTACTTAAATAGCCTTGTACTATCAGGAATAAAGAAAAAGATATAAGACTTGCGTTGATGTTCTGGGGATGAGAAAATAATGACTCGCTCAGCGTGAGCCATTAAATTAATGTGTTGCCTTAGGTACGGAACTATGAAATTAAATTTTGCCTATCTTTTATAACTAACCGTCAAAAGGGTTAAAATCTAGTAAAAGTTTCATTATGTACTTTGACTACGTTTTTTAACGTGAGTTTATAAGCTTCATAAATTTTTGCACAAGATAACTGAATGGACAGATTAATGTGCGGTTTGTAACAAGAATTCGCTTTACTTTTGAGCGCATTTTTAAGCTTTTCTTCTGTACCTATATTGTAGTGATCACGGAGATCATTAGTATTCTTTTGTAGTCATTACATAATGGCTACTTTATCATCAAAGTTCGCCAAACCTTATATAATCTAAATCCCATATACTTTCATATGTAAATATTACCTAAAGATATTTGTAGCATCAGTTATAATTTTAAGAATAAAACATGATAAATATGAATATTCCAGAGACAACAAATTTCGATCAATGTTGCCTCTGGAATATTCTTTTTGAATGAATAAAAAAGGAAATCCGATTAGTTACGAGGTACGTTTGAAGGTTAAATGTCAATTTAATTTGTTAATTCAAAATTTAAGCGTGGTAAAAAATACCTATTATATATTATATACCATCTAAAATTCTATTGCTTAATGTTTAACAAGTTATGAATTTCCATTCAGAAATTTAGGGTTTCCGAGCAAAGTTTTACAAAGTTATACGTTTAATATTATAAACTGATTTCTCTAAATTATATAGTCGGCCAGATGTCCCGCGATTAAGTTTCGATCGTTTGACATGTTTTTTGATTTGCACTAATATTTATTTCCTTGTGTGTATTTCTTTTCTCCGTGTTATATGTAATAGGTGAAAAATAATTATTGTAAAAACAAATTAATTTTTAGGATTTAATATTATCATAATCTCGTGACCATGCTCACTTTTAGTCAATCGTTTTTTTAGTTTAGCTTTACATTGGAATCTTTTATATATGTGAGTGTATAAAATAATAGTCATTATAAAACAATATGGACTCCATAACGTGTCGAGTCATTTACTATGCTTGTTTAAAAAAAAGTTAGCTTATATGACAAACTTATTAGCACTAGATCAAATTCATATAGTTCGCCAAAGTGGACAGCTCACCGCTTAGCCAGATTGTGACAGATACATTTTTTTTTTCTAGTTCGGATAATTTTATAAATGTTGGTATTGCCGAAAAACTTAATTGAAATTATTCAATATTGGTGTACTACGTGTCTTTTAGTATTTATTTCTTATACTTTAATAGAATCAATCATTGAATTATGAATTGCTTGATGAAAAATATTCATATTATATAATATAAACGAAACGGTTTTTTATTTATTTTTAAATTCACAATTCTGCATGACCAGTATTTCCAAGGAAAGGGAAATGCCGCTCAATCAAAGGGAAAGAGCCAGGCTAGACAAGTTTGTTGTTCAAAAAAAGTGGCTTTGGCTAGATAAACGCTTTAGAACTATTCTGAGAATTTCTGAAGGCGGTACTTAAGTTAAGGTCTTTGACAGTTAATTGTACAAGTAGGAAAAACACGCGGTTACTACATACGTATATATATAGTTGATTATAGATTAGCGACGGATACTTTCACAATCTGAATTTGCATGATGACAACTTGTGATAAATGACAACTTTTAAAAATATGATGTTTATCTTAGATAGAAGGTTTTAATTGGCGATTCCGATACTGCATGCTAAATTAATAAAGAAGTGAGACTAGAAGAAATATATGTCAATGATCTGCGTCAGTAAGCGTTTACGAAAAGGCATGTCCTTTTATTCAATGTCCTTAAAAAATAGGTGTGACATTTTTGGAATCTTTAATTTTTTTAAGTAATCAAATAATATTGTTGAAAATTATTTAAAATACAGATTTTTTGTTTTGTATTTTAAAAACATTTTAGTATAAATTTAATATCTTAAAAACTTACTTCTCAAGGTGCATTGCATTGTGTGTAATTATGACTTGCATTGTTCGTTCAATATCGTTTATAATTGAGAGCTGAAATGTGAAGTAGGCTGGAACACAAGATTGACATTTGGTAATTTATTAGATTTCCGAAGAAGCATTTATTTTTATTCCTACCAAAGACTTTTTCGGTATTTTGTTTCTCTAAAAATGTCACTCTAGATTAGAGAGGAGGAACATTTTCTTTAATATTATTTGACAATTATTTGATAAAAAATCTTCTGAATAGGTATAATGGTATTGTTAGCAGTCAGTTAATGCTATGACATTTTTGATCATGTCAAACGTAGTCATTCCTGTTATTTGGTGAAGTAATTTGTAAATTAATATTCCTAAGGAACCTTTGATATTATAAATGTAGGGATCACGATGAATACAGGAAGACTACCTAATATTCTTTTGTTTTATACAAAGAAGTTAATATGTAAATAATTTTATCATTAATAAATTTTATATTCTCGCAGAAGATTAACGAATCATATTTTATTTATTATGCCTTTATTATATCTTTACATTATTACCAAATCTTTTTATTGTATATCTCATAATATTTACCGTTAGTTTAAAAGGAAAGAGTGTAATTTTTAATAAAATATCGGTCTCCATACAATAGTACGTATATCGGCGGTAGTGAAACGTGTCGTGACGTCACGCCCGCCGAGATGCCGCGCGTGTGAAAGCGACGACGTTCCGGCCCGCCAAGCAGTTTCACGTAGACACACCGCGACTCGGCACGCATTGGCTCTATTTCGAATATGGATAAATCTTAAAAAGCACAGCACAGCTGAACAGTTGAATGATAAAGAGATATTTAGGTTTTAGATAGGACTGGGTCACTTTTTCGTTATGAAAACATTGAACGCAAATTTTTGAAGCTTTTTATAAATTAATTATCAATTTCTAATATTTGACTACTTTTAACTTCATAAATACAATGTAACTTTTTCTGAATACATATGAATGTAAAAACAATAGCTTTCTAATAACATTTAGTAAAATGACATTGATTAAAAATCTTGATTTTTAAGAAGCACCTCTTAATTTCATATACGAATATCACAAAGAAAATAATAGAATTGGTTACTTTTTTAACAAAAATAGGCAGGGACTATTTTAATGAATGATCGTAGAGACATTGAAGTACATCAAGTTGAATTGAAGCAATCTATATTTAATTTAAAAAAATTTTAGAAAAAAAACCATATTTATATTTAATTAATTACTAAAGTAATACCATGATATTATGACACTACTATGATGATATGTATGTTGATATTTTTGAACTTAATTTTAGGATCTTTGATCTATGCCATATAACACTCATCATGTGGGTCTGCTCGCTACGCCTGATGGCTACTCATTTGACAACTTAATTTCGTACATCGCTGCGTGCTCTGCTGTAGTGCTGTGGTGTGGCTGAGTGTTCATGGTAGATCCACTATTGTACTGCTTAGAGTAAGGGACTCCTCTACTATATAGATTTTGAACTGCGTCGGTTGTCTAGTAGATACAACTAACTTTTTGAGATCTGGCGGTCTGGAGTTCAATTCCTAATGGGCCAGAAATTATTTGCTCTGTTTTTTGATGGTAAGCTCTTTAAGTCCGTCTGAAAAGATACTACTATCTTTCCTAAGTCTGCTCCCATAACAATGTACATCATTGTTGTGTACCGGCAGTTGGAGATAAGATAGCCAGTTCTTCTGGAGTTAAGGAATCCGAGTACAATTCGCATCCATCTTTGGCCTTATCTTCACTTATCACCAGGTGTGGTGAAAGCCAAGACCTATCCCTTTGAGAATAAAAAATATTTTGACTTACTTTGACTTTATCAACATGTCTATAAAGCTAATTAAGGTTACTATTTGAGGTAATGTGATTTTCGAGACGGTTTTTTAAAAAAAGCACTAGTAGTAGCAAGCAGCGGTGACTGTAACCATTTAGATGTTTAATGTATCTGTGTTTTTATTAGCAAGTAATGGGTTATATTATCCAGCTTATATCATATAATTAATAATTTTCATTTCATTTTTAACACTAGATTTACCAAACCAGTCATTTAGACTGGTCGTGCAATTTCAATTCAAAATTCCTACTATATTACACATATTTTTTTTCAGAAATGATGTTATGATTTTTGTAGCTATAATTAGAGAGTACGTTTTATAAACTTAATGTTATTTTATATACATTAGTAACAAATATAATTTTTGTTGTTGACATATATTCAAATCGCTGGTATATTTAGTGTTAAATTGTGGCTATTTTAAATATGTCTTGTTTAGTGGTACTGTATAACCTATTATTCACACGAAGCACGTTCTGTAAATTCAGAGCAAATATATTGTTGACAACTTAAGGTAAAAATCCTCTGCTACCAACACAACTTTTCTTTAATCTTACCAATTTTTTTTAAAAAAGGAACCAAAAGAGATTTACTTGTTTTTTTTTAAATAGAAGTTTTTTGTAATAGAATAATCTTATCGTAAATGGGAATTATCACTGAGCTATTTACCTCGTAGAGAAAAAACTTCACTGAATTCACTTTTCAAACCCGTTGATTTTTCTTCGCTGTTGTAAGCACTAAGCCATTGCAATGTCTTCGAGTGCTATTTATCGAGATAATGATTTTAATCTGTGAGAGAAATGTGATATGCATGAGGTAAGAACTAGGTAAATGTATTTAGTGCTCTCTAGTTAATAAATAGTGCTCTTCATTTAGATATATAGAATATAAAACTGTTACGCTATATACAATTTGGTTTAGAACTAGGGAGATTTTTAGTAAGTATATTTAATAACTTTGTTTACGCATTCAATTCTGAAATGAAATTAATCACCAAAGTACGTATGCAAACATTAAATATAGAACTCACTGGAAGTTTACATTGAAGAGGTCGTTAAACCTTTAAAATAAATAATTCAGAATAGGGTATATGAAAACGTCTTCTTTATTTTATTTTTGAATTACTGGCCACTAGAGGAATATTATATAAGCAACCCATTTATAGTTGGTTAAATGTAGCAATTTATTTTAGGAGCTATCACAAGTGTGAATAAAAATTTTTATACACACTTGTGATAGCTTCATTTTGCCATTGTTAACTATTTGAAGCGGTGCATATAAAAAATTAACAGTAACTTTATTACTACGTTAATATGAATAATAATAAAAGTAATAAAAACATGTTAAATGTGAGAATAAGAATAGTACACTTGTTTTTAAATAATTTTGTAAAAAATTACGTTATTTTTTAAAATTTACAAACAAAATAAATTTAGATTTAAGTATGCATAAAGACATACTTTAGAAATATTATTTTTAAAGAGCAAGTAACATCTAATTGTTTGTGAAAAACCTACATTTTCACTTGCAGGCATCTTCACTATTGGGTTCGTGATATCACGTACCGATACTGTTGATACATTAAATATTATTTTATGTCAAACGTGGTTACCTTGTTCTTTACGCGTTTATCGTATCAACTAGAAAAGAATAACTAAATACTTATGCTCGTTCTCTCGTGGCAAGATGACAAGGCACAACAAGTACCTTAAACATTAACCGTGTTGTAATTTACAACTTTTATTTGGTGACAACACATTTTTATGTTGCCAATATTTTTTGTTTATGTTGAAGCTGCAGTACGCGCATTACAAATATTGGTTGGTTTTTTAGTACTGCCTTATGAAGCCCAATTACACTTCGCCTAAACAGTTACAAACTGCACGAGTAACAACAATATCAAAGCATATAACTGTAGCTTACAACTTTAACGGTCTCACCAATAAAATTATTCATTATTCATAATAGCAGCTTTTAATTAATTCCATTGATGGCAATACTTTTTAAAGTTAACAGTGATAGAACAGTGAATTTATTTTCTGAATAAAATCTAATTAATTTTTAGCCAAGTAAGTAGAATATAAATATACAGTATTCAATTATTTTCGTATGACTTCTTTTCAATAAATGTTACACAATCTTCTCTGGCTGTCAGTACTAAGAAATTGATATCGTTCATAAAAACAATTTCGTTGGCAAAGCACTGAAGTGTGAATCCAATACACCGAGTCCCTTGTTCGATAATACCCGAGACTGTGAGAAAAGGTCCCTCTCCACACTCAGTATTCTACCGTTTATTATTATTATTATAATTCTTAACACTCCGCGGACCTTTTGATATTGAAAGTCCGTCCCATGCAGCTTTGGGATTTTCAGAATATTGTCGATAAGTCGGATCCGTCGAACTATCTTTTATAGATGGGTAGCTAAGGCTGTATTTATCCTTATCTGTATATTAAATCAAATCCACTTTTATGCTTTTATGCGTGTGTTTCAAAATAATGCTATTTGCTAATTAGATATGTGACTGCTCTATGTGATGGAGAGTTGAATTGAAATTTAGGAATATTCATAGTTTAGGTAACAACCATGGTTTTAAAGATAAGATAAGAAATATAATTTTACATTAAGCGGTGTTAACATAAGTTATTTAATGTCTTCTTGAGTATCGCCGTATCTTTAATAGTTTGGAAGTAAATACTATTAAATTAGTATCAGTTGCATTTTCCAAGATAAGATCCCTTACTTTCATTGTAAATAGCTGAATCCTTGCTTCTAATTAAATATTAAATGACAGAACATTGAAATACGCATAAACGAAATTATAATTCATACCTTGGAATATATATTATAAACTGAAAATGATTCTAAGATAAAAAAAACATGTAATGTTATATTGTATTAATGTTAACGTTCTTGTTTTGCTAATTTGCGAAAGTAAAATGTTGTACCTAAAATAACATAAGCTATTCACATTAAAATTAATTTACGGCTTTCAACATTATCCATTTGGCGTTGCTATATTCTTGCTGTACAATAAAAATATAATGTACCATCTCCGTATTTAATTACATATATATAAGGTTCATTATTCCAATGTTTCTCACATAAGTTATGAAATGGTTACATAAATGGAATACGCCAGGAATATTCTTGAGATAAAAAAGAAAAGTAGAGCCAAATGGAAAGAACAACAGTGCGTGGCTATAAGCCTATAAATCTAAGCTAATAAGCTTATTAGCTTACGAGAAAAATAATTATACTAGATATATGTCGATAATATATGTCGCAGCATAAGTTATTTTTATATTAATACATTATTTAAACGTAAGTATTTGATTCAAGTTTAAAAATGTTTTTGTCAATCTATAATTCGGCTTTTCTTTTAATATCTTACTTTCGGTATTATATGTTCGAATAGGGTTTGAGTCAACAGTGACGAAAAGCTAAAAATACTCATGCAATTGTTTTCATTAGAGTAAGTTATATTTTCAAAAACAAATAATAATTGTAGATAACATAATGTTTTTCTTACTGAAGCTTATTACTTTCAAATTGTAAAATTTGGTAAACCTTTCCTGAACTGACCTCGTAATATTACATCTAGTGTTTTGTTAATTGCTTGCAATTTCCATTATACAACTAAAGCGTTGTCTTACATGCAAATAACGTAAGTCCGAACTCGCTGAGGCAGTTTTAAATTGCCCCTATTGTGGGGTTATGAAACATTCTCACGGTCGATGTATTGTCGTGTGTGCCCCGCATTTGGGTCATGCCCGCTAATAGATTTGACTATTATTTAGCACATTACTTAGCCTTTAGTCAGTGAATATAATAGGAAATCACTCCATGAGAGCCGTGACCTTCGTGGTGGTAACGTTTCGGACAAAATAATGGCAGCTGCTGACAGATCTTGTTTAGATACAAATATAAAAATTTTCGCTGAGTTTTTACTATAAATTGGATCGTCCAAGAATTTTCTTTTAAAACTTAGTCTGTGTACTTTAAGAAGTATATAATGATCTTGGAAGTAGTGTTATTACATTATTCCTCTTCTTCTGCGGCATCTGGTAGATCTGTATTTAGCCGAAACCTAGTGGCCAGCTTGAATATCTTTATTAGTATTGGAGGAATTTTAGCCACTACCGTTAGAGAACTACTTTGATACCTCTCACGGAATCTAATAAATAATTGTATTTACCGTATAATTAGAAGATTTCTACCTCCGATGGCAATTGGAGAAGATTTAGTGTAGTCTTTCTCCCATCGTAAATACTAATAATATTCGTCCTCTGATGCCGATATGTAAATTAAGAATACACTCATTGGGATACAATATAAATAAACATAAGAGAAGTATGAACTTTACATCAGAAACACAAAAGCGTGACATATGTGTTGACGGTAAAAAAGTTCTTTAGAATTATTTTTTTTCATTTCCGTTTAGATTACTATTTATATTACAATTTACTATTTAAACTAAACTGAAGTTTGAACTTCAGCTTACCTCTTTTTCTGGGGCAAAGAAAATAATCCTTGATAAATTTGATATTGAACAAGGAAGGTCCTTAAATATCCAATGCATTTTGCTGAACGCAAGACGCTTCTAATTTTTTATACAACCGATTGTAAATCTGCGTTCAAGCGCAATAAGTACAATTAGAGACCACTTTAAAAGCTTCAGAACATAAATTGTAAACAGACAAACTCTTATTATTTGTCATAATTTTAATGAGAGATATCTAAAAATCGTTAAAAATCTTTATCTCAATTTATTTAATAAGCATCCTTGCCTTGACATAGCTAATTTACAGTCAATTTTTTTAATCATTAAATACCAAAACTACTGCGAAATTTCCCTAAAATATTTTATGCAATATGAAACCTTTGGAATTTTAATCAGATTGTAGGTAACTGTTCTTAACCTTTTGGGAATTATTATTTATCTTTTAAATTATTAATGATAGACATCGTAAACATTAACACGTAGTTGTACACAAAGTCCTAACACTAAGTAATTCGTTAAGTTGCGTAAAGGACAAACTTAATGCTTTGGCACTCGTGCGCATTCTAACACCACCGAAGGCCAATATGACACTTAGGATCCATAATGATCCACGATTCGACAATTTACATCCAATTGTATGTCAATGTGTGACCTTTTTTTATTGTCAAATAAAAGAGGTCTCTATCAAACACTATTATATCGCTTATACCTTTATTTTATACTTATTATTTTACAAAAATTTCTTTAATTTATAATAATTAATTGTTGTTGTCTGTTATTTTTTTGTTAACACATTGTTTAGGTATGTCGGATTAATTTTTTGAGTGGCAATCATTTGTAGACAGTTATATATGGATAGCTTGACAGGTAAAATTGTTGATTGTATGCGCTTAGAAAATAAATAAATTACTTTTAAGTGTTGTCATCACGCACCGGAAGTATTATAATGGAAACACATCCTCTTAGTATATGTTACAACGGCATAATTTTTCATTCACTCACATTGTTTGCGCAGTCGCATCTCTAAACTAGCACATTGTATATCCGACTTGCCTGTCCGTTTCCTTCGACCTCAGTCATATAACATCGCGTAGTTTCCAATAAAAAAGAATTAAGGTCACATCATTACGTATTGTTATAACAGAGATATTTATCGTACAGCAATGTTGCATCCAAGCTATTACTTCATTTGTATTGGAACAATATCTTTAAGTTTTAATTGTGTGAATAAGATACTTACTTACAAGTACAAATATTTTTAAATGGTTAATTATTTCTAAGTTTTATATCCTTTACCTGATTTTGTAGGAGTATGAACACACTAAGGACTTCAAATTTAGAAAAGCTGGCTTATCTTTATTGATTGATTACAAAACTTTGAAGTAATTTATAATGTAATAAATCTTTATGATTTTATTTTTATCGATTTTCTTTGTATGAAAATGCATAAATTTAAATGACTGTCTATTATCTAATTATCGAATGTTTTATTTTATATAAATATGAAGTATATTGCCTTTGTTTTGATTATTAAAATTGTGTTTGAACAAGAAAACCAAAAGGATTCTCAAACAAAACGTTTATTAATCAATTTTTATTTTTATGGTGATAGATCATTACACGCAACTTTATTTGATTCATACACCGCGTGATGTTATTTAAGTTACTCGTACGCGGGCGGGTACGGAAGTATTTATATCGTCGGTTCAACGAACAAAGTGAACGAGTGGTGGTGTGTGAGAATCAAAATAAATTTTATTCAGAATTAATTTTACGGATCACTCATCGAGTGTCTAACTACTTAACTGATAAGCGTATCAAGTACTTATATACTACTTATAGAAAATAAATGGAGAACTTCACGTATGGATCTATGTTGAAGAACCAAATCATTGTTCTTCCAATTCGTTTTATTCTTGTTGAAGAGGTAACATCAAATCTAGAATCTGGTAAAATTCATTCTGGCTGTTATGAGAATGTTAGGAATAGTATACGCTAATGCAGACTACTCCCAGATAGTGCACTTTATGCACTAATTAGGGAAGTCCTAAAAATCAGTAACGAAAATTGTAAAAGTGGCTATAAATATCGCTACGATCAGTGACTTATCTGATTTATTTATCGTGGGCGGGCAAGCCTTGTACTACCAGCTTTTGGCTTGTGACTAGCAATCAATAAGCTGTATGGGTATGCCTATTCCCGTCCCAATATAAGCGTGAGACTATTGCGGAGATAGCGCTGTATTAGGGGAGCCTGATTAAGGAAGCTATGCTTTTTGGGTAAGGCAAAAAATACGACAAAATTAACTTAATAGGGATGATTCTGTTAATTTGGAAAGTTATGCATAGTTACATAAAAATACATAAATTTAAATATTTTTGTATAATTTAATTAGTATATAGTTATTATATTCTGTAAACTATTGATATAGTTCAGAATAGTGGTTCATTCAATACACAAGTATTATTTTAGGGTACTGAAATAAACGCATTTTTATTATTTTAAAAAAATGAGGGTGTAGTACCTACCATTGTTGCTAGATGAGTGTATTGCTCATGTTAACTGTTTACCAACTGATAGTTTGTTTGTCGCTTCCTCACTATTAGGGCAATATTGCCTTACCCGAAAAAGCATAGTTTAAAGTTTGTTAGGCATAGTTTATTACTTGCGGTTTGTATGCGGTTAAACTTAAGTTCTTTATAATAATCTTTTCGTTGTATATTTTAGAGATATCCAAACTAAAATAATTTACTTCAATGATTTTAGATATCTCTACATATTTGCAGTAACTAAATAAACACAAATACTCCGTGTTCAATTAAGAATTCGTTAAAACGGAATTTGTTTTTTTCGTGTTCAATTAAGAATTCGTTGAATCGATAATTAAACTTTGCCTTAATATACTCTCTTTAGTAACTACTGCATTCACAACTCCACGAACTCGTTTACAACTTTCACAATAACTTACAATTTTGAACGTTTTCCAATAAAACAAATTAAACGGAGACTGGACCCGAACAATATTGATTTCGTCATAAAGCAGTGTAGGAACCAGTCCCCTAATGAGTTGCCATAGTAACAGATGTGGCATTGTACAGTCTGCTAAAATAATAAATAACCTATTAATTGTAAAGTATTTCTCTTGATCTCTAGTGTACCGTATGTTTTACAATCGTTGCCAAGGTAATGAATGTTTCGAGAGTTAGGATTATTTTCTATGAATATTATATTGGCTTTTTGAAGTCACCATCGCAGCTTTCATATTACATAAATACAAAATTAACGTTTCTCTAGATATTTAATTATGGTATATCCTTAGGTATGCTTGAGAATACTTGAAAATTATTTCAAAACGAGATCCTAATACCTCAAAGTAGAATCGCTAACTAGTTTCTGAAAACAAAGGCACCAATTTTTATTCACAAATCACGAACATTCCAAATGTACACATTAACGAACAGGATATTCAATAAACTACTGCCAATTATGATTGCTACCTTCAAACTAGAACCAGTATATGGCTTATGCAAATCTGCCATATTTCTCTGTTCCGATACGCATGGGCACACATAGCTGCTGTAATAAATAACAGTACGAATTTTAAATGTTGTTACTGTCTTCCTTTACAACATAGACTATCTGCAAATTTACTACGCAGTTCTAAGACTCGAAGCTTACTTCACTGTTTAACATTCAAATGTGACATTAAGTATGTCATAACCTTAAAAAAACTTTTAGTATGATATTTCCATGCCTTTTACGAAAAAGAAAGGTTTTCGACAACGAAGTGATCCTACAAAGGTTCCTTTTTTAAAACTTAAGATGTGGAGTTCTAAACTAAGCTGTTTCAGGTTGTTTGGCAGGTTTGGATTTTCTCATCATATTTAATAAAAAAATGGTATAAGTAAAGACAGACAAATAAGGTTTTTTTATTGAATTTAAATATTTTCTAACAGCCGTAATATTACACTTTACTTTGATAGTTATATCTACCTAAGCATTACATATGCGCTAAAACTGGTCCACTTCATAACCTTTTATTACATTACAAAAGTAATCAGACCAGTTTTCTATTGAACATTATAACAATATTACATATTATTATCATATCATACCGTATTCTATTTCCATAGAATTGAAACTCTATTACATAATAACATTTTTACACATGTTTATAGTTTGCAGAGCTATTAAAAAACAAGTTTAATTGTATACTTTGTTTCTGCAAAGTAAATAAATAAGTAATATAGTAAAAATGTTTAAGGAATACGAGGTTTCATTGTGGGTAACACCTGCTAAAACTATATTTAAATACCATACGACTCCTTCTTTCAATATATACCTGCAGACAGCACATCAAGCTTAACACGTTCTTGAAAAATTACTCTTATCACAATGGATATAAGACGACTAAAATGATAAGGGGATAAAACTAATTTGCGGCGTGATCTGCTGCAGACTAATATAAGATTCATGAGTACCTTCATAATTTCCCCTAAAATACCTATGCCAAATGATGTCATTTTTTATCGACATAATTGGCAATGACAAGAGCTTGTTATCTTTACGGTAGTACTATTACTCACATGCTCCGGTATTCGTCCAAAATATTACTTATTTTCATCGCAAACTAGATCGTTTACGAATATTTAAATAAATAAATAAATTAGGGAAATTGTTTGGTCGAACAAATTTTGAAATAGCACACTTTTCAGAATCTTTCATGCCTTTGTTTGCTTGAGGCCTGTATTTTATTTTAATATGGTCTTTGCCAAATAATGCTTTATACCAATAAGTGTATGGTATCACATCCTATGCATATCACATTTTAGTGAACATTACTGAACTTGTCTTTTATAAATCAAACAAAAAAGAAGATACATCACAACTTTATCCAATTAGCTACGGAATATGTGATGCGCATCAATCAATTTTGCGTAGACATGCTGTTTCCGAATATATTTCACTTTCCCATCAATAAAATGAACAACGTGACCTTTTGATACACTTTGATGGTTATAGGATTCGATTTACTCTGATGTCATAGATCAAACTTATGTATTGTAACGTAATTTCATTTTGTATTATAAATGTCAACCGTTGCTGTGTAATACCTATTAAATATTTTATAGTATGTTATGGTATACCAATCTAATATTACGATATCGAAACTGAACGAAGATATTATTTATCTGTGCGAATATTATTTTTCGCAGATTATTCGCATACGAAAAGGCATTTTCCCTCAATATAAACCAGTTATCTAGAGGTGCTAACTCCTTAAAAAACTGCCGCTATCTCTAGAGCTCTAACGCGCAGCTTGAAGGTTCAATATCAGTTCAACATAATATAGCACATAAGAAAATGACGTTAGTCTCAAAACTAATTTTCGTTATAATTTAGGTATAAATAAAGTATTAAAATTCTACTTAGCCAAAATATTTTTTTTACATATTATAATTTTGTTAAACACGATTTTTATTCAAATATACATAGAATTTAAATTTATCTTGTGTGAACTACCAATTGAGTATTTTTAAATTTATACCAATTAGTTTTTAGGTAACCGCCACTTAATGATTTAGTTTTGGAATTCTTTTGTGTTATTGTACGTTGTAATTTGAGCAGAGCTACATCAGTTTGAAGTACAATTATGTACCTTCTTTTTGCACATTAATTACGTCTCTCTCAACATGTAAATAGATACAAATTCGTTATTCTTTTACCTTTTCTTTATTCCATGTTACTTACAAAACGTATTGCTTACTGTTTTGAAACAAAATAAAATTATAAAAGCAAGTATGTACCTACACTCTGTGAATTACTATGAGTAGAATAAAAGATGTTTTCTCTCACTACCTCATCGGCTCGTCATGTGAAATCGTCATTATTCATTTGTCACTAAACTTTCTTAAGAGAGACTTTAAATTATGCGACATCTCTTTAAATAGAAAATAACAGGTTGCATCCTGTTTTTTTTATTTTCAGAAAAAAATAGTATATAAAAGTGTGCCTGGTGGTAATTGTCTGCCACCATTCATGCTTATGACACCAAGTTACATAAGCACGCAGTGTCTATCCACGACAAATCAAGCTTTATATTAACAGCACAGGAGACACGGTTACTCGGTACTTAAGGTTGTATTTAACATTAAAAAGAAGTTCTTGTGTTGCGATCTACCAGGTGCAAGTTGGAGAAAAAGAAGAAAGTTCTTCCTCAGACAGCCGCTTACAATCGTACACAAAATGCCGTTTCTTCTAATATTATAGAAAAAATTAAAAAAGCATTACGCTATTACCGTCATATTTAATGCATTAAAACCTTTTTCAATTTGTTAACAAAAGTTAAACCTTTTTTGAAAATACTAGACAAAGAATTTGGGGTGCGTACATTCCGATCTGCAAAATATTTCCGATGACACCCGAAATCAACCGATGAAGGCCGAATATTGCAGCTATGAGTGAAAGTGTACAGCGAGGTTCCACGAGGGGGGGAGGGACAAGGTTGCGAACCGGCACCGCTGCTATAGACATGCCAAACAAATGCATTGAGTAATATGTATTAAGAATTGCGACGTGTAATAAGTGCTGTGATGTATGCTTATGTGGTGTCATATTCCATGTTGAGACAAGTGCTCAATGATTAAATGAATGATATCTACATGAACAATTACGTCCATAAAAATCAATTACTTTATTAAATAACTGGAAAATTAGTGCCACTTTTATTTTTGTTTTAGGTACATATGGTACAAATACTTGTCTACAGAATATATCACTATATATTACTTCAGTGTTTGCTCACTGAAGTAATATAGAAATAATAAGTAATATAAAAGTCTAGGGTTTTTTACCCGCACCATCTCTGACCTTATGTGATTGGTCTAAAGCATAAATGAACTCATCATCTCGCTGGTTACCAAATGTTTGAAAAAGTCATTTTGCGTTATAAAGTAATATTAAGTTCACTTAGAATCGATTTAAAAGATGAAAGTCGTGAGTTAAATGATCTAGTGCCTTCATTTCGTTTAACCACCTAGTGATAGAGTCTTTTACCACCATAAAAGTAATAAATATTACACTTAGAATTGATTCAAAAGACGTAAGTCATCAACAAATGCGTTATTTAAAATTAAAATTTACGAAATCTAGATGATCTGTCATTGAAATTAATGATATCGGTCAATGACATATTATTATTACTTAGTAATTACAGAGATATAGAAAAGTCCATGTGCCTTGTTTAAAGCGATGAGTAGATAGTTATTTATAAATTTGATGAAAAAAAAACCAATTTAATATTTCTTTCTGATTAATGCATAATACAACATGGATCATGAGAAAGTAATTTTAGACCCCATCTTGAACTCTGGGTGTATTAAAAGTCTGATATGTACATTTTTATTTTACTACCAAAATCTTTTGATAAAATTTTAGTTTCGTTATTAAAAGCTCTGGTTATTTAATGTTTGATGATTTAATATAAATTTATTCTTTATCTGCCCACATAATCAATTGCTCTAGTGATATTGAAATATAATAATAGAGTATTTTGTTGAACGACAGCATGAAATATTTCCAATTAAAACGAATACCAAGGGTACAAAACAAATTGCATAACTTCACAAGCAAAAAGTCTACAAGCTGCAGAAAATTAAAATTAGCTCGTTGCTCGTTAAACTTTGAAACCTACGGTACACCCGGAAAATATTTGTTTTCTTATCTGATTCTTTACCTTTTTGGGAGTACCCTTTTTACCTTTTTTTTAATACAACTCAATATGATTTCACGACGTCAGCTCTCGTAATTTCATAAAAGTCGGACAAAGCCTTGTGTTGGTTGACTGGTCATAGATTATATTTAGCAAGACTAGATCAATTTTTTGTTGTTACGTTATATATTCATTAATATTATCGGAGAATAAAACTAAAATCAATTATTATAAATTAAAATTGCACAATATCGAAATTGTGTTTGCGTTGGACTGCCAAATGGCATCACAGACTATGCCTGCAATTTTTTTCTTTGAGTTAATTTAATTCATGACGAAACAAACTTCACATTTACTAATACATTAAAATAATAGAGTCCCCTGAAATTTACGTCTAACGTTTTAAGATTGTAATAAGGAATATACTAGAAATATTGGACAGAATTTTTACTACTTTTCGTTTAATGCATTAAAATTTTAATGGCTGGAATAGTCAATATTTTATAAGGAAATTTCTTTCTGCAGTATATTGAAATTAGTAAGACCAACCAAACCGGCTTAGTCTGACTGTATATGTAAATTAAAATATATGGCTACGGAAGAATCGAGCGCTTTAATGTCACTTGATCACCTTCTGCTCTTGTTAAATTAACCTGTATCGTGTATCAAAAAAAAAACTATATTTTACCACTCATATTTGTACGACCAAGCAGAAATGACTATTATTACATTGAAACAAGGTTGAATACCTACATTCTAAAATACTAGTCTTATTTGGCACCACGGATTGTATTTAACTATGGTCGACACGACAATTATTATATTTTAAGAACATTGTTCATGTCAAATTTTTAGCTTTGATAATAAAATCAAAAAATGTATAAAGTTACATTTTTAGGTATTAACAACTTAACAAAGCAATGTAAGACTTATATTTCAACCGATATTCCATCCATCAATATTGGCTGATTGATGATTTGTTAAATGAATATAATATGTAGGTAACGAATAAATATAATGAATGATCATCATCACCAGCCTATATCCATTCCACTGGTGGGTTCACACACAGGCTTTCATAAAAGCACATGAATTTTGTGCAATAACACCATCAGTACCCTTGGTGAGTGAGAGGTTGTCGTAACAACCGAGGTCGTCCCACCCAGGGCTAAACCATGGCGAAATTTGCTTTCTTTCCGTGATCTGAGATAAGGCGTTCGAACCACTACGCTAATGATAATGAATGGCAAATTCTCCATATATGACTTTTAATTTGTGTAAGATTTTGAAATCGAGATTCATAATCTTGTACTGTCGGTATCTAAGAACGTATTTATTGAAAAGAAAGAAATATGTCCAATTTGCATAGTTCCTTTGATGTTTTTGACTTTGATATATATTTGAAATGAAATCTACATAAATAGCTATTGAAAATAGAGAAATTTTCTTTTGAGTATTTCAAGGAAAGCAAAATGTAATAAAGATATAAATAATTCTAAATTAAGTTAAAAAAAAAGCCCTAACAAATAAACAAATGAATATAAGCACATTAAAGCAGTATATAGGTAGTATACATTTCGGCGAAGATACTAAATATCAAAATATGAACTACAAAAAATATACGAAGAAGTAATGGACGTAACATTTGATTGAAAGTAAACCTTGCGATATTTAAACGTTTACAAATTCGGTTTGTTTCAATGACATTGATAGCTATTTCGATTGAGCAGCTCAATATTGACATTGAATTTATTTTTCGGGTATTGAGGTCATGTTTTAATTAACTTTTTTTTATTCGACATGCTTGAAAAGTAACGTCGGATATTAATATTGTTTTAACGGGTTTTTTAATCTTAAAGCAGCGAATTGGAGTTTCATTATATAATCTTTAAAATGCTTTTCGTTAATATAAAATGTGATATTTTAAGTTATGTTCATGATTAGTTGCCCTATTATAAAACAAACTAAAGGTATTCCAAACGCAAACAGAATACCTTAGTAATATTTACTTCAATATCCTGGTATGTTCTAACTACTGGCCTATAATGAAATATTGTTAACAATTGTGATCAAGCGTAATAAACGTTGAAGGTACCCTGTGAAAGACTTTGTAAGTGCTTTTAATTTTGTAAACTATGCTCAAATAGTAAGTGACAACATTGATTAACGGATCTCCTTTTCTAAAACTTATTAAACAAAGCGATAGTATTATATGTCGATGGTTGAGATGCAAGACTCAGGTGTTCCTACGAGGAACATTTTACGGGAATTGGAGAAAACCACACGGACCCGCGCTCTTTTGAATAATAAAACAGGTAGCTCGTGATGGCTTTAAACCGCTCAGCCGAGGACACGGAGGAATGCAAAGTAATGGTTTGAATGTATAATTGTACAAGTAAGTTAGGTTTTAAATTTGTCCTTTATAAAACCTTTTGTGATGGCTATGTGCATATTCCGCGCATAAAAAAGTTTACTATATTGAATGCATTGTTAAATGAAGTCCGTTAAATATCCATTAGAAGTAAGTAAACGAACTAATAGTTACCTATTAATCAAACTTACCGAACAAAATATACTCATTGCTTATCGGATATCCTTATTGTACATTCAGCAACATTGATGTGCAAGTAAATATTATTTTCCTAAATTTATATTATATTTATAAGGACTAAAATCTAAACTTGCGTATTAATAATAAATTGCATTTCTATAAGCAATAAATTTAATTATTTAAATAAATGTTTTCCACCACCAAAAGCCACACAAGGTCTTAAACTTTATGTAACGAATAAATGGCGAAATGCGACTGTGATACCAGACAGGCCGCTTAATGAACACGAGTTTACGTAAAGCAATATGCAGGATTGCATTAAACAAACTAAGGCGCGACCGCATTGCGTGCATTTCCACCAAACAAATGCCTGCCGAAAATATTGTCGGCGCTCGGAGTCCGCGTTTTTGGGCGACCAACCGCAAATTATGTAAACGCCAGTGCACTGGTTATCAAATTAACGTTTTCCGACTCGTTCAAATTAGTGGAAAAGCCGAGCGGCATTTCAATCAATAGATTTTTTCTTCCTGAAACCAAGGTTTGGTTCACTCTTCATTGGGTTGCCTTATTAATTGGATGAGACGAAACTGATCCTAAATTGCGGTCTCATCAATGATTGACAAAGACTCGAAATTTTCAAAGGGTTAAGAAATATTTGTTGTCTCTAAATATGTCGATTTTTTATATACTACGAAACCTTAAAGTTTAGCTACATTAATTTTAAGGAAATTTGACATTAGGGTTACTAATTGTAATTTTACACATTTTGTTTGATACTTTTAAAGTATCTTAATTTTACTGATATTAAGAACTTTATCGGCTACTGTAAGTTGAGAATTGAAACTAAGTACCACAAGAATTGATACTTAATATAATATTTGCTTTAAGATTATATGTGTTTAGTTTTAAGTGGGCTTATGTTCAAATCAAATTATTTATTTCTTAAACATGAAGATAAACAAAGTTTCTAACGCGCAACATTTGAAATTATTAAACACGAGATTATTAAATTATCGCTTACTTGAAGATAACATAATCAATTATGTTCAATGGGATGGAAAAACAGTATCTTGACTTTGACAAACACATTTAAAGAAAGTTTCAAAACTTTTCCACAAATTACTCCCAAACTCCTATTAAATTAAAAAAAAAACTGAAAGATCGCTTAATGCCGTTGTTTCCCTAACGATATCAAGGGGGCCTATCTCGGAAATTTATTACGACTAAAAATATTGGGCGAGTTTAAAAGTTGCGAGTGGCGTATGAAACTTTTATGTTCGTAAGACGTTTAGACGAAAATCGTTATAAATCTTTCGCTTCAGCTCTAACAAGGCTGAAGATATTCCGGGCAGTACCCGGGCGGCTCGCCCAAATTTGAATGCTTGTTAACATTTATACTTCGGGTACTATTATAAATTCTGTCTCTTGGACTAGTATCAAGTTTCAAGTGAAAAGTATGTTGAAATTTTAATATTAAAGTAGGGAGCATAAGTTTTTGGCTTTTAGGCTCACAAAGTTTTTAAGTTTCTTTCTGTTTACGGAAATCACGTATAAGGCCTAAAATCTAATTAAACATTAGATAGAGAGAATATGCACCGTAGGCACACATCACGTGAAACATGTCTTCAATATAGAATGGTATTAAAATGTAGTAAGGTTTATTTTAGTAGATAAATATTAAATTTATTAATAAGGGTTTGCTTCACATAAAGGTTTACCCAAACCGAGACACGACGCCATGACTTCGACGCAGACCACATAAATTGTCTAAAAAAATAAAAAAATATGTAATAGTATCTAAAAATGCTTACCGTTCTTACTACTGTTCTAATAACTTTCCTATAGTCCGGAAAATAATTATTCATATTAGTTATAAACCCATGATGAAAAGCGGTGTGGTATATACACCATATAACTAAGATCCTATCAAAGGAATTAATCCTTTTAATAAAATTACACAAGGTTTAATAACACTTTTCTTTTTTAATATCGATAACGAAGCATATAGTAGGTAAATAAATAAAAAATTCAAATGATTAAATTCTTCGTTGTTACACAGCCCACCGTCACTCAAATAAAATATATATTATATTTGTTGCGAACTAGCTAGTTTTTATATAATTTCATATTTGTATTTTTATATTTTTTCTTTGTTTTTGAAATATACGTTTTGTTTTTAAAAATATACGCTCACGAAGCAGACTGAGAGTTTCATTTCCAACAATATTGTCTTCAAAGATTAAGTTTATTTAATATGAGAATATTAGGGGACACATAATTTAATGTTCAAAATGTTAGCAAAGTTAATGATACCTACAATTTCAATATCATTTTTACTTTAATTACTCTGTGCAGCTTCTTATGAAATACTAAATTACAATATACTTTTATAGTGGCTTCAAACCACAGTGCTCTAGTTTGTAAAAAAAAATCAAACAACCGTATTGCAAAAACACCAGACAGTAATTTATTTACTATGTCCTACTTAGTTATAACTTATTAACAAAATGTAATGTACGAGTTACTTTACGAGCGGTACAAAATCCGATTGGTAATTTGTGGTTACCACTAGTGTTTTATTGATTATAGTTATTTTGACATAACCTGAATCATGCTGGGGTCTCCATTTCTATATATTTAAGAATATCGTCTATGCAATTTTATATAATATAAACTTAAATAATTATCTAAATTATGCAGTTGTGCAGACATTGCATTAACCCATACCCTAAAATTGTAGATATATATCTTAAAAAATATATTATTTACGATACTCAATGCTGGTTGTGAATACCTTTAATTATTCAGAAATAACTAGCGAAGTAATTTGAATATGTGACTGACTTCAATTATTATGTATAGACTTATTATGATGTACCTTATTAATAAAAAATACAAAATATATTTTATAAGTCTTATTTCCTTATTATACTACTTGTACCTACTAACTAGGCATCTTATAAAACTATCGTGTTTCTCTATAAAGTAAATACAACATATTTTTTCATGGTGAGGGAAAAAATATTCCGGCTTCGCAAAAAAGTATTGAATGTTATCAGAAAACCTTATTAGGAAATATGATATTACCACGGTCTGCAACAAAACGGCTAATATAATGGGACATGAATTATATGTTGAAAATTATCTATTGTAAAACATACTATTATGAAATTCTTATTGCTAATGTTACCTTAATACAGTGATAATCAACAGTTGATAGCACAAACAGAAGTCCATTCTTACCTGTAAAAAATATACATTTTTAATAATTAAGCCCAAAACACCACATACACCTATCTTATTATATGTAAAATAAAGGGATAGAAAATCTTAAAAATCTGAAATTAATTAAGGCATCTTTAAAGAAACCACACAAAATTTTACATGAATAGGGAGATGCTACTGAATAAATCTCGTGACATCAAGAAAAGTGTGGCGAAAATTGGACACACTTTTCTTAATGTCACGAGATATGACCGTCCGCTGATCATCCTTTTATCAATTAACTTGAGAGAACGAGATGGGCTGAATCTATATTTTTTATATGTAGTTTTAATTCTAGACTTTTACATTATATTCAACCAAAAACATCTGTATGGAAATTCAGATCAACTATCTACATGGAAATCCTCAATAAACGTTTATGGAAAATAGGAACGCAGTGGTTTATCTTCAAAATTCCAGCCATAAAAGTCATTTCCTTGTTTTCTGCCGTGTTTCCATACAAAATGAAACCATACTATCTCCTTTCCAATCACATAGAGCGCCAGATTATTCGTTTTGTGGCGGTTGAGCCAGTTCGTAAGTATAGCAATATTCTTTTAGAGTAACGATTGAACTGGATGTCTCACAATCGGGTTATTCGCGTAGGTTCTAAGGGCTATATTTTAGTTATTTTTTACAAGTAATATTGAATTTTCAAAATATTCAGATATGAAGTAAGCCTGTGATTGTTTTGTTTAAATTTATTTTCCGTTGCGTGTTTAGTGGGTAGTATTACGTTTTGCTATGAAAAGCTATTAAAAGTACGATCAAGTATAAAAGTATCATATTTTTACTAATTTCACATCACTCACTAGCCATTATCACTAATTATGCGTTATTACAGACAATATGGTTGACCATACTTATATTGATTAATTCCCTTTTCAATCGACTTCAAAAAAAGAGCTCTTAATTCAACAGTGTGTTTTCCGTATATACATAAAAAACGATTTATATGTCAACTGTGAACCAATTTTCTCTTTTTTTCAGTTCAGGACCATTACAGGAGTATACTCTATCTATACCATAGGTCTCCAAAATTTGAAGCCTTCGGGGCTTAATGGTTTTTCAGTTTGTTCCAAGGGCCAAACCAGTTTTAATTTTTCTGCCCTTAACTATATTTCTAGACTAGAATAGTCACAAAGTCCGAGATCTAAGCAAACTTACGCTTTTTTGCATTTCAATTATTAAAAAACTAAATTACAAACTTCGGCCCGAGCCGTAGTTTGGAGCTAGCTGCTCTATACTCCTGTAATGGTCCCATTGTCACCAAGATGGGATCCGATGATGGACTCCCAAGGAAATCGAGTAGGTGCGTGTTTCATATTTTTTTCAAAAGTTATTCGATTAATTCACCTATCTAACTTCGACCTTAGAAACTTAAGATTATTCACTACCTAATAACCCACGCTCGTTTGTAGCAAAGCGTAGGCATAGCTTATATAGACATATAAACAAGTACTGTCAACATGATTACTAAAGCAATTGTTTATACACTCACTTAAGCAAACATCTCAAAAACTGTTTATGGAATATGTTGATCTAGTTTTATTTAGGTATGTACAAAAAGTAACTGCTTAATACAACGGGCCACATTCGATTTTATAAAAAATTCATTTTATCTGATAATATATAATGAAATTAATTACAAAATAATAATGGTAATGCGGTTTACTCGTTGTCGAAACTTGTCAAACCAATCCAATGCATTAGTAAATGTTGGCCTAGGAAACGCAATTATTAAAACTGGTTTCTAATTTGTTTGTCGAGAAAACTAAGTATTTTAAAAATTAATTATTAACCACAGTAATTCGCGACACATTTCTAAGTAGTTGCTAATGACACGTTAACAACTTAATGCGTTTATTGCTCATATAGAAAGAATTGTAATTGGATAAAAATTCCAAAATAATTCTGTTGCCATATAGTTCACAGTTTTGACTGTTGTCAAAATTACAATTGTAATTTAAAGTATAAAGCTTTAAGGTGGTAGTTAATTAGGTCTTTATTGAAATTATAATGTTATAATTTTATTGTGTAAATTATTTTCTTCTTTTGAAACTATACTGTTATTCATTTTTGTAAATATTTTACGTGCCTTTTAGTAGCTTATAGTTTTATAAGCTGCATGAGCAATATGGTTACTTTGTGCTTTAATTTAATTATGAGGAGAAAATATAAAAATACACAATTCATGTATTCATAGTAAGGAAGACGCGTATTATATGGCTATAATTAAGAACATAGATAAAAATGAACTTTACCATATAACCCGATTTGCCATATTACTCCCAGATGCCTAACTCATGCGTTTCTCTCTTATTGAAGAGGAAGCATTAATTTTGACAGAATGCCACTGCCTACACTACTTTTTTATTAGATCCTCAGTGAACACTTGCGACAACTGAAGGGGCAGAACTAGGTGGATTATGAGTAAAATAAAAGCTTGTAATAGCGAAAAGAGCGAACTGTTATAGTCCTGTGCTAAGACCTGCCTTTCAATAATTACTTGTTATGCTATTTATGCCACTCACTCTTAAAACAAGATTTAATCAATGAAATTAAAGCTCGCTGAGTAGCTACAACTTTTTCTAGAATTTTTCTTATAAACCTCCAATCAAGAACGTAAAATAGTCTGAAATGTAACAAATAATTATATAATCATATAAAAGGTTTCGTCTCTTTGAATTTACCACTTATCTATTAGTTATTTGGATTCGATCCTCTGTAACTGAAATTGGCTTCCTCAGCTAGGTACTTAAAGTGGAAAACCAGTATATACTTGTCTATTAAACTTGTCACTGTCCAAAATTTGTAAATAAACTATCCGAAGATATTTCATTGCTTATAATATTTTTCTTCGCTTGATAAAAAATAATGAGATATATGAATATGAAACAAAAGGAACAAAGCTAATTATGTAGATATATTATTTATGTAACGAGCACGAAATCCATTTAAAAGGCACCATATTGACTTAATGATATGATTTCCTTTCTCCCCTTGCGTCTGAGAAAATATTTTGGAGGCAAAAGTCACTCAAATTCACTGAAAGTCAAACAGTCGATTGTCATATTTTTTAATAACCATTAATATACCATGTTGGTTTAATTGTAATTCAAAATGGCCAGTACGTTTAAAAGGCAATGTCATATTTAAACCCCTCATATAAACTTCTAGATTTTTTTAAAATAATTAGTTGTACAATATTTTTTACTGTTTATACATATTTAAATTCTACTAAAAACTTTTTGTTTAAGAAATCAAATTTATATGAAATTATTTCTATGTACAGTAGGATTATGACAATAGTCACACCTTATTTCGTTATATTATCTTAAGTTTAGCTTTCTTCCAGTACCCCGACGTATCTATTCTTTGAGGGCAAGGTTCCAATATCCAAATAAATTGGAAGCTGATCTGCACTGAGTACCAGTCGACTTAGGACATATTATTGCTTGACATACTAAACAAATGTGTCTGTTCAATGAACTAATGCATTTTGAAGAGTATTCTGGATGGAGCTGCTGATATACCAGAATGAAAATTTATTTATACTTAATTACACAAATAAGGGTACAAATGGCGGAATTAAGGTCAAAGGCATTCACTATTAGTCAACAAAAGCCTAAACAGAGATCTCCAAAAGCGGTACACAACAAAAAAATATTTTCATGCATTGAATAGGCAATAATAGTGATAGCCATTTCATTTCAAATTTTAAAAATAAACCATTTCTAACGCTTAAAGATGATAAAATATTTAATTGTTCGATGGAACACAGCTTTAGGGAAAGTTTCAAAGCGATCAAATAATAAAATCGATTGTAAATTTGACAAGAAAGCAAGTTAAGTAAAACGTGTTAAAATATTTTCTTGATTTTTTTCTCATATTCTACTAACGAGACCCATTCATAACAATTATTATCTCTTGTAGCAACTAAATTTTTAAGTGTAATTCAAATTCGCCTGTACGAAAAACTATTACTATTATTCTGACTACTCGTTCTTGTGCGCCCTCTTCGACGATTGCCCTCGATAAATTGGCCATCTAGACCTGTTGGTAGGTAGCACTATCGTAGTTTCTATCAGCCATTTTATCGATAAAAATCGAATAAAATAACTCAAGTCAATCGATTATTTTGACGAATATTATTTAATTTATTTTAAAGTAACGATAAATTCATTACAATTATTTGTACATAGCTAGCTGTTAAGTTGTGGTTAGTAGTTGCCACATTATTTTCGTGTGTCACTGATCAATGTTTTTATGTCAACTGGATGTAATTAAGGGTCAGCTGCCAAGTCAGTCCGAGCCATTACACCCGAACTGGCTCACCTCCTGCTACGGTTAGTAATACTTTCAATTTTGCAGCCTGTCGACCTCGGCACCACGCCTAGCCACTCACATACCATACTTAGTCGTGATATAAACGTGTTTACCAATCGTGTTTTTGTCTATTATTTCTGAGCACGTTACAAGTGACTTAGTTATATTTATCAAGTAAACACTTCTCTGCCGGCTCAGCTGTCTTCCTATATTCATATTCAAATAGGACACATTTCCGGCACGATCAGAGCCAATGAATACCATAACCATATAACATTTTTAAGCTTTGATAAAAACTGCATGTTAAATTTGTTGATTTTGTTCGTGTTAAAGATATGTTATTAAGATTTTGTGGTTGAGCTACCCTGCTAAAATAACGCAAGCGATAACCAACCCTAGTAACATGATGGGGTTACTCAGTGAAGTCAAATAACTCACGTCTCTTACGACCGCAAAGGTTAAGCAATATCATACGTTACTAAACACGGAGTTTTCTTTAACTTGTTCGTGTAATCCACTGATATCAGCTGAAAACACCAGCTGTTGGTAGAAAATTAAACCACGTCCATGGCCTAGATAGCTATTTGAAAACACTGCAACTCCGATATCAAACTAGTCTAGTAGTTATCCAAAAAAGATTGAACGGTATTAAAATATCACTATAAGAAATAGTAGATAAACTTTGTATATAAACAGACTAAAAACGTTTCTCAGCAAGGAGTTCTTCTCAAAATACCAACGAAAATCTTGTCTTGTAGTTCAGATGGAAATAAAAATTTCATTAATAAACGGGTTAGGAAATTGCGTCACCTTTGCTACATCTTTAAAATATTTACTTGTCTTGATAAATATATCATCAAACTCCGTAGAGATATAGGGACACGAACCGGTGATAGAAAGTAGTGGGACCATGACAAGAAATGATGCAATTTTGTTTTGAACATTATAGATGACGTTGGCACGGAAGGGTTAGGATAAGAATAGAAGGGAATAGACCTAACCTACAAGTGGGTCAATATCGGCTAAGACGGATGACAATGATGAACAACATACATCCAAACATAATTTTGTATGTATAAATTTAAATAAACCGCAACCTATTAAAAGCGAGTTTAAATTTTACCGTAATATGTTTCAGGGTGGTACTATAATGAATCCAGACTACAAAAGTTAAATGTGTAAACAGTGAGTTGTATTTTAATAATATACTTTGCATTGTACTTTATAAGGTTTAATGTTGCACAGCAGTTTTTGTCTTAAGTATAACCCACTGCACAAACAAGAGCGACCATTATTCGGACGGGCGTCGTAAAATGGGGAAAACAAAGTGCGTGTTTTCCTCGGATGTAGAGATCTCTGAAAGGATGAAAAATAGTGGTTGCGCGCCGTGACTTTTTCACCTACAATTTTAATAAAATCTATTTTCAATTGAAAATTCACAACTAGTCAACACTACACCGTGATATGATCATAAGCGCGTGGTAAAACAAGGACAAGATTTAATACTATCAAAGAAATAAGAAAGAAGAGGAAAAATAGCAGAGGAAAGAAGTGTATATCATTTAATTGAGAGAAATTACTTTCCTTCAAATTAATTTATTGTAATACAAGTAACTTGGAACTACGTACGCACGTAGACATGAAAAATTTTATGAACAATGTACTTGACTTTAACTTATTGAGTTAATTAATATATTGCCTTATTTTTTTATTTTGGTTACTCTTGATCCCAAAAAGAAGGTCTATAATAAAGCGAGGTTCCTATTTAACTTTATCTTGAAGTATCACAAGGGGTGTAAAAAGCAATGGAGAACGATAGTATCTTTATTGTTTTTACCGTCCCTACAGCACTTAGGAGATTTTGTTTACATTTGAGTTTTTATTGAGAAATGTTCCCTTTGATATTATCGTGATATCAGCCACGAGCGGTCTACTACTGGACTCCCCCAGTCTCCTCCAAAGATCTCCATACTGAACCTGGTTCTGCACTGCCCGCATCTAGCGGGCATTTCGACCTTTACCGGATAGTCGGCCGCCACTCGAGAACGTTTCTTCTTCTATATAATCGTATGATATGTATTTAAATGTTATTTTAACATTCACTTAATAATTAAGATTGTTTATAGAAAGTAAAATTGTTTTTTGTATCCAGCCTTAGAACGTATCTTCTTCTAGTTTAGTTATTTTCTAAATTATACTACATAGAACATTCTACACAGAATGGAGAATTCCATTCTTTGTAGTATGTTCTGTTTACTGGCCATCCATCAACCGCAATAACGTCTTTTGCAACAATTCACAGGAAATAGGCTCTCTGTCACTGATGTTATGGGGAATCGAAATACCTAAAGCTGTACTTTTTTACATTCGTTAGAATAAAGTTCAAAATTGAGTATTATCTTGAGAAAATGCCAAGTCACTTTATTTCCATCGTCATTAGACTGAATACTGTGGGATTGTGTTTCTCGATTCATCACGGGATCGGCTGCATTGTTCCTTTTAGTCAGATTTTCAATTTTATCCTCTGTGCAATAAGAGCGTTAACAGTTACATCAATTTTGTTTCGCTTAATGCGAAACCTGACAATGACAGGGAAGTTCCGGTATGCACAAGCTGTTGTCCAATTATTTCGCGAATCATTTAGCTGCTCCACAGCCAATTGGCGCTTTTGTAACTTTGAGTACGCATATTTATTTTTTCTGAATAATTTAAATCAAATTTGTTTCTTATCAAAGGTAAAATTTAATTTTTATCTAAGTAGGTGTTATGACGCAGTTTGTCCTGCCAATAAAATTATAACTTAAAACAAGTTATGAACACTAAGTTTTGTAAAATATGCTTATTAAATTAATTAATTTAATTACTTACATGTTTTATTCTATCTCCGCTATATTGTTATTTTAATTACTTTACCAACATAATTATATTAATACTATATTATTTCATACTGCCCAAAGCAAAGCAGCAGCAGGAAGCAAATACCAGATATTTAACTTTACTTTCTATGAAAAATTCGTTGTTTTCAATAGAAAGTGATCTTTTATATATTCAACTTAATTAGAATCGATGTATCGGAGAGGAAATTGTGAGATATTCTGCGGACGTATTTCCCACGTTATTTGGTTAGCTTGTTATCGAAAACAATTGCATCTTATTAAACGCTTTCTCCTTTAACAAACGGTAATCACCGGAAAATTACGTTGTGAACGAATGAGTGAAAATATACTATTTATGTAAATAAAGTATAAATAAAAACACTGCATGTCAAACTTACAAAATCAAAAACTACTAACGCGCACATAATGATAATTGACTTTATAAATAAATGCAAATTTAATAAGATGCGTAGGCAGCATCATTAGGTTTCCAGGAAAGCGATGGATACAGACTAGGATGAACTGCTCCTTTTGATAATTGACAGATGCACTTAGCATAATTTTAAAAAGGATGAAGATGGAAACGTACTACACCCGGATTCCTTAACCGCAAAGGAACTAGCTATCTTATCTCCAAATGCTGGAACAAAAAAAAATTGTGAACATGGTAGTAGCTAGCCAGGCGGATTCATAAAAAGCACTACTTTATTTTTAATTTTATTTATGTAAATAGACTGAGGAAGTAAGGATAAATACGTAATATTTACACAAAAACGAAAGAAAAGATAAAAAAATAAAGCAACGTTCATAATTACAAAACAATATCTTTTCTTCAAGACAAATTTGAATGTAATATAGAAAGGACCTTATACTTAAATTTGACATTTATAGAGAGATTGAATACACTTCTTGTATATCAACGCGTATTTAGGAAGCTACATTTATATTATAAGACCATTGGAAACTTATGGAGAGCAATTACCAGTTATCGTAAAATGAGACAAAATAACGTTTTTTTCCTCGTCCTCATGTAACAGAATTAATTAAAATGTTTAACAGGGATTTAACTACCACATTGAATAGGTCATCGGTAGTACTAGAGAGGCCCACCTCTCTAGAATAACTAATGAAGTAACATTCATATTTGTTTTGTACCTACTCTAGAAGAACTATAAATTTCTTGTGTATTGCTCTATATTTGTGAATGGCACAAAGATCCTAACAATATGAAGCAAATAAAACATAAAGTATCGACGCAAAGTTCGATGATATTGTAATTATTTTTGTCTCCCAATAAATAACAAAAAACTATCAATTCTAGAATATTAATAATAAAATAAACAGTTCTCCTTAATCAAATCAGCTTTGAGTGAAAACATTCAGTCGACCTTGATAGCTTTCTCTTTAAAAAACAGCGCGCTCTGAAAATAGATTTTATATCTAAGTATTTATTCATGAAGACGAATATAAGTAAGTTATTAACTCCTTAGTTTAAAATAGAAACATCGACTAGTATTATGACGCACACGAAGAATATTTTGACAGGACACAGAAAAATATTTGCAATACAAAAAATAATACGTGGTATGCAAAAAAATATTCACTCAAGGAGGAAAAGTGATATATTTCTTAGCGAAAAAACTAGCGTCAAGTAAGATATTTCACATATCGAGGAGCGTGGACCATCGCCAGAAGCTAATATGATGCTGAAATGTGAGTTTCATATTTCTTTTACACTTTGCTCAGAATTTTACCAAAGTAAATTGTGTTTAAAAGATACATGAATACGTAATGTTTTACTTACTAAGAGTAAAGATACTTGTATTGGTGCTTATTCAGAATACTTAGTATCAACAATAATAAAGCAAGATCTCTTTGAAATATATGAACTAAAACACTTTTAAACGTTTTTTAGACTTTATGTAACACTTACCATTTTATTTTGTACGAAGATATGGAATATGGCTACTGAAGCTATAAGTCTATTTCATAACATAAAATAAAGGTAATATTACTGTTTTGTAAAATGACCGTTGGCTTTCGTAAATAAATAAAAAATATAAAATAGCTTTGATATAAAGAAAGAAGTTTCATGCAGCCAAAAAGGTGAGATAAAAAAAGGTCTCCGCTTAGCATCTGTCGTACGTAGTCGAGGGGCGACCTTGGTATTCTATAAATGCCATAAATGTGGAAATTAAGGCGAAACACAACATATGTCAATATAAACACAACCTTTACATAACTATGCATTTTATAGAGTGGTAATATTTCCATTAAAACAGTATTAGATTGATGGAAATTTTGGTGCATTCTTATTAATGGGAGAGTTGGTTTTTTCAATCTATTTGAAAGAAAACTAAAAAAGTCTTACTCATTCAAGTCTTACACAGTTTTATAACGTTTCATGATATTCGAGAACAACAAACTAGTCCCTCCGTTTACACCTTCTACGGAATTATTTAAAATTGTTCAAATCCTGTAAAGTAAAGTCTGTAATAAAACCTATTAATTTCAAAACAAAATTGATTATAGTGTCATTTTTCATCAGCGATCGCGTCAAATACAACCTTTATACAAACTGTTTTTTTTTTCATGATAGCTGTGAATAATCGTTTAAAAATATTTGTGAAGCATTATGTAGTATTAATTTTTACAGTTTAGTTGGGTCGCGAGGAATTATTTAACGTTATTTTTTTTTTTGAAAATGTAAATAAATTCATGTTTGATTCTTTCTTTACTATTGTTTCACCATCAATACGAAACGTAGAGGTTTTTTAACAGTTTCCATACCGACAAAAAGTGTTGACTAGAGTTATGTTATGAAGAAATTCATTCGTGAATGACTATTGGTGTTGAAATGTACATGTATGGGAAACCAAGCGTGAACACTTAGGAATTTCCTATCTACCTCTTATAGAAACAGTACGGGGCAATGTGCAATAGGGCATGTAAAAAATATGTCAATTGTACTCTGTTGAATGATAATTGACATCGTGTTATATGAATGATAATCGACTTCGTGTTATACGGCTTAACTTTTGAATATTGCCTAGTAAAGCCCTTTAAACAGAGTTAAATATCAAAGTAGAATCAGATATAGTTTAATATTTATTACGTAAAATACTAAAATAATATATAAGTAAATAAAAATAAAAACTATGACTGCAGCTATAGCTGTAGTCAGAGTTTACGCTCGCCGTATAAACTTCTGTTCGATTAAAATGAAAATAATAGAACTAACATTTCTTGTTAATTTTATTATTTCTACCTTTTGTATATTCTGAACGGTTCTGGTTATAAACGGTCATTTAATTTTTTTTTTAATAAAACAATATTTAATTGTTTGTATGTTTGACTTCTATGCGCTCCTAAGCTATTGACACAATGTGATAAGATCTAAATAAATCGATCTTCCTAACATAACGTAGGTTCCTCATCATAATAATAGATTCAAAGCATCCTAATACCCAAATCTTTGAGTGTTCCTTATAAATGGGAAGCAAAGGGAACAGGCCCATATAGCCCTGTTTATGTATTTTTTTACTATTTCAACATTCATTACATTGAAATTCAATTGTTACTTACACGCTTTCATGTTGCGTGCAATCGTTTATTTCAATGATAATTCTTCAAATTTCTTATCATGACTAGTTTCAAAAAATCAAACCAATCCAACTACTCCTACAATAATATCAGTCCTCTGTATCTTGACCGTCACCATTAAAAGGCAAAACTCTAGTTCTGTCAATTCAAAAGCTGCCCTTACATAGTGCTGTCTGATAGTCGCACACTATCTCGATCGTGCCCGTGAAATTTATTCCTAAGCAAGAATCTATCTGTCTATACATGCGTGAATGATTCATGGCAGGGCTGTGGGTGCAGTGAGTCGGCAAACCGTAGGTTGCGCCATAGCGACGCCGATATAGGGTTGGCGGTGTCTGATCTGCATTCACACCAACAGTTGCTTTCTACTCCCTAATTAGCTGTCATTAAAATAATGCTGATGGTAGACTGATCAAGCGTGCTAAATAAGAGAAATTTGTTCAGTGATGCAAATAAAATTCCGTTTTGTTGCGCAATTTTGGGAGTCAATAATTCAACTTTTTGTGGTGCTGTCTATCTTTGGTGAAGTGGCTAAATTGTCAAAGCTGTACATAAAGGTTTTTTTTACTGTTGGTGATAAAACTATTTATTTTATTTGGTCAGCTTATTTGGTGTCAGTGATAGCACTGCTATATTGGATGTTAATTTACATTGGTCTCTCTAATTTTATATATCGCTATGTTTCGGAATGAAGGTATTGTAACCAATACAGTGACAGAACATGAGAATTATTACAACCTCCTAAATGCAGAATGGAAAGGAGTCGGTATTAAATAATTCATCGATATTGCTAGTGTACCTATCACTTATGAGGTGGAGTAAATGCTTGTTAGGCATTCCTTCATATAAAAAATGGAGGGCATGGTGAATTTTCCATGCGAAATTTGAAAGGGCCATTTAAATTAACGCAACCAAATAAAAACCTTGTATGTTAAGGAAGTGGTGTGTGAGAGTACTTAAGTTGAAAATACTTCTATGTCTATTATTTGAAAGTAGCCACTTATAGTATCGTTTTATTTACAAAATTTGTAGCAATATATCTGCTTATTTGGAGTTTTCATTTTATTTATATTATTTTGAAAACATTATTCTATAAAAATTCAGAGGCTCCATTCTATCATTAACAAGGTAAAAGCCGAGTCTTTGCTTATACGACGATCCCTCTATAATATAACTCTTAAGACATTAACCTACCCTTCATCTAACTCTTCTCCGATGGGTTTCGGCGACCTTACTATCCGTTATTTAGCCCTCTAGATGAATAGATAAACATCATACTCCAGCATTATACATTTTTCAGATTTATTAATTAATCAACGCAGCAGGTTATTTGACACGTAATAAAATGCATTCAAATATCGCAAATGCACGCGATGTGACAACCCTGTGGCACTTCAGCGCGTTACGTATGTATCAAGGCATTCCAGCGCGGTCACATACCGTTCCCGGCGCCGCCATTTTGTTAAAAATTCGCACTATCCCTGTAATTGCTTCATACTTTCATTTGCATATGAGCATGATGTCGTCATAAAAGTAATGGAGAATGCGGGGCTGTGCTTTCAGTAAGAGGACAATTAACATAGATAAGCGCTCATATAAATGGACCTTACCTTTATTTTATATTACAATTTTTGATTTAAAAAGTATTCTAAGCTCTCAAGCCATTATAGTTATATATTCTCATAGCTGTCTGGTCGAGTGGTCAGTATCCTTATCTAAAACAGATATCGAATTCCTGAAGATACAAATACTTGTATGATTAAGTGCCAATAATTTGTTCTCCAATCATGGATGCCTAAACGTTTATCTAAGTTTGTGTCTATGTACAGAACAAGAGCACAGACTGTTTTAAGACTTAATTCGGGTAAGATAAAAAATGTGAATATTAATAATCAAAAGATGAATTCTATAACACTGCTCGTTTCCAAATAAGTTCAAAATTGGCTAAGACAAAATTGGAAAGACATATCCTTACATTCAATACATGCCAAAAACATGGCTTCCGCGTAGGCATATCGTCCTGGTAAAACCGGTAAGTACATTGAAACAGAAAATCACAAAACATTGCCGAAACGGATTTCAACTCAGCATACCACACTTGGAACCGGTACAAATAAATTATAAGCCTTAAACATTATTTTCCGTGTATCACGTTCTAAAAATGTGTATAAGGTTGAGCATAACCATCACACATTATTACGGATTTTTGGATAATCATCAAGAGCGAAAGTAATCAAACAGGTTAGAAAGTATTTAGTCGGTTACTATTGATATTTGCATTAGAAACCTGTGAAACACCACTGTCACTTTCCCATACGGAGCCGCGCCGGAGATTTTTTGCCTAGATCAAGATGTAAACGGTATTGTCGTCTACAATAACAAACACAATATGTAAATAATAATTTAATGTTCGATAAAATTTCTAAAAAATGATAAAGTACTAACATAAATATAAAATAAATCAGAAACCTTAGAAAAAGGCCAATTTTTAATTAAGCAGACAAATAAATAGACAATAACTAACCCTACTCCGAGCAGTGACCGGGAACACACTTCTATATTAAAACACTGATGGAGGAAGCCCAAGACGCCTATTTTAATAAAAAAATGGGAAAGGAATATCGGGAGTAATTCGGGAAATAAGTCCAAATTGACTCAAAGTGAAGTGAATTAACTAGTAGTACTGAGTCTCTTTGTAGATAAAATATGATGAGTAAAATCAAAGAATTTGCAAAGAAAAGCTAAGAAACAGCTATTTTTAGATCAGCTGACAAATGAAACCTATCGTAACTATACGTAGGTACATTACACTAACACTTAAGTAAAACACCTAATATAGTAACCATTAACCTTAAGGTATGGTATCAAATGTCAAGTGGAGCCAATGCCTGTCCTAACATTGGATCCCATTTCGACGCAATCGAATTTCACGTTACTGTAGTATATTCTCGATAATTTAACTATTGAATTCCATCAAATATCCTCTGCTATCTCACATATATAAAACGATATAAGGCAAACGTAATAAGGTTAAAGTACTCAGTTTCCTTACAATTATTTAATTACATTTAATATTTGGAACAATCGTAGCTTGTACTCACGTCTCGGCTTGATGCTAGGAATGTCATCTGTCAGCTGAGGATAGAGGAGGGAAAAAGTCAAATGTTAAGTGCTCTGCTTAGCTTCTCTTACTTTTTCTGATCTATTACGACGTTTCCTTCCCAAGTTTTATACTAATTTTGTAAGTGAAGTAAGATTCAACTGTTTATAACCGCAATCAACATATTAGATGTGCATTTTAAGAGCTAGCTGCTATCTCTATGAATTTTTATCTTTCTTTTGAAATTTTTTGAGATAATTATTGAGTTCTGATACATGACTCTTAAGTTGTGTTTTTACCCACATAACTTAATAGAAAATATACTTCACAACGACGTAAGCGGTAAACTATTTATGAACGCAACCTAAATATTTATTTATTAAAAGGGAATATTTAGTATTGTGAGTTTTAGGTTCTTACAGTAATATCAAAAGAACTTATACAATTTTGGAAAAAATTTGAAAAAAATGGATCTTTTCCAAATTATGGTATGTGATGTATATTTGTACTTCGTAGCACCTTAAATAGTCAACTACTCATATCCGCAATCTACATTAAATAAGAATATTCTTTTAATGATTTTTACTAACGAAAAAAGTGTGATCTAAACGAATTTTAATTGAATCTTTCCAAATTCTTCTACATAATTACCGAGATCTATTAAACTGATAGCCGTGTTAATTCTGGAAGGAGCAATGTTGCATGCAACACGCGACTCGCATACCGAGGAAATAAATTAGACAACTGTGTTAAAATTTTAATGATGGAATTCCTGTTCCTTCTAAGGTAACTATACCTTTGGTCTTAAATATTCTTAGATCTAACATTTATTGATCAAATATACCTTTAAGATGTCAGCGAAATAGTGTTAATTGTTTTAAGTTTTTTATATTTATTGGTTTTTGCTTATTGATTTTAACGTAGTGTAAAAAATGATTTTCATTTTGATTTAGATAAATTGCATGTCAAAAGTCTTAATGAGAACTGCAATTACAAAAGTTTTTTAAACTGCTATTTCATAAATAACTAATCTTACAAAGGTACTGATTTTTAAAATGTATTGATTTTATAATATAATTTTTTAAATTTCAAGTTTAGGCAAATTGGCATACTAAATTAAAAGCGATACAATGAAAACTTGCGCTCGACCTTTCGCGGCTCCTACAAATTTATTGTGGGTTAACTTATCTCAAGATTGATGTTCTTGGGGTCCTTTTGTCAAACAAACAAAAGCACAGAGACACTTCGTAGTATAAGTGTCTCTTAGAGCAATATGTTTTTTAATTTTTACTAATACTCTGTGTTTTCCTCTCTGTCAAGAAGTCTTTTATGAAATCAGCTTCAGGAAACATAAGGGTGCTTAAGAAATATTAAATCTTTAACCAAATTGATTCATAAAATGACAAATAAAATATTAAAATTATTAAAAAAGATATTAAAGACTCTTTGTAATTAATTATTAATATTTTTGAATAATAAATATGGGAGACGTAAATTAGAGCACGTACTTTAATCGAAATAATTAATTGGCGAAGAATGTTAGAAGATTACTGATATTACTTAGAAGCATTTCTTCTTTACATTTTATTCTGATAATCATGTTAAGTGCTTTTATAAAATCAACTTGTAAAAATGTTCCTTTGTAACGACTTACAGCAGTGAAATAATTACTAACTACAATAATAGAAAACGTCAACAATAATACAACGCGAGAAAATATAAGAGGAAAAATTAAAAACAAGTCCACTGCAGTGTCTTCTCAAATAAATGAGCTTTGCTTTCAAGTGGCGTTTATTGCCTTATCTCAAGGAGAATGATAGCATTATATCCCGGGGACAAAAAAAACTGGTACCATGTCTTTGAACCTTGGGGAGAAATCTTGGACCGCTGCCAATGTCATTGCTCGAGGCTTTGTAAAAGCATAAACGTAAAATGAATTTTAAAAATGTCTTTTTTCCTTATATTTATATTCTCATGTTGTATTGGTAATGCAATAATACATTCTTTCTTCAGTAATCTCGAGTGGATACGATTTTTATGTTCGGTGACTTGTAAGGAGTGTCAATATTATCGAAACAATGAGCTCAAACCGTTACAGGCATAACGGTTCGTTTGGAGGTAATAAACGGAACGTTTGAGCTCTCGAGGCGGGAGGCCTCCAGATTTTTACAGTTAGTATAATGGAAAACGGACAAAAATTTGATGAAATAAAGAACAAGCGATTTTCTCAAACTATGATGTCATAATTATTTGAATTTGAGTAAAATTTCAGAGATTATTAAGAGATAAGAATTGCAAGCTGCCTGATGGTAAGCGGTTACCATTGAAAAATTACAGAATATATATCATCTAGCTTCAGATTCAATGTTAACGGCTGGTTTCAATATTCTATATACAGATATCTTTTGGTTACTTGGTAAATAGCCTGTGTAGGCCAATTGTTATCTATAGATAGAGTATTGAATTAAACATGGTGTAATAAAGCCAACTCTGTTTTTTTTAAAAACTATCTATACAAGGTGATGACGATAAGTTTTAACCTTTGTTTGGATATCATTTCTATTAAATGTTCACTTCGACGATTCAATAGATGGAAGCATGTTTAACTCTTATTCAAAATTGAATACAAAGTTTTATTTCGTTAACTTATTAACGAAATTAACGTTGTTATATATTAATAATATAAATAATCCAATAATTTCAAATAAATTTGTCGTCAATGTGTACCATTCATTTAACAGAGCCCATTATGAAACATAACCAAGAAGGTGTCTTATTTAAAAAGTCGTTTGCAGTGCCTCTTTTTAAAAAACACTGGCTCTGTAGAGACATTATCGGCACTATACGGTGGAAATAAAAATAGGACCGCAGCTTTGACTAAATGCACTCCGCAAAAGAAGGACAAAAGAGAGAGAGACGCCGCTGTATAGAAATACTATTTAGTTTTAAAAAGTGAACTTAATCCCGCACATACTCTTTTCTAGAAAAAATTAAATATACTATATTAGTACATTTGACTAAAAGATACTTATAATCAAAGTATAGGTTTAAATTTCTTTCAAAATAATGCGTTTTTGTGTGAATATTATGCATTTATCTTAGCAATTTTCTGTAAACAAAATTTAAATAGTTTATTTTACTTTTGTTACTTATATCAATTACTTGTGTACTATATTAAGCTGAGGTGGGATACGTGATATTCAATCTTGAAGCTGCACGATAGAGTTCTATAGACAGTCGCAAATTTTTCGGCGAGTTGACCGTTCGATAGCTGGATTGTATTTATTTAGGTAACCTCTTAATACCTACCGTATTATTATTTTTTAATCATTTTCAAGGTAAATAAAAATAAAAAGTAAGTTTAATATTTTTGTTAAGATTTTGGCGTACGCAAGTTTACTAAAGTGAAGCTAGTTCCGTGTCTGTGACGTCACAATTTGCTGGAAATCGCACCTTTGAGAAACCTTTTGTGTACAACATTTTACTACTTAATTTCTTTTTTTTTGTTAATATGCTTAACAAAAATATGATTAGGTTGTTATGTAGATGGCTTTAAAAGTATGTGCTCAGACGACAGAGTATTATGTTAAATATAACTTCAAATTGAAACATTGTTTGCTACCATTTTTTTGAATAACATATTTTATTACCTTAATTCCTTTGTCTAATTCATAAATATAACCTTCATACGCATAAGTAGTGCGATTATTAAATTCATAACAATTTAATTTTTTTTGTCGTCATTGACAACACAACTTAAAAATTTCCTATTTACACCATTTTTTTATTTTGTATAGGATAAGGATGGATTTTGAACTGTAAAAAAACTTAAGGGCTGTTTTCTTAGTATGCCTGGCCAGCTAATATCGTATGTACGTCTGTCATAGCAATAATATTAACAGTTTTGTTCTATTCCAGGGATATAAGCGTACCTTGCTTCTACCTCAGCCTCTATATATTATAACTATTCCTAAAACCTGCAATTAAATAATAATATTAATTATTGTCCAAAATTTACTCACTTTTCTATATGTGTGATTTGTAAGAACGAGACGCACTGCTACACACAGTTAATTAAATTCAGTTTGGTCTCCGTCTTAACAAAAGATTGCAATAAAGAGTTATTTAATCTAAATATAAACACGTAATGATATTCATTGTTATTCTTGATATGTATTAATTTCATACACCAATTACCATTTAGGCAAGAATTTTATTGGCGTATGTTTTGAAATTTACAGAATTTTTAAACAAAAGCCGCTGCCTCGAGTTAAATAAAAACAGTGGAAAAATTGCTAAATTAGAGTTATCAATTCGATGTAAGCACATTAAACTAGAGAAGGCGCGTGTTTATACTGAAAATATTGGCTTGATAAATTTCGAACTTTGAAATAATTGCTTATGGCTGTTTCTATTTCAAAAAAGTAACCAATTATAATTATATCAGTAACGGCACAAGTGGGTAATAAAACGCGCGGAATTAAGATTACACAATATGTATTGTAATTTAGTTAAGTTCTGGAGCAATTAAAATTACAACATATAGTAGAAAGTAATAAAATATGTATGAGATTCAATGTCAATATTCGTAAATCAAGGTTGGAGTATTTGTAAATAGGTTTCGAAAACAGGACGACGCGCCATATTTCTTGGTGTGATATAATTAATGATATTCAACTCACACAGCGCTTCTTCAACTCTATTCACTCACAGAAAGTGGCTCACGTAACAAAGGAACGGTAACCTCATACGTGACGAGAAATATGATGTATTAGTGGAGTCATATTCTATTGCGGCTCGCCCATTTGCTGACTAATTGGTTCTAGCGGTCCGGAGCCGTTCGTGGTCTGACGCCGGTGAAAACGCGGTCTGGCTACGATGGAGTTCGCTTGACTGAACTTCTAAGTAGCAAGAAACGGGATTCGATCTAATTTCAATTACTTATAGTAATTCCATTAATCATGACTTCTATAGACGTATAGACGTATACTTTGATTATGCTAATGATTCGTTATTGAGTATTCAACTTTTTTAGATCAAGTAATAAGTACATAATTGTATATAAAGTATAATTGATAGATAATTAAAATTCGAAAATAAAAATCAGTTTATTGACCCGATGGTAGAGTGGCAGTCGTAGTATACAGATGTAGGAGTATCTTGGAATTGATATTAATGTTACTACTGCATTGTTATTTTTGAAAAAGATTATAGTGTCTCACATTCTCTATAATTAAACTGACTACTTTATTCTTTGCAACCAAACTGCTGCATTAATTTTACTTTAGTATTCTGTACGGCACTACTACCAAATAAAGAACATAAACTTGAACCCATCTTTCATTATAAACAATTTATTTTAAATAAACTTTATTATACCACAACATATTATCAAAACACAGGGCCTTACCTTACCTAATAAATTCTATTGTGGTCTAATATAGAGTAGCATTTAAATCGCCAAAATTAATTTAAAAATAAATAATTTATTATTAAATTAGTGGCTATAAAGTATTAAACAAACGTCATGGTACCAATTATGATACCAGTTATTTCATTTTGGTTATAAAGATAACCGTTAAAGAGCTTAAAAAAGCTTAAGCTTAAGCTTTTGTTAGCTTTAAAATGTTATGTAATGCAGGAGTTTCTCTTGTGTTTTCTTAATACAGTTCGATTTAAGCTATGAAGATGTATAAATTTTATTTACCATCTATAAGCCTGCATTCAGGCTTCCACAGACTTTTGCACTTATTCTCAAGGTAACGCGAGAAGAATATATTGAAGTTACCTTCCGTACACGACAGGTCTCCAAACCGGCTTTGAGTCGCGTACAACTATCAATAAAATAAAAAGGCTTTTATATCCTTTCTATCCACAGTCTGTATATGCGACAACAATCCACAATCATTTAAACCTCATTATTTCACGGTTTAATAATCGTTGCCACTAAAAATCTTGCACGAAATAAAAACCAAATGAATACGGAATGATCAAAGAACGACCGAAGTCTAAGAGAACGCAAACAATGAAGATTCTAAGAAGTCTAGAAATTATTTAAATTGTAAGATATTTCGTTATCATTTAAAATGGTTCTCAGTTAATGTTCAAAATGAAACTATGTAATAAAAGCTACAAAATTTGCTTAGTTCTTCGTACAACATGTTAAGCTGTTGGTCCCGATTGTAAAGGCGGTGTGTTGGTGTTATGGTTCAAATTCCTCATGTGTTTTTCCATATATGAAGGTCTGTCCCAGTAGTGTGACGTATATAGGCTGTTGTTGATTGAAGTTTTTTTTATCGAAATTTTCTCATTAGCTGCCCCATAATGAACTTGAACATGGCGTTGCATTACTTAAGATGAATATAATATTTATTAACAGACACCAGTAAGTCCACAGAGAATTAATCCCAGGAATTTATTCCAGTGCAACTTTTAAACCAAGTCTAAGACTAGGAAGTAGTGTCGCACAGAGTTTCAGAAGTAATTTGCAACTGGTACGATGTTTGTCGTTGACTTCGATGCAACAGCAAATATAATGAATAATACTAACAAAGATTTCAGACTATTTTTTCAAATAAAGACCACTAATAGTAATATCGTATATATTACATACAAGTAATATCTTCTGTGCTGCATTATAAAAACAAATATATTGTACTGTAAATATTTTAATGATTTAAATTTAAAAAGTAAGTCAAAGTAATCATTATCTGTCATAAGGATTATTATAAAATGTTCTTAAATAATTAAGACATTTTTAACAAATCTTTTACAATTACATACTTAGATGTGTTTTTTTACAATAGTTTTTAATTAACATTTTTTGGGTTAAGATAATCAGACCCTATTTATTTTATTCAAAGTTGAATCAAGACCCTCGTATTAAAAATAGTATTAACACACAAACTTTAAATTATAATACAATTAAATATAAATAGCAAAGTAAAGTAATGTTAAATCAATATAAAAAAAATATTAGTATCTTCGACATTTAAAAAAACAACGTATGACGTAATGACTCATAACAATAATTCTACAATAATAAATACTCTAAATATAAAATATGTAAAATTTAACTTTTAAATATTCTATTTCGCTAAAAGTACCTACTCGTTTTGTGGGTGAAGCAGATTTCATCTAGCACTATGTGCGGTCCCCACACTAACTTCAAAAGCATTTCTAATACTTATAAAATTTATATAAGATTCACTCTAAATATCTACTAAAATTTTATTGAATTTAAATATGTTTTAGTCCTGTTCAATGATGTCAATGGTTTTCTAATTTAATTTAATTATTGCTACTGAATTACATTTAAGAACGCAAAACAAAGATTTCACGCTTATGTAGCGAAAACAAGATGGACCCTTGTGTTTGTTTTTACAATTATTTGTATATATAATATTTAATTACATATTTGATTTAACATTTAGGCTCCTTCAATGATATTTTATAAACGGCATATTGATAACTTAAATTTTGTTTAGATAAAGACAATGAAACTATTGTATTTGTGACATTATTGAAACCGAATGTGCGGAGACACTTTGCACTTTCCAAACATAATCGTTTAAACTCAGTAGGTGGCTTAGTTACGCAAGAGCCAAAAACAGCAGGACGAGCAAAACCGGATAAGATCCGGTCATAGTAAAGAGTAGGCAACAGTAAGCTAATAATATGTACAGTTACTTTTCAGCGAGGTAGTGTAGCAGAACTGTAGATGGAATTTGATCATAATTCACATAAGAATAGACTTCAGTTATAAGTCAATATTTTATAACCTTCAGGTGTATATTCGATACTTTCATATGTGTGTCTATTGAGCAGTCAACTGGACCCATTGATTTTGTATAAAAGAACCTGCTTTTAATACAAAATCATAAAATATTACTCATAAGTCATCGAGTTCTGTGATATAAATGACTAAATAAAAGAGGCTCATTCTTAACAAACGACTTATTCCTAATTGTTCAATTTGTACGTCATTTTTTGTAATACATAGGTAAAAGTTAAAGTTTTTGCAAAAAATAATGTTAATTTTTTGTTCAATTATAACTTTAATACTCCTATTGGTAAATATCTCATTTTCTTATAACTTTTAACTTAGCTACCTATGAAAATTTAGAAATTTAGAATATGTCTATAGAAAAAGTAAAGTAATTCGCAAAGAAATAAATATTTTACAGAATCAGATCTTTTATTTAAGGCCCAATAAGTTAAAGATATTATACTGCAATTTTTACTTTTTATTATGTCATAGTGACCTCAACTATGATTCATCTGTAAGAAAATTCCCAAACGCACCTCTACCCACATTTCGATCACAGTTAATCTCAATGTCAACGTTTCGGCCTTATGTCTGTTATAAGTTCATCACTATTCACAATAAGTTATCGTGATTCACACGCATCAGATAATTACGTCATCTGAGAAAATCTTAGGCAGCACAAAAATGACAATTGATAAACGTTCTTTAAAATTTACATCATTACATTAAGGTTTTTTTAAATTTTATTAAGATGTGTTGAAAATTAAATTAAACTAATATTGCTGGTGTCTGTTAAACGGTAACCGTTAGGTACCTATACTGGTGGTAGGTACCTAACGTATTCGGTACCATTTATCACCAGGGACATGAATATCTTAAATCAGGGTCAACTGTTCAGATTTCTTAGTTGATAAAATGAAATTTGCTCTAAAGAAAACAATAAAAATTATTAACAAAATAACAAACAACTATTACTAATCAATAATCTCACGCTTTACCGCGCGAACAAGATCGTTTTTGTGCTATAGAAAATTCCAACGTGACAAGTGATTGTAAATGAACGTAGATTTAAATCACTAGTCAAGTTGGAATTACAAATTTTGAAAATTCTCTCAATTTGACATTTGCGTGATTTATACATTCAGTAAATGTTCACTTTGTGAATGCTAGACGTTCAAAATAATAAAATAAACATATTTTACGTAAGACGTACAGACGTAGTTTCAAATATTGATTGCTCCAAGCTAACACTAAATGATATGTTGTGAATGGCTTGTGAAAGTGTTGATAAAAAGGAATTCGGTACTATGTTGCTGCACTCTCAGAAGTGCATGTTCAAAATCAGATTATATTCTTCTTAGTTAGAATCGTTCAATAAAGATCCAAAAAACTTTATCTACCGGTTTTACCGTTATAGAAAAATAAAATACTCGATCGAGAAATACATTGTATTGTATTATATTTATAAATTATTTATACGTAACAGATTTAAATACATGTTGTTGCAAGTTAATTGAACAGTTTACCGAAATATTGCCTCGATTCGGCATTGCGATTAATCTCCAGAGACCCATCAAAAGTAACTTATTTCAAAAGTTATAATGAATATTTTGAACAGGTTACATACACTTCAGAAAATCAATTTAAAGACAAATTCAATAGAAGTTCCTAACAACGCCTCACAACTTAAATTATTTGTTCTTAAAAATACTTGACAAGACAAAAAGTGTAATTTATTTTTGTTTTAAAAGTTGTTTACAATCAATTATATTAACGCTCGAATAAGAACAAATATATTTAAAAATATCTAAAACAAAAACAAAATTAATTCAATTCTGTTCCTGTTATCATACAACTAAATACATAATTAACAACTTCTAGCAATTTTGATATTATTGGCTATGAAGAGAGCGTGACTCTTATTTGCTTGTTTGATCAACACTACCCCTTCTAGGTGGCGCTAGATTTACACTTTTTACTTTTTACTAATTGCAAATAGTATGTTGTGTTGCAAACATAGTTAATTAAACTTTGATAGCTGTACATATATATCTAGACCTGGATTCACTGTTACATGAGAAGGTACCAAACGGTTGCTACTTCGTAGTAGCATCGGTAGTTGAACCAGATTGTACATAATTCGTAACATGTTATAGTTAATAGACCGTTCGTAAGATCGTGACGGAGATTACGAAACGCTGATGTTACTATAATGGTTACTTGTAAAAAAACCGACAAAGTGAATGAAAGAAACTTTTGGTTGGCGATTAAGCAAGATCGTGATGAATGTATTATTCTTACAAAAGTAGTAAATAAAAATAGACAGATTCCGTCAACATCATAGTTCATTTCCCGACTATTACGAACAATTTTATTAAAGAAATTAACACAGAACGACAAAAATTGTTTGTTTAATTTACTTGATTTTCACACAAAATTGTCAAATGCAAAAGTTTGATATTTTTGAATATTCAAATATTTTTCCTATTTTACTCAAAATTATTAACAAGATGGTGGAATAGGATTTTATTCTTTTTTACTGACTACACTTAGTAAAATATCAGCGTAATGCACAACCCACTTCAGGAGTAAATTTTCACTTTGGTATCATGCCAACCATTAACTACGCGGTAATAGTTGCAACAATACTAGTAAATGTAATAGTTGCAGTACCATGCTACTAAACTGTAGATCTATTTCTAAGGTTGATCGTACGTACGTAGTGTGTACAGGTATATCTATAAGGAAATTGACTACTGCAGCATTCCGTCGGCAATTAAATACACAGATAATTGGTGTTATTAATGAGAAATTAGCAAATAATTCAAGGCTGACCTATCAGCATCGGCAGTGTGATTAATGTACGCACGGTACGTCAACATTAAGTAATATCTAACAAGGCATCACTTAAAGTTTACTTAAAAAATAAATAAATAATGTAAAAAAATAAAATTAAAAATATTTTTTTTTAAATATTATATTTGTCGAGAAGGTTTAGGAACGCATATAAATTAGTATTATACAATTAAATGAACTCCACACTTAATTTGCTTTTTTTTAAGATTTTTATTTTTGTTATTGTTATTATGGCCATGAAAATATACTGAACCGATAACTATTAACTTTCCGTTCTTTATCAGTTAATATTATTTTTATTTAAATATCAATTTACACATTATTCATTTACATTATCAATAATACTTATTAGAATAGACAGTATTTACAGTATTCTTTGACATATATTAGGTCTCTACATATGAAATTGGCGTTTTGTATGAGAGGCATATAAAGTCAATAGTTTTTTGTAAAATATATTTTAAATGTCAAAGTTTGCACCATTGTTTTCTATGCACTTTTGCGGCGGTTTGATGGCAGTTTGAATGATTTTTCCTTGTAAGAAGTTATCCTAACTACGGAAAGTCTAGCAGCTTCTCTTGTTTAGCGGTCATCTGTAGTGCAGTGTGCGGTCTAGCGTTATCCTGAAGCAGCAGTGGCCTAGAGCGATTGACCAACCTCGGTTTCTTAGTAGTTAGTTCATCCATCATGGTTTGTAGTTGCTGACAATAGATATCTGCCGTAATTTTATGGCCAGATTTTAGAAAGCTGTAGTGAACGACACCGGCACTAGCCCACCAAACACTCACATGTAATTTTTTCTGAGACAGTTTTTGCTTGGATTTGGTTGGTTTTCCAGGGGTCAGCCATTGTAACGAGCGCTTCAGTCTATCGTACAGGGTGCACTTTTCATCACCGGTAACCAGATTTAATATTCCATTATTATTGTGTCGTTTGAGCAACGTAACGTAGCAATCGACGCGATTTTTGCTGGTTGGATACATTCCATTGATGGGATATCGCCTTTCAAGCTTTTTTAATATAATTTTATCACTCGCATATAGCCTTTGATTCTCCACTATCAACTTTGTTCACCGGCTGTCCACTGGATTATTATAAAGGCTTAAAGTTTGTAAATTTTGACCTTTACAAAATTTACAAATACCAGCGTAATTCATATTGTTAATACCTCTGTTTCTGCAGCAATAGCGCCACAGTAGAATTCTAATTCATAAATTTAGCAATATTTCATGTTTTCCATTGTGCTATACAGATAAAAAAACCAATCAGATAAAACAGATGAATGACCGTTTTCAAAATTCAATTGTAGCAGATAAATGGATTAATAAATTTGAATTTGGAATTCTTAACAAAAGAGGTTACAGAGGACAGAGTGGCAAAATGTTTCATATCAAAGTGACCAGTACTACAAAACGCCAATTTCATATGTAAGAACTTAATATATAGAAATATCTAATCAGGCAATCAAAGTTCGAATTGTGTTCTTTTTATTATATATATTTTCATATTATATATAATAATAAATTTATTAATAAAACATATATTACTAACACCGATTCTGTGGTTTCAAAGTATGCCTTTCTTTATAAGTATACAGAAATCCAAATTCGGTGGTCAATACGTCAAATTCATCCGCCCGTTAATTTAATTAAATTTAAATAGCTAGTGAAGTAATTTGAAGTTGCAAAACTGGCAAATTTTAAACTTATTAAAAATGTATATGTTAATATATGTTTGGTAACTAATTCAAATTTGTGGCTTAATCACTTATTTTTGTATCATTTCATTGAAATTTTTGAGAATAACACCAGAATCTACATAAGTTTTATTATTGACTAGCTTTACCCACGTAAGCGCCGTGAATATGTTTTTAGTAAGGTTTTAAAAAAGTATGTTTCAATTAAACTGCATTTGATAGTAACCTATCAAATGCATATATATTACATATCAATTTATAAACATAAAATAAGGAAAATATATGTTTACTGGTATGCTCCGAAATAAATAACAAATTTAACCCTTCTAAAGCCGCGTATATTATATATTGGAGGGAGCATTGGAAATATTAGGTTGGTCCGAGTTTGCTCGAATTGCAAATACGAGTATACGGGCGTACTGGGCATTGCTGAACCCAATGATCGTATTCATAGTGAAACTAAAAACACAATCCAAATATAATAAGTTCACGATTATATCTTAGTGCACAGGGCATGAAAATTATTTTTCCACTATGCGTAAGCGCTGGCAGGAAAGCGTTCATAGGTTAAAGACGTAAAGGTTACCGAAATATATCTTGATTAAACTATTTCTTCATTTATCTTCGTAAATTTATTTTTGAACTCTCATTTATTTCTGAGTTTCAATATCAATTCATTATTTTCGTTAGTTAGCATACAGATCTGTATAATAGAAAAGTATCAATTATTTGGATTAACACTTAATTAAAAATAGCGTGGTGAGTATAGCGAATCGCATAATTTTCTGTACTTATTTTTATTAGAGATATAAAATATTACTACACCTATCTTTTTATTTTGAGTTCATCCAAAGTTATAGTCATAGCTAGATTATGTCATAAAACTAAACGCGAGATGAAAAATGAAAAGAAAATCTGATTATTTATGACTTTTCATTTCAAAATTATATATTTCTAACCTATTGTATGTAAGTCCAATTTCATTTTGTGGGCGCACAATCATACTTGGTCAATCAGGATATTTATTAAACATTATAATGTTTATAAGGTTCGCGTTCTGTCGGAAACACGATTAAAATGACAAATTATAGTATCTATTTAGTAAAACACAGCATTCAGTATAAAAAATAGAATAGAATAGAAAATGAAGATTTTTTTTTTAATTAATACAATTACATTAAAATACCAATTATAGACCAATGTATATTTTCTAAAGAATGTTTTTTTAATATAAACCAATTTATGTTATAATTATTTTGAATTTAATAACAATTATTAAACATTTTCAGTCACAGTTTACTTAGTTATTTATTATTTCGTAAGAATATTTATTACAAATCAGCTTCAAATAAAGGTAGTTTTCATCGAACAAAATGTGTGGCCATGACTTTTTACCACAATAACACGACTGTCGAATATCTCGTAAAAAATAAAATCGTGACTTATTTTTTTGTTCAATCTATACTTCATGGCATAGATTTGTATTTTTATTAAATATTAAGATGTTTGATAAATTTAGCGAAAACAAAATGTTGAGGAGACTTACCAAAATATAAGTGACAATCCAATAAAGCACAACAAAAACACAGGGCAGGACTACAGCGAACACCACGGTACGGGATCAGGATATGATATAATAAAATAAAATCACTAAGGTCAAACAGGATCGCACAATTCAAATCAGGATCTGTATCACACTACTTACACAATTATGAGTTTGAGGTAAGGTACCCTGACTGGGAAAAGTGCTGCGTTTTGCAGTTATAGACGTTTAATAATCGATGCGTGAGTGTTGTAATATTTACGTAATTTTTTCAGGCTGTCATTTTGTGGCGATATTATGACAACTACCGAGAGAACCGTAGCTAGCGAACGCTCGGACCGCACTGCCAACGAAAGGTCGTTCGTTAGCCACATTCTCTTTCCGCGCAAGCCTTCCCAAGTTAAACAGAGAAAGGAGATCTGTTTCTCGCCTTTTACGTGAGAAAAAGTGAGACAGAACTAACACAGCCTCAGGAAAACCCGAATTCAAGTCTTGATAGTTCTAACTTATAACCGTGCTTCGTCTTTGTGAATTATTTGAAAGGTATGCTTAGTTGCACAATCATACGTGTAAACGGAATTGGTAAAAACAGTTTAAATATTACATTGTGACTTGACCACTTGCTGCTTTTAAATTTACAAGGTAACAAATGCCTTATCAGCTACATACTTTGCTATTAGACCTTACATAATTATAACTTCGCGCTTTTAAAAGTTTACTTCTTACATATGGCAATAAAACCAAATATATCTTACAATTAGTGTAACTAGAGAGGTAAGTAAACACAGAAAGAAATTATCTTTCTGTGTATATTTTCCACATATTATTAGTATATTATACAATAAAAATAATTCAATTAAATTGGAGTTTTGTCTTTTAAATTCTTAATCAATTGTTTATTGGGGACAGATGGGCGACTCATGCATATAAATCGATTCATTACCTATTCATGGAAGATCTTAATCCTTAATTAATGCTCTCATACACACAATTACCCGGCTCAACTTGGTTAGAGAACTTATAGATAAAATTGTATTATTATCTTATAAGCCTTCGGGAACAAGCAAATAAAGCTGAATACCCAATTTAGTATTTGGGTCAAGATAATCCTACAAAAGCTATTTGTATGAGAAAACTATACTTATTACTTGGAAGTCTACTATTAAAGGTACTAAGATTTTCACCATTATCTTTCCCAGAATAGTTACTTAATGGTTGCTGTCTCAGCTCCCCGATTCTATCTGAGATGTTAACTGTGTAGGTATTAATATAAATCAATCCTTTCATGACAATATTATGAAGGCTTATTACTTCTTGTTCCCAAGATCAAGCTTACCACATTCACGACATAAAAAATAAGTTATTGACTAACAACAATAACTGAATATGATTTGATCATTCTCCATAGTCATTGATTTGCAGCTTTTCTTTTTGGTGGTGACTTATTAGCTTTAAATAATGGCAAACTCATTTCAGTTTGTTAACAATAAGATATTTTAGTTATTATTCTAGTTATTTATTGCTGTTTCATGTAAGCTGTCTCTTATTAAGTTGAAAACAAAAAAACCTCTGTACCTATCTTCTTATACACCCAAAAATCTTTTTAATAACTTTAAATTCATAAAATCAATTTTATCAATAAAAAGCTTCACAAAATAAGTGGGTACCTTGAATTCTCGCTCAGTTTAAAAGCTAATTATAATTAATAAAATTGTTGAATTTTTAAACCGTAGGTATACAATGCTCTCTCAATATTTAATACCTTGATGACGAGTTTTTGATGGCAATTTAACTTGCTGAATCCCAATAGGTATTGTTTTAATTATTTCCAATGTAATTATTTGTAATAATTATATATGCACCATTGTTTCCTATATTCACACTAATAATCTCTCGTGGGAGTTTCTCGTGTATCTCCTAAAATCTACTTCCTATTAACATTAATTTAACCGACTCTGACTATACTCTAAGTCGGATAAAATCCTTGCTATATATTAATGAGACGAATTAAAATGTTTAAATCTTTAGATCACTCATGAACTTTTTAAGCACTCAAATGTTATAAGCTATTATTATAAAATTTATTATACATATTGTACAATTTACATGTCAGCAGAAAATTAAAGTACTCGATACCTTCGTATCTAAACTAGTGACCAACGGAATGAGTGCTCGAATATTGTTATTGCTAAATAGAAATCATTATGAATATATTATTTTCTGAATATTTACTTAACTGATTAATGCATCCAGAGGCATAGACAAACCTTCAAAGTTTCCGTGAGTGCATTATGAAACTCTAGTCTTAAGTAAGGGATTGGAATAAAATAAAAATAAATAATAAAGCAACTTTAAGATTATTTTTTTAAATTTAGAGTATTTTTAGGATATGCATCCTAAGCATAAAAAAAATCCAAAATCTTTAATTGTAATTTTTTTTATCTTAAATTTATATTCTCTTATTTTTTACTGTAACTAATTAATCTGGATTAAAATTAGGTATTTCTTTATTCATTTATAGTGAGATAATTTAAATAACCTCTTCATTTAAATAAAGAAAGATTTTTTTTTGTCGAAATAAATAATTTTATTGTAACATAACAATAGATTAATATAAAATAGATAAACATTTCTGCTGTATTGAAGCCAATAGATTTCTGTTCGATTACGTAAATCATTTTATAAGGTAGTGTGCGTAATAGCCGAAAGGCTAAGTGTTGTCATAGCTGATAAACTGATATTATTAGTTTTATTATTAGATCATTGCAATACCTGCCTAAGGCTACTTTGTCTGCACTACAAGATCGTAACAGCTCTGATTTGACCAAACTATAATTACATATTGACATTTGCAATTGCTGATCTATCAAATAGATTTGAAACTATGTTGATGTAATGCCTAATGCCAATCTATTGTTGTCTACATTTTAGATTATTATTATTCTGTTATTTGATTTTTGGCCTGCTGGAACCCTGATACATGTGTCCACAGGGTAGAGGACTAGGATTCAGGTCCTCATCAGAGCAGATGTTACATTGTGATGAATTCACATATCTTTTTCCACAGATTTAAAACTCATAATATAAAAAAATAAAAATTATGGACAAAAATATACATAAAACATATTAAACTTGGGCAATATTTGCGAAAAAATAGTGGAAGTCGGCCAAAGAGGGCATACGAATACTGAAGACCAAAGTATTTGTTACATGGATCCTAAACCGACTGGATCAAGGCGTTTTGTATACCAATCTATTTATTGGCAGAATGGCTTTAAAAGGGCCACGTACGTACGGTGCCGGGACTCAGTATGCGGAACCGATGTTGAATGGCTAGCCAACCTTGTCCAAAGTCAGCACAATGAAGAGGGACCAAGCTAAAAAGCCAAATGTTCAAGTTAAACGGCAATAGAAAAGTAGGATTTTTTCAATATTTTTTTCTATATGTATAAGCTTGACAAAATATTAATTTTGTAGAAAATATTAATTAGGATAGGTAGTAATATATTTTATATTTTCAATAAGAATGATCAAAATGTTCATTTTAGAAACTTACGCATTGAGTACTGAAGAGCTGATTCAACTCAGCGGGAGTGCAATAATAGTAATAATAATAGTGTAATAATTAGAACGTTGACAGGACACTGCAAGCTAAACAGAGACTTATTCAATATGAAACTAAGCGATTCAATGTTTGTAGATACTGTGGACAGGAGCGAGAAACTACAATACACCAATATGGGTCGCAGTGACAAACCAGTCGTAAGATTTCATAGCCCCCAAATACAAATAATAAAAATGATAATACGCATTGAGTTTTTGGTTATGGTTTTGTTTGAGTATTATCGTTGAAATCAAAAGTGCAAACAAAAGAAAGTTACAGCTGGAGGCAGGATACAGACTAAGCCACCATTTATCATCCTTAATAAAAATACAATCATTTATTTAAAATATACCCATTAGGTAAATCCGAGTTAAAGCATAAACCATTCACATTCATAATTTATAAAAACATAACAATTACTGCTATTTACTGTTATATCAAAAGTATGTAATTTAAATAAAAAAATAAACTATTATAGTCCCATATACTTGCAGCTCTTACGAGTTTTCTATTGCAATATTTTTTTTATTAATTTACATGTTGAAACAGATTTAGAGTCAGTATGATGACCTGCCATGAACCAGAAAGAGAGTGCGATCGCTAGAACCTTTTGAAAGTGACCTAGTCTAATTGAGAAAAGACTCCAGTCCCGAGCGATTGCGCGGCATTTAGCAATTCTAGGTGTTATGGATACAGGAAAAGTAAAAGTAGGAGGCGCGTAAGATCCCGAAGTGTCAAAATGCCTTGACTTTATGAGATAAATAAAACATGACCGTTCTCACTCAGCTTTAAGGGTCTCTATCTAAAAAAGAAAGAGATATATAAATACCAACAAGTAAAACATTTGTTAATTACCCGCTTGTTCTCAGTAGAAGAACGTAATAGGCTATTGATGAATCTTGAATATCATTGCAAAAAGGCTTAGTGCTTCAAGTTATCATACTATCTATACCAGGGATTTCCAAACTATATTTGATAAGAGACCCCTTTACCAAAATGAACTGATACCTCAGGCCCCTTAGCCAGGATTTAGGCTTTATTTATTATCTTTAGTTTTTTCTATTGATAAAAAATAATTCGAAAGTTCAAAACCAAATCAGTTTTCGTTTATGTCCACAACTGGGAAACCGATTTAAGCCTCAAGGGGTCCATCATCGACCAATTTTGGAATCCCTGAAACATACCTTTAGGCAAATGGCTGAATACGCAAATGCTTTCATCTCTCTGATGTTCTTAATCTCATTATTATTTTATTCCCTGTAAAAACAAAGAGTTACCTCATATTGCTGGTGCGGTGATATTCTTCGGACGGGAGATGTAAAGTCCATGCTCTGGCAACCTTTACTTTCTAATGACATACGCGAACTGTTGAAAGACGGTTGGTAACAATAATATCATTGTCAAAATCTTTTTGATTTTGACAATGATATTCTATTAGCAAACATCATTCTCCCCCTATAAAAAATGTGACATATACTCACATATATAGCATTAACATAGTAAAAGACCTTAATTTATATTTCACAGTGTAGTTAATTATTGTTCCGTACAACAAGTATTATAGTATCTGAGCTTATATTCAGTAATTTTAATTAACTTTGTCATTAAAAAGTAATTATGGAACCAAATATTAGTGACGCACTATACAGGTTGATACATTTGCAAAAACGTCAGTCATAAATATGACTTAATTAATACAATATTTTGAAAATTACTTTTCGATCGCTTTTGTTGTAAATATTATCCTTGGGTCAATTATGAACTTCTAGCATTGAAAAATCCTCTCTTTAGTTCACTATAGTTATAGTTCTTCTCGTTAGTTTTATTCACTTCAGATTCTGTCCTCTAAGATCATTCATCACGACAGGTTATAATTAATTCTGGTTATGATAACCTAAACTTTAGTATTTAAGTTGTCATCATATTCTATATACTCAAAATAAAATAAACACTTTATTTAAATGGACTCAACTACAATTTTCTATCAAATTGTCATGATTTAACCCTACCACCACTTTGACGAATGCTTTGGAGAAGAAACGGCGCAAAAACTCTTCAGCTTTTAAATTTTTGTAATGACATTTACAAATAATTTATGCCCTTTCGTATCAATATTATACGTATTATAATTATTATTCTTGATGTATTTTCTTTGAGCAACCTGCTTCCACACATTATCATAAAGATCAAATCATTTATTTTATTTTCTTAATTTTATACAGTTTCGCACTTGTTACATTTCAATGAACTAGTCAATTGGCTCACAGGCCAAAAGCAAGTCAGTCCAAAACGACAAAAAAGCCTTCATTCCTCACCAAAAGCAAAATGACAATATCCAGCTATTTAAAATTGTAAGAACAATAGAACCATAACTAGTTAAAAGGTACCGAAACAGAAAAATATATATATTAGATATTTTTTCTAAAGAATAACTTTTTAAATAAAATTTTTCCTTTGTTCAATTATTCCATTTATACAAAGACATATCCTCGTTTCACGGAACATTCTGTAGTTTCTATAATTACAGGTGCTACGCGGCCCTCACTCGGGCCAAGCGAAAGTGAATCGAGGGCATATCAAGGTCTTGTGCGTTTTTTGCGAACATCTCAGCTTATGAAACGGTGGATTAAAAACTTTAATAACTAAGTACTAATGTCTATTGTTGATGGTAAATTACTACCTGTGTCTGGGAACACCAAACATGAATATATAATACATTTACATATATCTTTTAATTTACATCCTAGATTCATATAAGATCAAAAATTATAATTTTCATTGCCTGTAATTTGTATTGCACGATGATAAGGTTACATTGATGTATTAATATATTTTACTTAAAACCACTTTTCACGATTATTTAAAAATGGTTTTAATAAACTAATATATTTTTTAAATAAATATTGAACCATCGATATAAGCCCTCGCTTAGTTATGAAGCGTAATTGTCAAATTAATTTGGACGAAAATATATCGATCACGATGAAACATTTTTCAAAGAAGTATAAAACTCTATAAAAAAATCTAATTTAAATATACGTAATCCCAACTAACGTGTACTCAAAATCATAATGCCAAAGAAAAATGTACTTTGTAGACATCTAATATAAAAGTACATTTAATTTCTTTTTTATAGCGGGCAGTAAAATAGCATATATCACTAATCCACAGCCGCTGCTCGAGAATCGGGTCGGGGGCTTCCGTAAAACGATCGTAAATGTTTTATTAGGGTCGATGCGACAATTATTTGAATCCTGGTCAACAACTATAAAATTCAACTACCAATTTATCTGTCTAATCAAGTTGCGAAGTTCTTTTTTGGTTTAATCAAGAGCACACAATCATTACATAATATCTAGGTACCTTTATAGTACTAATTTCAGTTGCGTAAAAACGGTTGAATTACCATGTCAAAAGGAACAGTGAAATGGAGTCATCGATACCAATGAACAGTGTGTTTACCAAGTTTTTGACCAAATTAACCCTGTTAGTCCTGGCCATAAAATAAAAGAGGCCTAACTTTGGTCAGGAAGTGCTACGAATATTCTACTAGAATACAGAGCGAAGATAGGTAGAGCATTATAGTATTCTCCACTGCCCTTTTTCCTGGGAAACCACATCACGGTGCAAGCTAAACTGCAACCAATAAGATTTATTTGTACTGTGTTTGCAAGAGCTCAATCAGAGAGCGATATTTTAGGAGCAGTGGCAATTTCTCTTCAGTGTTATAGGAAAGGAATTATGTAGTGTTAGTGTAGTAACAGCGGTTGTAGGCCACATTAACTGCGGTTACTACAGTTCTGAGCCTGAATCAATATGGATCATAGATAATTTTGTGTTTTTGCGGTTTTCAGATTGTCTCCTTTGACAGTTCTTGATAACATCGCTTTTTGGCAAATTTCATTATTCTTGGTGAACGGAAAGAATCCTATACAAATGTCAAAATTTGCAGGAAAATTGTACGTATATTTTTATTGCGATGACTTAGAAGATTGATTTTGTTAAAGATCCAAGAGATTACGGCCTGTGTAATCTTGTGTAATAAAGTAATCCTTTAAGGGTTATTTTACTTTTGAAGGTCCCTAAAACACAATGGACTGTAGCAGCAGTTGTGTCATTTACTGATAAGCTATTAGAAAAGGAAAAGTTCACCGTTCTTAGAGGAATTCAAGTCTATAAAATATAACAATAATAATTAAAAAAAGAGGAAAAAATAATGTCGAGATAAATGAAATAAGTCTTTGGAAGAACATAGTCGGCTTTGTTCTTAGGATCTGTCAATTTATAAATATATTCCCCTCGCACGGTGCCAGAACAAACGAATTATAGAAAGCAATAGGGACATGATATACTTTTTCTTTCATAAAATATCAAAAAAACTAAAATCCGGCTTCAAAACTCTAAAAAGTCAAAAATAATTAAATTTAAAAAGTTATCGAATTGAAAATTTATTTTCTTGAGTCAGAACTAAGCTGTTTCCAGAAACAAAAAATAGTGGAACACATGAAAAACTCTCTTTGGTGCGATGTTTAAAAGGCATCGCTGCATATTATAGACCAAAAAGTAATTGATTAATCCCAAGAACAACTGTTTAACTATTAAAAATAAACTTAATTTTAATTAAATAATCAGATATTCTATCTTCTACTTTATAAGTCTAAAGCCACAAAAATGACAACTCATAGCAATAAATTACTGAGTCATTGGCGGAATGGTTGGGTTTATCCTTAACGTAAGATCCTGTGTTAAATCGAAAATCAATATTTTCTTGTAAGTTCTTTGAAAACTTTGCTCCAATCTATGCAATTAACTATAAGGCTTTTTTAGATAAACAATAAATCAAAACATATATAAATTAATTATGATATACAATATCGTGCAGGCAATAGAAATTGTGATCGTGATTCAAAATAAAAACTATTAAGTTTTTATTTACCGTTTTTTTAGAATCTGCTCATACGAAGGGTATATTTTCACAAATAGATTCCAAAATCAATTTCCAAAATCTTTCAAGAAGCAGAGCTGTATCTTCCCCAGAATAGAACGTAAAACATTTTACTGCTTCCGAATAAACGAACAAGGATAATTTCGTTTTCCAATCAACGTTTATGTAACTGAGATATAAAGTCTATGGTTTTATCAATAGATATAACTATTGATAAAATTTAAGAATACAATTGTTAAAAGTTGAAAAAACCTTTAACCGTCATGCTTGCCTTTTTTACTATTTTTATTGATTGAGTGGTAGAAAATGCCTTAGGAATTAAGTCCGCCAATTGTGTTTATGCAATGAAAAATAAATAAATAGGTATTCGTAATATCACGAAATCATTCATTTACTTTTAATTAGGTACAGAATGCGATGTTGGCTACACAACGTACAAAGATACACATTAAAAAATAACTGAAGCAATATTCAAAGCCTCAGAATTATCAATAATATTTCAAGCTCAAATATTAGTAACATTACGTAATAATTGTACGATTGCGTTACATTTCGTCAAGGGATCATTTAACAAGTGGAAAATTCACAGTACGTTGCGCAGATAATTCGATTCCTTTTGAGCTGACCTACCATCGAGTGTCATGACCCTTAAGCTCATTGCCACAAAGGTCACAATATATAATCGACGATTCAAAATCGTTTAAATAAACCTCTTAAGTGTAACGGAGAATTCTCGGCCAACCTTTCATCTTAAACAAAAGACTAAAATGAAAGAATTTGATGACAAAAGCTTCAGAATATATTCTGAATCGGCTTTTTGTTCCTAGAAATGGATCCAAATAAGAATTACAGCAAGACTATGTAGATACTATATTATTAATGTTTTAATATCAAAGATTGATATTTCCAGAAATAGGAATAAAAAAACAAAGAATCTATATAGGCGAAGTAATTATTTATTTACGTTCACTCATATTGATTAAATAAAACTTACATTAAAACAATTGAGTACAAAGAAAATGAGTAGGTAAGAAAATGTAACAAACACTTTGCCTAGGAGGAAATAAAATAAAGATTCTGAATTAAGTCTCAATTTTTATCATAAAGCGTTTATTTTAAGAATAGCAATGAAAACGTCTACCGATAGATAGATTTTTTTTCAACCGTACAAAGATTGATTTACTTACTTATGATATCTGTACCTTAAAAAGGAATCATTTGATAACAGACAAAGCAGTTCTTTTATTTTTAAACGTTTATTAACATACCCACGCGATTACGCCCACTAGGTTACATTTATATTTAGGTATATTCCCAAATTTCCTAGAATAAATTATGTGTTAAAAATATAAAACATTCTACGAAATTAACTAGAATACAATATTTTGAAATACCCATGATATTATATTGCAAACAAATTAGATTTATTTAAATTACAGATGAATTTTAATTAAAGCTTCGATTTGGTTTGTCACCGAGATAAAGAATATTTCGATGTGCTAAGAATTTAATATATTAATTAAACCCACCCACCACCAATTTGGCGAAGCATACGTTACTTTTTTTTACTATATCCAAATATGTAAATCATTCTTTTGCGACGAGTGATTTGAGGTTCAGAACAATTTAGAACGTAGAGAGTAGGAGAAGACGTGGCATTAATTAATAATGTAACAGGAGATCAAGGACGAGACAATAACAATTGAGAAAAGACATAATGTGCTGCGAAGAACTTTTTATTGTGATTTGAATAATTTTGTGACATTATGTTTTTGAGTAATGCCCGTAATATGCTCGTAATATTTCATTTTGTATTTTGTTTATGCCTATATAACTATATTTAATAACTATATTTAAACATAATTTATGTTAGGTCTAATACATTATTTGAACATAACCCTAATCATGACGGAAACTTGGTACTCTTAGTCGGCATTTGACATTTTAAGCAATAAATTTATAATAATTGCCGTGATACATTTTATCCGAGGTTAGGTTGAGACCCTATCATACACATATCTTCCATTAAAGGATTATTTTTTTAAATATTGTCCTGTTTACGATGGATATGATAAACGAGTATTTATTATAACCTAACGAACAGAGGACATCATTCAACAGGCATTTTCATTTCATGGCGGGCAAAAAATTCATTTAGAAGTGATTAACAAAAGAATTAAAAGTGCTTTTATTAACTACTATTCTAGTAACAAGGACAATCTCTCGCCAAGTAATTATAAAATTGAAGATTAACAATTTTCACCTTAAACTTAATGACGATAATTTAATCAATCAAGAACAAACTTCTCGACAGCGTTTATCTTACAAAGACCAAATACAAACACTCCTCGTGAAGGCTTTTAGTACAACATTTGATATGCTTCCCTTCTGACGCTCTTTGGAATTATAAATTCAGCCATTCTAGACAATATTTTGAAAGTTGATGTAATCAATCAATTTTCAACAACATCGTTTTGGATATAAACCAAGCGCACTGAATTATTATTGTGAAGAAAAAAGTTGTATTATTCTTTTAATTTCAAGAAAAGTTTTGATTTAATTGATGATGAGATTGTCTGATTAAGTTTGATTAAGTTTTGATTGTCTTATTTATATTTTTATTTGTTATTGCAGAAATATTCTCATTAATTTTATAGTAGAAATTTTCAAGTAATTCGACTTCAAATATTCAAATTCAACAATTTCATTTTAATATCAAAATAACAAGTAACAAAATAAAACAAGATATTTAACTTTCCAGATTTATTGCAATTTCTTTATTTATTTTATCCTTAACATAGAAGAAGATACTCTTTGTCACAATATTACCGCCACAAATCCTTTGATGTACCAAGTCTCTCTTTGAACGTACAAACAAAGTCACCTCCATAATATAGCCAATCGTTGAAAATTTAACCGAATAATATTCAGATGACATTTTTGCGAATAGAAGGGCCATTTCTAGAGAATTTAAATCGTAAAGGTATTAAATGTGTATGTATTCTTTCACGGTTTAAAGTATTTCTTACTTAGACCATCTATACACTGATTTCTCTTAATCGGCATGTTTTAATGAAGCTAAATTACGTCGACGTCTGTCGTTTACTGGTCGCATAGTATAGAAAGAGTAACACTAAATTTAAATTTAAATTTAGTTATGTTTAAAAGATTGTGTCACAAAATGATTTTGAGTTTCAATACATTTAAATGTTTGCTTAAATATGCCTGAATCTATATCCAAAATATGTTTCAATGTTTTTATTTATATTTTAATTATAAAGTAAAACTTTGAAACAAACAAATATTTATATTTCATTGTAGTCAGCAAAGTACTAAAGTACTTTTAAAATACTAACGGATTAATAAATATCACAGAAGTAAGTAAGTATTATTATTATATGTATGAGCCGCCGCCAGTCTTACATCATATAATGAAGAACTTCATTTCAATTAACCTTTTGCTAACCTAAATATACTAATGTTGCGTTTCAATACGATATCAACGGATAGTTCGACGCTTCTTAAGAATTTTGCTATATTATGCATGCCAAAAATATCAAAATTCAATGTCTCGTTTTCAAAACCATGCATCAGTAGCTTATTAAAAAACATAAAATAAACATAATTCACCTTTTCTTTTTTAGAATAATATTATACTGTGCGCATGCTCGTGCATTTAATTACGATTACGCCTGAAAGTATATAATATTTCACAACTTGGCGCTGAAAAAACATTTTGCTGCATCATCTCTACAGGAGCCACGACATAGTAAAGTCACTTCGTAGATTGATTCTGTTATAAGAAAATCAATTTATCATCGGATACACGTGTTGGCATTGACGTCAAACATTAACCTTAATTTAAAATATCGTATAGAACGCCGATCAAATTGACAGAGTAATAGACGTTTGGAAACTCAACTTTATGTCCAAAAATATTAGATTTTTATTTCAATGGAGGGTTTATTTTATATTTTTTCGCAGTAATAGGCAGTTTTATATGATTATTTCTGCGCAGTTTATAGCTGGAGAAAATTTGATGTATGTATGGAATCTTTTTCCTTCGATTAGGAGGAACTAAAAACGAACGCCTGTGTCAGCTTAAAGGAAACATAGATACAAAGTTAGCAAAATGCAACGTGCAAAATTTTAAAGGTGCTGTAATATGCACGTCCCATTTGCCATTTATTCAATTTGCAATTTAACTGGTTAACCCGATTTACGAAGAAACCCTGCAAAGAACCGAGAAGCTGCAGAAGACTAGAAGGCACAACCTTTCTAATTGAGTTCTCACATGTCGATACTTCGTAGGAAAGTTTATAGCAACACTGAGACAAATTATCAATTTGCTTATATAAAGCGAGATCTTAACATTCCTATTTCAAATAAAACCAAAGAAGAATTTTTATTGCGTCTGTCGTGCTTTCTATCTGTATATTGCACATGCAAAGTAACTTAGTAATATAAAGATATTAAAAATCACTTCTAATATACAAGCATTCAATTATTATTATGTAGACACCAATCAATTACTACACAAAGAAATGTTAGTTTTATTTTTTCCTGTATCTTTTATATTAAAACAGTTCAACGTGTAATTGCATTGAAATTGTAATTGCAATCAGCTTAATTGCATTTTTGACACTACAACATTAATAGGTACAGTACAATTCGTATTACTTAAATTGTTTTTAAGGTTTCTTTACTGCGTTCTACATTATATATTTAACATTCGGTTTGGAAGTAACTCCAATTTCAACTGCACCATAGAGTGGTATTAACCAACATCACAAAAAAAGGAGGTTTTATGTTCCACTGTATGTATTTTTGGTATGTATGTATATTGATTTCTTTTTCAGTTGTAAGTCGATTGGCAAAAATATTTATATATTTGATATAGTATACCCCTGAGGTGGGATCCTAGAGGAATCAACGGAAACCTTCGAATTTTATAGGCACGCATAACATACTTAAAAAAAATTTCTACAGCTATTCGAGTATTTTTAAGCAACGACAAACACACAGGCAAGTCCGCAATACCGACAATCACCCACTTTGCCCTTAGAAACTTACCAATGTTACAAACAATAAAGTTTTGACCGTATAACCGACTACGGTTATCCAATTTGGAGTTATCAAATTGGAAAACTTGTCAAATTGAATTATTTTTGCCATTTAAGTGTTTTGAAGTCGTTTTTTAGTTTTGTTTAAATTTTATTATTACATTTAGATACATGAAATAGAAATAGTTGCTATTTCTAAGCACAGCTAGCTGGACAATTTCAAAGTTAACTGTCAAAGTAATAACATCCTTTTGCTGATCAATACACTATATATCTGTGATATCTGTTAACTTCTTGAAATATAAAAGTAAAAAAGTCAGTAAGTCTAATCAGTCATAAGTAAGTAAATATAATATAGTACCTCTAAAATTTCCACGATCATCTAGTTTCAAGTGGTTTCTAGACAAGATGGTTTGAGCACTTTGATTTCAATTATTATAAACCATAAAACTACAAAAGCATATTTTGCCATAGTTGAGCTCAGACAAGTCAGTAACACCTTTTCAAGATCATTTATAGTTCCAACCGCGCTTTTAGCTTACAGCCACGACGAGGCCAAAAGTCGTGTATAATCTACCATGAAAACCTATGTACAGCTGCGGAACGGATACTTGTAGGTTGTTGGTGATGATGATGAACCATTTTTATCATTATACTACTGTAATAAGAACTTAATTGGTTGCCCCGACAGTATATCAGATAAAAATTTGTTTAACATATTAAATTAAGTTAAGTTATTTAGTCAAGTTTTTTTTGTGTGTTTCTCTTTTTGAATTGGCTGATATAAAATAAAGATATATTCTATTCTATTAAATTAAATAAAACAGTTAAATTATTAAATACAATAATAATAAAAATATCAGAAAATACTTTAGAACTAAAGTACTATTTAGGTCATTTCATACGGAGAATGGAAGAGAAATATATCGCTAAAAATATTTTTGTTTTTTCATTAATATATAATAAATACCAGCTTATTGTGATGCATAGTACCAACGTCCAGTGTAATGGAACACAATGTTTTTTACCTTTTCATCGAGGGTAATGATTAGTGTTCCGCAGTGCGGTACCAATAACGTCCCATTTGTTTAACCTCGATTTATAGGAATCGAATAACAAACTGTGACAGCGCCAGATTAGCTGCGGTACGATCTGTACATATCTTGTTCTATACTAATATTATATCTCTAATGATATTACTTTGAATTTGAATATTTGAATATATAATTTTATGACAACTGCAATGCCCTTTGAGTGGCATTTGATATTTGAAATTAATACCTAGCAAAAATTCGATATCAATATTGTTCAAATTAAATAGTTTATCACAGCTTTCTAAAGAAAATAAATTGTATTTTCCATTCTCATCAGAACTTGTATTGCATGATAATAACTTCTAACAATAATTTGTGGTTAACGTTACTAGTTTTATAATTACTAAATTTCTAATGTTACCAGTTTCTAAAATTTATTTTTAAATTTCTTTTACACTTGGAAACTTGGAAGAAATTTTATTTAATGGCTTGACTACTTTTTCTTGGAGAACTCTCCGAAAATCTTTATCAGATCGAGACTAAATTTATATTATTCCCATATGAATTTATCTCATTCAAACCCAAAAAAAAATATCGAATTATATCTATGTTCGACGGACATAATATTAGTCTTTATATTTGTAGTAAACATTTCAACCATTATTCAGGCTCAATATTATCAGCATTGACTTAGTATACATTTTAGTATTAATAGTAGGCACTTCCATACTATAAGTACCATCAATTAAAATTTTCACACCTAGTTAGTTATGAAACACTAACGTCTGAAATTAAGCTTCTGTCTATTATTATAAAGACTACTTTATTAAAGACTATATTATTATAAAACTCTATGAAATAGAAAATTGTTAAGACTATGTGGCTACTTTTCCTAATGTGTCACTTTTAAACTTAAAGTTTAATGTAAATATAAAATCTCAAGAGTCACGGTAATTTAATGTTTATAGCACTTGAACCAAGTATTTAAATACCTAATTACTGTTAGATATCCTTATAATATCTTATCCAAAAGCAGATTGAAGCCTCTTTTGACCCAGGGATATAGCTTACTATATAAGCCTCAACTTATGACTGCTACATTGATGGTATGGGAAGAGTAAATGGGCGTGGAGGCACAACAGGTCCTAATGGGTAGAAGTGCTCCTTTACTAGATCATAGCCCTATGATAAGATAAGGTGTATTATTACCTCCCTCCATTACAAGGAAACGCTGTTTGTATGCCGATGCTCAAAATACCAGCTCTGGATAACAAATTGAGATACGTGACTATTATTAGCTAAGTTATCGTACCGATTACCAGCTCAGGGGATCATTTAAATATCGATTTGAATCAGGCATTGTCTGTAACATACTATTGAGCAACGTTCCGATCGTATTAATAGTATAATAATATAAATAGGTTAGTTACAAACGACAGGAAGATTCTTAGAATAAATCTAAGAATTAATTTTTGAAACATTGATTGATTTACCACAATTTTTATCAACTACGTAATATTAGAAGTTAAATATAGTTAAAATTAGAACTTTTTATTAGAAGTTAATTTTAATATGACATTAATCTATGAATTTCTCTTAGTTTGACCTATTGCATGTAACAAATTCTGGTGGGGCTGGTAAGGGACAAAAGGTTAACTTAAAGGCAATGATAATTTTCAGTCGATATTAAAAGACCATGAGACATATAAATCAACAATATTTTGTAAAAAACAGTAATATTTTACTGTTTTTACATCTTGAACTATGCAGCCTTGTAAATAAGTTCATTGTGAAGAATTCATAAACTTTTTAATAAGAGCTATAAATAAATATTTATATCTTTCATAAATTTATTTACCAACTGCGCATGGGCGTTTTCTAATAAAAGTCGCCTTTCCAGGGGAATAGTTACACGAAATTAGAATTGATGTCACGTGCACTAACTACTTTGAGGTCTCTTCTATAACCCTGAATAATGTATAACTGGTACTGATAGACATAAGTTTTATGCCTACTAGATATATTAAGAAAGTTTTAGGTAAGACCAATAATCGATATGCTACAATGTGGAAAATTATAGCATAGAGACCAGGGATATTTATATGAACCACCAGAGCGTTCTCCAATTAGAACAATATCTTGTTTTACTTATTCAATAATTAGTGTCTACTGTGGAATCATAATAAAAATAGAAAGAATGTTTACCTAAAATATGTACTGGTAACCATTTAGTTTTACAGTTTACCTTATTACCAACTGGATTTTAGGGACGCAGACAAACCAAATTGTATTATAATAAATTTTGGACAAGTTATGCTGGTCGTATACCAGTATTGCAGTTGTTGCGCATTCTACAACATATTTTGAGTGGTAGCCTTATTAGTTTAACTATTTACTTAATAGTTTATATGCTTTATTTTAACTAATTACGTAGCTAAATAACTTTAATTTGATTTGATTTGAAATATCTGATGATCATTATGTAAACTTTTATTTATAAATACATTTAAAGATACACGTTGATTTACTCGCATTCGGCTTACGAAATTTATAGGGCAATTTGGTAATTACCAATGATTTCATAATAAGATTAAATCAAAATTAAAAAAAAATACATACAATCAAATAACAAATCAAAACAGCAGATTTTTGCTTCGCTTTATCTAACTGTTAAAACGGGTTTACTTATGTTACATTCTTAATGTAATTGTTTAAAGTTGTTTACTGATGTTAACATGTTCTATTAACTTCTAAATCTTAAGCCAATGTCACCAGCTATAGCTTATACGACAGTACATTTAACTAACTTTGAAATATCAAGGAACATTGGTCAATTATGCATAATTTCAATTGCAATTACTGCTGTTCCTCTGCCGGAATTACGGTAAAATGTGCTTCTTGTACTTAAAATGTGGGAAATGGAAGTGAAAAGTAATAGTGCAACTATAATAAACTAGAATTAATAAAGGGTTTCCCTTCAAATTGCTGCAACATCGTCATTCTTTACATAAGACATATACTTTTTGATACAAACGTACCGGTCTCTTAAATTACATTAATCTTCCCCCTACAATTTTATTTGACTATTTACCAGCCCACTGTAACTCCAAATTTTGAAATTAATTATAAATAAAAACAATTGACAAATTCACATATTAAGTCATAATTGTATTGTTACCTTAGGTACGAATAATTGAAATATCTAGTAAAAAAAGCAATATTGAAATCTTGTGTAAGGAACAACGTCAATACGAAAACCTCAAACCTTTTTATTCGGTTCTTGTAAAAAAGAGATTACCATAAAAAAGAAAATGAGGCAAGCGAATGTTACATTTCTTTCTGGGGCTCTGAAACAAAACATACTCGATAGACAAACCAATATCGTTGCGTTCGAAACAAAACAGTTCCATAGTCCTTTGACACAGTCCCTGTTTACAAAACGGGACGCCGATAGATCCGGCTGTAACTCAAGAAACTTCCTTATTGGGCCCGGTTATACATCTCACCTGCCGATAGCACCCCTTTATTGTAGGGATGCCGAAACAAGGTTGAAGTTTGTAGCCAGTTTTAATAGAGATAACTACCTGTGACGGTAGACTATAGCTGCAGTTATATATTAAGAACTTAGAGAAGTGAGTTAATTTATCGATATTAAATTAAAAAAAAATTATTTCACATACCGTGTCACATATAATTGGGTGAACTTAAATATATTGTTTTACAACTTACTGAAATAGATAAATAACATCATGTACCTCATACAATTGGCACCATCACAGCAAGATCAAGATGCCTAGTGCAGTGCATAGTTTCGCTGGCACTAGCCACCGTTTTATTGGACTCTACTTCTTCTTACCATCAGTTGGGAAGAAGTCATTTGCTTCATCTCTCTATAAAAAAATTCTGTGCCTATCCAAACGGATATACATACCTACTAGTTTTTCTAGTTTTCTATGAAATAGTGGATTTTAAGCGTGCACTCATAGCAAAAATTTTGTTTAATGTGTACGATCAACTCAACCGACAAGCATAACATATTAGATACATATTATATGTAACTTACCTCGTTAAAAATTTAAGCCGTTCAGCGTTTCTCGCGGAAAAATCCCTGAAAAGTTACTTTGAAAATATTACTGGAACCTTTCTGCCCTTTGTGTGTTTTGTCTAAAAGGGATAATTTATCAAAGAGCACTCTTGAAGGAAAGTTCGTAGACACAGAAACACTTTTAAAATTCTTTTCTTGAGACATTTTTATTGCGATATAAATATTCGTTTTGAGCTTGATGACTACAAATTGCAAAATTGTCATGGCTTTGCTTAATCTGCATTAGCCGATTTCGGCGAATCTCTTTGACGAGTTAACAAGACGACCTTATAGATTTGCTTATTTACGTTTTCTGTATTTGCTGTAAATTACCTGTCACGTACAAAAAATTACATTACTTAAATATTTGCGCAACGAGTTGTTTATAATGTATGAATAAAAAAAAATCCATATCGAGGTGAAATTTATTGAAAAGTAATAAAAAAAATTGGCATTTATTACAAACTAAGTATATTTTATCGTTACTTTCTGAAGAAAATAAATGTATCAAAATTAAAATGTATTGTATACGGGAGAATATAAAAAAATCCCAAATCTAGAAGCACCCAAGTGAGGAGGAATCATTGAACAGGTACAAAAGGTTCCGTGGCTTTCTTCTACCTTACAGAAGATCGTAGCTAAATAACACTAGATTGCAATGTTGGGACCCTAGAATAAGTAACATTGTCAGAGCTCATCGAGAAAGAATTGATTGACGGGATTCATCTTTTGTGCTGTCAAAATAACGCTAGTCATTAGGTGGGCCGTTATCCGTCTCATATATAAGAAAGTCATTGAAGAAGGTGCATGAACAATTCAAATTAAGAACATTATGCCTTTGCAGAAACATCAAAGTAATTAAAGGATACATCTTTAATCGAAAATAGTTTTTGTTTTACTTGTACTTACCACTCTTGTGAGTAATATTTTCTGGGCCAATAATCTACAAGTTGGTAAAAAAGGCAAATTAATTTCTTTTCCGACCATACAAGCTTTAATTTTTGAATGGGGCGTATAATATTTTGGCTAGTAGTCCAAATCAAAATGGTTAAAAGCTTTTCATCCTATTTTATGATCGTAACTTGTATCTCATTGTACAGTGACAGCACAACGAGCTTAACAGTTTGATCTTGAAATCGCTCTTACTACGTTCGTAATAGAGGAACCTTTTTTGTGCATCTGTTACACTTGACGTGTTGTTGACTTAACTTTTTTTTCTGTGTACCTTAATGGCTATTAAACAGTTTATCGAAACAAAAAGCATGCACTGGCATGCTTTTTATTTATGCATGAAAACCTTTAAGTAACAGCTTGAATTTATTTATGAATCTATCTTTTGAGGAATATATTGCATTTATTTTTTCATCAAAAGACTCTTAAATCTACTGTTCTGGCAACTTCTCCAAAATAACTGCTGAAGTAAACAAGACAGTTATATAAAGACATCAGAACATGTTTCATGTAATAAAAGTTTAAGTTTCGATAAACTGCTCGTCAAATTCCGCAATTTAAATGCAGTTGCACGAAAACACGCCTATTCTGTGACTGTTTCACGTGCTCTTTACAGCTGTGAGCGAGACACCTAAAGCCATCTCCTTGTACTTTAAGCTCGGTTCAGACACAGTTGAGTATAGCATTGTTCAACGTTCCTCCAGATTAGCTTTGTGAAGTGCTCGTGCTAGAAGGTATTAATACCTTCTAGCACGAACATCGTAAGTTCGTTAGCAAGGAAGCAGGTCGTCAAAATCATATTTACAGTGCACGATGAAGTCAAGAATAATGAATATTGATAGATAGATTATGATTGTATTTACATTTCTTCATTACACACAAAAACAGATCTACATTGTTAAAAGACAACATTTTAACTATAGATAATATCAAACTACATTGTGTACGCTGCATAAGTGTAAAAGGGTCGGAACTCAGTAACTGATTTTGTTTACATCGAGAAGTAAACAAAGCACTGGTAATCTGCTAGAACCCGAGTGCTTTTTAATGATATAATAATGAATAAATAAAATAAAAAATAATAAATATGTAAGTTGTTTATTTATATCTTCTACTATGTATATATATTAAATAAGTAATATAATATACAATAATATTCAAATGTAGCTATTGCCTGTTACAAAATAAGAGTAACCAACGATAATATAAGATCCAAAGGCCTTCAGTAATTGTAATGTGGGAGTGGAATTTATAACCTGTCAAACCAAACTTTTTTAATAAGAATAGGCCGCGATTTAAGAAATATCTTATCATCTTGAGAAGCTTCATTTGACATTATTTGTAAATACATAGGGTGGGTTGTTTCACGAAAACTTAACGCACACGTAAACGTTAAAATGGCGTAAAATGTTAAACCTTAAAAGCGAAATGATGTCCTTAACGTACGTTAAAAAAATAAAGATTACAGTAACAGATATCTGACCCATTGGTTAAAGTCATTTAAGGTCCTTCGGACAGTTATGAAATAATGGACTTGGGGTCCATGTATTCGTTTTTATTTGACGAAAAGCTTTTACATATAATATATACTCATTAAAATAACTCTCTTCTTTAATATTCGTTTATTATCATTCGTAACCGTTAATTTTGACGTACGTTGATACGTTAATCAACCGTTTTAAACAACCCTCAATAAGACACTCAACGAAACGGTAGTATGCACAAATTTCATTTGTACCATATCTGGGCCATATATTTCTATGACTCGGCAATTTTTTCCATATATCTTAGTTGTTCGCATAGAGAAACGATACTTTAAGTATACTCATAATATAATTTATCTTTTATTTTGTTAGGTATGGTAAATAGAGTATTTTCATAAGGAATTGTCTCTATAAAACAATAAAGCTTCTTCCACTATAGTGGAACTATACTGGAACTAAAATATTCCACTACAGTGGAAGCTTTATTGTTTTATAGAGACAATTCCTTATGAAAATACTCTATTTACCATACCTAACAAAATAAATTGAGATAAATAAAGGTATAATACATAACAGTACCCCTTTATTTATCTCAATAACAATACATTGTGGAATATCATATTATTATCGTAAGTAACTAATCAGAACACGTACACGTGTAGAATCCCTGAATGTAAGCAGATTATGTTACCTTCAGCTTAATAACCTACGAGCTTTTGTAAAATACCGCAGATTCAAATTAAAGTGGAAGATATACAACGTCTTATGAGAAAACAGTTTTTGATAAAGTTTCACTTGCGAATCACAGTAAAATTTAAATAATACTCTCCTGAAAATGAGCTTCGTGAAAATGCCACTGTTTCAATGACGTTTACGGGAAATAGAAAATAGGGTTACAAATCTTTACATTGTATACGTATTTTAATATCACGCAGACCAAACCTTACCACATGTCTAACTATAGATTCCTTAGCCAGGAGAACAGGATTCGAGTCCTGGCCGACGCGTATGTTTGCTCTTGGGTCATGGTTGTTTTTATATTAACTTAATATAAGAAATCAGCTTTGTATATTGTAGCTTTTGTTGCCGACAGATCTCGTTTATAAGAAACCATAAGATTTCCTTGTATAGTTTCTTAATTTTATGTTTTAGTAACATCGCACCATTAGCTCACATCACCTCTTATTCTTTTCATTCTTATCACATCGTCAATCATTGAAGTAGTAAGAAATATTTTGGTTTTATAAATAACGTTAAAATTCTTATTAAGTTGCCTGTTACATGTTTTCCTTTAAACTCCAGCTATTTAATATTATTATTCATTTATTTATATATATCATTTATATATAAAGTACACTAACAAAGAAAAAAAACTCTTGTAGCAACAACACATCGATACAGGGCATCATGTTAAAAAATTCATTATATTTGGAACTAATTCTAGATAATAAACAATGATAGTCTAGGTTAAAATAACACTTGGTTAGGATGTCTATAATTATTGTAAGGAACGTTTAAATTTATTTCGCCAATCGATTTATTACTTTTCATTTTATTGTTTAGGGTTTTGTGTAAAAACACCAAAACAGCAAGCTAAGCTACGGTCACGCAAAGTTGACATTTCGAAATAAGAAAGTCTCTGCTCGTAAGGTTCAATTGCAGTTATTACAACCCAACAACTTCGCCTAGCATCATACAGAGATAGTTTTGTGGATTGCAGCAAGTAGCATATTTAAAGGTGAAACTGTTTGGCAGAATATAAATAAATATAAAAATAAAAGGAATTTTATTTTATTAATATAGAATAAAAAGAATAACCTTCGTTGTTATTTGATACCTATGTTTAATACATTCATTCATACGTCTAATAGTTGATGGTAATGAAAATATTATTGAACTTAGTATAACATTACATTAATATAACAGTTTAGTCAATTACTCCACTTAATTAATAAACTGTCCTTTACCCAAAAGCCGGTGAAATAGCTGATTAATAATTAACCGTTACAATATTAATTGACGAAATAATTAATGTATTGAAACGAAGTATAATTGGTTATGTTTGCGAGTTAACAATTATAGATGTACAATTGTTACAATTGCGAGTAGAGCAATAATTTTTTTTATTCTACCTCGCGTTATAGACATACTTATTTATATTTTGGAAACGCTTAATATTGCAGGCGCAATATTAAACGTTTCCGTATATGCTAACAGGCTATATGAATAACGGTTGTAGATTATAAAGTAGTATGTTACACGTAAAGTCGATACAGAAATAAAGCTTTTAGGCTTAACAAACTCAACTGACCTCAAATTAGGCATTGTGTACCCACTTTTTCAATAAAATTCAATAAATTTTGCCTACGGACATATTATTATAATATACCTGAATACCATCCGTTAAAAGATGATGAGCATAAAAATTTATTCAATTCTTTGTTTTTTTAGAAGGTAACTACCAATTTCAAACATGATCCAATCATTTCTTCATTTATTTACTAACATAAAATATTTAGGAAATTTGATACTGAATTCCAGGCTTATAACTCGGTAAAGAATATTTTAAAGGAAAATGTTACAGTCGTGAATGATAAGATTTCTCCGAAGAGTTTTATTTCTGTTGAAATATAATTTAAATAATAATGTAATAAGTTGGAACTTTCTGAACACAACACCTTTTTTTAAGCTAAGGAGAAACACAACCAGCCGATCCCCCAACACCCGGGGGAAGAGAAAGAGGAGGCCGCACAGAACACCTTAGTACAACTATTATGATAAGAATAGAGTACAGAAATTTATGTTCAATTTGATAACAAAACACAAAATTACGGTTTCAATTGCGTAACAATATAATTGGTACGTATGATTATTATACGGAGATCCAACGCCGAGGTTCAGCATCTATAATGAGGAAAATCAATCAGCTATGCACGGAGGCTTGTGGTTGATGAATGTTCACGTTCTCATTGAGCGACTCAATATAGAGACCCGATGGGTATCGTTTGGTTTACGGAAATTATAATTAAAAAAAATAGTAGTATATAAGAAAAATAGGAAACAAGAGATATATACATATACCGCAAGGTCGACTGAATGGTGGTTTGGTGGGAAGGTTAGTGGTCACACACTAAGAAATGCAACATTAGTAGGTCTCCCAAAAGGTGGACGAACGTTCTGATAAAGGTTATTTGAAGCCGCTGAATGCGGACAGCACATTACTGATCGATTTGGAGATACTCGAAAGAGGCCTATATCTCCATCAGTAGGCATCTCTAGGGTGATATAATAATAATACCTGGCACACGAAGTTACTGATATGTGGAAGGTGACATCCACTGAGTTCATACCAGTCGTAAAAAATAATTTATAATCATAACTATCATTAATAAATTAGAAATTGATAATTATTATAAATTGATATCTAATCCTTAATACCGACAAAATATGTTAATATAATAAATAGCCATTAGTCTACCTGTGTCTTAAAACACCAGGCTATAGGGATCTATCAAGCTAGTCCTGAAACGGATAAGATAATGATAATTATACTAAATTTAAAATTTATACTAAATGTGTCTCGTCATTAAGCATCCATTACACAAGATAATTGGTGTTAGTGTGAAAATTTTATTATTATATAGTATATTCAATTTAGTATATAAAATTTGCCCTAATTATGGTATGCTCTAGCCCCTAAGTATATAAGGGGATATATATATAAGTTGTTGATGATGGTGGTGATGATATACAAATTATAAATGTGAAAAATCTATCTACGAATTCAACTCAAAGAACAACGAAGAAGTCAACTCAATTGAAGCGAAGCTTGTATTTGATGAATGGTTGTGTGGCCGCTCCGGTGGAATGCTTAATATAACAAGAACACAACGACGGTTACAAGTTAATGTTGCGCTGTTACGTCACTAATGAAATGAACAATGCTTATTATAAGTAAAGTCAACAGTACAATGCAATAGTTTCCTGATTAGATCAATCCATGAGATGATTAGCTAGACCTCCTTATACCATTTGAGATACAAAGCTGACACATTCATTATTTTATTAATCATAATATTGAGACGTAGTGGCATAACAAATTTTTACATTTCTTTACAAAGTTTTAAAAGCTGAGAAGTTCCTTGAACTGGTTCTTCTCCTAATCTAAAGTATTTGACAAAGTGGTGGTAGGGTTTAGTTTTGACGATTTATAAAAATCCAGTAATAGTAACCACTTAAACAGAGATTTTTGAATTTTGATTATTGGGAATCAGAGACTCTAAGGGGTCGAAAGGAGATTTAGTGGTTTTAAGTCTGAGAATGTCTTAAGTGGTAAATAATCACTTAGGTAGCAAGATAGAGATTTAGGTAGAGATTACTAATAAATGCTTACTTATTGTGAATGCAAAAGGCCTCCATATATTCACTTTATAACTCAAAGTAAACTTCTAAATCGCTGTATTAGCGTAAACGACATAAAACACGAACCAGAATAATATGTTCCGACCAAATTGAGTTAATTAAACAAAATCTTGACAATCCCACCATACGGGGCCGTGGAGTCGCTCTAATTGAATCGTAGTCTTTATCTGCATATTTACTTAATGTGAGGATCCGATGCGCGCCTCTGCGCAAGCAATTAATTTGAAGTAATGTAGCACAATTTGTTGGCTGGGTTGTTGAGTAAAATCTCCAGAAACGGACGTGTGTATATAAAACAATGAATATGATATCATCGTGAATGATACGAAAATATATGTTACAAATAACCCCAAAACAATACCTAATAGTAACAGGATCAAATTACTTTATTTATCTAAATAAAATAAATAGATAGAAAACATAAATATATGAAATACACAGTTTCTGTTTTCCGTCTACTACATTCTACTACAAAGTGAAAGCTCGCAAGTGGGTTTAGAAAATTGCAGTTTGGTTTTGGTGGTTTTCGTGGTGGGCAAAAACTAGACTTCTAGACTAGGGTTTAGACCCGAAGTCTAGTCTTTTCAACTTGAATATATAAAATTCAACTAATTTTCTTTTAGTGTATCTATAATTATTAATAAAAAAAATTTTACATTATGTGACAAAAGCTGTTACATACATACACTTAGAAATATATTACTAAATAATGAAATTTATCTACTTTACGAAGCTGTATAAATATGAGACCCCTAAACACGTTCCATCATCCATGGTTATAAACTTTATAACAATTGTTATAAAGTTTATAACCATCCTCGATAAACAGACTATACAACACAAAAAAAAATTAATTCCAACTTGTAGTTCCAAAAGAATATTTTGCAACCTGACAATCTTCACCTCTTTAAAATAATATAGTAAATTACTAAGAAGGTCAAATTCAATATCTAACCATAAAAAAGCTTTTAAAAACAGTTAATCTTTCATTTAATTGGAGTTGAATTTGTTTATTCGTCAAGAAATAAATTGTAATAAAATTACACTGTTTTAGTCAAATTCTCACGCGCACTTCGCGTGAGAATTTGACTAAAAGAAAATATTATAAGACCGCTCTTTGCTGGGCCTCAGGGCATATTGTAATTACTTCGTATTAGTGCCGAATGCGTGAACCTAACTTAACTAGTAATTATTATGTAATCTGTGCCTACACTATCTTCTATTATCAAAGACATGGAAAGGTGCCAACTGTAAAATTTCAGAAACCTCCACATACTTTCAACTTCCAAGTGTAAATAGGTTAAAACCAATTTTACAAGCGATTTTGGAAAAATACCACTTACAATTTTATTAAAGATTTTTGAAAAATAATCACTTACCAGATAAAACAAGTCAAAAAAATATTGTCTCGTGTTGAACAAAATTTTTAACAAAACGTATACAAGTAAATAAAAGAAAAATTCATTCTATTACATGTATACGTTTACTAAAAATTACTTATTACTATTGAATTATTATTATTTACTATATATAAAAATTACCACATTACCGAGTAATAAAAGATGTGTATTTGCTACAATATCTTCAAAAATAATTACAAAAATCTTCGTACATACGTATTAAGCATTTTTAAATTCTGCAGAGTTAGAAACACGTTAGTACAACCTCTTTGCAGTGTTGGAGTACTACAGCTGCTGTGTATTGCTTATACTAAGTTTTAATACTTTGCAATGGCAGTAGACATTAAACTAAGTGTTTAAGTTGTACTGAGATACTCGCTGGGAGAAATTTTCATGAGTAAAATACGCAGATGGTGCCTTTCGCTTGCGTACTGAAAGTTTGGTAACTTACCAGTCGTAAAATCTTTTAATAAAACTGAGTGCTTGCCATCTACGGTCCTTCACCGAGGTCACTTAGGTACCGAACTATGCAAACAAAATAGTTAGAAAAAGTAATAGTGACTGTAAAACCGGTTTTTTGGCATTTTACCTCCACTAGAGAGAGCATGGAAACCAGCTCACGTATTCCCTCCTTCTTATAACATGGGTTCCTTTAAAAGAGGCGTGAAAAAGCACTTTTTGGGCCGGCAAGGTGAGGGTGGCTAGGGCAGTATGTCACATGCTTCACTAGCTATCTTCACATATGGACTCCTCTACTGCTTATCATCAGGTGGTGTCGAGTCATTTGCTGTGCTTTATATAAAAAAAAACTATAAATATAACACTTGTTACTACCACGATAAGTCTTAATATTAAAATTGTGACGGGCACTTCCGGGAATGTAACATGGCGAAATATGGCTTGTTTTACTTACACAATCCCTACACTATTATAGCAATCGCAAAATGAAAATATTTTAAAAAACTAGATTATTTCCACATATGCTTACTTGATAAAATCAGTTTATTTTTTTTAATTCTAAGCTATAAAACCTTCTTTTTGGTACCAGTACTAGACGATTCGTACTTGGAAAGTATTTTCGGACGATTACCACGGCACACTGACCTAATGCAAGTGGAGAGGGTGTTAACGACCGCCTCTTAACATAAAAACAAGACTAACGTCCTAATGTGCCTGCCCTACTATTGCCCGAATTAACCACACTTCTCATAATGCGCTAATGTTACATACTCGTAAGTATATATACACTGTGTATCGTCCTTCATATAAATGAATCTTAAATAAGTACATATTCCTTATATTTTTTTGTACATTCTTAATAGAGAAAACATTACAAACTAAATAGAGAATTGTTATATGTGTGAATTTAGTCTTGGTTCCGGCTGTTTTGAAATAGGTTGAATTAAAACCTTGATTTGGAATTTATAAATTTTAGGATCTCTTCATAATTCATCTTCGCTTCATAAAAGTAATATTTTTGGGAATGAAAATAAATGATGATTTCACATACAAAGCTAGGCCCTTAATTTTTTTATGCGTCAAGGGTAGCAAAAGCGTAAGCAGTTTTAAAAATCAAGAAGAAATGTTATGTTGATGTCAGCTCTCAATATAACGCTTTCTCAAAGTAGTGTAATTTCGGTAATCTGTAAGGTGGAGGTACTACTTACCCCAGTCGGTGCTCAGCGTTAAAGCGTTAATACCACGATACCCTTTCCTTATTGGGGATAAATCCGTTTACCGACTTACCAACCTCTGGCTAGGCATCGAGCGTGCATGGGGCTCGCCTAGCGAAACGCACTGAAAGCCCCTTGCAAAGAATGAATATATCAGAAATAAAATCAAAAGATCAATACTTATATGTAAAAGAGTAAAGCATTTTATTTAACAGAATATGATGATGATGACATGAAAAGGTAATGAGTATTCGTAGTTTTTCTAATAGGCACATTATTTGTTTTTAGGATACTCATAAATATATTGCTTTTAAATCGACAAAAACTATTTTTTAATGTGTTACCCTTTCTGTTTGTGTTTGCGAGGGCCTCAATTCGTTTTAGAGAGTGGAAGGAATGAGTATGATAACCATGGAAAAATATACATTGAAACTTATGTGAACAATCTCTCTTATAGAATCTACAATATCATTACATAATACTTATTATAGTATATATAATTGAAGTGAGTGTCAGAATATTATTTTTATGATTAATAAATTTTTAGAATAAAATTAATTACAAGTAAAACCTTAATAGTAAATTTTAATAGAGAGACGGTTAGTCGGGTAAGTATTATGAGTCAGCCGCTCAGGACCAAGTCAAGTTAATTAATTTGTGGTTTACTCTTTGTTTTACGCTAAAGTTGTTTAACAAAGGGAAACATTACCTTCTCATTAATATTTTTGTTATTATAAATACTTGCAAAAGTGAGGCACTCTTCTGAACCTGCGAAGAACTAAAAACAAGTCTTATATATTCGTTTCATTTGAATACGCCGGTGAGCTGGTACGGGGAAGTTGAAAAACAATGCAATTTCACTCACTCTACTTATCTTTATCGTTCATAAAATCTACCGGCAGGCAAAAAATATTGTATCTAATAAAATCCACAGATTAAACAGATAGAATGACAACGTTAACTCCTAATGAACTCTCAGTAAGGACATCTATGCTTATCTAGAATGTTCCTAACTAATTAAAACAAAAAACCAACTTAAAATGTTAAAACAGCAAAATATCAAAACATTTTTTCTTTTGTTTATTTTATTTATTACAAACTTAATGTTTTACTTTACATTGTATGTTGAGTTAGATTATGTATTTAGGTCCAGTTGGCAAATTTAATCACAACTCGTGTGCGTAATCCACGGCTGGAAATTATAATTAAGTACAACCTGTTCTATTAGCATAATATTATGAAGAGTAAAATTCGCACCTATTTTCATAAATGTTACATGCATGACGACAATCATTTTCAAATTAGCATTCCTGTTTTACTTTTACCTCAGAAAATGGTAACTCATCAGAATCCAAAATACCAAAAAAGTGATCCTACTCTTATTTAAACTATTGCCAAATTAAAAAAGAATGAAATGCGAAATTCAAATTCCCTTTTCATACAACCCTATATCTTATTTTGTGTCTGAACCACCTAAATGCAGTCCGTGAGACCACTAGTGTTAACTTTTAAGAGATGTTTGATTATTTTTTTGTACTTATACTTTTATCCTGGGGAAAGGCCTATATCCAGCCGTATACGTCTCTTAGCTTGAATAAAGACGATTCTAATTATATCATATAATGTGAAGGGAAAATTAACTATACGACCATACTAAGTACGTGATTTTCAAATACAAGACAGCATAATTTGCACATATATTCCGACCTATCCATTAATGTCATATTAACCGTCCCATAACTAAATAAATATCTGTTATAAGGCCACGTTTATACACCACGAATTACGAAAGGCAAATAGACATAGGACACTCGCAAACATGACCGGACAACCGAAACTAGAACCAAATTTGTTTATCAGCGTGTACAAAGGGTGTAGAACCCTTTTAACAATAGGGGTTACTGATTAGACTCCTAGTAATCTAATAGTATAATAGATAACCCAATTTGTTACTTCGGTCTATTGACTACCAACTAATTGACTGGATAGCAGCAAGCTGAACGCCCATAAAGACATTTTCACGTATCAGTGAATACGCAACTTAACGAGCGTGCTTACTCGAATGTAATTTCAATTCCACTGGTTCGGGGTTCTTGACAAAAGACGAGTTTCTTAACAATAGCCGTTATAAGTTATAGGCTGAGTAGCTTGACTGAGAACAGTATTCATAACAAAAAATTCGATAAATACAAAAATATAGACACAGGCCAGGCAAATACTTTGACGTACAACCACGGGCGTGGGCGTGTTACACACTTCTAAAGATAAGCAAATTACTTATATACATGTGGAGTTGTATAAAGAGTCATTTACCATGTAACGTATTACGCTTTAAGCGCAAGCAGCTGGAGACAAGATTATCTTAAATTGAAGGCGATGATGTAAATAGTGTTGGATACAGCACAATGCTAACCAATTCAGGAGTAAGCGCGGGTCAAGACTCCGCTTGTCATCATGATTATTTAGCGTAGTTCTTCTGTTTCCAATACAGGGGAAAAGTAACAACCACAAAAATTAAAAAGTAATAACAACAAAAATTAAAGGCAAACTGTCACTGAACGTCATCATTTCTTTCTTTCATCGGAACTATGCAACGGCAAATTTAATTCAGCGATCATCACTTCGGTAAAAAGTAGACGAGGGACTTTAGATAAGTCAAATCCCCCCCTAGCCCTTGAAATTAATTTAAAAAAAATAACTTTACAGTCTTGATATTAACTCCAAAAATAAAACTAAAGTGAATAACTGAACAAGAACACTGTTTATGTCAAAAATATCAAACAAACTGACAATCCACCAATAAATAGTAATATCGCTTGTAAGCAACTAAAATTAAATGATATTGCAATTGCGTTGATTTTTTTGAGACAAGAGAAGTTTATTCCTGTAATACTCTCTGGTCTGCCTCAGTATTTTTATAGAAATAAATTTAAGCCCGTCGACTTCACTCACCTGTTGTTTCTGTATATCTTATCCATGCTAAGGTTGTCTGGAAAAGATCATTAATTAGCGATAAGAATGCCCTCGTTCAATGTAGCATCTGCAAAATTGTCTTATTTGCGATTTATAGTGTATAATAAAGCGTATTCTATCTATGCATCTACCTCTCCCTTTACGCTGAAATTGAATCATGACTTTGATTTAATAGAGCGTTCATTTGTCTCTGACTATATATGTCTTTTGAACAAATAAATAAATTAACATCTAGTAACAAGTTCCGTAACATACAGTAGTATAACTGAACGCATTTTTAAGGGCACTCGGTCGTGCGTCGCGTGTACTCAACTCGACGCTGTCGATCTGTCAATTATTTAGTCATTCCAATGTTTTCACCGTCAATCTTTACGAATGTCTGACAAAAGCTATGATTTCCCGGCGCTGCCTCTCGATGTAATTGGAGCATGGCATCAATATTCGTTAGCGGGCGTTTTGCATATTTCATACCCGGAAAGTCTGACTGCAGCGTATGAATACGAAAACAGCTGTAACCTATTTGCACCATACCTACCACCAGTTTTATATTTCGATTTTCATTTTGATGCTCCACAAGCAATTACGTTTTTCAGTAAAACAACTTAATGCTTGCTTAATTGCCCTGTTAAGTACAGCAGTTGATTTTTAATTGTGAATGAATCGCCACCCAAGCAGAGCAGATCGACAGATTACTCTTTTAATCTTACACAATAGCATATTTTATGTCTAGGTATAAGCGAACCTACTCCAATGTCAAAGCCGCATAGCTTGGTAATAGAATAAAAATAAGTAGACGACTTTTAATTTTTAAGTATCCCAAAATTTCTGTTAAATAATTTATGCATAACTATTTCTAAAGGGTTTTCATTTTCAGAGCGTGAATCTCTGAGTGAGAAAATTTCAATTTGATGTAGGACCAGTAAATTTTTTAATAGTTAACTAAGCTCGTAGGTGTATTTGATACGGGCACGGTGATAATGGATTCTAATAAGTACTTCGTCGGAAAATGCGCTCACCGTTTTGCTATGTCAAAGAAAATATGCTCAGGTGTACATTAATTTAGCGCGTCTAGTAGAGAGATGTTAATTATTTGAGACTCAACAAAGTTAACATTTAAAATTATAATATTTAAGTGAAACTTGCAGAACCTGATGCTAAATAAAAATAACTAGTGAATCGTAGGACATGTGAAAATCAGGAATTGATGAAACATCTTTTATGTCCATGCAATGTAGTTAGAACTAGAATGAGTCTTAGCGGTGCAATAACCGAAGTCTACAAGCTCTTTCTGTCCTGTGGCAGCTATATTCTGTACGCTCGAAAGAAAGTATATGAAGATCCCGAAGAATGCACTGCTTCATTTGACATTATGACATTTTTATGACCACTTCTTAGTTGTACGTGAAAACTTAAAGTTAAAATGAAACCAGTACATGTATTCCTACTATCCTAGAATATCGGCTATTTGAAGATTTGACAAGTTGCTATTTTTCCTGCAATATTGTCACACATTAAATTTGAAAAAAATTGCAATACAAACTTAAGTTTTTTATCTTTTGAGGGAAATTTTATGATGTTTTGTCTTTTTTGTGTAATATTTCAACAGATTTTTTTGAATTAAGCAAGCGTGAAAATGTAAACCATAAACAATTTCAGTACAATCGTTTTTGACAGCGTTGTATTGCACAAATATAATACCTACCACTACCGAGAGGAAATGAGTTTTCGCGCAGCACGTAGCGAAATTTACGCTGAATAAAAGAGTGACTTGTTTCAGAACTTTTATTTTTATCCAATAAAATACGAGACATAAACTCGTTAATTTCTACGTTAATATATTTGTTACTTTACAGGCAATATCTCTCAATTTATAGCTTTTACCTTGTTACTTTGGGTAATTACTTAAATTCCTTACTTAAATTCTTCAAAATAATATAATTGGGATATATATAAAATATTATTTTTTCTCATTTTTAATTATACATTATTATAATTGACTTTTCAACTTTAGCTAACATTATATATCGAATTCTTTACTCTCGTTTTTTACCTTTTCACATCAATAATATTACATTGAGAAACTAGATTTGAATTTCTGGCCCGTTTCATAATTAAATCAATTGTTTCCTCTTCAAGCAAGGTTAAAAACCATTAAAGCCGCGAGGATTTCGCCTCTGTTGTCGGCTGTAACGACATATTTAGGTTAAGAATTCGATTTAGTTGGGCCTTTCATCGAGAAAGTCAATATTGCCTGAAAATTGTTTCGCCATCGTCCAATAATTTAATTATTTGGGGATCCAATTTGAGCAGCTTTGTTGCTGCCTTGGCGCGGCGTTGGCAGTCCGCAAAAATTATTGTTTGTCCGTGCAACTATCTTTTTGTTCCGTGTGTTAATTGTTGGTACGCTAAACTAATAAGATTTTTTAATTACTTTTTAATTTTATAAAATTGGATCGTCACCATTATATTAGCTGAGAGACTGCTCACCCAAGGATCTACATACTAAGCAGTTTCCTGCGCCCTTTATCGGATTATTCAGTCCATCTTCTATACATGCAGTCCATCTTCTATTAAAAACCAGGCCAACAGCCGTCAAACTTACCTGCAATGCGCCCTGTCCTGTCCTGTGGATGTAACAACGGTAATCATAACTAATATAAGACAAGAAGGAAAATTAAATTCGTACTTCGCCCCCTTCTATTTTTTTACAAGAGGTCTCGACAAATCAAATCAACAAACGACTTGACGTCGTCTGATGGTAAGCAGTAGGTGGTGTCTATGCGTCATAATGCCCTAACAAATCCACCTTACAGGGCCTACAATAACCAATGGACACAAAAAAGGAGTCACGAAATCTCTTTCTATGTAAATTAGACGTGGAGAGAGTGTAAAAGTGACTCCATAGACACAACACACGTGCTCTTGAGTAGGAATGAAGAATAGGTCAAAAGCTATCTCTTTTTATAATGCGTACAGCGAAGAAGTATAACTCACTGCCTCCCGATATTTTTCCCGGGCGACATAACTTCGAGCTTTTGAAGACTGAATGGGGGCTTTCTAGGTAAGCATGTACCACCGTCTATTGGCACTTAATATGAGGATGAAATTATGTTCAAGAGCTTAAATATTTAAAAAACAAAAACAATTGTCCATCATAAAAATGATTTTCCTTTGCAACGATTTTATTTGCGCTATAGAAAAGGTGTGTTATGAGAAATATTATTATTATTTATGATCTGATATTTAAAGTAATTTTTAACAATTTCAATACGAGAAAAAGATTGAATCTATAAAATCCATGCACGTTTATTGTGAATATCATCCATGCTTGTATAATTAAGTATATTTAATACTTAGGTATCATTTTATGTTCTTTATAACTTATTTTGCAAGCAATTTAGTCTGGGGTATCCAATATCAATTAAGTTATTATTCGAACATCTTCATTATATTACAGCTAAAAGGCATAAATTCTTTTCGAGTTTCAAAGATAATGATTGATTTCATTCCGTCAAACAGAGGATCAATAATCAGTGACTGAATGTTCCCAACCGATGGCTCAATTATTTTGGTATTCAATTAAAGTAATTCCCAATTTCCGGGTGCTTGCTCTGCCTGCCGCAGGTGATTGGCTGCTCAACCCTTGTTTGATTTAACCCTAGGGTTGATGGACGAGGAAGGATCATAGGGATGACTCAATAGTGTATGTAGAAAAATATTGTATTGTAATTTTATATGCTACTTATAATCTTCCAACTCCAAAAATTGCAACGAAAATTCTCGGAAGCACAATTAATATAGTTATGGATGTACGGTAAGAAAAGGCTTTATTAGTTAGTTTTACTTTTTGTTCAAATAAACTTTATAGGCTGTGTATTCATTCGATGAGATGTTTTTTGTAGAAATAAGATTATAGTTTAGATCCCTTAAACTGCATGTGTCCTGGCTCGGAGGAATAAAACTAAACCTCCAAATTAGAATGTTTAGTTATTATGTTACATATATTACATCATTATGTTACATATATTAGTTACATATATCCAAACTGTACTCTTGTATACACGACGGCATTAGAAGAGTGATTAACTCGTTAATTTTTTTCTTATATCAATAGCGTAAGATACCCACAAATATCAAATCGTTATAGCCCTACACTTAATCAGCCATCTCGTGTTTACCTAGTAAACAAATTTTAGATGTTATATGGAGCAACCCTGAAAGTCTCGCTTATACTGAATATTGCTAGTTGAAACTACAAAGGATATTTCTCCATTGGCTTTGAGCCCTAAAGAACGCCACAGACTCTCACAAACAGTGCTATGTGAACATTTGTAAAACAGCTAAACACTTGGTTTTTGATGTTATTAAAGTATGTTTAGTTACAAAGCTCGTATGTTTAGTGACGTTAACATTTGTAATTATTATAAGGTAAAGATCTGAGCACTATGAACAACTTTTGAATAATGTAAGTTGGCGATGTTGTTGACACAATAAACTTACGTAAACTACACAAAATACCATATGTAAATATACATATAATGACATTGTGAGCATGGCGCAAACGATGTTTGAGATAAGTGAGCTAATATTTATATATATATCAGGTCGGAGAAAAAGTCTTTTCGCATAAAGTATGTAAATATCTTTGGCTGTACTATTTGTATCTGGCTGGTTTTGATGACAATAAAAAGGTGACATATCAAAAAAGAATCAAATTAGGAAAATTTGTTTCACGCTATTTTCATTTGTTTTCTTTATGTCAAAATGAGCGAATCGAATGAAGAAATTACATACGTTTTAAACTTTTATTACAAAAAAGGAAATAATGCAATGCAAGGCGGGAAAAAAATTGTGACGTTCATATCAGTATCAGAGTAGCACAATTTTGATGTCAAAGATGCACCTCGCTTTGGTCACCCTGTAACACATAAAAAGGACACTATTTTTGAAAAAGTGGAGCAAGATCGGTATATTAGCAGTTACGACATGGCTGAAAAACTGGGAATTAACTACAAAACAGTTTAGACCCATTTGAAGCTGGGTACACAAAAAGCTCGACATTTGGGTGCCACACGAGCTCCCTGAAAGAAACCTAGTGAACCGTATACTCATTTGCGTTCTTTATTGAGACTGTTTCGGTCTCACCAGAATTCTTTAGGCAGTGTCAGAGTCAAAACTACTTGTTGCATGTTTTTGATCCAAAGTCCCAAAATTTCTACAGCAACGGATAAGAGTTCCTTGTGGTGCCCGCTGGTAACTGTACTGAATCAGGTAACGCAGCTGTCCAGACAGGCAGATAATCTGCTTTGATTGAATTTATCAAATACTTTTATTGCCTTGAACTGCCATAAAATTGCTCAGTAGTTGTGCGGTGTTCTATGACTAAGCTCCTGTCAGGGCTCACTCGACGGTTCAGATTGTACTTTTTTGGTCCGGGATAAGAAGCATACGGTAAAGGAAGGGGTCTCCGAACTCTCGATTGAGGAGTTCCACAAGAAGGCGGAGGATGGTGCAGGTCTCATTCCCCAATCAATTACGCAGGTCCAAACACTTGGAGGTTTTCGGTCCTCAAAGGACAACCCCAAAATAAGTTGATGCTCTACATCCCAATGTAGCCCAGCAGCGATTAGCGCCATGCTGGGGGATTGGATATTGACGGTTCTTTAATGATAAGAGGTGAGTGTCCCTTAGGCTTTAGAGGTTATGTCTATGGCGCCAACCACTCTCACTTTACGTTTTCGAATCTTTTTGCCGACCTACCCGACCCTTTGTGGCCTTGTGTATTAGAGCATTCAAAAAGGTCAAATATGAAAAAATATGAATAAATCGGCCTAGTCCTGAAGTTTACGCTCGAATAATTCACGTGCAGTGCATCTCGTTCTCGCAACATGATTGCAAAAAGGACAACTGTCATATCACGAGATTAAAATGCATTCCATCATACTAAAGCATTTCCTTACCCGTCGTATTAAACTGTGTATGGTTTCTTTATAGGTGACTAAATTTTAGTTAATTGACAGTTAGAATTTCTTTTTTTGCAATCCGTTTCCAATAATTATTGATAGAATGGGATAACCTGAAATAAAATTTAGTTTTAGTGTCCTGTTGATCAGAACCATTATGCTATAATACTTAATAAGGGAGTGACCGACCTGAGGATGTCTCAAACCCCTTGGACAAATGGATTAGTAGTTTTTTTTTCTATCAATCAAATAGAGTTACGTCTAAATTATAATTAAATTGTCAATATTAGTTCGTTTTGTATCTACAGCCCGTCATTGCCTATTCCAACGGCTTCCCACTTTAGAAGAAATTTGGCGCCAACTTTTTAATTAACTTCGATTTAGGCAAAGACTTCGTAATGTTCGAGCGTAGCATTAAATTTAGAAGCGGTTGAGCTTCTGTGATTGATTTCTCTTTGAAGTTAGCAGCTCAGTCCGGCGCATTATGAGAAATGAGCATTTGGATAATTTATTAATGGTCTGTCGCAAGAAAATGCTTCGTGTACGGTATATTAAACTATAAATTTCTTTAGTAGCCTTTGACAAAATTTTGTTAAAGTGGCAACTTTACGTGACGAAATTTGTTATTATTGACATTGAAAGGATATTCTTTACAGAAAGGATATTATTCTATTCTTCACAAATAAGTGTCACTTAAGAGTACCAATAGTAAGGTACAGGGAGTTACTGCAAACTTAACGCGTAGGACTATGTTTCTCAATGATGATTCATCAAAATAATACTTGTATTTATAAAGCATATACAAATATTTCAGTCTAAATAAGCCTAAATCTTTAGTAGTTTACTTAGGAATTTCTTGAGTTGCTTCTTATCCATAAAAAATTCGTCGAAAAAGCAGTGGGGAAACAGGTATTTAATCTTACTTATTATGACGATAATGCTACTGTTCACGGGAAAAGATACCAGGGTTTCAAATGCTTTGGTATTTAATTGATACAGCCGAGTTTTGGCGTAAAACGATGAAATATGGACTTTCAGTAGTCATGGAAAATACTCGCTATGAGTTTATTGATTCATCAAAGCAATTTTTACTAAAACTTATATTCATAGCTCGATTGCTCACTCTAAAACCAATATAAAAGAATTCTGATATCTGTTTGATCAATTTCATGGATCACGGTTGACACAGTTATTAATGACATACAATGCTTACAAAAAAACCATTTTCCTTTAATAAACGGCTGAAGTTACCGCATTTTCTTTTTAAATGCGTAAACCTTTTCTTTATTTCCTTTGAATATAAACAAATTATATTTACTTTGAAAGGGCGTCCGAAATAAACAGATTCATGTTCGGCAAACATTTTTCGTGATGTACAAATGTATATTGTGTAGCATATGAATTTGAAGAAGGTCAGACAAGGGTTTTTCTGAAGTATAATTGTATAGAATTCTAATATCACAGTTTCACGCGGCTGCAATGTGATGTATGAAAACATAATTAAATTAAAAACTGCTGCTAATGTCTCTTCTAAAACGAAACTTCGTTAGAACTAATATCTGGCATTTTCACAAACCATTATCATATCACCACAGAATAATTATTAAGAGGAACAAAATTCATAGGTAATATTGGTATCTTAATCTGTCAAAATAATCATTGAATATAGGAAATACCAGTCTTTTTTTCTGTAAAGAACATTTTTTTTTAATTTTAATCTATTTTCGTCTTTACAGTCAATAGGTTTTCAGCAAATGATGATGTCATATACATAAAACTTACTACACTTCAGTGACTTTGCGTATGATTTTCTAAAAAAGTGATAACTATAACAAAATAAAAAAGCTCAAGCTAAGCTAAGATAAATGGACTCAATTACTAACTTTTGAGTATTTTTTTCCAATGAAAGTCGGGCAAGACAACAATACTGACAGCCATGCATCTAACCTACACTTTAAAAACTAAACACTCAAAAGTGAAAACAAAAAGTTTTTAACAAAACTGAAAAGGCAAAAGTAATTCCAACTAAGAAGATGTCCCATTTAAAATTATTTTTTGGAGTTGTTGCTAAGTTGATTCCAGAAACAATAGAAAGTGAAGCACCTAACCCAAAAAATAATTTAAAATGTGTTAACTACTTAAATTTATTTATTTTTGCCTTTTTGGTTTTTGATTAATCGTCAATGAGCAATTTACTCATAACTTCAGAGCCTGAAGGTGGGCAGAGCACATGGCAAAAAGTACTGAGCAGGCGCGTCCCAGGAGACGCAGCGTTGGTGGGTCTCCCACAAGGTGAACCGACGACATGGAAAAGGTCGCGATAAGCCGCTGGATGTGGACAGTTTTGAAACATGGATAAAATGATGATAATTATGAATATAATCGCATTTAATAATTAAAGATCATTTTCTCCTTTTATTAATTTTTCATTCATGCATTTTAGAGACGGGATCCGACCATGTAGCATTGTATCAAATCTTCGCAAGTTTTTCGAGGATAAAACTGAACTCGGCACTAAAAGCTCCTCATAATTGTATCAAGTCCCACAGCTGTCAGAAGCCGATGTGAAAGCGTAAAAGCGTTTTCCTGAAAAAATAATAAATGGTGTCCCAAAAATTATTAGTTGAACGAGTGGACAAACTAGATTTTTGACTTGACTTATGTTCGTCTTTATATTTATATAGAATTCAAAATTAGACAAAGTGACAGTGAAATACTGAGCAGCGTGTAATAATAATATATTTTGTATTTATATCAGCAGGATGCACCTCGAGCAGTTAAGGTTGGCTCCTGAGATGATGATGTGGGACCCTTTCATCTAAACGCAACTCCTAGAATAAATATAGACCACGCCCATATACAGTCCGTAATAATCTACCAGATATTACTTGATACCCACAATAAGGAAATTAAACAAAAAATACCTGTTACTTGAAAACACTAAGATTCTAATTAGTATTTGGATTCGAGTTTGTTCAAAGACAATAATTATTATTGCGATCTATATCCTCATCATTGTTTTCCAATTAAATTGTTGTGCATAATTTAATATACGTGATCTTGTATCACGGGTATGTAAATATATGATCTATTTCAGTTGCTATATCCTATTAGACTTTTACATTTTAATATTTCTATAGTAAACAATTATTTTAATATTTCTATAGTCAAATTGAATTTCTCATTTATATGAGAAATTAAATTTGACTAGGTACTGAGTATAATGAATCAGGCAATTGCTTTGTTTTTATGAACAAAGCAATTGCCTGATTTAAAGCAGTAAGAGAAGTCCATTTGAGTCATTGCTTCTCTTTTGAAGAAGCTGAAAATTTGTTAGTTATTCAAAGATTAATTAATCTGTGTAGTACCCATAAACCACACCCAAAAGAGACTTCTAACTACTAAATTATTAAAATTTTAATAGTTGATACTAAATCTCTTATACGTTAATTATATAGCTATCCGTAGATAAAATAATTTAAAAAATAATTTATCATATAAATAGAAACAGAAAAGCGAAAATTATTAACTACAAGTGCTCAAGTTCATACAGAGTTAACAGACATAACATTGTTCTAGTATTTGAGTAGAAAATGTAAAACAGATGCGTTCGATTTCATCAGTAACGTCTGGAATTTTATCAGTCTAGCTCGATCGTAGAGTTTCTCCGAAAAGTGTTTCCACTTTTCTAGGTTCCCAGATTAAAATATATGTTTTCAACATATATTTTTATTTGCAAACCAATATATGTTGGTGTGTGGCATGAAATTTATGATAATACTTTTAAGTACTTATATTGAACTTCAATGTATGCCAAATATTTATAAATCTACCAGAGTTCTTGTTGATAAAGTGACCAGGCGATTCTTGGGTAAAAAAGGCCACAATCCCTTTTGTTCCCGGGACAGCAATAAATAGTACATTAGGGGCAAGCCGTGTCTCGATAACGCCTTGCAATCCAAATTTTTCAGTAGATGTTCGCACATTACGAGGTGCGGTTCATTTTATTGGGGTAGCCACTGTCCATTGACCAAAGCTACCAAACTACAGTGCTAGAATGTAGTTTGGTAGCTAGATACAAATAAAGATTACGAATTTTTAACATTCAACTATTGCATTTCACCAATGAATTGCGATTTCAAACAATTATTGCGTGCTTTATTACTATTGTACACGAGCGTATACTTTTTATATATATTGTTTTAATTTTATATGACGTTATTGTTATTGTGTTTTGTTAGAACTGTCAAGTAAATAAAAGAATATAGTTATTGGTGAAGCTGCGAAATAGTTTATTTCCCTATTATAAGCATATTATTACGCCAAAACTATGACAAGGTAAGGTTGGGCATAATTTAAACTGAAATGCTATATACTGTTAATAGTTGCTACAGACCTTATTCGGTACTAGCAACTGTAAGTTCGAAGTGAAATAATGCTAAAAGTTTTCGATACCTCTGTTCTGACTAAACCAATATAGTTACGTCTCACAAAAATAGTTCAATTCTCAAAATAAGCATATCATTAAACAATTTCATTTGTACCTACATAAAAAATAAATTTTTATGGGTTTAATCTATTAGGTATTTATAGTAGGTAAACAAGTATTCCATTCTCAAATTTTATTTATAACATCAAATTCTAAGATGTATTTTTAGTTGACATATAACGTGCTGATGAAAACATACTTCTAATCTATCCCACGCATTATATAGTTGTAATAGAATGTACCCGCAGCCATTTATCTTGGCTGCGGAATAGGACTAAGACAATAATAAATTTTATCGTGACCAGTTAGTTAGCACGGGCAAAGTTCTCTCTTCTACAAGATTAAATTAAGCCTTGATTCAACTAATGTATGCGCTGTGTTATATTTGTCACTTTCAATTTATTGCAAACCGTAGAGCATTTCCAAGTATTATATATAGAGTACTATATATAATATAGAGTACTATATATAATACTTGGAAATGCAATATAACGTTCATGACGTAAAGTTCGTGATAAAAGTTTGCTACAAAGTAAAAAAAAATATTAACGGTATAAAAATTGAGCCGTACATAATTGCTTTTGATATAATATTCCATTTATGAATTCAACGTAATAGAATTCGTTTGTTTTGGTTTTTATATAAGTATCAAATTAATTGGAGTTTCTTTAGCTTCAATTGCTTGTAAATTTTGTTCGAAATAATGTCGGGCAAAACACAGCTTCATTTTTCAAGTAGAAATTAAAAACTCAAGTTAAAATAATCTTTCAGTCTTCATTCAAAGGTTCAATTCATATTTTGCCCTTTCTGCGCACCTAATTTTATATATAAATCAAATAACATACCTTACTAGATACGAATGACGAGTCGAAAAATATTCTGTTTCGACAAGGTTTCACATTTTTAATCAAAATATTGGCTATAGGTATCATAAAACATTATCTATACCAAATTTGCAAATGAAGTTATGTTTAGCCTTTGGACTCTTTTTAATAGCTTTTTAGCAGAAATAGTCGTATTCCTCCTTTGACGACCAATTGCCAAATCAATATAAAAATTCTACAACTATTAACTTTTTCCAATAACTCTGCAATAATTCATCATGGGATATATGTTCATTTCACAAGAATGTAATCCTACAGTTATGAGAATAAGAAAAAAAGAACACGTTTTATATTTCAAATATCTTATTATGAAATGACAAGGTTAAATTATACAAAAGCTTTGAAGCTTTACTATTACAGAAGAATTGTCTTAGATACAAAACCTTTAATTTAGTGTCGTACATTCTGGAATCAAATTTCAGTAAATAGTTATTGTTAGATATCGTAGTTTCGTTTGCCTTGACTTAGCAACACCGAGCTTAACGACCGTCTATGGCCTTTGATTCCGAGTATCAAGGAGAAAACCACATTTCATTGTCGTCGGCCCAACAGCCACAGACGTGCCGTCATTCGATCTGTTCACCCCAAGAGGAATTACTATTAAGCTTTAATAATTGATACAAAGAATTCTCTTGCAAATTGTCGTTGAGATAAATGCTAAATAATTACAAATACCCATTCTTTGTCTATTAGTTCATACAAAATAAAAATATAAAAACAAATTTAATTACATGAGCATACAGTCAGTTCGCAGTAATATTGCCGTATATCATATAACCGTGATATTACTTTACTTTATAAAGTAGACAGGCAGCAAACTAACGTTAAACTGTAGAATTCGCGTGTTCGCACTATATATAAAATTAGCATATTTTAAGACAGGGTGATTAAAAAAGAGAGAAAAGACAGAAAACTATTTTTTATTATTACACACATGAAATAGGTGCATTAAGAATAAAAATGTGTTAATAATGTTTTCGCAGATAACCAATTTGTTTTGTACCTAATTGTACATAAGGCTATTGTAACACTGGTTCTTAAATCTTAAGGTTAAGGTTCTTAATTCTACAAGTGCCTACCAGTTTTGTATTAAAGAAACAATCAATTAAATAACTACGTGTTATTTATTAAATAGATTATTATAACATACAAGAAAAAAATAATACCAACAAATTAAAACACTACAAACTCAAATGCTAAATACTTAAACTAGATACAGGAATAACTTTAAGAATAAAATTTATGTTTTACATTTTTACTTGGTATCAGATAATGAGCAATCAGCGCTTTGCCGGGAGTTAAGTGACTATCAAGAAAAAGATTCAGCAAGGCGCCATTTGCAGAACAAAACTTCCAGGACTTTATAAGTTTCCCGTTAAATGCAATATAAAAAATGACAAATGAATTTAACGAATTTTTTTTTCAATAATTATTTTACAGTGTAAAACGCAATCAAAAAAATGTTATCCTAAAGTTGTTCTTTTTTAAGACCTACGCAAAACCGTATTCTTTTTTAATTTCTGTAGAATTAAAAATACAATTGCAAGTAATGCAATTATGAACACATTGCAAGATTGAATGTTGAATCAAAAGAGAATTAATATTTATTCACTGGAAAGGGTTTAAATATCAAAGATATAGCCAAGCAAAGCTCACTATATAAATTATTGTTAGTAATGTTGGCATTTTTTAAATACTATCGTTGAACAATGTTCCCGCATCTTTAAAATGTTACAGTTAATTTATTAAACTTTTTTGCCTCGTAAAGCTTTTAAGGACAAATGCTACATTTTAGTAATGACTTGAGGGAAAATGAAATGTAATCTAAATGATTACAATAACAATTTAAGTTACACGAGGATGGGAATTACATGATACAGTTAATATATTTAAATTATATCCTTGAAATTTGTGACCAGAACATTGTGACCACAATAGGTATAAGAAAGAGCCATTAGAAGGTATAAAAAATTATTTATTACTTAAATTTAAAATATTTATTTACCAATTTTTTTTAATAAATTGCAATCGATTTCTCTTGCAAGGTAAACGCCGCTATATAACATTACATACATTAACAAGAAAGTAACAAAGGGCTAAGTATATTATTCAGCGATGAACATTATAGAAAACATTCAGCCTTTGGCTTTATTCATAAGACGCCATTTCAAAAAGCGCTTTAACCTGCGTAAACACCTTATAACGTGTTACGGTTCCTGAAACCATAAAGGTAGCATCGCGACCTATTCATAAGCCTCTTCAGCCTAATTACATAGCACGAAATTAATTTTAAAGAATCTCTTCACATCAGTTAATATACCCAAAATTATAACGTCGTAAGTCATAATACTTGGTGTATGTACCTACTTGTATGAAAACATGTGGGTGACAAGTAAGACGTTTGATATTATGTTAATTAAATCCAAAGATTGTCAGAATATTTTAACCCTTCTTAATAATATTACTATATTTTACATAGGAGGTATTAGAAAATACAAGCCATATTTTTTTTTATTGAATAAGAATTTAAAAAGAGTTTAAGTCTACAAAATAAACATTAACGTAACGAATATATTGGACTTTAAAATATTTAAGATGCAAGAATATAAGAAGAACTACATTTATTTTATTCATTGTCAGTAAATTTTTAGCCTTCATTACATTTTCGTAATTAAAAAAGAAATAGATTTCATTAAACTTAATACGTTTACCAAACCGAGACAAAATACGAAATTATTAACAACAGAATTCGAGTCTTCCAAATTAATTTTGAAATTAAATTTTGCTAACACGGCTGGCTAAGGTTGTCTATACTATATAACTTGAGCTTATACTCAGGGCTGCCTCATGATTTTGTTGAAAGTTATTTTGGTTCCGCGAGGGATGTTCGTTCACGTTCGCCGTCGGCATGTTTCACCCTTTCATGTCGACTGCTCACATGTTGAGTGCCTGGGGCACACTGAGCTCATTTGAACTAAGAATATCTTTATACATTCACAATCAACCGTAGAAATTGCAATAAAATCCGATTTTATGGAGTTAATTAATTGAGTTTTACTCGTGTTGATAATGAATGAAGAAGCACATGTTTGAATGATACTATTACCAAATTGCTTTCCTCAATAATAGTTTTATATTCTTATTTTTAAACGCCTGTTTCGCTCAAGCTTTACTTATTACACATTTCTGAACTATAAAGCAGAAAACTTACACATTAAATGACATTAAGGCTCACTGTTCGCCTTAGAGATACTAATTTTTTTACAGTATCCACAAACCCTATTCTTTAGAAGAAAAGTTTCTGTTGTTCTTATTTGTTCCAAACTTCTAATTGTTGTGAACATTTACAGGAAGAGAGACGCTTATTTGTTAACCCTATATATTATATTATAATTTTGTCTTCTCTCACCTTTTGATATATTTTATAAATTAGCCCTTATAAAAAACATCATAAATAAAATATATTTTTTAAATTCAGTTTCATTTAAATTCACCCCCTTTCTCGCCATCGCCCATTGACATGACTCACCGTAAAGGATAGCGTTACCCTCTTTCAAATAAATAACAAATATATATATATGTTTTTATGAATTTGTTGTTGTTGCTGACTTGCTTAGTAAAAAATTAAAAAGTAACATTTCTTCCAAAAGCACTTCGAGTTTTACGATGTATTTTTACTTATACTTGTGTTTATTCTGTATAAAGCGAGCTTCCTTTTTGAGAAAATTATTATGAGTCGAGCTGATTTGTTTCGTCACAATGAGGAATCTCAAAATCCGCTTATCTAAATGGACTTGGAAAACTGTACCCGTGGGATACCTATTTATCTTATTTAATTAGTCCTTAGGTAAATAGGGAGCCAAGATGGAGTCTTGATTAACCGTATTTTCTATCTTTTTCTAAACTGCCTTATGAAGTATTTTATAAACAATGTTTTAATAAAACTCAAAGAAAAAAAGATTAAGTATTTTCAAAAATGGTTATGTAATTGATGATTTTTTTTTTATTTAAGTATATGTATACTTAAATAAAAATTCAATAGCATATTAAACATAGATGTTAATATAATAACATAGATGCAACGAAAAAAGTTAGAACTCAACAAAATATCTTTATTAAAATGTAACCAAGAAATTAATAAATAAAATAAAATCCCTTTTTCTTACCAGTATTCATTTTATTAGAGCTTAAAATCAGACTGTTACTTTTCTGTTTACCTCGATGGATAATTTAATTAATATTTAAATTGACTAAATTTTGTCTTCAAATATTTCCTATTTGTTTATTTTTATTTTTATTATTAGTTTTTGGCATTTGAAATCAGAACAAAAACGTAAAGACCTAGAACATTCAAGATGCTAAATTACTTACACTAAGACTCAATGTTCGCTTCTATCATAGATTAAAGCTAATATAATGTGAGCAATTGGCATACAACCTGTCATTGAAAAATGCATGAAAAGTTGAAGAGTTAAAATAACATAATATAACAGTTTCGGGAACAGAACTTCTGCAAAAATATGAAGAAGATTAAGTTATTACTAATATTTAATCTGTTATATTAATAGAATAATAATTTCATAATCATGGCTCAACTCAAAATGAAGGACATAATTGATTTGTTAATGTTATGATTAATATTTAAAAGCTGAGGAGTTTTCAAGCTTCGTCTTCTCCAATGCTACATTATTCATTGAAGCAGTGGAATGCTAGAGTTACATTATAACAATTTTGAAGAACTTAGTAATTGATAATTAGTACTTGATAAAAATGTTGTATAATGAAAATGCCGAAAACATGTTGGGCCAATACAACATATCAGCACCTAATAAACTTTTATATCAATATTCTAAGAACGCTTTCATATTTGTACAAACAAATTCATTTTGATTCAGTGAATAATTCTCATAGAACTAGAAATAGAACTTCATTAATTACTAAAGGCTTATATCTCATGTACTCTCTATCATTCATTATTAAGAAACACGAGAAAGCTTCATTTAAACCCACTTTCGCTAGAATAAGCAATAATATCAAACCAGAGTCTAATCATATTTGATAACACTAAGATTTTTATTTATACCGTGGAAAATATGTTCATTCATCCATCCCTCCAAACCTTTTATCGTCCCACCGACTCCGGTATCGTCAGGACTCGGCCATATTTGCACAGATTTTACTTTTTGTTCTATATTGCTTTGAAATATGGGGTCCAATTAATTTTCTCGTTTGATACCCACGTATGAGAAGGAAACGTGTAGATTGTTTTAACAACGTGGAAAAACGTAATGAATTATTTAATAAAAATTAATCTTATTTTTGATTAAGCGCCGCATTGCTTGTTTTAAAGCGTTATTTTTGTCACATTCATTCGAAAAACACATTGCTTAAAAAGTGGGGATTGTAAGGTTTATGATTTTAATTTATTGATATACGTACTCATATTTTTGACATTAAATATTTCATTTTCAAATTTTATATGAAGGTGGAACTTCATAATTTTAACAATAATGATAACAGTTATGGTTTCATGCAAAAAATAGCACGAATTAAATCTAATACTTAGTATAATTTTTAAATAACTTTCATAAAAATCTACATTGAGCTGTCAAGAAAATTGTTGTTATATTAAATGCGATTTAATTTTTTTACCCTTTTAGACACAAATTTTTCCTGTTAATCGCTGTGGCTTTTACCGTGGTTTGAAGTAGGCGAAACCATTGGTGATATTAGCCCCTAAGGCTATACTTTCCTCCGGGGCATTTCCAATTTTCAGTACCACTTTCTGGGGTCTCATTGTCATTTAAAGTCTCCAAGTAGATCAGTTCACGTGCGTGAACTAAGCTCTTGCAAGAAGCGCCAATGACCATAGTGCTATGTACCCTAAATGATATTATAATATTAACTTGTTCTGTCGCTCATTGCACGAATTCACATATGTTACTTTAAACAAGTCTTTAATATAACGTATTTTACGTCTATTTAATTGAAAATGTTATTAACTTAAATTATCGCATTAGGGTTGATGGTTAAATAAATATAAATAATAATGTTATTTAATGTGTTAAATAAATGAAAATTATAAAACAATAGAAAACATATGCTTTCATACAAAATGCTTACCGCTGAACTGTGATATTTTAATATACGTGTAAAATATGAAAAATGTTGTTTTAATTAACAGGTTTGTAAGCTAGTCACCCATTGTAAAGAATTTTAATGCCTTTTGTCTAGAAAATTTGAATAATATGAATGGTACAACGGACGTCAGGACGACTGACGACCTCAGCTTTTAAATATTTCATATGACGTCATTAAAACTAGTTTGCTGTAACAACTTACGTCACTAACCACGCTCTGAAACGTTTTAATAAAGAAAGAACACGTTATTTTCTTGGCACGAGAATTGTTCAGAATTTTCGTTTCAACAATTTTGCTGTCGCAGGGCAGAGTGAGCAGTTTATTGCATTCACGAAGTAAATTATTGTACCTGAAGTATACTTAAGAATTATCATAAGTATAGTTTAAGATAGAGTTCCCACTATACAAATATCAACCACAACGGTTATGTGAATCCGGGACCTCTGAATTAGAAACCCTGTCAATCAAATGAAACAAAAACGTGATCAAAAATCGTAAATTTAGATTAATTAAAATGATGATCATAACATACCGATTTAAAATATATTTACAATTGATAATTGCGTAACAATTTTGTAGTTTGATTTCACAGGTGTGTTTCACGGATTGATAAATCTTAATTTTCAAAATAGTACAAAACCCAATAAAAATATATTAACGTTTGATTACTATACACACCGGATATACTTAAAGATTTTTAGATATCAATATCAACATGAGTTCTCACAATGGATCTACTAAAAATTTGAGATATTAGATGCGAACTGAACGACTTTTTGAAACGTAAACTTGATAAGAATACGAAACATTACGTTTGTTAGAGTAATTTAATACAGGCAATAAATAATTCTAGAAATAGAATAGAGTTAAATTTCATAATTATGTGACTTTCTATGAATCAGATTTTAAGAAACGAAACTGTATTTGCGTAGCGGTTTCCATATTTATTAAAAATTCTGTATTTTAAAAATATTTTTATCGTTTATTAGTATACCAATTTAGAATGCTTATTCGTTCATAATAATAAAAAATCTAAGTATTCATGCCAGTATATACAGTAATTAAACGTCCCACTGGTGGTCACAAATCATTATTCATGGGGGAAGCGACTTGCGAAGTATAATACCTGCACGCCAGCCCAATGCAGCTTAATGGGTGAAAGCAGAAAAATAAAAGCTGTAGAAACCGAGACTAACCAACCAACGTGCCTTACGAATCACGGAGTAGTTCGAGATAACAATTTATAAACTCATCTGAGATCAAACATGGCTGTGTTTTCGTATTCGAAGTCAGAACACTCAAACTCTTCCCCAGCGAGCTTCACAAAAGTACTAGAAATTACCATACGAAAATATTTTACGTTCACAAGTATAATGTCAAAGGAACAAAAACACCTTTCTCCCAGAAACTGGGAATAGAACTATTTGTCAAGGAGACGTCGAGTGATCGAAGCGAGGTCGCCATATCTTAGTACTAATAAATTTCACTCAAATACTACGCCAAGGTTGCCCTTATTTTTATAAATTTCTTCTCCAACATAATCTGTGCTGACAGGTAAATTAAAACAATTGAGACGAAAACGATGTTTTAATCTAAGAACTCTAACTCGAACTATGTTGCGAACCAATCGTACATTAGAGTATAAATCTTCTTTGGGCTATTAAAGTGGAATTTTAGTAGGTTATGTACAAAGTGACGCAGAAAGCAGTGTCTTATATCACGGGTGCAAACTTAAATCAAGAGCGTAACAAAGAACTCAGGTTAATATCCGAGCGTAGCGAAGATGATTAATATGTATTTAAATCTGGAGCGAGCGACAGATTTAAGAAGAGTCCCGAGTGCAGCGAGGCACTCAAGCACATCCAAGTTAATAAGACTATTGCTTTACCTGAGGAATATACTCTGCTTTTCTTACAAATTGATAAGAATGTAATTATTTATTTAAAACTACATATACAATAAATCATATCATACATAAAATAATATTGAAACTTACCTACTTTGAAAAAAAAACATGGAAAACTTGGCTGTATACGCTCGATCCCTTTATTGTAGCGCTTAAAATAATTAACATTTGAAACTCTGTAAGCAACTTGGAATAAAAGATCTCGCTTTACAAGAAAATTGAAATGATTAAATTTCAAAGAAATTCGTCATTGCCTTTCCCAGTTGGGATTAACGGAACTACTACTACTGTAGGTAACTTGGCAGTACATTTTTTTATTTTTTTTGATTACATGGATTTTTGTATCGTTGAGATTTACGTCTCGTGAAATATATCATTGGACTAACTTACACGACAAACGTTGTTTTACCATAATTTATATTGCAGATGGAATGTGAAGATTTAAGAGCAAATTTCACAATAGTATCTGTCTTTCCACTAAAAATGATTTTTTCCACATACGAGTTGAGCAATTTATAGAAACGAGTCTATATGACACAAAAAATCACTATTGATTATAGGTGTCCGTTTGTCACGAAATCCTCGCTGAGGGCGCTCGTAGTTTTGCCAACAAATTATTTTTCATTTTGTATTGGCCTGACCTACAACGGGACTCGTTCATCAGACTTGTTTTTGTACAATACATATGTACTCCAAAAATATCTTTATTACCCACACAAAAATATACTTTATTTCAAAACCAGTAAGTCCTTACATCACGTTTTGTCTGAAATTGTAATTTCGTATATTTTGTATCCGTATGAATCATAAAACGTTTAAGCGCACGTGTGACACGATTTGCTTTCCTCAATTTACGATATAAATTTACAAGATACTATTACAATATTGTAATTCCTATGACAACGAAATAACAAAAATAGAAAACCCAAGTTACTTGCGTTATGTTGGTATGCTAATTGAAAGCCATAATTCATAGACTTTACCTTATCTAAAATGGCCCCTGGGGCTAAGTAAAACAAACCTTTAATTTTATTGTCATTAGAACGAGATGGGCACAGGTCTATTAATTTTAGATTTAATTAATTACAGTTCTATATGAATCCAAAATATGATCTAAAGAGAAAAAATATTGAAGTTGGTATAAACATTTTGGTTGGTTGTTATAAACAGTTGGTATAAACAGATTTTAAAGCGGATTTCAAAGATTAGCGGGTATAATAAAGTGGTATAGAGCTTGGAATGGACTGATCTGTGCACGTGACATTGAACTTAACACTAACCATGTTTGGACATAGATAATTTTTTTTTTCAAATTTAGAACATTGAAATTGAAATAGAAGTAAAGTGATTAGTCGCTATATTATTACAAGCTCATTTTAAGATATTTAATATTGTTAACAGGCTTCGTAACATAAGTCGATACTTTATAATTTTCAAATTACACAAAGAGAACTTAACTCAAACGTGATTTTCACTTGAAAACATACATATTTTGACATTGAGAAACCTTTGATGCCTTAACCAGATATAAAGTGAAAACAACATGCAAATGCGAGTTTTCGTGAGTAGGTCCCTATCTTCACCTCCCCTCCTTCTTTTTTATTAAAGATTTTTGTACTTTTCATGAGAGATAAATGTGAGCAAAATAACTGGAATTTCAAGATATTTAGAATACAATTATGCCTTTGATAATTATAAACAATCAGCAGCTGCCCACGTCTTTGCACGCGTGAGCTATAGGAAACTAATGTCTGTCTCAAGAAACTTCAAGGGCTTCTATATTACAGGAGATCTAGCAACGCTGCATTCTTATCATTTAAAAAGCAAGTCACATGTAGAAATATAGCCTAAAATAGGAAGTGCACTAGATGCCTTTTGCACTGGATGGGATGGCCATTAAGTGCATCTTACGGTTCACCGACGTTTCCAGTATGCAGAGGCTCCCCAGCCTGTACCCCAACGTTGCCATACCCAACTGAAACTTCAATAAAAATGTTTCTTTCACTTTAATCGACTTACGGACTTTTCTCTTAAGCATGCTTTTATCATGATGGATTAATCTAAAATAATTATGGAGGTCAATACCTCCATTGTGACAACCACTTTTACACCTTAACCACATACCACTACCACCATTATAAAGATGGTCTTGCCTTGTGGGACGTATATGTAAATAAGTTGTTTTTTATAAACTTCGATTGGATCCATCAGATTACCAATGGCTCCATGTATAAAATGTTCTTCAGGTTTTTCTTATCTTTATTCATCGATTTTATTATTCCTCTTTGTTTAAAATGGCAAACCTTTTCCTCTCCTTCATTCCACTTTTGCTATAAAAGTTAGATTTTTGGCCATGAACATGGCGACACAAAGAAACTATGTCCCAACGCGTCACTGGAACAGTCGTTTTTCATTTACAGCCCATTAAATGTACAGTTCCGAGCTCATACGATAGTTGTTACCCCAGCCATAAACATATACGACAGTACATAAAAACAAGAAATAATACGTTCCGATATTAGCTAACCGCAGCCGCCAACATCAATAAAGTTTTGACGTAAAAATTAAAGCTCAAATCAATAAAGAATGAAATAAATATGGCGCCCTGTTAAATAAGTTTATGTACCTCTTTCGATGAAAAAATATAAAATCTCTATTTTATTACTTTCATGATTTGGAAAACGGAAAGTCTGAGACTAACATTCAGTTTAAATTGTATCATCGAAAGGGATACATAAACTCATTTAACAAAGCGCCGTATCCCACCGTACTTCCGTAAACGAAGTTTCGTGTCCGTAGTTTGCTTTACCTTAATGTCGTATATTGCTGCGCGCTCTGTTATTTTACTTCAGAGCGCATACAACACGGTATAGCGAAGAACGAGTCCAAAACTTCACTTACAGACAGAAATAATAATATTAACCAATTTTAATCCGAACTTATCTTGACTAAATGTACATACAGTGTGGTGCCAATAAAAAAACTTTAAATTAATCAAATCAATAAGATGAAGTGCCTATTATCGATTGTATGATGGAGAGTACTCTGAAGAACTTTTTGACTACATCCCTCTCTCTCTTTTTCTACTCAAAATCACTCGTACTGATCTACGGAGTCACTCATTTTTCACCTCTACTTTACTCACAAAGAGATTCGGTAACTCTTTTCTTTACCTCCTTTATATAACATGGGTTCCTTAAATGCGTGAAAAGGCACTTTCTAGGACGCCAGGGCGGAGTTGACTAGGGCAGTATGTGGCATGCCACACTAGCTATCTTCACTAATAGACTCCTCCTACTGCTTATCATCAGGTAGTCACGAGATCTGCGTTGCTTTATATTACAAAAAAATGTAACTGAACTGCCACTACAAAAATATTTATAAAAGCAAATATTTTTATTTTTATTTAATTATTGATTCTAATTTCAATGCCATTTATGATGACTTTTTCTTATGATTTGTTTTACATACCTCAGACGAAGTCATTAAAAAAATCCAACTCTAGTCTTTTTCTGTACCATACAAAATATTTTAAACAAAATTTAAAACGTTGGTTTTTTTTTATTTTAGTCTACTTAGTCGACTCCTGGGAAACAATTTTGACACTCAATTAGCACCACTTTGGATATCTGATGTTAAAAAATAACTTTCACGAACAATTTATAAATGTTAAATAAATCTGTTACCTATGTTTGTATGTGTTGGTTTCATTGCTTTTTTCCAATAACTATTCATAGCAGGAAAAATATTTTTGAATTTGCCAAACACAACTTTATGTTAAGGGGCAAACACCCATAAAAGCTTATGACTTGTTGTAAATAAGTACGAGAGTAGAGAAATATCATATCATAATGTTTTTCTCATAAGTTTTCATCACAGTAAAAATACATACGCTATTTTAACACGAGTCTAAAAAATGCAGCGAAGACGCGATGACGTAACGCCAATGTATTATAGTATGACACATACATATGCCTTCGACTGTAACATTGTTTTGCATTAATAATGTATAATAAATGTATGATCAATAACAAACGTGTTATACGACGCATTTTCTTATAACTTAGTTTCGTACCTTGAAAATATTTTTCTCTTACATAACAGAGGAACGTCGTTTCAAACAAACATCAAAGTAATGGCTCGGTTCGATAAACATCACACGATTTATTCCTGGGGATTGAAACATTTCCATTGAATAGGATAAGTAATTTATTGGCGTGTTAGGCAGTAACCGTAATAATATTTTAAAAAACATTTTTAACGGCAAAGAGAAATATATTATAAAAATCTTTTGTTAGATAAATAAGAAAATCCAAAGACTTCTCTAAAAGCCCCAGTAGCTTAGTGTTTTAGAGCAGTACATAACCCTGATAATGGCAGGTCGTGGGTCTGCATCACACGTCAATATGTCTTTTTTGTATCTGAATATTTCTCTTTAAAACTTTCAGAACTCTGATAATAGAAGATATATATCAGTTTCAAAGTGGTTTCCGTTATAGAGATGATAGGTGCTTCACATATTTCGAAGTGTGTAGGCTTTTGTGTTAAAATAATAAAATAGAAACTTTATTATTTTTTTGTATCTATAATATTCCATTATATTCTGTATATATAAAAAATGCTATTGAAACAATGTTGAATTAAATAAATAAATAAATAATCTGAGGTTCGTAATTTTCAAATCAAAATTATGTTTTGTACAATAAAAAAATACATACGTTTATACTTTTTTTAATGTATACTTTTTATTCTACTAGCACATCAGTTTCAAAGTGATTTAAATAACAAAAAGGTTAGGTGCTTAACAAATTTCGAAGAATGCAAGCTTTTGTACAAAGGTTATTATAATAGATATGTTAAAACTATTTCTCAAAATAGTTTGTTCAAACAAAGTGGTTTCCGTATCTTTACAAATTGATGATAAGGTATCCTGCTTACTTCCAATTTATATTCGAGTAAAGTAAGTATCCAGCAACAAAAATATATCGGGCAAAGTTATCTATAATGTACGACGTATCGGACATTTTCGCGTGTTATTCGATCCCACAGCTAAAGTTATTCTGAATAACAAAATACCTATGTTTCCCTGCCCAGTTCCCTGTTCCCGTACTAGTTTTTGGAATATTTTATTAATGCTTTATAAGATTAGATTAAAGATAGTTTTACTGTATAATACGATGGCGAAAACGTTTCTTTACATTTTAAATGAAAATTCTTACATGTAGAGACATGATCCTGTTGCTGTAGACCTTTTGGGATTTTTGATCAAAAAAACGCAAAAAGTAGTTTTGGCAGTCATCTCTTGATGTTAACCTAACACTACCTAAAGAATTCTGAAGAGACCGAAACAGGTGGAAATCAGAAGATGCAAGGTCAGGGCTATATGGCGGATGCATTTACACCTCCCAGCCCAACTCTCTTTGCTCAATTTTTGTTGAATGCCTAAAGATGTATTTGGTTTAGCGTTATTGTGATGAAAGACCACACCCTTTCTATTAATCAATTCCGGCCGCTTTCTCTCAACTTCTTGCTTTAATCTCATCAGTTGTTGGCAGTAGAGATCCGAATCGATGGTTCTGCCCGGCGGTAAAAGTTTATTATGAACCTTATTGCGAGGTAACCCATGTTTTGCAACAGTCTGTGAAGCCCGAACTTAATTTGTTATTTGTAGTGATTCTTCATTTAGCAGAATGAATTTGAGCCAATACGCTATGCATATTTAGCATAACTCTATTTAGCATTTAACTCTAAAGTAAAAATACTGGTATTTTCAGATTTTTTTAAAATTATAAATTATCAAATTATAGCGTAAGCAAGAACAAAAATGTAATATTTTTACATAAATCTCCGTCTAATTTTAACCAAGGAAATGATTAATTGGCTAATTATAAAAGTTAAAGGAAAATGTTGCTGACTTTTAGAAGACAGCCAATAAAATGAGGCAGAAAGTTAAGGCCAATTTAAACCCGGACTAATGTAATACGGAAAATTTAAAATTTTAATAAAATGTCTGTTCCGGAAAGTTTTAATTATTCAGAGTCTTAAGTTAGGTACAAGTCACAAGTTGCGAAAACCTAAATATTTCGTAGTATTTTTTTCTGAATTTTATATTATTTAAGAATTGAATTTTTTGATTATTCCCCTTTACTCTAAAGCCATTATTCTCAAAATTTAACAGGTCATACATTGTTTCCACTACTAAGTTTTCAGCATTTGATTACATGTAGAAATAAGTTTTATACTTCAAGTGGATTGCGTTGCGTTTGCACCTTCAAGTTTATTATTCAGTGTTAGTAATCCTAAAACAAAAATGAAAAAATCATTAAGAAAATTAAGTGTAAAATCATTAAGTGTAAAATCATTAAGATCATTGTATTTTATATAACAAAATTCGTTTGGTTCTCCGAATAAAAAGATAGATAGATATATTTTTTAATCGTAATGATTTCGAATAAATCGGAATTTAATAGAGGGGGTACAAAGTCTTGTAAATTCGGATAATTATTGAGTTAGAATAATTATAATAAGGGGTATTAAGTTATTTTGGACTTATTGGAATTAGGAATAAATATTTAAAATATTCGGTGTTGTGCTTGAAGTTGTTTTTAAAACCGTTCTAATGAAGTTTATGTAGTATTTTATAGTGTACACCGGTTTCTGTAAGTGTCAAAATATTAGATTGTTTAAATTTTAAAAATGGAATAAGAATATCTTAAAAGACCACTGCCCATTACATAGGTACAGATTGTATTTTTAACACCAAAATATTACGTATATAATTTAATTTTAACTTTTTTAAGTTTTTCAAATTAATTTTTATAGGTATTGAAAATAATGCTAAAATTATAATAGTACATTATGATACAACTTTGCTAAGTTGATCATTATACACGAGGCATTAAAAGAAGGACCGCAGACGAGCTCGGTAAGGAAGCTGAGTGTACAAATGCAACACACGCATGACGCTATAAACAAACACGTTAAAAATAAAATATGAAAATTATGGTAAGTGGCGCGCAAGTTTTATTCATATAATTTATTCAAATAAAATTGTTATGAGAACCTTAATGAAATAAATTACCTACTTACCGCCTCCCTTACAAAAGAGACAATAAATAAAACAAACAAAAAAACTCAACTACTAATATGAATATTGCCGAGGTAACTGTGTAAATGAAGTCAACCAATAAGGTTCTTTGATCAGCTCGTTGTGAACAACCACAGGATCCCTTCACAAGCGAGCTAAGTAATTCATCCCATGCAAATTTTGCCGGCCGACTAGGCGTGTACGTGATGAATCCACCGTTCAATTGCTTGCTACATTATACATTAAGTCAGTTGTAGCCAACCTGAGATTGCGAAGTTGGGATGTTGTGCCAAATTATTATGTACTTAGCCAAAACTCGTCTAATTCAGAAAAGCGGATAATTATGCTTCGGCAACTTTACGTGTTTTGATAAAACATTAAAGTTCTTACCAAAACTGATTTTATATTTTAAGAGAAGAAGTTGTTAATTATTCATAAACATGAAAACTGATCGAGGAAAACATTACTTAAATAGAGGTTCTAATGAAAAATTTTTAATTTCGTTTAAGGTGCCTACGATTTAAAGTCATTCTCAGGTACATTTAATTTATCTCAATTAAGGTAAGAATCATGAAATAAAAAGAGTTTGTGCTATAGATATTTAATAAATGAAAAATATTCGTAATAATTAATTTCACTGATAAATAGTAACATACGGAATGCAAACCAGAAACCTACAGGTTTTTTATATATATATACTCGACCGACTGTTATTGCACACCTCTATAATAAGTATTAAAATTTCTGTGGAAAACTCGAGACGACATAAATACAATATATTTACGCTCTCAAAAAGGGTTGGTTATAAACATACCATAAACAGATAGCTAATATAACAATTTGATAATATTTGATAACTTTATTATGAATGGGCTCTGTTGCCTGTGATTAATAGTTTGTTGCTAATTCACTGCATGAAGGTTGTCAATCACTGGCTGAACAAAGAGGCTTTGAGGCAGTTTGTGGCTGAATACATCATCAGTCCGCGTAATACTGGTCAGTAATTTCACTATATAAGTTTAAAAACTTATTTTTTTAAGTAAGTACTATATTATTGCATTATACCATCTGATAATATCATTTATTAGAATCAAATACTGGAATAACTCTATGGGAAACGTTTTAAATTAATATTTCACGTATTCACCCAAACATAAACGAGCCGTACATTAACTAATCAATTTCATATTATTTATTGATGCGCACATAACGCAATTATATTATTTATTGGGTTGTGTTTTTTGAAATTAATGAAATTATTTATTTATTCATTCACTCGGAGCATTAAATGGGCTCGAATAAGGATACATAGCGAGAACAGCGTGATCTTGTCTGCAGATGCTGATATATAAACAAAATTGTAGCCCCCCTTTGCGATTGACCAATGATATAATCTGAAGGCAGCTAGGCGACAAGGATTCATTTTATTTTTGCTTGTACTACCTTTTGTTTTATAATTAAGTGCAATGATATTTATATAGCATATTAAAGGTTAGCTTCAACTTCCAAATAAGAAGAAATAAAGATATCTTAATTAAAATATAATAAAATATAAATATAATAAAATATAATATAAAAAGAAATAAACATTCATAGTGAAAAAGAAATTTGGGGCTGATATTTATAAAACTAAACGTGAGTTTTTTCAGCTGAAATGAAAGAAATAGCTTCTAACGATGAATAATAATTTTCACTCTCACACCTATTATCTAGTCCAAATTAAACAACGTATATTGTTTGTGTTATGTATGGAAGGAAGGAAGGATAATGGAGAAATATAGACAGTAAATATACTAAATCAATATACAAACACGCATACTCGTGAACTAATTTTCGTACTCATCATCAAATATCTACCCCTAATGGGATTCAAAACCAGGACCTCTGGCTAAGTAAAGATACAGACCATTTGACTATATACAGAAAACCTACCTTCTGTATATAGTTATTTTAATTAGTGTCGGCAATAGATTGTCGCCCTCTTCGTCATTTTGATGTACAATTAAGATATATTCTACCAACTGAAAAAAAAATCTCTTTAGTCTGAACACTATTTCACATTATTTTCTTAGTAACTAATAAAAATCGGTTCTCGTCATTATTTGAGTGATATTTTATTAACTAAACAAATTGTGAAATTCGATGCTCACTAACACCTTAGATGCTCGATATTTGTAAACAAAGGTATACTTTTCAATTTCCATAACGACCTACTTTACAGGAAACAATTTCACAGCACAACTGACCGTCCAGAATACAAAGAATTCAATTTACCTAGCGCACGTACACAAAGATATATGTAAATTTTTATGTTTGTGCAATAAAATGTTAACAAAACCAGTGACTTCCGAGAGGCCCCGCTGAATATTACAGGACGTGCCAGGATAACGAATTTCGGCACGGCCGGCCAAATATATTTATTTTCTTGGTCAAATACACGATAAATATGAAAAATGTAATATTCTCACGTTATGTGATTGGTTAATGATGATTTATATATACGAATATAGAATAAATGCGCATATTATGCACACTTTAAATAAAACTTCTACATCTATAGCGTTTCAATAAGAATAATAGTGCAAATTAATACCAATAATGGTAATGCAATTGTATTTGTAATATGGTGACGTGGACTTTTGTTTTCCTTCGACAATAATTTAAATTAACCACTCACGTCTTTAAAGAAGTCTATGGACACTAAAATATTGATGGATTGTTTGATTATAGTCCTGTTTGCAAACCCAGGAATTCCTTGTTCGAGTTACGATAGCAGCTCAAATTAACGACCACTTAAGGTGCAAATTATACCATAAGAACTACTATTTTATGAAAATAGAAATATTGCTATTGAAAATGAAAAAGTCAACCTTGTTGCATTAAAGTGTTTAAATGACATTCAAGGAAGTAAAGTACTTATGCAAAGTACTTATTCATTTCAACAGACGTGTGATACAATGAACTTACTAGTCAAACTTGTCTGCTTCTGCACCATCGATGTATATTTCTATAACTATACCACACAATAAACTGTGATAAATAAATTGGGCTTCATAAATCAGTGTTAATGTAAAATACTAAACAGTAGATCATTGATTCATTTCAAAAATAATTACATATCTCTTTCTCCCTACGCACTGAAGATTAGGTCAGAAATCATCAGACACAATGTACATCTCTCGATATAGAACACAAGCGCTCAACAGGGTCTCTTCGTAAGTGAAAATTGCGAAATGTTTTAGGCGAAACAGAAAATTGAAAAATGTTGCCTAACAATCTGTTGTTGGCATTTGACAGTGCTCCACGTGGTTGCCGGCGATATGCGTCACTCCATTCAATTGCTGACATGGACCATGAAAAGAAGTGTGAATTGGATATTTTGCGGGATAGCATTTATTATGAATTTTTTGCCTAACATTAGTAATTTGAACAGAAGAACTTCAACTGCTGTAACACAAAAATTGTAAGGTATATTGATTTTATTGTATAATATAAGATATATTGATTCCTTAGACGTAGAAAAATCTACATTCCCAAGCAAACTAAACAAGAAATTTGGAATGGAATATAACTCCAGATTGTAGATCTAAGGAAGGTGGTGTGTCTTAACGCCCTTGTGAGGCAAAGTGCAATATTGGATAAGTATTACATAGACATTAACGGTGTAATGGTCTGATGGCTTCCTTATCGATCACTAAAAGAAAGAAACTCTTTATTTTCCCCCAAAGAACACATTTTTGTGATTGATCGACAAGCCTATCGACATGCATGTTGTTGTTTTGGAATGTCTAACGTTGTCATTATTTCGACATTCTGAAGATAAACTTACACGTATTAATTTATTAATTTTAACATTGTTTCAACAGTATTTATTATACATACAATATATCAAATAATTACCCAATCAATTATAGAAACACATATAATTTTTAAAGTGGTAACGATTACTAAAGAAAGCTTTAAATATGTCAAATCTTCATTCTTCGCATTCCAGGGAACTGAGCCGCGGTTGTTGTTGTTGCCCCTTGTCGCGTCAAGTTAGCCTTAGGTTTTAAGTTTTTATATCAGAAAAACCTACCGTGCCGATGTTTTTATCCGTTAATAAGTAAACTGAAGTTTTACTTAATCGCCTACATTTCACTACACAAGAGGAGGCCGCAACACCAATTCATCAACATCATTGCAAATCACGTATTTGAAAATCGATTTGAAAATATTATTTATACCACATCCGTCAAAATATTCCACATTATTTCGAACTTTGTAGTAACGTCTCACGTGATGACAAGCCTGTAGTGAGACCCTTGTGTGGCACGATAAAGCGAGCAGCATTCAGTAGTCAAAGGCATTCTCTGCGCTGCACAATATTGGCATTATTAACTGGGTCTATTATATATATTGTTATACAATACAGAAGTCTGTTTCTATGCATTTGAAATGTTGTTATGGGTTATTCGTTTCCGGATTATCACAAATTTTATTCCAATTCTATTGTGAATAAATTTAAAATAATGTTCTATAAAGTTTTTATATCCTAAAAAGTTAGAGCGAATATCTTCAATAATATATATATCATATATATATCATATAAATAATTTTTAAATTTACATTTTGCACTCTGTCGTTACTCATATTAAATTTAAATTTATCAGAGTATAAAACAACTAGGCTTTCAACGCGTAGCAAAACACCGGAATTGTATATTTCATCTCTCATCACAGAACATTCTAGAATAACGTTTATTACGTTGTTGAAATATGAAACACCACTTTTGCAGAATTGCCTGACAACTTATATCTTTTCATTATAATGAGAAGGAAATAGAAGCTAAAATATATTTTTAAATTCACAATAAAACTAGTAAAATTCGCTGCTACTTGTACCTTATTAATTAAATAGCTGTTAGTTGAAGTGACAACTTGTTATATAATGAACAGTTCAAATAGAAACGGCTTGAACCTTTTTATCAAGTAATAAAAATTGACATACAACATACAGGCTAAATAAATTACTTAATGAATTCCAGGAACCCTTGGTTCGGGTTACATAAAAGAAGTCCTACGTCGATAAATTACACATCTTACCTTACTGGACCCTTGTTCTTTGTCCTTATACATTGATATCTCGTGGCGAAATAGGGTTGTTACATTAGAAATTAAACAGCTCATCATTAAAAACCATCTCTGTTTTATATTTCCTTGTATAAAAAGGGAGATATAAAAATAATGTTATAATTATCCCATATAACCTCCTATCCGTTGCCAATATTATTTATCCGAAATATGACTCTATTGACTAATCATATTTTTATAAATTCGTCATGCCGTTGACTTTATGGGGTAATAAGGTAGATAACACCGTACCGGAGCTCCCCTTGGTGTAGGCTGAGTGCCTCTCCCTTAGCACGAAGGCCCTCTTGCGGATACGGCTACTCGAGGTAAACCAGAACCACAGAGCGCAGAGCCTCGCCCACTGCCAGCTATGGTTGGTAGTGCGATGTTATGGGAGGCAGCGGACGTGGAACATGGCAATACTATTCCCCACTATAAAACGAGCTGTCAATTATTAAACTCTTTAATTTAATTTGTTTTTTGAGAGGGAGAGGAAACCTCTAGCCGTCCCTTTCTGGCATAGACGAGTAGGTCCGATAAGGCGGGTGCATTATACAGGCCACCAAGTCTGAAATTATCCAAGTATCTGAGCAATCTCCATCGGAACAAAATTAACACAATCTCCAATCATGACCATTATGCCAAATTGCTTGGTTATTGGTCTGGTGTAAATAAAAAGGTACAATTATTAAATAATATTTAAATCCATATTTAAGGCTGCAGCTCCAACTTTCCTTAGCCCTAATATAAAATAAGTAATAGTCATGCCTTATTATAACACCGACCGTATTAATTATGTTTCGAAAGCTTACGTCCCCCATTGTGCTAAGTAATGACTAAAAGATGATACCTCACCCTAACATTATTAAGTATATATTCTGTACTGAAAGATACTTTTTTGGTCAGGAGAAAATTAGACCACTCAGTGTTCATGGCAGAAACTCCCTTGAGGTTATTTGAAGAATTGAAGAAAAAGACAATTACTATGGAAATTTATTTTTATTTCACCATTTTGAATATTCTCTTTATTGAGTTGCCGATTGTTTGTAGGCTACATTTCATAATTGTTTGACGAATAATATTTTGAGAAATCCACTATGACCTTCCTTCATCTAACCCCTACCACTTTACTTTAACGTCAATGTGACACTCACCGAATTACGAAGCAATGGATAAGCCATTTGCTTGCTTGTTATTATTTCAATTGTCAAAATTAGTTTGCGATTCGGCCGGTAGGACTTCTGAGAAACGCCAGTAACGCCATTACTCCTCGGTTCGTAATCATAATAACAAACTCCAATAGTAATACAGCTTCGTACTTCGTAGCAAAAATGAAAAATAAAAGGTAAGTAAATTGATAAAATAAATCCTTCAATTTTTTCCGCACTCACAAAAATGTATTCATAGATATATCTATAGATTTTAAATATATATTATTATAGAATCAACGCAGTAAAATCTAATTTATTTGGAAAATGCATAATCAGCTGATTCAGCTCATCACATTAAGATGACATTGCCAAGGTTCCGTAACCAGCTCGGGTAACGGTTACCATAGCAACGCCTTCTAAAAGGAAATTGCTATTCTCCTGCGTTTAATAAATCACCCCTCAGGTAAAATTTAATATCTGTGCATGAATCGCGCAGAACCTATAGTTGCGAATGGCGCCAATGTGATTTCCCTGTTTACACTGAGATTATGATCTCGATTTGAAAAAAAATTTATCGTTATAATTTTATAACGATTGTATAAGACATAAATTTGTTTCTGTTTTTAGACGAACATTAAGTCGTATTAAATTTAATAAGAAAAAGTGGACTCCATGAAGATATTTTTCTCGTTTCAATTATTTGACTATTGTCAACTAATGCTTGATTTCAATCATCTATCTACAGGTGTTTTTACTAACTTTTAAAAGTTCGTTTTTGTGTAAAAGTGCTTGACCTATACCTTATAACTTATTTGAAAATTCGATCCTTGAAAAATCTTGAAAACACCTAGATCTTTAGGATATCAAGTGGGGGCTCGGTGCCGACTACTGGGTAAGCTACCTTCACTACACCCACCCTTGAGACGTGCTCTGAATTATCTCACTATTATCTAAGCTCTTTGCTTATGAAACGTAACATGAAGAAGTGTCTTATTGTTTAGATTTAATGAAGTATTCATATTTAGTACGTAATAATAAAGTGTGTAACACAACAAAAAGGTCTGTATATATATTCTGTATATATATCGTCAGTCTTAAAAATTTTAGTAGTTTAGTAGGCTTTTAAAGAACTAACCAATTTTATTCTTTTAAAGCCCCAACATAGACATATTATAAATGAAAATCACCTTTTAATAAAACGTGGTCAAAATTCTGTCAAAATGATAACTGCTTTAATTAAAATATCAGACTTATAACAACTATAACTTTTTCTACTTGGCCTACGGTTGACTTTAAGAGAGCCATATATTTAATGTCCACCATATATAACAAATTTTATGGAGATTTTCAACGCGTCTTTAATAAATCGTTATATGTTTGTTGAAAAGAATCAGTTGGAAATATTTAGTACATATTGTGCCATTATTGTTACATTCATGCAAGTTTAAACGTGGGTATTTATTTTTTCTATAAACAAATCTAATATTTTTTCAACATGTAAAAATTGTCTATGGAATTGATTTTTTAACTAAGATTTATTGAATCACTTATAAATTATTGGAATACTGAGCAAGCAAAGCAAGAGTATCTATATTATTTTATATGTATTATTTATAATATCAAAGTAATTACCACTTAACTTACCTACTAAATTTAAAAAATATATTTAAATTTGATGAGCTTCTGAGCCCACGAGAGCCGTGACTCTGAGAGTCCTTTACAGCTACACCTATTGCAGTGTGACCCACGAAAATCTTTTAGTACCACCGACTTATGAACACAACAAAACGCAAGTCACAAAAACAAGATATATTCAGGTTTATCATCTCACTGTATCATCACACGAATAAATAAAACACGACAAATGAACGCCATCTATTAAAAGCAACCCGTGGTAGCGGTGGATGAAATTACAATTTTGTCATAAATGACGTCAATTTACCCTACTATATTACAAACTTTGAGTTAATTCTTTTTTAAGACAAGCGGTTCTTTATAATGATTGTTAAGTTGTCATTAGAGCGAATAAAACCGAAAAGAAATCATTTAAATCGGTCTAGCCGTTTGTAAATTTTAGCGAGATTGACGAATAGCTATTATTTTTTATATATAAAGAATAATTGTCATACTGTCCAGAACTTAATTTTGTTGTATTTTCACATATATTCACTGTCGTTCATGTCTGCAATACATTTCATCACCTATAATTGTAAAAATAGCCAAAAAAAACTTACTTAAAAAATTTTCAGTGAATTAAGTACTACCCGAATACTAAAGTGGTTTAGTGGCCAAAACTTCTTCTTTATTCTTCCCCTGAAAAAAACCTATTCCCAGCATTACAACTGGCTGTATAAAGCCTGTTGAAGATGACCCGCCCTAATTAACACTAAAAACAGTGATTAAAGCAATCACGGTTACAGTCGCTTCAATTAAATTAATTATTTAATCTACGTCCTGAGTGGACGATGTCGGAAGATCGCTTGAAGATGTAAATATTAAAACCTAAGTATCTATGTGCATGAAATATTAGATCGATATAGTACCGTCTTATATGTAATTAGTATTGTTACAAAATTTACAAGCGCTATTTAGGTATCCAAATTTATGAGCACTGATACTGTTAGTTGTAAATAAGACAATACTAACTCACGAATGGGATCCCATCCATAATTATTTATTCTTTTCTGTAACTAAGCATTGCAATTAGCTTTTATTATGTTGCTTTCTGTAGTTTTTATATCAAATGTAGAAACTTGAAAGAACTTTCTTTTTCGTGTTCGTATAGCTTTATACAAATAAGCAAATGAACAAACTGATGCCACGTACTATAAGTAAATGAAAGTAGCAGTATTTAAAACAAAGGAAAGTAAAATAATATTCAATAATATTAACGTGTTCTAAATTTCACATTAAATCCGATGCTGTTTTAAATTAAAGATAATAACTGGTTTATAATAAAGCAGGATTAATATTGCATTATCATAATAAGTCTACGTTGCCTAAACATCGGTTTAAAGCTAATGAGCCCGTGGGTGGAATGGGCGTTCAATTAAAAGCAATGTGGGACGTGACTCTCATTCAAACTATATTTCTATTATATGACTTGACAGGCCATAATAGGCTGTGTTACTGACGCATTTTGGATTTTTTTTTATTGACTTTTTCTTGTCTGTACAACCATTCAGTATATAAGATAAAACTTCCGTGACACTGAGTACTATATGCAGTGTCTACCTTATAGCGTGAAATATAATCAAATTACGGATTTTATTTGACCGTTGAAGATTTATCCTTCAGGTGCGGCTTAAGATATTTCTTCAGAATAACTTCGTATAGCAACTTTGAGTATATCCTAAATAAATTAAGCTCCAGAAAGTGAAAAAGGAATTTGGTGTAAGGTAAAATTAGACCAAAGTCAAACTCAAACGCCACACATAGAGTTTCATCATTTTCAGGTTGTTTTCAGGTCACAACTCCAAAACTTACCAATTTATCTCAATTTGGTTTTACATTTTTATCTCAAGATACTTAACCATTTTTTGACGATGTGACGGTGACCTGATATGGAATCATTGGACCATAAAAATCATGGAATCATTGGAATTAAGTTTGACTTAGATCGAAAAAAGACAAAAACCGAAACAATCAACCAATTCATTCAATCAATTCAATTGTTGACTTTAATTTACAACATTTTCCTTTACTGTCGACCACAATAGGTATCTTAAAATGAAGTGGCTCATAAAACAAACGAAATGGCGGCTCCCAATGACTCTATTTTGCCGATTCAGCAAATGACATTGATAAATGAACCACTCTATCAATCAAGCTGAAATTGTGCGCTAAGCCTTTAACAGGTAGCTCCAAATGATAGCGAGATTTAACCTCCTTAAAATATGATCCATTTCATTATATAGATTTAACCGGTTAGTTATTTCTGTTACAGTGATACATTGATAAATTCTCAGAGTTAGAATTAAACACTGACATTAAAAGCTAACGAACGTTAGTTCTGACAGTCACAACGGTTCTTAGAAGTGATTTAGCCACCTTATCAACTGTCAGATATAATAATACGTTTACAAAGAAATTTTTGTAACTGTGATTGGAGTTACAATACGTCCTGATTTTTCCGAACATGTCTAGACTTGGTTTTTCGAAATTTCCTCCGACTTTTCAACTTAGATAAATGGAAATTGCAAAGTTTAAGAAATATCAGAATATATAAAATTTAACAATAGGAAATTATATTATTATTTATTTAAATGCTTGGCCTTTATAGCATGCAATAAAATATTTGAATTTCAATTTGAATTAATAACCTAACCTCTATATTTGAATTATTGTTTTTCACTTTCGAAATTTAGGTAGTAAGACAGTGGGCCTTGGAAGTAAATTGAGATTTTGGTACCATGTAACAACAAGTTACTTTAGTACCCATAGAACTCTTTTACCGTATAATTGATAGTTAGTACGACATGGTACCAAAGTGTATATAAACATCTAAGACTGACAGTAATGTCATACCTTCGCAAGATGTGTGGCAGATTAGCATAGCAGCAAAAATATAAAAAACCCAATTTATGTGATTGATATTTTCCTAATTAAAATTTTACCACCTTTCAATATAAGAAGTATCATTTTTCATTATCCGTTCGTTCTTTATCAATCCGCTAGGACTACTGTAGCAAAATAATTAAATGTGACAAGTGGAAATTTTCACAGGTTCTGCTTTGAGCGCTAAAAGTATCATTACTATATCATCGTGCTAGTGCATTTTAATAAGAGACAGAATTTTAGAGGCTGGATGGTTTGAATAAAACTCCGATGTAGTTGAATGATAATTGGAACTGAAATCGCAAGTATTGGAATGGAATGGAATGGAATTGAATATCGTTTATTGATCATCTCGTTATATATATATATATAAATATAAGGTGTTGCAACTATTGTATGTGCTAGCGAGACACTAGTTTAGGTAACTAGTCGCAAGAGGGCGTGCGCGCTGGCGCTGTGATTTCCTGTCGCACTCGCACGTCATATGTCTCTTTCTAGCGCTGCTGTAAATAGTAAGCGTCCGTTTCTTGTGTCGGCAGATCGGCACGCTACTGTTGAGAGCATGTATGTCCTTGCAGCTACGTAATAAAAGAAATATACTTAAATGAATTAATTTAATGTAATCATAAATAATGTATATAAAATAGTTCCAAGTTTAACTAGAAATTTCCCAGAATCGAGATGGAAGTATAAACTTCATAGGAATCAAATAATAAGGACTTATTATTAATAAGAGACAGAATAAAAAAAATTATACTTAAATGAATTAATTTAATGTAATCATAAATAATGTATATAAAACAGTTCCAAGTTTAACTAGAAATTTCCCAGAATCGAGATAGAAGTATAAACTTCATAGGAATCAAATAATAAGGACTTATAAAATAAGCAAGCAAGCCGATAAACAATACCTGAAGTTTTATCTCGATGTAGGCAGGTGAAGTGAAAATAGTCATTAATTAGCAAGAAGTATGTTCACCTTAACAACAACTAACAAGAGACTTTTAATTATCCACCGCACCCATTAATTTACAGAGAACTAAGCCCTTCCGGAGTTTCTGTTCCAACTTCCAACCTTAAAATTGAAGATCCAATTCGTCTTTCAACTAATTTAATTTGGGGTTGAACTTTTCATGGTAATGTCAAGTAAAATAATTTATGACAATCAAAGAACTTCTTAATTAGGCGAGGTATGCATTAAAAAGTTGGAGCATATATGCAATAATAAACAAACAATATTAATTTGAACTTGATTGTATGTAACTTATTTATTTCATTTATATGACCTTATGTAGTCAAGTGCTATTTAATTCTCATTAATTCAGGGATACATGAATTAATACATTTAAGCAATTTACGGACAAACAGAATTACACATGCATGAAATATATCTTTTTAGTATACTTTTAAATAATATCTGTGTTGAGGATGTTAGCCTTAATAACTATAACACGAGTTCAATGAAAGTGGTGTATAAATATAAAGGTTTACTCGAAAACGAGAGAATACAAATATAAAGAGTAGTTGTAAATATAATTTATTTATTTAGTACATATTTAAATTCTATAACTGGGACAATTTGTAAATACCCGGTTAATACCCACTTAAAGTTATCACTATTACCTTTAATTACATTTGTTTATTTTTCTCATACATATTCCCTGTTATGACGATTTAAAAGAACTTAGTAAATGAGTCTATTTAAATAAAGATATTTTGACTTTGACTTAGATTCACGTCTAGCTGTCGTCAGCCGTCCCCTGCGTCTTCTTCGACCCCGGCCGGCTAGTGCTGTCAACAGTCTGCTATCATACTTTCTTCACTCAATACTCTAGACACTCAGATAACATCATCCATTTTATATTTTGGCTAGTTCCGGAAGCCCCAAAACCGAACTGGGTTTCGCTTGAGACGTACGAGCCGTTTTTAATTCAATAAAGTTTTCACGACCCTTCTTGCAACGAGCTAACTGATATTGATAATTCTTTTTCAGTTTTATTAATCATTCATATTTTCCCCAAATTCGTTCTATTTCTTTATACATTTAAAAAGCTGAATGAAAAGATACACTATAAAGTCTTTCAAATAAAAAAAAACTCATAACATCTGTCGAACTAAATCATTCCTAAAAACCACCACTTTAGCACCACATAATTTTAGTTCGTGTTTTCACTGATGTCATTGTAGACAAGTCGTCACGTTGCAATAAGGGTTTAATACTATTCCAATTGTGGGCCGATCAAGCCCGTCGTTTGATGAAGATCTACATACATTAACATATTTATACAATTTACTATGTTTGTGTGAACGACGTCCTATAGCTACTGATTAAAGCGAAAGCCAAAAATTTGCATTATTAATAAACGTAATATTTCGCACAGCTGTTTCGCGATATTTTGCGGTACCAATCTACAGAATTTTAAATATGTATGAGTTAAACGGGATCCATAAGTCAACATCAGTCTTCCGTGATATTATAACAACCTTTTGGAATTCGACCTTATGAGACTACTTGGAAAAAATAGTTTTATAGAATATTCTTCAATGATTATGCGAAACTTGCTTGAGTTGGTAAACGTCTAGTCGGTATAATAGCACGTCCTTAGAACCTTTTAGCAGTTTTTATTTTTTGAAAGTGTAGTATTAAAAAAATGCAGAAGAAATTTTCTGTTCAAATTCATTCCTAGTAATAACACTAATATATTTTTTTTATATAAATATAGTTTACAATAAAAAGAAAAATATAAATATATCTTTCACGTGTTAGACAGGCAAACATGTGCTCTGAAGACAATAACTTTCATGGCAGAAACTAAGTATGATATAAGCATGACGATTATTTGGCAGAATAATACAACACCAAAATCAAAAAGAATATACATATAAATTCCCTGTTTAGCTTATGCCAAGGCACAAAATAAGTAGATTCTTATTCAAAATATTATTCAACTTCATTCGCATAAGTTCAACGTTTACTCCAATGCTTCCTCAAAGTGTAATTAAATCTACACCAATGTTACTCCATTATACCAAAATTTCCACTGAAATACAATTTGCAAACCATTAAAATAACCGCTTAGTTACCGCCAGAAACACGTGCAAAAACAATAGTGTTATTTTAATTGCGACATCAAATTCCAACCAATCGTTCCATATTCACAGACAGTAATTAGCTGTTTATTGGTCTGATGTTGTTTTGTTATGTTATCGAGAAGTGGCCAAATAATATCATCTTTTACTAAAAGTTCTTTGAAATAATATACATAAATATTTTTATAATATTACCAATATTTATATATGCAACTTTATGTTGGATGTAACAAATATTACTTAAGTAAACACATCAAATTTTGCTTCACTACGTCTGCATTAACTTTGTGAATTGATAACTCAAAATTAGATTATACTTTTTACTCGAAACTCTGGGAACAATTAAAAGGTAAAATCATCCATTCCGTCTCCATTCTTCATTCCCCAGAGCGTGACTCAACGATAGCCGGAATCTGCCAGAGCCATCACAAGCGACCCACGGGAGCCTGCTCGAGTGTATGGCGCTGGTTGCTCGACCGAATTAAGACTGATTTATTGCAGCCCGTAGCAAAACCTAACATACCCATCAACTTCGTTAACGATCCTTGCACGGCAGCATGTAGCATGACAAGAGTTGCGAATTGTGATACCAAGAACAGTCCATCTATAATTACTTGGTGTTAAACAATAACTAAAATTAATACGCAATCATCGTGAACTTTTTAGATCTTCTGAACAATAGTACTGCTCGAAGGGGTGTGGAGTGAATTAAAGGGGGTGACATTCATTCTATATCAAGAAAATATCAGCAATTTTTTATATTGTATCATCGAATATGATAGATTATTAATTCAAAATAAGAATATTACTTATTTCTTTAGACAAACGTGAAATTATAATAGAAAGTGAAGATAACTTTACAGTGTGAAAAGGGGAACGATATAATTATAAGAACAGTCTCGGTGTCTATAAGCAAAAATTAACCCTGGGACTATTATACCATAATAAAAAAAAATATTAAGAAACATTTTATTTTTGGAAATGAAATTATTCCTTTGCAGCTACAACGAACTGCTCGTTGGGAATTTATAAATAAAACCTCACATAAACTTACTAAAGTTTTGATCGAAACAGCAATATTAAATTTCACGGTAGACGCTGAAGTAGCCGTATTGTTCTTTCGAAATATTCGTACCGTTTTAATTTCGTATGTTATACGTGGCACATCGAGCATGTCTATAAATCATACTTTGCGCCCATAACAGCTCAAAATAATTGTTGGACTCAGATTGTCCTTTTTGCCCACATCCATTATTGTGACGTAAATACTAATCCTAATGGCTGAGTACTCAAACTCCACTCCAATTAAACGCTCACAAGTTTGGAGTTGCCGTTCGTGTTTAACCCTCGCATTCAAAAGGCAGCGAAACATTGAAGTGAATGTCTCAAGTCCACTTTATGTGATGCCTTTTATGAAAGAGTAAATAAAAAAGATGTATAATGTAAGCACTCATATCGAAGCTGTTATTAAAATAAAGAAGTACATTATAACACTTTAGAAGTGTATCAGCATTCTATTTTATAGGATTGCTTTACTTTGATACTTCAAAGGGCTGTTTCACCTAAACAGAAAGAGAAAAAAGACTTTTCTTTCGTTCCTGTACCGACACACGTATTCCTTCTTTCAAAAGCGTAGGTAAAAGACGTAAGGACTTAATATAGGTAAGTACAATATATCTCATGCTACGATTTCTATTTGGGTAATTAGTTGTTTTGTATAATAAAAAGCCTAAATATATACTACGTTAAAGGATATCTTAATCTTAATATATCCTTTTACATAAATCCTTTATCCTTTTACATAGGTAAGTTATACAGATACATATGCTTCGGAATAACTATATATAAAAGGTTTTAACAGAAATAGTAGAATAATATCTGACAGAGCTATCGCTATCTGAAACAAAATTTTGAAATACTTACTTCTAAATCTTTATAAGTATATAGGAAATATTTCAAAATTTTGTTTAAATAAATGAAGAACTAATATAGTTAATTACGAGAACCAGACAACATGACATTTCCCGCGCGAGCGATTTCCACAGGCTAATTGGAGTATATTAATTTAATATTTCGTGCCATTATATCACAAAACCTTGCCATTTCAATACTATTGAAAAAATTCAAAAACTTCAAGTAAAATGGTAATGTGATCTCTTTTCCAAAACGGCAAACCTAAGTAATTTAACTTTTCCTGAAAAAAAATTAGAAATAACTGTCCTATTTTTATTCATAATTATGAATAAAAACACATTATCCATGCAGGACTACAGCATGAGGCATATCCATTACAAAATGTGAATGTAGACCGCTCCAGACTAATCAAATAACTCAGCGCGCTCGAGCGAGTTACGACTTGGCAGTTACCATGAGCATGTCGCAAACAGATTAATATTCTTGTTTTATTTTTTAATAAACTAATGTGCTGATGTTAAAACATTGCCCATTTTAAGTAATCGAACTTCGACGAACGAAAAAGTAAATAAAAATCGAAATTTGAATAGACATTCACATCACAAACTTTTTTACCAATTTTTCATCAACATTCATCTATCAAAATACACATCAGTGAATTATTAACTATGAAAATAATGATGGACCGGATTCTTAAGGTACATTCTTAATTCAAATTGAGGGATCAGTGTATCCCATTTTTTCCCCAAAAGGTTAGCAAAATGCTGTCGTTCAACTACAATTAAAACAGCTCTAAGTAAACAATACAAGACGGTATATACTGTCACACCTACATTTCAATACGTTGATTCAGGTAGAAAATTGAGCTCAGCTTTCTCAATGTCATGTTTTAAGAGAAAATAAAAAATAATTTTATAAAGTGACATCTCTGTAGTAGGAATAAGGTATCGTATATATATTCGAAGCTTTAAATCTATTAAACTTATTATCTAGTCGAGTGTTCTTGACTGAACAATAAGTATTTCTTTTGAAATTAAATCCTTATACCGTTCTGGGTATAAAGTTTAACTGACGTCGTCTATTTACAAAATAAAATACCAGTGTAGGTACCATAGCGTTGCAAATGATTTATCGTTAAAAGTATGTTCTACCTACAGCTGTTCGAACCACTTTTCTAAAACTTTAATATTGAAAAACTTTCAATGTGCCCTTTCGCCATATTTTTTTTGCGGTGTAATAACATTTTGCAAACTTTTCATGTTATTTTAAGTTAGTCTTTATATTTGAAAATAACTGCAGAATTATTTTTACATGATATTTTGTAGCAAATATTGAAAGTAATCTTACAAACTGTTACAACGCTAATAATGATCCGAAATTTTCGATAAACAGTAAAGATTTATCAGGTAAATGAAATGATACTACACAATACTACAGAATTGAATATTACTTTTAATATAATGGAGTTATTGAACTGTGAATAACGCGTCATACTTAGATTTTTATTGTCTTTCCAAGAGATATTATATTATATTATAAACAATCATTTGCACTATTTTAAACTAGAAATTATGATGATATATTAAGTTGGGGAAAAAGTATGTGTACTTGTAATAAAATATCTTTGGCTGTACTATTTGTATCTGGCTAGTTTTCATGACATTAAAAAGGCATTTCAAAAAAATAATAAAATAAGGACAATTTTGTTTCCCACTATTTTTCATTTATTTTTCTTTCTGTCAAAATGAGCGAAACGAATGAAGAAATTAGATACATTTTAAATTCTTATTACAAAAAAGGACAAACTTAAACGCAAGCCGTGTAAAAAAAATTAACCTAACTGGTTCATAAACGTCACAATTTTTTTTTCATTCGAATTAAGTAAATCCAGAACTGGTCCAAATGTTGAAAAATCTTAAGTTCCGTGAGAAGATACGGTCTTGACCGCCTACAAATATTTGAAATTCAAATATAATTATAAATTAAAATAAATTTAAATAAACGCGGAGGAACTGTTGATCTTTTATAATCATTCTTTTGAAGGCGTTCAATTTGTCTTAAATATAAATATTTATATTAAGTAGTAGTTTAAATATATTATTAGCAGTAATATATAATTACTTCATATTGTCTGTCTGTCTGTATTGGAGTCAATTTTTAAAAGGTTAATAAATAACTTTTTCAATGCATAATAATCATGAAAAGAACGACAGAGTGGATTTAATAAGAATATTCAAGCAACCACTACTACCCAATATGAAATGGTTACATGTACCACTTTTCCTGCAAGTTTTGCTAAATATAAAAAGTACCTATGTACAAATAATGTTCAAACTGTGTACAAACCTTCGTGACAATACTGATCTACATGAATTTCATAGTATACATATCTATTATATACGTATCATGTATCCCTGTTGTGAAAACTTTCACTGTATTATTAATAGCCAGAATAAATTACAAGAAGATTAAACTGCCTTACCGCCACACTTAGTCATCTAAAATTATGACTGTCGCAACAAAGTACTATATTTCATTTGCAGAACTGAGTAGTTAACCCTGACACAAACTTAAGCTATTTTAAGTATCGAGAGTTATATATTGTATTGAAATAAAAGAAATTTTGAAATATAAATATAATTAATTCAACTAGTATAGAAAGAATCAAATATGGAACAATTTTCGAAACTTTAAATTATTTCTGGATTTAGATGCGTACGACTTCTTATCTATTGAAGATGCAAGTGCCATACCATTTATATATTTTGATGATGAAAGTAAATTGTGGAATATTAGATGCCAAACTTACAATTACTGAGTATTACACAAAATAGCTAACTAATTTGTAAAACCTATGAAAATATTTGAACGTCCCTATTATTGAACCGTCGTATTACTTTGTATAAAACCTTTCCTTTATTGCTTATTTTTCTTTACAGCAGGCCTCAGTTTAATATTCCGTGGGCACGTCCCTTGGACACCGCACTTTATTAATGTTAGACGCGTGACTTTGCCCATGACCATGAGTCTACGGGATGCGAACGTGAGCGACACACGTGTTTTTATTACCCTTCATTCGTTTTAAAATCAGGGCTGCAGCAACCTTAAAAAATCAGTATCACAAAAAGTTATTTTGAAATTAGGAAAAACTAATTTTTTATTCATAGCCTATTATGCAGTAAAAATTAAGAGATTATGTCATAGATACTAGATACTGGAGAAATATAAGCTATTTGTTAACTAAGATGACCTAACGAAGTATATACATAAAGAGGTAGATTAATCAAAAATATATATGCCTCGTACACTAAAGTTCATATTCGTCACACAAACATAACACTACCTGGTTTCAAATCTGATACATCTGATGTACGAGGCACCTCTTATCACTTAACCGTGTCAGCATATTGGTTTGATAATTTTCAACAATATACGACCTCAGAATGTCTATGAAATTGTGTCAACGTGGTTTCATAGACTGTGTTACAACATTTCAAATCGAAAAGTTTTCGTCTATTTACAGCAGCCATTACATTAAATAAATCCTTACTGATTAAAATACAATACATTTTAAAATTAATAAGTGTTATAAAATACTTTTATTTGTTCCAGTTAAAGTAGTGGCATGCATTAGTCGCGCTCTGCAGTTAACCGGAGAAGCGGACAATTTTCCAGTATCTGGCTATTCATTTTCGTTCGCTTACCAAATTTTTTAACTTTCCAACACGATTTTTCTAGAGTTAAATCAAGCCTTAATAAAAAAAGCTGACCAGGCAGGCAATCATTTTAAATATAGTGCGGAATAAATGTAGGAACCTCATAAATAGTTATCGATGCTTTTCTTAGATACAATGCTTTATCTAAATACAAAATTCCGATGTAAAGTGATAATAATGATCTCAACAAAACGATATTTCTTTATTTTTTGTTTTATATATACTTGCATGCTTATTTTTGACGGTTTTTATGCCATGAATTTACTTTTAAGTAATACATTATATATTTTCCGTTTGAGGGATATCGTCCTTAACACCCTGTAATACGTACAGGTACAACATATTATTGAAGCCTTAATTGTATAGAGACGAGACTACTAAGAAATTTTTTATAAAGCTTAAAATTTTAATATAACACAATTCTATTAATATTTTAACTTTCGTCAATGCTGCACATCAATAATATTTTATTTTAATAAATGAACTCTAAAACTTGGATCCTATCGAATGTTGTATAAATTCTAACGCCAACAATGTGATAAATAAACTGAATTTCAGGCCAAAGTATTTAATTTATCTGATATTAAATCTCAGTCTTTTCAATATGTTATTCATACAGATGGAGGCTGTTATGATTTATGTAATCGCTTAGAATATAATCAAGAATAAAAAACTTGGCATAAGCTTTGTATGTTTTGTTTATAAATTGAACAATAACTTCGTAACAAAAAGTTAATTTCAATTTAAAATTGTATGTACTTTCATATAATTGGAAAGCTCGTTCGATTCGTTTTTCAAGATTCAGTCCTTTACTCTGTTTGTTCATTTAACAAACAAAAAATGTTGAGCCTTTATAACAGATTTCAACAAGTTTATTTCAATACCGTCTTGTAAAAATAAAATAAATATGCGCCAACTACAATAGTCTCACAAAAAGAAAACTTTTAAATAGACCAACCCTACCGAAAGTTCAGAATATTTATCATTCCCGGCATTTATTGTTGCTCAGTTCGGAAGGTGTCCCTAAAAATACGTGAAGTTTCGATTGTACCCTCACCCGAGGGTATTGGGAGAACTGTCAAAAGAAACTCGCTGACAATACTCCGCTTGAACCGCTCCTAAAGTTTCCATGAAATTCTCAAAGTCCGCCAAGTGTGCCGCAGTTTTTGGCACACTTTACAAGTGTGTCGGTTTTATCGCCTCTACACATCGATTTGCTTTTACGATTATGGCCGTATAAGTTTTTACGGCCGACGTATTTATTAAGTATTTGTTATTAATTTCGTAACTCTACGTTTGCCATATGAAAACATCTCAAGACGTATTTTAAATAAAATGTAATTTGTATCACATACTCATTTAATTAAAATAATAATGAACCAACCAAACATTACTTTAATTAAACATCACGCCTCCGCGGTCAATCCTGGATGTGGCACCAGGGGAGAGGGTAGTAACTGGTCCTAGTGTCGTCGCCATAGGTGTCCACCGTCTGTCGTCACTTCATATTACACTTGTCCTAAGCATTCCCACAGTCAAAGTCCCAAACGCTCATCTTGGTTGAGAGTAGTCATAGCTTCGTGCTTGGACACGGTTCCCTTTACAGAATTCTTTTCTTGCTCCTGGCTACTGTGTGGCTCTGTATGCATTGGATGGTTTGTATAACATCACCTGTAATTTAGTCGTTATCTCACGTCCAAACCTAAGTTGATATGCTGACTGACCATTGTCATTAGGCGTATGTCTCAAACGTACCTTAAGAGTTAATAGGAAAACGTAGTGTTCACCTTTGTATAAAGATTTTTAAATTATGTGTTCATGTAAGTCTCTAATCTTTAGGATTGTATCCTCTATGTAAAGAAATGTCGTATCAATTTCTTCCTCAGTGATAATTTTTTGTAATTTCGTAGTTCTCTGTCTTTGTAAGAACGCCTCGTAAAGAAGCGTGTAGTCTTTTTTTCTTTTTTAACATTTTCAGAAGACATCCTCGTCACCACTTTTAAAAAAATGTTATTTGTATCACATACTCATTTAATTAAAATAATAATGAATCAATAAAACAATATATGTCAATGTGAAAATTGTTAAGTCAAGTTTTTACGGGGTTTTAATTTGAATCCAAAATCTATAATTCACTATTTACACAGTACATTAAGTACATAGGTCAGTTAGTTAGTACGCCGGTCCACTTAACCAAAGGTCTCGGAAATGTTTCTCCTTTATAATTTCCATAGCGAAAATTCTTAAAAACACTAAATTTCAACGATATTATCGTCGTAGGTAGGTAAGTGTGATGTATATTATGAGTGTTGTATACCTATATAAAAATAATCGCCACTTAATGTCTCAAGGATATAGAATAGTAAACGCATTAATTTTATCTAAGAACATAGATCACAGACTCACCGTACTTAGTCGCGTTCAAATATATCTCTTTAATACCCCACTTATTGGGTAACCGGGATCTATTAGTTACGTCTAAGTAGCAACGTTGGATGCTAAAACACAATGGAGCAACTTCGACAAAGTTCAATTATGGGTAACTCTAATTAAACTGAATCAAGAAGGATATTTCGGAAACAAGCCTTAAAAAATTAATAAACATTTCGTGTAAGCTTTTATAAAGTGTGTTATTTAAACAGTTGACTTTTATATATACTTCATCCATATATATATATATTATAAAATTATAGAAATCGTGCTTCTATATATTGAATCTAATCACCAAATATTAAGTCAAGGCCATAAAAGAAGAGTATTTTTTTTATTATTTTCTGTTTGTCTATCTATCTGTATGCGATAATCTACTACTGAATATTGAATATAAGTATTTATATTCAATATTCAGTAGTAGATTTTTCCTGGAGCAACTTTTAGGCTTTATTTCATAAAAAACAGATGTTGGAAAAAGTTAGTTTTATTTTTCTTTATTAAAAATTCATCATTAATAAAGGAAACAACAGCATTTAATATTATTACACACATATATAATTTATCGGCACATAAAAGATTTGTGAAACGGCTTAACATTTCGTAAAATATGTTGACGTCGACAGCCCTAATTATAAAAATATTTCGTCATAAAACAGTTACAATATGGTATTATGCTACAAGTAAAACTTTTCCTGCATTTGGCACTACGAAAAACTGGTAACTAGGACGGAGGAAATTTAAAAATATTGTTGTAGTTTGTACTAAGGTTTTAAAAACTTTAAATCGGAAGTTTTAATCAAAGATATGTGGGTTCAATATGAAATCTTTATTTTTGACGGACTTTTAAATACCAACCTCAGATTATAGCATAGTTGATCGCGTATAGGTATAGATACATAGATGATACTTTCTTGCTTAACAGATATATACAAACTATTTTATCATAATTTTTGACTTCCATCTGATCGAGTGGTCAGTATCCCTGTCTACTTAGCTATACAGGTCCCGAGTACGAATCCCGGTAGGGACAGATATTTGTATGATGAGTACGAATATTTGTTCAAGAGACATGGATGTTTGTATGTTTATTTAGTATATTTCTCATCTTTATATACATATTACTGTATATATTTCCCGGTTCTCAAGTATCAATAAAAACAAACTCTTAATTATGTTTAATTTGGGGTAGATAAGGTGCGCGTTTGAGAATAATTACACGAATGAGGAAATTTCATTAGGAATCGCATAATAATATTTAAGAGTATTATTCAAAATCACAACGGCATACGTCCCCAGCGAGGGGGTCCAGCCTACCCTAAAATTAAAAATTCGAGAGATCCATATTAATTAAAAGTTTTACTGACTAATAGTTCTCTACATAGTAAAAATTGTTATTTAATATTTATACATCTGTATTCCCCTAGATATAAGACATCAACCTTGTTTATTACTAAATACGAGAAAATAACAATGATTAGACGACCGTTTTAATGACGAAAAGAAATATGTTGACTTTCATTTATAATTCCCTATTAGCAACATATTATTTCATCTTCAATATGTAACTATATAAATAATATCCGACAAATTGCTTTTTATTCACATGACTTATTGTTCCTAACTGACTACAATATTACAATGATACAATATTAGAAATAAAGTAAATACACGTATAAACATCCATACCTCGTGAACAAATGTTCGTAGCCATCATACAAATATCTGCCCCTACTGGGATTTGAACCGAGGACCTCAATAGCTAAGTAGATAGGGGTTCTGACCACGCGACCGTCCGCTGACCGTCATAATATAAAGGAAGATAATGTGAGTAAAACTTATCTCTTAAGGATTTGTGAGCAGCTGTTATTGTTACTGTGGTTTTCTTGGTTAACCATAGTTACAATTTAGCTTAATAACTCAAAAATGCATGAAATCGGTCATAGCCTAGTTTATAACTTAATTCGGAATTGTTGTAACGTTATTAGTTATGTCGAACGAGATATTATCCAAAAAGGATATTATCTCAAAGCGAGTGAATTTAGGGAAATCACTAATGTAAAGGAGAAACACTAATGGTCCTAGAATTCTCTCCTGAGGAACCCCTGATGATGATGATGATATATTAAGAAGGGCCGAAGATTTTAGTTAACAGCATTATGATTTTCAGTAACTTTGTGATTTTTACGCATTGTATTGTATGAGTAAAGTATCTTTTAGGCCAGCTCAATGAATCCATTCATATTTCCTGAGTAAGATCTTATGGTTAAAGCCATTAAAAGACTTATTTATGACAAAAAATACTACAGTACTAATGTAAGTATTATTGCACATCAATTTATAATCAGCAAGAAGGAGAAACTTTCCATTTTATAAGATATCTGTTGAATACTTGTGTGAATTACTCTGTTTATTACTTTTGTATTGGAGTAGCGTAACTATTGAGCCTATTCTGGAGAAATTCTTGTTAATAGGGTAAACTAATTGAGTGACCTAGTACTGATGCTATATATTTAGCACATAATTTTAATAGGTTTATTAAAAGAAGATCAACATCTCCTGATTTTGTGATTTAAAGGGGCTTAATAATATTAATAACTTCGACCACAGTGCACGAATTTAAGAAAATAGTATTAGTTACATTATTTAAAGTATTATGATGATTACACAAAAATTAGCTATTGAGTAGAGTTATAAAGAAAATATTCAAGTTATGACCTATTTTCTGTGGAACCTCAATTATCTACCATTACTTTTATCGACAAGATTATAAGTAAGTACGTCTATTGTAAAACACAAACCACCTTCTTGCGCAGTTGGCCAAAACGACAGTAAAATGTATTTAATATTTTGAAGGGATGAAAAAATACTTATTTGTTACTTTTTCGTATGTGTCCCTGATGATATGTAGATTTCAATTTAAAATGGCGTGAAATGTACTTAATATGGTTTACCATATGTATATTGTTTTTAGTATGCTGAAGGCACCGCCTCAACCAAAATGTCACACTTCAGTCTTTCCTTCTTTGAATTGACTATCATTAATGCAGTCCTTAGTTATTAGCTAAAGAGGGACATTAGTTGGGCACAGCACGCCCCCGTGTTCAGCAAACACTTCTATGATCGTAACTTCAGAGTTTAATTAGGACAAGGGTCACGCCGGGGCAATAAAGAACAAATCGTTTGCTTAAGACTAAAGGAAATCTTTTGTAAGCGCTTTTTAACCAATAAAACTTTCTGTGCGGCAACTTAAGTATGTTTGTAATTTCTTATCTAAAATTTCACATTTCTTCTGATCATGATCCTCATCTCACCAATTATATTTGGCTTTATTTTTCAATTAACCTTTGTTTATTTTTTTAATTCTTATCCTGTTTATGTATTTTATTTTTAGATATTAAATAGGTTCATGGCAGGACTTGTTATTGGCATGTTGATATTACTTCTAAGATTTCTTATTGTCAGATTGCAAAAGCAATAAAAAAAGAAGACAATTTTTATAGCTTTGACAATCTTGTAAATAGGAATCTGTGCCCTAATATTTATTAGTTGACACCATGTTATGCCAAGTAAGGTATAAGACTACGAATACTTAAGTGGACTTCGACATTTTTGGATCGGTGGGGAAACAATTACAATATATTTTGCATTATTAAATCCCTTATCCTCAAGGGATTTCTAAAGCTCTCCTAAAATTTTAAAACTAGTGGCAGACCCAAATTGTTCAAAAAAGCCTCAATTAAAAGTAATTTTCAGAACAGAAAAGACTAATCTTTAAAAAAATATGTATGTAGAAGTTCCAAATAAGTGGGAAGTTTATTTATTACCTATTAAACATATTAATCTGAAAATTATCGAATCGATCATTGTAATAAAATACTATACTTACAACCATATGATGTTAGTACTGCATATCAATATCTTAATATTAATAAAATATGCGAGCAAATTTCGTTGATGCGGTTTTCAACATGGGGCAGACGCTACTCACTTTTAACGACCGCTTACTTAGCAGCTCGAGAATATCCCTCTTTAAGTGACAAATGGATCTCTTAATATTTAACTGCCTTTAATTTTTAGCTAATGGCTAAGAAGCGTATCCTCAGTGTGCTAGCTCTAAAGAATCTGAAAATGGGCGTGTTATCTAACTTGATAATAATTTCTTTATAAAATGAAAACACTGCTGACCTTAAAACAGCAAATTAAAAATAATTCTCTTCGATGCTCTGGTCAGATAACAGCGTCGTGCTGTGCGTATAATTGGCGATACAGTTGGGCTTGGGCACATATTGCCTGCTGCAATAGATATCTCCGCATATGGACTCCTACTGCTTACCATCAGGTGGTAATGAGACATTTTCTGTGCTTTTTATAAATAAAAATATCAGTAAAAGTAATAAACAATAACAAAAGACTTGCTATTAGTATGAATGTCAAATTTTTTCCTATATTATTTTTTGTAAATCATAGCAACACTAAAAAATACCAAAGTTTTTTCAATTTAGGTGTCACGGACAATTTTCTATGAATAAGGACAATAGGATATAACAATACCCTCGTATTGGTGTATTAAACCTCTAAACCAAAGTGCACTATCAATTTGCGGCGTAGTATAAAGTGCTCGTAAATTAAATGATTGACTGAGAAGACAATAAGCGCTCACTTCGTTCGGTACAAACGTACCCCCAAACTTACCTACATTGGAAGTGGTTTTCCGTAGTACCGGAAATTCTTAAATGACTGTAAATGATATTGTTGCCATAGCACAGGCATAAAAGGTGCTTACGATTTATTGTCTCGTGGGTATTATTTTGGTGAAATTACCTCGAAATTAAACTAGATATATTTTTTTACGAAATTAGTATAAATTTTCGAGGTATAAAAATACTAAATTATGGTAATCATATGCTCATGAAGTAATGAATATTCATTTCATTTAAGTTTTTAATATTGAAAAAAAATAGCTCCTCTATATTTATTTTTCACATTATCAGTATCAGTCAGACACAGTAAATACAGAAAGTAATATAGGATGAAACCGCTTGAGAATAACTCATTCGATAATGCTAATATATATATTCTTTTTAGTTAAGAATTACCGACAAAAGCTTAGAGTTAGAGATATTTTCCCCAACCCTCCAAAATTCCGTAGTCCACTAAAGTATTCGTCTTATAAGTAGTCATACGTATAATCGCTTATACCTACTTTAGTTGAACATGATACGCGTGTGGTTTATACATTGAATATTAATGTTACCTAAAAACTTTAAAAAGGCATAGCTTCATCACTATATTGTTTAAATATAACTAAATGCATTTATGATTGGACACGAGAATAAATGAAATCATGTTTTGGTTATTCTTAACGACGTAGCTCTTTGGCTTTATGTCACCAAATCACAGACGGAATCTTCAGCCACAGAGGACCTGGCTATATTACCTCCAACAGCCGGTTACATTGCCGGTTGCCGGAACATTATTGTTATAACGGCAGATTTATGTAAAATTGCAGGTGGACTTACAACCAATCAAATCGGTACAGAAAATTTCTACCACTTCTGAAAATTGAACCTTGGACCTCGAGATCTGAAATAGGTGATCTCAGCCACAGGATCACAGAGAAGGTTAATTTTATAGAAATAACCAGCACAAAGCTGATGATTTCCATACATATTAATCTGTATAATATTAATCACAATGATTTAATTAATTCATAGATGTGGGTTTCGATAGTCGTATGGCTGATGATTACATTATAAATTCAAAACTCTCAGCTAACCTTTAGTCACGCAAAATTGTAGTTTTGATTTGATATTTTGAACTGTTACCTTCTATTGCTGCTATTTGACGGTCTGCTTAAAATAAGAAATAGTGTAGTGGTAGTCAAATATGCTTGTAATTTATATCATTTAAATTACTTCAAAAAAGTAAAGCTATTTTGTTTATACAAAACAGATAACTTATAGTCTTATTAAGAAAACCGATAACTTATAGACTTAATTAGAAAACTATTAATTCAATTCCGATTAACTCAAAGCTCCCAAAGGATTCAATCAAACTGTACATTACAGGATTCTTACTGCTGTACCTCATTTCTAATTATAACAGCCTCTGTAGTCTAGTGGCCACCTACTTCAGACCTGGAGAAATTTTCTGCTTAGTTTATTTCTAGTTGGACTTTTCTTAATCCACCCATCTACTATCTTACCTAAATCTGCCGTCATCACATGTTAACAGCTTTATTGTGTTCAGGAGGCAAGATAGTCAGTTACTCTGTGGTCATGGAATTCGACTTTAGTTCGTATCCATCTTCAGCTTTATTTTCACTTACCATCAGAGATGAAAGCCAAGAGCTACCCTATTAAGTTACCTGGATTTTTGGATTTATGACTAGTCGAATAAATAAAGTCTTAGGTAATATTTGATAGTAGTTTTTTTTTTATTTGGTTTCAACTCAACGTACTGATTTTTTACATGATCTAACAATTCTTGACTCTGTTCGTGAATAAAACTATGGAATATTACCAAAATACGGTACTTATGGCGGATTTTCTGCAGACTTTCAAGGATACTTAGCAAGCCGGCACAAGATAATTGATATCGATTACAAGCCATCACGTGTAATCTCTTTGAGACCATCTTAATTCTCGCAGCGCTTGGATTTTATGAAAGTTAAATGAGTTATCGGCTTTTGCGAAAGCAAAGCGTTTCGTCTTCACTCAAATTAGCAATTTGCGGTAACCCCTCCAATGCCCCTCTACAATTGAATTAGCTTTGTTGAGGTTAAAAGAGCTATGGTTGTCAATTTATATTCAAAGAGTACTTAAATTAATGCTAACAAAACTGGCGAGACGGTGCTCACACACACACACGCACAAACACGCCACAAACACATGCACGCACAAGCTCGCATGCGCAACTAGTAATAAATTATTAATTTTATAATTGTACCTATTGTAATGTTAGATGATGTAATAGAACGCACAATTTTATAAATGGTTGGAGGGCGTTAATGACTGTGACACATATTTAACTAATGCGGACATTATCCTACACTATTTGTATGATGCATTTTGTAAAATAAAAAAAATAATAAAATAAAAAAAATGGCCCAAAATTTATCATAGCACTAAACCATTTACCTGTTGACAGTACATAAGACAATAAGTTTTAGTAAGACCATGAAAATTAACATCTTATATATTGATTACTTTTAAATATTGTCACAGGAATTGTATATGAATTATTATTATGTTATTTACAATAACAGAATTTTAATAAGACAAGCCTCAAATATATGAGAACTTTCTTTGTCACGATTTAGATTCATAAAGAAATAAAAATAACACATCTAATTGAGGCAGGTACCGTTTATGTGTTATTATCAGCCATAATATCCTCACTAATAAAACTTTTCTGCTGTGAACAATGAAATCGTTTACAGTCTGTTAGGCTTCTACATCGTATCTCAGGTAAGCCGGTTTGTCGGAGCGTGCGGCCGCGTTGTAACGTCGATCTTATTCAATGAAACACAACAGGAAAAAGAACTCTTTATGAGATCCAAGAATTATTCGGGAAAGTAAGCACGAATATGCTGCGAATATAGGAAAAATTCACTTTGTAACTAGAGGATATTATTTGATTTGATAAGTGTAAGATTCCTAAATAAGGGTTGCAGAAGTGATCTCAATACCTCAAAACAAGTGGAATTTAAGTATACATTTAGTGTTCTTTGCAAATTTCATTAGAATTTGTTTTCAACAAAAACATCAAATATTAGATTACGTACGATACTTTCGTATTTTGCAAATGAAGGGGTTTTGAGAGAATATTGCGTATTTCTTCTTATTTTACTTATGTGCATTAAAATACTTCTAATTGATTATTAATATACGAAACAAAAAATAAATAAGCAGAATATTAATAATAAGTTTACTAAAAATTATTAACATCATAGTCATATTCTTCTCTCCTATATTGTGTTGAAGCATATTGAACGCATATTACATAATGTGAATTTTATTTAACCATCGGGTTTAACATTTATTCCAAACGGTAAATGTCGAAATCATCCTTCATAGCTCGAGCACCCTGAAGACTATAAAAGACAGCGGAATACCTCCTCTAAAGATGATGCCTATCGATTAAAACTCCTTCAGAGGCGAATCGCCTCTAAGGTTTGAAAAAGATTCTCATCTACTTAAAACCTTTGTAACGCTTTGAAAGCCATCTGCGGCCAACAGCATTAGTCAGTATACGAAAACCCAGCGTAAGTGAAGTTATATTTTTGGAAATTCTCCAAAATCCTCCGTGGCTTTATGAATTATTGTTTCTTCACATCATAAAGATCTGAGTGTTATTTATTACGTAATATTTTGAAACCCACAACCGTACACCGCGTTAAAAATAATAAAGAGAAAAAGAGTTCACTAATCTTCGTTATTCTAAAACTTAGTTGGAGACATGTATACGACACTATTTACCATTTGTCTCAATTCCCATTATGGAAAGAAATATCTTTATTTTCTCGGAAAAATTTTATGGTTTGTTAATTCTATCCAACAAGTAATCACAATAACCTACTTCAATAAATTGTATGATTATAAAAAATTATGTAACTGTTAAATATGTACGTAAATAAAAAGTTGATATAATTGAAAATTATCTACTTATAAAACTTACCCAAAATTAATACTTAATAATACACTTAAACGTATATAGAGTTAGAAAGTTAAAAAACGTCAAAATAATAATAATTTTGTAACCTTTTTTTTAGCTTACGATTCAATAAAGAAACTGGCAATATCATTAGTTAGTCTATTACTAATTTTAATTGCCACGTAGTTGTTCAACATTGCAGGCATTACCCCACATTATAATTTTTTGGCAATTTTTCTGTTACTTATCCTTGTGAGTGATTGGATTTGATCTTGTTGCAAATATTTATTATGTGATTGTTCCATGACAATTTATGAGGTGTTGTATGATGGACCTAAAATCTAGAACATTAACTTCCATATTTTTTTTAATTAAGTGATCTCAACAAACTGTTTTCTATAGGAGAGAAAACCAATTTTCTAAAGCCAATCATTTGATAGACCCTTTATGCCATACATTCAAAATTTTTTTAGGAGTACACTATGGGATACATAATCAAACGCTTTTCTCATATCAAAGAAAACAGCTGTTACTGTAACACGTTTGTCTGTATGAGCACGTATAGCATGAGAAAAAAGCTGCTAGAGTTGTAGATTTTTCTTTCTGGAAACCATTGTGTTTTGTTTTATGTATTTTTTTTATAAATTTAGTAATTTTTAAGTGTATAGCTGTTTAAAAAAATTTAGAGCTACCCACATGGGTTTTAGTGCTATTGGTCGATAATTATTTATATTCTGCTGTTTATTTATATAACGGTTTGACGAGGGATATTATTAAGCTTTTCTTTAAAAACTCCACTACTAAAAGCTAAATGTATAAGATAACTTAAGACTGCTGATATTTCAGACTTACAATTCTTTAGTATATTGGTTTTGATATTTTCATAGACGGTCGAGTTCGTAGAATTCAAGGAATAAATTAACATCACGTACGTGTGATGTAAAAAAAATTGTAGAGGTGTTTGAATTTATTGTTTCAACCATAGTTTGGTTATGGTGTATATTTTTTGGTTTTGGTGTTTTTGGTGTGTTTTTTCATCACGTACAAGAAAAATAACATAATGGAGATAAAAGTTTCTAGTTTTATATCCTTATAGTAATAAATTTATTAAGAGTAAGAGACAAAGTTGTCATACTTAAATTTAAATTTATTTGTTTATTTGCCTGTGTATGCAAATAAACAAATAAATTTAAATTTAAGGAACAGGAACTTGCAAATCCCAGTTATTAAGAACTGGTGTGTATTTGACAGCTCGTTCTCTGTTTACATCTGGAATCGGCCGCACTTGTACTGATCTAAGGGTAAAGTCTTGAATCATTTACAATTACGAGTATAAAAATTATACAAAGAAAAATGCATATCTCTGTAAATTGAATAAATATTATAATGCGCAATATTATTGGTGTCTAAATTTATCGTAACATTTGAATTTTTTTTTTTAATTGTCATAATGTGTAAATTTATCTCACCAGCCCGCCGTTCGCTTACACACATTAGAATTTTACCTGTACCTTTCCTTTAAATATTAAGCCAGTAAGCTGATTGAACTGATACATTTCTTGTAGCAAAGGCCAAGCCACGACAAAGGAAGGTGAGTAGGGTTCAATCCGAAGTATCAGTGCTTACATCCAAGCATTTATCTATCCTTTCTTACAATAGTGTGAATATTTTTACTTTACCGTCATGTTTTGCCAAATGTAATTTGTCCTTTCAAAAATATTACTACTACACTACAATATTCATTCAATTTACGGAGCTGTGCATTTTTCTTTGGAAAAATTTAAATGCTTAAGACACAAAAACAAGTTAAAGGAAAAATATAAATATATAGTAAGTAAGGTATTTTAGAGAACTTACTTTATATTTTATTGTTTTTGATTTTTGAATCAGCCTTGAAACTACCATCATCCTTTTTAGATAATTATTTTATTTTTTAAAGTCGTTTAAGTTTATTTTATTTTACAAATTTAGTGTTATGTATTCTTTGCCCCTTTACCATTGTACTTCATATTTTATAGTATCTTCATATTTTGTCCGTATCTTGTCGTGTACGGTCAAATCCGTCAGCGTAATCGACTCACCTATACGTCAGTCTCTGTATTAAATAGGTATGAACATTAAATTATATTCATTTTAGAAAAGCTTGACTATTGCTTGTTTAAGCCTCACGTTTATATCTCCAAAGATTTTCATCGGATCTGGGTATACCTAAAATCGGACAAATCGGTAGGTATTCAAGTTTATATATGATTCAAATTTAATTTTGAAATGACAGATACATATGTTCCAAACCCTTTGTGATGGCATAAATTTCCTGTGATAATATTTAATAGGATAAGAATTTTCAAAAAATGTTTTTTTTTAATTCCATCGAACCCGCAATTACATCGTGCCAACAATGAACAAGGCAAATAAAGTTTTATTTTGATAACAAACTGGTAACATTCCCTGCGACAGTTCACATTGCGACCTTTGTCATCCTAAAAGTTTAATTAAACAGGCAACTACTATATTTTCACTTGTTAATTGTTTAAAGCACACATTAGGTCGACCACAGTGGGTGGTAAAGACAGTTTACTAAAATAATGTTTAACAGTTGCTTTGAGCAAGCTTTTAATTTCCAAAAAGGCTAAACCCTAAAGTTTTGGGCGGTCGTGAAAAGTATTATTGACGTCCGAGCTTCGATAAATCCGTTCTGACAGATTGATGATTGAGTTTTAGTTTTTTGTAAAATGGTAATAAGGTATTAGAGGCAAACTATAGGAAGACAAGAAGAAATTAATAGTGTTATCGTGATAACTGTTGTTGAGTTTCTGAGTATTTCTATCCAATAAATTTCGGTCACAAAAACAATTCTTCAAGATAACATTAACACATGATAACCCATGGGTTATCATGTGTTAATAGTATTATCAGACATATCATTTTTCCACGGTTTGAAATCTTTTATAAATGTATTTTCAGTTTCACAAAATCTCAACCAAACTGCCAATGATTTGTTAAATACCAATTAAGAGCTTAAAAGCATTTCCTAATGATGGTATTACGGTATGTTATTAGCTTATAAGGCTAATGGAAATTGTGTTTATCTTTTGACCTAATTTTAGGTACGGGGCTTTAAATTTTCACATTTGGTGCCAGATCGTTTTGTTTTAATATATAATAGAAAACATTTATTTAAGTATTTATATAATGTGTTACCTTCAAATACAGTCGAGCAGTTATTTCAATTGTCAGAAAGTCTGTTATTAAACCACAGTATATAGGTTCGAGTCCCGATGGAGGTGGTAATTTAGAAATTTATTAATTGGAGTACATTTTAATGTCATACGTGTAAGTTTATTCAGCAAGATATACTCTGTATCATAGTATGGATAACTTCTAAAATGCATCATTGCGCTCATGAATAAGTAATTCAATGACTAATCATGAAACTAATTACTTTTATCATAAATACTTTTACGTTCAAATTACAGTAGAATATTATGTCACACCGTGCTTTGATTTATATCTTAGTTAACTTATAAATTGAAGCAAAGATTAAACTGAAGAATAAATTTTTTAATACTTACACTTTATACCTACACACAGAATAATGAGAGGTTTTTGTTATTTGCTTACTTACGTTTTATTACATATTTGACTATCGGGTTATTTCACTATTTTATCTGCAGTTAGAGATAGGCCAATCTAGGTTAGTAACCTAATAACCGCTGTTATTTATTTTCAAATAACTATACGAGGCAACAAATTTCTGATAGGCTTCCTTCTCTGCGGATTGAATACTGGGACCGTCCACAATGTAACAACTACTTACAGGTAAACACTACATGCTTAACTAAAAACACACATCTTACAAATTTAAATAAATTACACATAAATTAAAAGACTAAGAATGTAATAAAAAACGATAATTTATTAAATTGAAAAGAAATATATATAAAGCCGTATACAATATATGTGTATAGAGTGAAAATCAACTAAATAACTAACCCATTTACAAATTTTCGTAGCCTAAGTCCCGTAATATAATAACTATAATGTAATTGGAGAGTAAATATGTTTTCACGTAATTGCAGTATTTTGTTTGTAGCGTAGGTTGGTACGCTGTTAGGGTACGTACTGGGGAGATGCCTCGCGTGGTGGAACCGTTGGAGGACCGCCGAATGCACTCGATGACTTCCCCATTCAGTGTGATGGGCAGTTCACCAACAGATCCAACTGACATACCCTGGCCGACCACGAAACAACTATCCGAATACAACCGGTAGTGGTTTCGTGGTCGGCTAATCTCCAGCGAAAAGGCTTTTTTCAGGTTCACCTGGTGAACCTACAGACACTTCTCCGGACTGCGGAGTTGGCTGGGATCATTGTTTGTAGCCTTATTGCCGTGGTTGGTGGGGCCTCAGGCCAGAGGACCCTTTTTTGGTCGGGGATTATGGGCCTCCTAGGCCCACGACTGATTGTGGCACTAGTCGCCTTTGGTGGTGTCAAGAGGGGAAGCGCAGCCGTGACGATGCTGAGCCTGGTGTCCTTATGTTCACTTGGAGCGACCCGGTGAAATATTTTCAGGCGAACCCGATTCGTTACCGACATGCGACAGCGCGCAGGGGATGTTTAGTGGGTAGTGGGGGAGCGCCGCTATCCTGAGTTCAACATGCATTCGGCAAATCCGGGAAAAATATAACGATTAATGATTTGTTCGGTTTCAGGTTAATATGTCATAAATTTATTTAGGGAAAAGGTTTTAATTACTAATATTTATACACTGCAAAGTGGCAGTCGCATCGTATTTGCAGTAGTTCCAGTTTTCATATTTTGAAAAATTGTTTCTTTGACCGAAATTTATTGGATAGAAGTACTCAGAAACCCAACAACAGTTTGCACTTTACAAGCCCAAAGTGAACGTAATATTTTACGCGGGCAACACCGCGGGCGCCGGTTCCGAGCAGCTAAACGACTTCCTAACTGCTATCGAAGCGTGCTCCACTTCATTACTGTCAAGAACAAGCTCATTACTATTTATTTTTTGTTAAAATGAAGTAAAAGTAATGTAATTGGATATTTTTTTGATTTTTCCTGAAACGGCTGCAGCTGTCAAATCTTAAGAAAATGACAGCGAGAAATAAATGATTAAAAAATAATAATATAGATAAAATATATAATATATGATAAAATATGTATATGAAAAAAAAAATCTTTATATGATAACACCGTGATTTTTATTTCTTGATTGCAGAGTTGCTACGCACTTTAGATAGCTACACTAGGCAGGTGACCGGGAAATGTAGATAGGTAAGGTACTACGTTATGTATAATAAGTATAATAGGTGCGTCCATACAAATGAAAGTTCAATATTTGGATTTTTTCTAATATACAATTACTTTTTGTCGCAAAACCCAGAAATGCTATGGCAATCATTTTTGTTATGTTTATTCAGCACAGTTCCAAAAATTGTAAATCAAATAAATAAAAGTAATAAAAACGACGAACGACTTCAAACGAATATTACATCTAAATCCGAATCGAAAAAACGGATTCATATAGGTCTGTAATTCAGGGAACATCAAAAGGGCAATTTTCCAGTAAGTCCGCAGTCGGCGGGCGCGATGTAACTGTGTGATGATGCATAATGTGACTAACATAATATAACATTGTGCTAACAATAATGTGACTAACATAATAAGAAATCCAGAGGAGAATCCTACTAAAAAAATCTAATCAAAATCGCTACTAATCTACAGCTATTATTGGAATATGTATGACAAAATAAATCAATCAATATTCTCAAATAGCAACCATATCATTATTGTTGCTATTTAAGATTATTGATTGATTTATTTCCTAATATGTATTGCAATAACAGCTGTAGGTTAGTAATAGTTTTAAGTAGAGCGTTGTAATAACAAACACCATTCACTACTAATTCTTAGTATATAACCTTTGAGAAAAATTAGGTACCAGCAAGCAGCATAGATAAGTTGCGTTTCAAATCATTAACATCTCTATGTATATATAATTTTACTATTGCTGCTTTGGAAGTCAAGGAGTAGATAATATTGTCAAAAATATCGGCTTTTTTATATAAATCTGTTAAAAATCGATAGTTGAGTTACTGAGTACCTACACAAAAGACTCTCACATTTTGACATGACATTAGCTCCAATTGAAATTCGATTAGTCTCAGTACAAAGGCTCTAACTTAACAACCATTACATCATAAAAAAGGAAACAGTTTTAATTAGGTCTTTAGTCTCACTAGACTCGATTAAGGCGAGATAGAATCTATACCGCAGCGGAAATTAATTTTTCTGCAACGTGCCTATTTTTGTATTTAATCAAGCAATACATTATTAGTAAGATTTATGCATAGTATTAGGAATCTATGACCACCACATTTATGTACTCAGATGTCGTAATTCTCTATAACGGATACTTACCTACTTACTGTCGAATTCACAGCATTTGACAGTTGCCGACAAACACGGCAACACGGATTAAGATGATTCAATTCAATTAAAACTTATACTGGAGGTACTGTTGTATCCTATTTTGCTAGAAATGCTTAAAGATGAAGATCAACAGTATCTGAACAGACAATGGATTTTATATTTGTTTATCTGTCTATCTGTATTTGTTTATTGTGGTACTGTTTGAAGTAGAACCTAAAAGTTAGGTAACAATAAAGGTTCTTCAGTAAAGATAAACAACTAAAACCTCGGTTATACGTATACAAATTAAGCATACAAAAAATTGTATAATGTCCTTGACTTAAGCTTTACCAAGTTATAAGAAGCTTCGAAAGGAAATATTTACCAAAGCTCTCCATTCCCAAGAGCCCTTGTTGAAGTTATTGAAAGGTAACATTCTCTGATTTTTTATATATTTACAAAGAAATACTCCAACCCAGCTTAGTGGTACAATATACCTAATATATTCAAAGGCTTTAGATATTGCTATCGAAATACCCTTAAAAGGTGTAGGATGGGTCAGAGGCTCTTTCATATTCATAACACAAAGATCCAGGATTAATTAGCTTTGGAAAAAGAAAAAATACAACTAAAATTGGTACTAAGTAGAGTATACTTACACTTATTTTAAAAATATGCTTAGTCCTTAATAAACCTTAAGGTATATGTTTAACACAAACGGAGGTGTGTATTTTAGATAAAAAACCGATTTAAATAAGTCAAGACCTCATCAATAAAGGTAGACGAAATCTCTGGTTCAATCAAGGCACACTCGCGAACTAAGAAAAAACAGTTGGCATACCGCGCTAAGATCAGAGGTCGTGCATATAGAGTTCCAAGAACTCACTCACTAAAAGCAGCTTATAATATAGCTTACATAAGAGCGGATGCCCAGCGCGTTGCACGAGTTGGCCAAGAGTTAATTTCGCACCCTACGTCATATTGATGTCTGGCCCAAACAGTGCAGCCCATATCTGCATATTACATAAGGCTTATGGTAGGTACCACAAGACTTAAGTAATATGCCCACAGTTCAGGCTAAAAGTCATTCAAGCAATAATCTGTTATAATAATAATAATAATTGGAGGGAAGAGTTAAAATTGATTTTTAAATAATAATATTTTATCTGCAATAAGATGTTTCACAGAATGTTGTACAAAGAGTTACCAGCATATACTGTCGGTCACATCACCTTGCAAATATTGTTTACATAATCTTATGGATGGCCTGAACTAATTTAAATACTGGTTCTCGTTTGAACTCTAATACGTTCAATGTTTCTCTTTTACACCGGCTTAGGATTAGCAAGTTGTGTTTTTTTTTTTGGTGCAAGTACAATAAAGATATAGCCGGCCTGGTGGTAAGTAATTATTTAATAAAAATTATAGCAGACTCTAATTCCACGCAACAACTTCCTCAACAAGCTTTATGGGTCTTAGATACCGCAGGAATAAAAGTAGCAGATTTATGTAATATACAGACTTTAAAAAATTTGTTAAGTATAGGCTTAACGCGTTATTAATAGTGGATGAGATATTGTCATTTCGCGTGCATTTTTTCAATCTTGCCATTTTCAACATTTTTAAAGAAACAAACACAAAAGAACAACAAAAATTATCTATGGTCAATTTGTATTGCAATTTCATTCAAAAATAAAATTGTACAAAAATAGGTTAGTTATTGCAGGACAACGCCCTCTACAGCAGTTTAATAGAAACATTACCTTTTGTTCGTCAGCATTGTGTACCCAACAAATCATCTGAGTACATGAAAGTTCTTATATTTATTGAATGAATAGGTGAACCAAGTTATTATAACTTGGTCCACGTATCCTTTGGATTTAAAAGATTCACAAATAAAATGCATTACATGTGCTGAAATAGTGTATTTCAAACATAATGATAACAATAAAAATATAGGTAAAGGAATATGTTTTACTTTTGGTTTAGCTTTAAGCTCATATCATAAATTATTAAATGGCTTGCGATAGCATAACACGTTGAAAACTTGTTATAATGTGTATTTTAAAGTCACATTTCTTTAAAGTTTCAGAGAATACGTAATTATCAATCTTTTTCTAATTTTTAGTCTTTTGAGAAAGCGCATTCATGCAGATTGCAGTGAATTCAAGATATTTATTGCACAAAACGAGAGAATTACACCCTTATGAATGAAATTTTGTTGTATGTGAACAATCGTGAATAGAGCAATATTTGAAAGTGGCCACTTTTTACAATTCGTAGTATTACTATTTATAAATTACAATATTATTCACAAATAAACATTTTTTAAGTGCACTACAGAGCGATTTTTCATTCTTAAACTCATTACAATTAGTACAAATCAAAAAGCGGCGCTAGTAGGCAGAATTAACATCATTTAAATTCCATCTTGAATATTATTTAAACAAGCAATGAATAATATGATTAGATTAATGCAAAAACGTCATCGCAATGTTAATTACACATCTTATCTAACCATATTAAAGTCAATATCTACCGTCTTGAGTAGAATAATAAGATAAAATATATAAGCATATGTTAGGAGCAGATTAGTGAAAGGTTTCATATATAAAAATATAACATAATGAGCTTTCATAGAGACTAGTAATAAATAGGTAGAATAAAACTTACAATGTTATAACTATAAGTAGGTAGTATTCAATTATCTTAATAGTAAATATGATGGTTATGACAATTTTAATTTAATATACTTTTAAAAACTATTAAAAGTAGATGGTCTACATGGCATCCTTCATATCACGAAAATGTTGTTTAGCTTTTTTTAAAGCAGCATAAAATCCACAGCCATATCACAAGTTTTCCTATAACAATTTAATGTCATTTAAATATATTATATAAAAACAAAACTTCAATGTTTAGAAGGCACAATTATTCAGATTGACTTCATATTCAGTAAAATGTGCAAAATTACAATTATGTAACAGTTATTAACATTTGACAGAACCTTGTCCACTTTGAATTATTTGACATAAACTATTCATAACAAATGTAGCAAATAGTCATTTTATGTTATAAAAAGTGAATTATTTCTGTACAGATATCATCCCCTGCAGCATGAGTTAGTTAGGCCCTTATTTGTTTCTAGGTCAAGCTCACTAACTATTGCAATAAAATGAATGTTTGGGGTCTGCCTTACAACTTAAATAATTTCATCAGTTGCTAGCTAATATTGAAATACTTTCCGTATTTCCCTTTATTCCACCACAAACACAAATATATTTGTATCATAGTATTATAAGTTTAATAAATGCATTTCTTACATCATAAACATTATTTTAATACAACCCACATAAATATTGTTTATTTTGCATATAATTTGTTTGAAGTAGGAGTACCTGGGTCAAAGTGTACATAACAGAATCACTTATTAGTATTAATAAGAACTTTGTGACTTTAGGTTCTGGGTTGGCAAGTTTTCTTGAGTAATCATACACAACAATACTACATATTTATCTAAGGGTAGCCTGGTTATTTTAGGGAATATAAGAATATTCTGTTTTGCGAATTAAACCAACTGCTGTTACTTCTCAGCTTTAGAAAGATCATGCCACTCTTACTTGAATTATTCTTTCAATATCAGTTCTACATAATGGACAACCAGTCATCTCATTTCTAGAGCAAGATAAACAACAACACATATGGCCACAAGGTACAAAAACGGCTTCACATTTTGCATCCATACATATGACACATTCAGATTCATATATTGACCCTTCTATTTCACTAACTGTAACTACACCTGTACAGTTCTGTTCCTCAACAACATTATCAGGAGGAGCATTAGGCTGCGATGAAACAGGAGTGTCATAATCATAGCTGGAGCTTTTTCCTCCAATGTAACTGGCTATTGCTTTGAGTATGCCTTCTCGATCAGTAGACAAGAAAATACCACAATCTTTTAAATTATCATAAGTAATATCTAAAAGTGTACCTTCAGAAAATAAAAACCTTACAAGGAAAGGCAAACAATGTATGACACCATGTTGCAAAAGTTGATTGGCAAACATGGGATCTAAATGCTTTCCCACATCCAACAAATGTCTTGGAGCAGAGTCTATTAACTTTTGATAATTCATTAGCCAAAAATCTGTAGCCTTTACATCATTTTCATTCTCCATGTCCTTTAATGTTCTTATTAATTGTTGTCTTCTTTTTGACTGTTGGTCTAATAAATCATCTAATAGATTAATCATCTGAACTCTTTGTTGAAGAAGTTCATTGTAATTAAAAGATATTTGAAATTTCTTTTTCTCTTGTTCTATAGCACTAAGTCTAGCTAAGTGTGAAGATATTAATGAAATTTCTTCATTCAAACTCCAACTTCTTGCATCAGTTTTTTCCATTAAAGAAGCAACCAGTGCCTTTTGAACATCTTGGTCTTCTAGCAATTGCTCCACCAATACAGTTCGTGATTGGTCCTTAGATTGAAGCAGTGCCTCCAATTTTTCATTTCCTTCTAATTCTTGAACAAGCATACTTTGTTTCACATCACTCCAGCTGTCTTCATATTGTTTCTTAGAATGCTGAATTGAGTAATCCTCTTCTTTGAGAGTTTCCATAGCTTTAAGAATGTCGGATTTTTTTATATTATCATAGTTTTGTCTCACAATTTCTAGGAGACGATCATGTTCTGCTTGTTCATAAGCTAATTGTTGTTGCAAAATTTCTGGTTTTAAAAATTCTGTTTGAATGAATTTTTTCACCAACATTTCAATATCTTGTTCTTCATCTTGAATTGACTTAATTAATTTTTGACGTTCTATATCTTTGAATTCATGGACTTTAGCAATCTCATTATCTAGGGCTTGTTGTTCTTGAAGAATTTTTGTAAGAAACCTACCTCTTTGTTGCTTAGCTGCTTGATGATACCTGTTTTCTTGTTCAATAATAGCAGCCTCTTGCTCTTCCCATGTTATATTATTATGCTTCGTAAATGGGTCGACAAATGTTGGTGACTGGACTAATGATTCTTCTATTTCCAAGGGTATTGGGGCAACATATTCAATATTCATTTTCTTACACAGAAACTTCATGGTTTCTTCCATGCCTTGAGATACTATGTTTGATGGAGGAAAACTAAAATTTTCAACATTTAATTCAATAGAAATCAAATTTGATGCTAAACACAACTCTGGACACAGTTTAGACAATTCAGGATTATCCAAAATTATCAACTTCCTTAATTCTTTTAGTTTTCCCAATGATGTTGTCAAACATTTTAATCTATTTTTAGACACATTCAAAATTTTAAGACATTGCAAAGCTTCAATACTATCAGGAATGTGTTCCAATAAATTGTCCTGAATGTACAGCTCTGTTAAATTAACAAGATATTTAATATCATTTGGTAATTCCGAAAATCTATTGGAACTTATATTCAGCACTTTGATGAGATATAAATCAGATAATAAGCCACCATCGTCTAAGGATTCCAGTTTATTTACTCGAAGGTTCAAATTCTCTTTTCTGTATACTTTGCAGTATAAGTATACACCAGTCGGCACACGCTTCAATTCACAATCAGAGAGGTCAAAGTCTGGTTCAGGGGTCTCTTTAGCGAGATATAATCTTCTCTCTATCCTGGCCTGTAAATCGCTGTCACTAATATTAGATTTCTTTCCAAACAACGACATAGTCGTCTGTTCTATGCATGAAATTGCACAACCCATCAAAATACTTAAAAAAACACTCGCAATTAGTTTCCTGATGTCACCGGTACGTAAATATCATTGCTATTTTTTACTAATCACAGGAGTTCACATTTTAAAGTTTAACGTTAAGACTTTTGTTCATACTTAAATATGGCTTCAATTACTACGCCCAAAAATAGAATAATATTGACATACATTTGTCAATGTCTATTTATTCGCAGCAATAAACGTCACTCCATTCGGTTGACAATAGTTTTCTATTATTTTTGTAAATTTTCATCCTGTTAAAGGGAAAGCAAAGGAAACTAAAGCCAAACAGTCATATTTAATGTAGATTTTTCTTAATTTATGGCTACGGGATAACGATGTTACACAAACAGTATATGCACACGAAATAAAATATACAGCATCAGCACAGCTTAATTAATATATATATGATCAGTATTAAGAATGTCTTTAATAAACGAAGGCCTGTGCTCAGCAGTGAAACTTAAAAGACCGATACTTAATAAATCCACCTCATCAAAGTTACATCATCTTTATGTTTTTATCTAAATTGAAGAAATGAAAAATAAATAAAACACGAGTTGGATCTTTATATCTTACTAGCCAAAGAGATAATTATCTATAAAAAATAAATTATTTAAAAAATACGAATATTGGTTGGGTTCTATCGTATCTATGTATGTTTTATGAAGTAAAAGTGGGTAAACTTAAGCCGAAATCGATCATTATATCGCACCATGAGTGCGAGCATGGAACTTGACAATCGACATACTTACCGATCGATAAACGGATTTCGTTTATCGAGCTATATCGATAACCGCTAGCATGGAAGTTGACTTGATAACTTTAACGAGACGATAAAATTTACCGAATTATATCGATCATTCGGTCATGATTCATTCTTATATTTTTAATAAAATGAAGCAAACGGACCTTGACCCAAAAGTTTCACAAATTTGCAAATATATATACGAAAACTTATTGAAAATATTTTATTCTGTGTGTGACAGCGAGCGGATTTCTCACTGCAACACAATTAATTTTATGCGTTGTGTAAATTAAGTAAGTAGGTATACATATTTCATAGAACAATAACTTTTGAGATTGAAGACATTGATAGATCACCCATTGCTTTGGTATTGATTTTTTTAAATAATTACCAGTGTGTCTTACTGAGACACTGAATTTAGCTGTGCCAACCAATTAGCTATGAATTTTAGTATGTTTTGGATTTTTTCTTAATAAATGTTATTACCATCAACTAGCATATTTCAAACCATCTTGAATTTAGAAATTCAATAGAAAAGGAGCGAAATAAAATCCTTTAAGAGAAGAATAATATTCTTCATCTATAAGATTTCTTTAATTAAGTTGTTAGATGTTATTCCTATAATATTTGTAAGCAATATGGTTACAAATTGTTTAAATCAAAGCAATTAATTGGTTAAGTAATACTCTACAGTAATGTGAGAATTGATAGTAAAGTTTATATGTTGTATGATATTAGTTCAGTAGTAATTAGCATATGAGTAGTAAAGTAGACGAGTACAGTATAGTATATTCAGCTATACTTGATATAAGTATCTTAAGAATAGTTTTGGAAACATAATCAAGTCACTGAAGATTTATTTTTGGAAAGAAATACAAACACAATAATTAGTTTTTTATTTACACCTTTATTTTAAAAAAAACCTAATTAGAGCTTTCCTTTACTTTGTTGTTTATTAGGTAGGCCTTCTTTTATTTGTTGAATAAGCTGTTAAATTATATTTTTATTTATTATATTAATAAAAATATTAAATAAGTTTACTTGATTTTATCACATAATATTTTAATTTATAACATTTGAAGTCAATTACCATCATGTTATAACTAGATTATTATCTAATACAACAAGAGTTTAATTAGCTTAACATTAACTGTTTAAACATTTGTATGTTTTAAAAAATCTTAAAATACTTACTTAGATTATTAACATAGTTAATAATTTCTTATATGTATGCATGTTTTATTAATCACCTGTAGTAATGCATCATATTATAAATAGTGCAGCAAGGATACTATTATCTCGAATAATTCAACAGGCTAAAAATGCAAAAACCTGTCTTTGCACATACACCTAAAGACCGCCTTTATAATACCATTGGTCCTCTGGGTTATTGTAGGGGGTCACGATTGCAATATGTGTGCAATCTATGCAGCCTAAGCAATCTGGCAATTTGTGCTTAGACTGGAAACCATTTCCAAATCCTTTCCTATATTGCTTTAGACACTACTGCCACTATCTTGCTGACGGTCCTCCTTTGCGCCAAAGCGAAGTTAAATTCTTGGCCAATGCACCTTTGATAACTACTTACGGCAAAATATCGTATAGCAGTGAGAACCTGCAATGTAAAAGATTTTAAATAAATTTCGAGTATTTTGTTGGTATAGACAACAAAAGGCAATATAGATCTGCACGCATCGGGTTTATAAATAATAAAATGTACTTACAATTACATGCACGGGTAGCACATTTGACCGAACTCTCCTTTAATCTCATTGTAAATTCCTTGATTCATTGTAAATTCTTTATTATTACGGAAGAGGTTATGAAAGCACAAATCTTCCAGTTCAAATGGATTATTGGAATCCCTTATATGTCTTCTAGATAATAGGACAGTTCGTCGCCTACGAGGTCTATTTTCATGATCAATCAAGAAAATAAAGCCGAAATCCATCTTGAAAACCCTTTAACTTTGTCGACAAAACTTTATCGATGACAATGAAGGACACGATAAACAATCAACAAAATAATTGATATTTATCTATCAAATATGTCAAAAAAAAGTTCCATGCTAAGTTTGTCGAGTTTTATCGACTAAGACGATAAAATTTGTCGACTTTATCGTTTGATTGATAAAAAAAGTTCCATGCTGCCGACATCGATAAATTGACGATTAATGTCAATTATATCGAGTTTAATTGTCAAATTTGGTTTATCGATAGTTCCATGCTCGCACTGCATATATAGATTATATCATAAAACATTGATTAGTTATTTTCGTGAGATTTTTCTGTTTCATTTTAATTTATTAACTTTTAGGTTTAGTTAAGTTTTCAATATTGCCCTATAATTTCTAAAAAAATCTTAAAATATAAAATTATTAGAAAACCTTTGAAGATTTTCTTATCATTTCATCGTAATCATTAATATTGCGTTCCATGCCGTCAAAAACTTTACGAGGTAAAGGGATACGTTATACCAGTATCCATAAATATGGCTTAGTTTCCCTTGCCTTCCCTGTAATAGGGATAATTCCTGATGATATATATCCTAGACAACATATATTTTTATAATATTCCGCTACAAATACACAATTTTGGTACTTTTGCTTGCACTTGCATAATTACAATAACTTCGCTAGTTTGATTTCATGAGAAATTGTGAACCCATAAATAATAAAGAAGTGTACAGAGTTTTCCAGTAGGTGAACTTTCTTGAACATAAACAGCTTTTTAATCTTACTATCGTTCGAAGTTCTCACAAAACATGTATTATCAAAGGGGCTTTTTGATATACAACTCGGATAAGGTGAATAATGGAAAATTAAAACAAAAACTGTTGAATGTATTGTTATATAATTAATTAGCAACTCTGGCAAAGAGCAACGGTGAGGTAGGAGCACAGAATATTATTACTCTAAGATTACTCCGACGGTTCCAATACGGTTTATTGTTAATTATTTCTATAAATATTCCGCTGTACACATGGATAGATTTTTGTATGTCTCTTATAGGTGTAAACTGCCAATGGTGCATATTGGTGTACTTTCGCCGAAAGTAGGTTGCTTCAATGTTGACTCCGCTGTGTTCTTAAATGTACTCTGTGGTACTTATCAACAACTGCTGTCGACTTCGTTCAAGTTATTTTCTTAGATATTTTTTTGTTTGATCATATATCACCAATAAATTAAATTCTTATCAGATCAGAAAAGGATGAAATAGTTTCAAACTTCTCACAGTCCATAGTGGAATATACCAATAACAAAACCTTCACTTTATTCACCGACTTAAACATAAGAGCGTATTATCAATAATTCAGTGAGGTCTATTCATGATGCAAAATTTCGTAACCCGGTGTAAAATATAATGAATTAAAGATGTTTTCAAACATATTTAAATGATTACACAGGTGACAAGTAATTTTATTAATATAAAAATTATTATATTAATAAAATTGTACAATAGGTTGGGGAAAAATTTCTTCGCATTTTATATGAGGGTTCGGTTTTATTGTGTCTCAATAAAGAATAGCAAATGAGTACACGGTTCATTAGGTTTCATTCAGTGAGCTCGCGTGGCACTCAAATATCAAGCTTTTTTGTGTACCTAGCTTTTCAAATAGGTCAAAACTGTTTTGTGGTCGATTCCCAGTTCTTCAGCAATGTCGTAACTGGTGATATGTTGATCTTGCTCTACTTTCTCAAAAATAGCGTCCCATTTTATCTGTAACAGGGCGACAAGAGCGAGATGCTTTTTTGACATCAAAATTCCCGAATTGAAAACGCTTAAATCAACTTTGTGCTACTTTTACTGACACTGCATAAGGTCCATAAACGTCACAATTTCTATTCACGGCCTGCGTTGCATTTTTTCCTTTATTGTAATAAAATTTTAAAATGTATCTAATTTCTTCATTCGATTTGCTCATTTTGACAGAAAGAAAAACAAATGAATAATAGTGGGAAACAAAACTTTTTCCTTATTTGATTCTTTTTTGAAATGTTACCTTATTAATGTTATAAAAACCAGCCAGATGCAAATAGTACAACCAAATATATTTTATTACAAGTATGTATATACTAAATGCGAAAAGACTCCCCCAACGTAATATTAATATATATTTAATTTATTTGACGAATTTTATATTAAACAGTTGTGATTTTTATTTTAATCTTATTATTATTTTAATCTTTGGGTTCAGGCGTCCACCTCACTCTTCTCGTCCTTGTTCGAGTTTTAAAACACCGTATTACAGGTCCATGGCTATTTTACTACAACGCCATTGTGATACTTTCCTAGTAACGCAATAATGGATAAAAAAATATGCTCGGTGGTTTTCACTAGCGAATAAATTTGATGAAAAACGGGTTTGAATGGCATCAGCAATTCAAACCCGTCAGACCATCGATTTTAATTAAACTCATTTTTTTTTTTAAATATTGTTACTAAGCTATTACCGTATTGAATTATAACTTTAGTCATACTTATCATAACTAAGATATTGTCGATCTCAGGCACCAAATGAAGGTCATTTATACCTAATTATCTTTTTGGCTAGATCAAAAGGTTTTAATATACTATCTTTTATGTTCATGTGAATTCTTCGAATTTTCTACAGCAATGAAATATTTGTGCGGGCTATATTCATTCAACTGTCCATGATCTACTTTGAACCAATCTTTTGTCAGTGGGACTGGGACTCCGAATAATACGTACGCTTCTTTCTTTTTAGGTGAATATGATCCAGTATAATAATCTATGTTCTCACGTGTTGGGACTGCTTCACTACTTTCCGATCTTGCTTGCTGCCAAACAAGGTTGCTACTCTTTTTATCAACTGGATATAAATTGCGATCATAATCAACAGGATTATGATTTAGTTCCTCATTTTTATACCAATCATCGTTAAGCGGTACAAATTCACCAAATAATTGATGTTGTCTTACTACCTGTCCGTTTTCATTATTAGAGTTTGGGTGATATAAGTCACTAAAGATATGTTTGTTTTTGAGATTTTCATACGTTGCATATTCTGGTGTTTTAATTTCAAGTGACCCGTTAGATATGTGTTTGTGCGTTTTAAATGGATAAGACGTTCTATACGATGCCTCAGCTTCTTTTGTAATATCTGGCGTCAGAACTTCGTACGTTTGTTTTTGATTTTCTTGTATAACGTCGTCTTGCTTTTTCTTGGAGGTTTCTGCCTGGAGTTCCTTCTTATCAAGTGTTTCATTCTTGTCGGCATATTTACTATTACTTATCGGCTCCTTAGATTTTGTATTGTATATTTTCGGGTTCATAAATTCAGTATAATCTTTGGAATATAAACTAGTTTTATAAGGCCGGAAATCAGGTTTCTGAGATGGATACACATGGGTTTTTATTATTTTTGATAACCTGTCAAAAGCTTCCGATAATTCGTCTGTAATCGTATGAGGTGGAACAGTTACTTCAGTTTCTGGAAGCTTTAGAATGCTTTCTTCTTTACCGCTATCATCATTTTCTGCTTTATAAATAACAATTGGTTTTGGAACTTCATTCGGGATGTTTTCTATATTTTTATCGAATAGTGCTTTTATTTTTACTTCATTGTCAAATTCTTCACTAATATACGGTTTAAAAGAATCTACTGCAGATCGTCCAGTTCCGTATATTTCAGTTTCCTTCTCCGGCAGGACTTGCGGCGGTTTACTAAAATGATCAAACAAATGAAATTCCGGCTTACTGTTTAATTGATACGTCTTTGCCTTCTCATCGGGAAGCAATTTTATAACCACAGTTTTACCTTGATGATAACCGATACCCTGGCCTTTGAAAGGTTTATTGGTCGGTTTCTTCTTTTTAGAAGGTGATGCTTGTGCGCTGCTTTCTTCCCCTTCATTATTGGAATCCGCATCGCAATACATTTTGTTGAGCTTTTGGGTATCCTTATCAGAGAGTCCTGTTCTTTGACCAATTTCCGCACCACCCTTAAACAAAATTACTAAATATAAATTGGATTCTTTGAATTTATATGTTAGTTATAATAACTCAAATAATAATAAAGGATTTCTTATATGAAAATTGTTCCTTATAAGTTTGACTTCTTAATAGCATGAATGTGTTTTAATAGAGTTCAAAATGTTAGATACTTTAAGAATTGTTCATCGCCTGTGAAGTTATTCGATCGAAAATCCGTGTGAATAACTTGCTGTTTATTGCAATAAAGACGTGACCGCCATGCGGAGTGTGGAGGTCACCTGTTTGGGTACGATGGTGTCCTGCCCGTTGGTAGAGAAAGCCCGCCGGCTGTAGTGTAGCACACTGTCGTAGTCGTACCCAACTCCAAAGTCGGACACGGAGAACGCGTTGTATTTGCGAAAGTTGTGTCTGTGTGCTGCCAACAAACGATTATGATATTTCAACTGCTTATCACTGTATATAAATAATAAAGTTACGGAGTTATGTACCTTATAAGTACTTATTGAGATAGCCTCATTCCTATAAAATCAAACGAAGATTTTATAGAAATAAAAAAACATTTACTTACCTATTTACTATATCGATTTTATTAAATCATAAAAATTACAGAATGTAAATTATTATTTAATTTTCGTTCTTACGTTATATTAAAATACAATTGATTGGAATATCACATTATTATTTTGCAATTCGAATCAAATTCATTAATTTGATTCGAATTTGAATTTGAAATTTTAGCTCGTTCATTTTAATCATTATTACCTACATTAATTTTCCCTGAGTTCAATGACTGATCTTTGCTACTGACAACAAATGATGTGTATTCACACATCTACGTGTCTTAACGACCACTTTCAATTTTCATTTTAATAAGTAAGATATTAAGTTATAAATTTTATCTTACGTTGCGCTATATTTTCCCAGTTGATTTCGACGTAATCATCCCTATCAGGGCTACTCTGCATGTGGTAGAAGCCAAGCGAATGTAAAAACTCATGAATCACGGTGCCATGCCTGAAGCAGCCTCGACCAACTGGATGACGTCCATTTAAATTCAAAACCTGGTATCCCCCCTGATAGCCCACTTGTGAGAAACAGCCCCGTCTATTACCCTGGAAATTGTAATATAATTTTAAGAAATTGCTACACAAACGTTTTCTCTTCCAAAACAATCGTGTTTAGTACCTGAACGACCACAGCATCGCGGTCTCCTTTCTGGTAAGGCCTAAACTTGACACAAGATGCACGCGCAATATCTTCAATGCCATCATTGATTGCTTGCACTTGATCTTCCGCTGGAAATACAAAGTCATATTTTCAAAACATTTTAGTAGACTTTTATACATTCAAAGAGTTGATAAACAAAGGAAAATGTTGACTAGACTGGAAAAAAAAATTCTTTGAGTCGTCGTTAGAATTACTTACTGAAGTGTTCTTTTTGAATATAGTAAATTACTTCGTTATCAGGCCATCTCTTGGTGCTGTCCCTCAGACCATTTCTGGACAAACCTTCGGCGATGTCTTGGACTATCACACGCCTCTGTTTTTCATTAAGAAGGAGGTCTCCTTCAAATTTGCCGCTTTCTTCCCACGCATGTTCCGATACTTTGTCATCCTCATCAAAGTCATAGGAAGTACCTTCTGAGAAGTAACCATATTTATGTTATGTAAATTCACAACCATGTGCAAAATGAACTACATTTATTTTTTTTAAACTTTTTTATCTATCACAAATTGAAACAGTTTAGCCGTTTGATATTTAGTTGAATACTTTAAAAAATTTACATTAATTAACATGTTTTAATATACGACAGAGCAACAAGGAACTATATTTCGGTACTTTTATTACTTACTCTTCAATGTTTCATCCAATTGGGAGGTCTTTTTGAGAAAGTTAGCGAATTCTTCCAATTCACTCAAAGACATTGCTGAACACTGCACTACATAACACGCGTAAATAATCACAATCTTATAGTTCCACTCCATTACTTTAAATGTTATCCTCGTGATTAGCTTATTTAAATTAAATCATTGAAAAACTTGCACGCATTCGCATGTGTGTCATAATATTAACGGTATCGGAACATCTTGTCGTTAATTGGTTGTGTTGTATTCCCGTATATTTTTTCCGTCGAACAAAACCCATCGGAGTCTGGTAGGATTTATTATAGGTTCAGATACGACCATTTCACAAGGTGTTGAGCCGTGACTGCGTGGTCGCCGCTTGCGACAGCCGCTGATCTGCGACACCGTACCGACCACTTCCAAGTGTAAAGCAAGACCAATTGCTAAATCTATCGCTCGAGTTTACCATTTCTTATGATACTTTTTCGGTTAAACAATAACTCGGATACTCATTACAGTAATTGGATTATCGAAAGGTAATAAAAATAAAATAAATGATTTTAGTTTAAAAGCGCAACCGATGTCATTGACTGCTCTACGTAACTGTCTTCACTAAGTTGTTACGACTTAAACAATAAAAGTTACAATATTTCTCAATATATTATGTAGATGTAAAAAAAATTTTTTTTCGCACTTTTATGACTATATGTTGATTCAGTTCTAGATTATCAATATGAATTAGTGTGTCATGTTATTTAGCATATGACTAAAATAAAATTGCTTGGTAATTTCACTACCTTATAACAGCATAGCTATCTAACTATGAAAGATATTAAATGAAAGAGATTAGATAGTCCAGATTAAATAATTTCGCCGGGGATAGTGCAAATCCACGTAACTAGCGTTGGATAATACCGCGTAACTTACAAAATATAGCTTATTGTACAAATTACCATAAAATCATTTAAAATTACCTTCCCCTGTGAGACTAAATTTGATTACAGAGAGATGCAGGATTTTAACTATGTTTGCTTAGGTGTGCTAAGAAAAATAAGAAATAATTTAATCTGATCATTTTTTTAAATTCTTAACGAGGACGCTCTTAGCTCTCTTACTCCACCAGGTGCGTTAAGGCTGAAGATGTGTCTTTGATGACAGATAACTGTCTTTCTCAGAGGAACTGACTGTCTTTCCTCCAACTGCTGGACCACGTTGTAAAGATTAATTTTATGGTGGCAGACTTAAGTAAGATGGAGGTAGCCAGACAGGTAAGCTTACGAAAAGTCAGCAACAAAACTTAGTGTAGAGGGAACTGAACCCCGAACCTCTAGATCTGAGGTAGGTGGTCTGAACCACTAGACCATAGAGTCGTTTACTTACATAAAAATTTAGAGAATCGTCATTCAGTTTCGTAATCTGAGAAGGTAGACACAATAGATTTACTATTGTGTTGGAATGTAAGCGTTATCGCAGCGGCCATGGTAAGGGACTAAAGTTTATTTAACATAAAAAGCCTTATTAAGGTGTAGAAACAAAATGAGAGAAATAAAAAATTGTTAATATGCTACTATTATTACTTTTAGATGGAACAGCTTTTACATTCTATGAACCAAAGCAAAATACTGTTGTTGAAAAACAATTGAAAAACATTCGGAATAATTAAATAAATCACATTTAATTTTTCATCATCATTTTTCATTTTCATTCTTTTTCCCTTTTCATTTTTTTTTAATTAATTTAATTACAAGTATAATAATCGGTTTTTTATCAGCCGCTTATTATAATTTTATACATTTCGTCACTAACTTATTTACTTACTATAAAAATAAAAGAACAAAAAATATATCGTATCAAGTGAAGATTATACAAGAAACGGTGGCCGAGGTTTTCTTGCAATTATTCAATGCCATTATCACAAGATGTCGAAAAATTAACTATAACTTCATATTTCAAGCCATTTGAAAACAGGCTGCATGCCAATTTCACGGCCTTGTGTGGTTAAAAAGATTTCAACAGGGAAATTTGTTAAAAATTTAATGGTGGGTCAATTCAATATAAATCTCGTGCCTTTGTCTGCTATGCTATTATCGTATTTAGGTCATTGCACAAAATAATTTAAGTAGATAACTGTCATATTTTAAATTTCCAACTTTTCTTCCACTTGTATTCAAATAACTAAAATATTACTAGGACAATGATGAAATATCAGAAGACATGAGACGGGAGGGTTTTGGAATATATAATTCATTTTAAATGTTTGGATAAAGTAAAAAAGGTAAGTAAAGGTAAGGTAAAGGTATGTATAAAAAAGGTAAGATATCCCCGAGGACGTGCTAAGTTAGAAGCATCACACACCGGGCAGTTCCCAACTCATCAACAACCTATATACGACTCACTGCCGGGTACAGGCCTTCTTATATGGAAAAACACATGAGGAGTCAACTACCTGACACTAATTATATATATAAATTAAAATTTGTGTAATTAATTAAACGGTACTCATTAAAAATATAAGTCCGAGTGGCACTATATTATTATACATATATATTAAATGTCAGTGTCAAGGACTAAAACTTGTCTATGGCTTGCTCTTTCTCAATTTCATAAGTGCGGTTCGTGGATTTCTGTGATCATTATTAAGAAATAGAACTTATTTTTCTGCTTGAATTACGCTTGAGTTACGCTTTTGGTATAAGATGTAAAATGTAGGTAATAAAGTATAATTATTTTAAATTAGGAAATTAGAGAGTGTTATATATTATGTTGGTAACGTTACTCTATAATTCTTCGTCATTCGTGAAGCAATGATAGTGCGAATTGACTGTCTACTATGTTCTTTAAGCACATGTTAGAATAAGTTAATTTTTTGAATCACAAATGAAAATGCATGTTAATATATCTTAATATTTTTGATAGAAAAATCCTAGCTATTATTTATTTATAGATTCCTACATTATTTCCTAATGATCTCTGGCCATCGTATTGCCATTTTCAAAGCATCTTTTGGCCTTTTTTTCCCTTAAATTTTATAGTAAGCGAGATAGAAATTCAATTCTTAAAAATCATATTTTTTCTTGAGAATTATTGAGCCATCAGAATTGTGTAAGTATTATTTATCACAATACATTCGATTCAGTTTAATTATGTCACTTTCCGAAAGTCCGTTTCTTTGGCCAATTGATACATCCTCCTGTAAAAATAATACAAAATCCTTTAAAACTATTATATTATACTACTATTTCAGTCATGTTTCTTCCATTTTTAAGGTGAGGACGAAAATGGACTTAAAGAGTACTGCAGGCTTGATCGCTTGCTCATTTTAACTTCAATAATATATATAAAATAATATAATTTTAATTTTATTTACTTTTATTTTTTTCATATTGCTCATTACTTTCCTTTCGTGTTTCACTGTCATTTTGGAAAATGTACAAACCATTCAAATCAAATATAAACTCATTTTAGCAATTAAAATAAAAACCACAGAGCAATTTGATTATTATTTGCTGTGCTACAAGTTTAGTTTCACCACAGACTAGGTATTCTGCAGTCAAAATATAATGGAAATAAATATATATTACGATAAAATTACTTAGGTATTAGAGGATTTGAAAAAAACTCGGTGGCTATGGTTACCAATTTAGTGATCAAAATGATTTGTCGAATATATCGACTATGATAGTAGTCAGAAAATAAATACTTACTTGTAAAGGAATTATAGTTCTGTTTCCATTCTTGGAAAAGGCCAAGGCTGGGTAATGCATTACGCTGGTATAGTCGTACGGCACTCCAAAGTCTGTCACTGTGTCGTTATTGTACCTAGCGAAGTTGAATTCCTTACCTGCAATAAGAAACTTTGACATTTACCTTTCTTTTAGAAATAATTATTATACTCGTTGGTAAAATAAATATAGTTCGAATAAATAGAAAGTCGTAAGTGTAAGTATATTGCAATTTTGAATAGAATAATATCTCGGTTCCTTTTTTGACATCTGGGATCGCACTTTTTTATTCTTTACCGGGTAGCTCTTGGCCTTCATCTCTCCTGATGGTAAGTGAAAATAAGACCCGAATATAGAAGCGAACTACACCCGAATTCCTCAACCACTGAGGAACTGGCAACCTTAGCTATCGCTACCTACCTTGACTAAGAAGGCAATGTGCTTACAGTCGTTTCATCTTTATTCGATTGAAAACTACACTAGGCGTCCGTCACGACAATGTTGATTAATTAATTCTTATGAGAACATAAATATTATAATAAACAAATAAAAATCTAAGGTACGTTTCCATTACCTTCAAATTCCAAATGAGATAGGTCCTAATCAGGACGATAGAATCATTACTTTCTATCAAATTTTCCTCACTTCTCTAAACTAAACATCAAGAAAATTAGCAAACGTTCAGTGTTATTGATAAATATATATTACCAGGTGAAATATTTTCCCAAACAATCTGTACATAATCGTCTCGGTCATAGGTACTCTGCATATGGTAGAAACCGATAGTGTGAAGCATCTCATGCACCACAGTGCCGTGTTTGAAGCAGCCTTTGTGCAGGTTGAGGACTTGATGGATTTCACCGTCATCGTCTGGGATGTTGAACCCAACATTAGAAAAACAGCCCCCTGCTGATCCCTGAAATGGGTTATTTGAAGAAATAATATAGCTCATTCTCTTTCCTTTCCTTATCCTTTGGTCCATTTGACCTTTTTTCTGCAGAAAGAAAACGGGGGAGTATTCAACGGTTGGTGTCACGGGCAACTTCTACCCGGCATTCATTAACATGTTGTCTTTGGAGCAAGTTTTGGATTGCTTTTTAACGGAGAAATTCCGAATTTTATAATTATTGTACAATAACAACAACTGATGTTTGAATAGTAAACGAATTAGAAAACCATTTTATTTTCAAACTTCCTACATTTTTAAACTAATGTTTCATTCATATTTGAAATGGAGTAATACAGTTATGATTAAGTACCTTTGTGTGAAAAACATAACATTGCCGATTTTGTATATCAGGTTGTCAGGTACATATAAAATTTGTTTCATACCTGAATTCGCACAGCGTGTTCATTCTTCGACTTCCTAGAGACAAATCTGATGCAAGAATTGTTGGCTATGTCATTCATTCCAGCTTCAATCTTTTCTATTTGATCTTCATCTGTTTAAACGATAAAGTAATGATCAATAAAATCTTTTAGGTTTCCTTTCATAAATATGTCATCTAGATAGCCAGTCTTTCTGTTCATGTCGAGCAGTCAGCAGTTTAAGGTGGAAAAGTGTTACTTTCGCGATAAATATCTTATAATATTATATTTTAAATTCTCATATAATATTTTAAATATAATCAAAATAATATTATTATATATTCATAATATTTAAAAACCCTACATTTTCACTTGTAGAAAATATTCCTATTAATCTCACTTTGCTAGATAAATTGTATTAGAGATTTAAAGAATACAATTCACCTACCAAAATCATCTTCATCGATGTAATACACGACAGTACGGTTCGGCCATCGCTTCACCATGTTACGCAAACCATTGCGATCGATGTTTGGTACCGTGTTCAAGAGCTGACGTTGAAGGGGTGATAGCAATATGTCACCCTCAAAATATTCACCAAGTTCTCCAATGAGATTTTGAGGAAGATCACCTGTGAGAAAATATCACTTAAGAAATATTTCCTGAATTTATTTTGTTTTATATAATATATAAGCTTATGGAGAAAAATATAGATCTGAGTTTAGTTTGTATATAATTTATATGTTTTAGTAATTTCTTTTAATTTGATATATACGGGAAGATAATAAACAAACTTACCATTATAATCAAAATCTTTAAAATTTACAATAGGTGCGGCTCTTGTACACACATATAAAAGAAATATAATCATGAAAGATATATACATCATTCACAAACTCCAATGGTTAGACAAATATATCCACACAAATACAGCACCGCACTGTGCCATTTGGTTTCTTACGCATCTTTATAATACCTCGTGTATATTAAAAACATTGGAATAGTCAATCACCTAATTAATAGATAAAAAGAGATAGCTAATTAGAAATGAGTGGTTTCTGTTTCACAATTCACATTATCTGTGAAGGACCCCGGTTAGATCCCTGCGGGACACCTTGTTGTTAAACTGTAGATAAGTTAATCAACTATTTCGCAAAATGTTAATGACACCTACTTAAAGATCGTCCTAGAAAATCCGTATCTAATATGATAAAGTATCACCTTCACCATAGGCGTTGAATACTTATTCCAAGTAAAGTTTATAACTATTATAAGGTGACAACATGTTGTATAGACATTAATTTGGAATACCATACACATATTTAATTGCAGGAATGGTCTACTAATAATAATAAGCATATTTGAAGCTTATATTTATTATTATAATTCAGTAATTCCCAGTCGCTGCTGGCGCCGTTTCTACTAGTTTACGGGTATTAAGATTGAAAAATCCCACTTGTTGCCAGTGACAACAAAGCAATTAAAAATGTCACAGTTTATGCCAAAAACAACTATAATTCAATCATCGCCAGTGTTTCGGTGTTACTGTTAATTTTATTCCATTTAGATAGCGATAATAATCAAAGATCAGCATAACTTTTTTTCTCTTTTGTTAACACTGGCTATAACTGGTAATTTTTGGTCACAATTGTAACCATTGCTTTGCGTTTTAAGGTATAGTAGGTAAAGTATAATCTATCAGGGTGTGCAAGTCCATCTCAGGCCACTACAATCAAACATGTTACTGCGTACTTAGAAATGGTATAGGTAATGTAATAAAACCAACTATTATATTGTAAATAACGTGCTATATTTATTATACAAAATAATTACAAAAAAACTTGACACACATAATATAGACTGTACATGCATGCATTTCGGATTATATGGTGAACCTGACTAATTAATATAACTCAAAATAAAATGTATTTTACAATAATATGTTATTAATATAATATAAAAACTATACTTAAAAGTAATATTTAACATTATAATATAAAACATAAAATAGTTCCCAGAGTAAACAATAAAATATTTTCTTTTCGTACAATATGGCATTTCATGTTTAAACATAATACTGAGTTTGCTAATACAACAAAAAATATGTACGTTTATCTTTCACTAAACAAGACAAGTCTAATTGAAATAAATAATTACTATAAACACACAGATGAAATAAATTGTTATTTTATTAAATCAAACAAACAATGAAAACCTGTACCTGACTATATTACTCATGGATTGGTACAACTAATCGAGTGACACATGGAACATTTTAATTAAACAATTTATTTAATGTACACGTCAATTATATTGAATAATTAATTTAGGCAGTCTTTAATATACTTCAATTAATAATAATTATATTAAATCGTTACATAACTTTCATATAAGATTCACTAAATAAATAGCAGACAACAAAATGGTAACATAGCCTACATCTTAGCTAGCAATCAAATTTTATACAAATACAATATCAGCACATAATGTCGGTAAAGCACTGTAAAACATTCTAAATATTGGTCTAGTTTATTTATTGCATGGAACTCAGCTGTTCCTTTCGAACGACACACAAACTACCAGATCGTTAAGGATTACAATACACTCATAGACCAGTATTACACTAATGCCAACATCATTTCGAACTCATGGTCGCAGGCCGGGTAGGTTTTATACACAAAACGATTTTCAAAAATTACTTGCTACTCAAGACAAAAAATTTTATATATGTATAAACCACTTCGTTGAATTGCTACATGACTATTTCGATGTCACTAAACTACATTAAGAAACTGTCCCGTCCTACCTGTAAGTAGCGGAGTAAAATTTGGTTATAAATTAAGGCAACGTCATTAGAACACTATTTTCAAATCGATGATCGAATAATTAAAACTTCGGGAGGTTTGTGAAGTGAACAATCATAACATATTTGTATCTGTAACCCCACCAGCGTTCCATAGCGAATTATTAATTATTACATGTGGTGTGTCCCACTCGACTTGATGTGAATGAATATTACCATGCAAAAAGTGTAGCTTGATAAGACTTCATATCCTGCACGTGTAATACCGGCCTAGGCGATCGGATTGGGGTTTAATTATGCTTACTGCTAATATTCGCCTAATATAATTGCCTACGCGTACGCATAGAGGACGTCAAAAGACTGAACAGGGATTACGAACGTGACGAAATATAGTATAATGTCTGTACGCTATGTTGGGTTATAGTAGTTCGTTATAATATGTATACGAAAAGATAAAAATTAAGTAAATAATCCATATTTTGGTCAACGTTCGCATAACCCGGGCCTAAGCGACACGCTACATGAATATCACAATTTGTGCAGCAATTCTACCAACAATATATAAATTTATTGCTATTTCATTGAAGACTCATGGTCTAAGGCAAATTAAATGCAGATTACACTATTTGTTTATTTTTCTATACATATATTTAAAAATGTAATTATTCTTAACATGAATTCGATACTAGATCAAAACAGAACAAACCTGAACATGTTCCAAAGTTTACGATACCTATCTACGGTTTCATAGGCTATACTGTTTCTAAAGCCTAGAGTAAAATGACACAAATCGTGACATTAAAAATTTAAATAAGTATAGATCTCAAAAGTTGGTTGCTCATAAATCTTTTGTTTCCTTATAGGCAACCTATAGGAAAATATAACTCCTGAATATCAAAAATAATAATACGCTTGAAAATCTTTAAGACAGTACATAAAAATATGGCAATGCTTCGATTGAAATTATTTCCGCATATTTCAATAAATGCCAATAAAAATTTTGCAAATTTCATTTATTTCTCAAAAATAGTTGACGTTAGCTCTCATTGTTGTGACGTCAAAATTGCAAACAAGTTATAATTGTATTGCCTTTTAAAAATAAATCTCGTATTAAATGTCGTGCTTCAATAAATGCAAAATCTCACTTGCGTGCAACTTTGTACTTTGAGAGCATTATCATAAATTCGAAAAAATGCCCCTCTAGTAATAATAATTGTACTATATCGCATTAAGCACTATCATTATCAATCATAATAAACACGAATTTATTTATATAGAAATGGGACGTTTCTCTCACTCAATCATTTGGCACACAATTTAATGATATGTATTAAATGCTGGTTGCATATCATGCAATGTATAAAAATATAAATTTAAAGATCCTATTATCTCTTACAATCGTGCGTCTTATTATATCCGGGGGTTAACTTGTTTAAAATTATGGAAGCCCCGCAAACCAATAAAGTCAAATGCCGTTTATATTTAATATTATATATATATATTGAATTAATTGGCCGTTATATTGAAGTTATTTCAATTTACTACAAGAAACTGTCCCATTTCATATACATACTTCACGCATTAACCAATTTTGAAACTTGCCATAGAGTAAAAATATTTTACCGACATTAAAACGAGAATATTAAAATTCCTAACGACGGACTAAGTTACTATAATCGAACAGTAGTATGACTACCATTTCTACGATCTCGAAGTTGTCTAATTCGATGTATCGAAGCGTTAACTCTCAAAACTAGTACATGTGTATAGAATATACTGACACTGACGGCAAATACAACAAGAATGAATTTATCAAGGACATCTTTACCTAATAACAAGGCGTTACTCGTTTATTTAGTTCACTATTCAAGTCACATGCTGATATGTAAAAGACGACAATAAATCGATTCAAATACTGATAGAGATATTTGGCTTCTATATTTCGTATTTGCTTCACGGGAAAAGCGTAGAGCTGTAAGCGAGTAAATGCACCACTCGTGGCTTCGTCAATCCGCCTATGTACTACTTTCGCTCTTAGACCGATCACAGATCGCACATTTACGAATAAATATTTTAAAATTAATTAGGCCTTTTTAGGACAGATAATCACAATTCATCTAACTTACACAATTCCTCTTAGCATTTTCCATTGAGCGGATCATCTCTCCGTCCTCATTATTTCATACATTTTATTCTTTGGGATTCATATCTGTAAAGAAAAAAGCCTTTATCAATAACGTGATTCTTCTTTTCCTGCTGACTGAAATAAATACGACTATTAGATATATGGATAACCTTTGTATTGATATAACTTGACTTTGATTGCTTTGTATGAGAGCGATAACGGGCGCTCGGTAGGATCTATAATAATTAAGAAAGCCCAGTCTATCCACATTAGAGTGCCGCTATTTGATTTGTTCTAATGCAGATAATTTCAGAAGGGTCACTTTTCAATTATTGAATAAACTGTGAAGGGATACAATTTTCATTATAATTGTTCCAATATTATTCTTAAAGAAAATCTTTTCTTGAGTGCGCTACAAATGTCTTAAACTCAGTGCAATTAATAGAAATTAGACGGCGATGCTGGTGGGTAGACTGAGTTTTTTGGGTAGGCAACAATCATTTATGTGTTTGATTACTTAATTATACATAGTCCGTGCTGAAGACTGAGAACTGCTATATTATTTACCTAACGTGACTGGCGGTTAAGCGGCAGTGTGCGCAGGCGCGGGCGCGGGTGGCGGCGCGGGCGCAGGATTGGCCCGCTGGCGTCCTCCGCGAGGCTTGATAGTCTCCGACACCTGCCACATGGTCTCTTCACTCAGCACATCGTCGAACGCGTTGAACATAGCCTGGATGCGCTCGTTCTTCTTAAACTTGTACTGTCTGCTAACGGAATTAATTCTGTGTTTATACATTCAATGATAGAAAGCAATGAAATTTAAAAAAAATTGTTTCCTCCTCAAAAACATCTCGGCAGAGTTTTTATGCTAAGTGTTGGCATTGCAAAACTTTACTATCGCACCTGCATATTTAAATATGTAAACAAATACCACCCCTATCATAATATATGGAACCCGTATTTTAATGCAATTACGTCTAACTTTGAATGTAAATTGGAGGCATGGAATATCCATCTTCGTAAAATGCTCTTGCGGTGACTACTATTATTTATAAAGTTCAATGTTAACAATTATACTGACTTTACAGAAATAACCAATTATCAGTTATCAAAGTAACACTACATTAACATAAGTTCACAAAGTCTATTTAAAATTATAAAAAAATATGACTATAATAATAAAATAGGTAACAAAAGCCACTTTACAACTTAAAACTAAACTGACATGGCAACACAGCATAGCCCATTTAAGTTACTGTACCCACCTACCGTATCCAAGTAATGACATCCTGTACTAGTTTTGAAAGAATAATAAATAAATACTTATTAATAAGTAGTAAAATACACACTCTTTGTGAAACCGTTTCATGTTCTCCATGATGTGATACTGTTGCCACCGCTTGGTAAAGTTGATGCTGCCATCCTGCAGCAGGTCAGGGTTGCCGATGTGGACGAACGTCAGATCTTGTAGGACTAGGCCGCTGTAAATAAAAAACGAAGTTATTAATAACAAATAATACAAATAAATTATTAGAAACCTTAAGCTCTTTTAAATTAAATATTTGTCACATTTAAAAAAGACCATCTTGCCATTTGTTAAACACGCCACAAGTTTCTTTATTCATTTTTTCGATCAGCTCTAACCAACCCTTACTTGTTCATTTAAGTGTTTTTTTTTAACATATAAGGTAGTGACCATTTTTTTTATAAATACACTTAATTACTAATTAAGTGTAATAAACAATGGTTAGGTTAGGTGGTTAGATGGTGTGGGCTACGGTGTGGAGCTTAGTGTGTCTCACATGTAAGGTATGCAGGGCGGCAGCGTCTCAGCCAGGGCCTGGCGATACGCGCGGAAAGAGGAGCTGGAGTCGATAATGGCGCAGTGGTCGTGCAGCGTATCCACGATGGCGCGCGGCCAGCCCAGCCGCCGCACCGGCGGAGAATCCAGCGCCGATACCAGTGCCAGATATGAGTTGAAGTTGTTCATCTTGCGTAGAGCCTTCATCACTTTCAAGAATTTACTTGCATACTTTTCGCGTTCACGGGCTTCATCCTGCAGAAGGAAGCAGCGAATTAATAATAATCATATCTTCCACGCGCAGACCTATTTAAGCATCTATCTGATTGTAGTGGTACACACTAAATCCAAAATACATCCCATTCTCTCAATATGTATAGGTAAAGGATACCAAAATTTAGAACTGTCGAATAACTTAAAGTAGAACATATTAATGAAACCATAAACTATTTTATGTAAGTGAGATGCTTCCTTAGTTAAATGTTTGGTAAAGTCAAAAATTTAAAATATCCTAATAATAGTCATGTGATTTGATAATTGTTAATTTTGTTATAATTAAAGTAATATTAGCCAACTAAAAACCAGGTGATATAGTTAACAATAGAAAGCCCACATATTGTAACTTTGCTTTAAAACAATTCTGTCTCATTAATTTTGAATTAACATACATCACTTTCTCTTAATTTTATTACAAAGTAACAAAAAGTACTAATTATACTATCAAATAACTTAAGATCAGAAGAGGATTTTTATCACAACATATTATCTCATTGATTGATACTTGAAGTACCCATTTATGGAAGCATATATCAGCCGGTAAGGGACAAAGATAATTGAACACGACTCTAATAAAACTATCTAAACTGACAAAGATGTTATTATATTTGGATCAACTCAGAGTAATTCATAAACTATAATTTTAGAAGTTACCTGTTCCAGAATCCGAGAACGCGCCCAATAGCTCATTTTATTGAAATGCTCGGTGAAACGCGTTAGGTTAGGGGAGCTCTCCTCAGATTGGTCGCGTGGCCACGACAGCACTTCCGCCGTAGTGATACGCACAAACAACGCTGCGTCCAGTAACGTCATCTGTTCTGCCAACTCTGTGGCTTTGAAGTCTAGTAACGTGTCCCGGCGAAGAGAAACTGTGCCATAACACGGCGTATCGTATTCGTATCTGTTATTCGCCTGGAAACAACATAATAGTGGTAAGAAGTTGAAGAAGAATCATGTTAATCAAATATAATATTAACTGTAACCACAACACAGAGTATATAACGATATTTATTATTGCTTATACATATAAGTGGTTATATCATTTGTATAGTAATTACGTTGCGAGCTGTAAAAAAAATATTTTATTTTGTAATAAGATGCTGTTTTTTGTTGTTATATTGTAATTGCTTTTATTTTGTATACGTTTGGAATTTGTGTTGATATTTTCATTAATTGTAAATATAAAATCACACTTGATTTTAACAAAATATCAATATTTTAAAAAATTCACCTGTTGGAAGTGCAATTGTTTTTGTTTGTCAACTAGTATTTGCCTTAGCGCCTTCGCTATTGGCAGTTCTTCTACTTCAACCAGCCAATAGATAAATTCCATAATCTCTTGCATCAATGGACGATCCAAATCAGCCATCCTAAATTTATAAAAATTATAGTAATATATTACATTAGAAGTATATGTGTATTCTCAAACACATTTTCTGCCTTTGCTATGCATACATGTAAAGGCAGTAAATGTATATTAGAATTTAAAGTATTATTAGATTGCGCAGTCGACGCCCATACCGCCTGAATAAATCGCGCAATAAAAGGCAATGTAAACAAAATTATCTACGTTGTTGGCCGAATATTGTGTGCATTGTGTACTGTTTATTTCATAAAAATCGCTGCAATGTAGAACAATAATCCCGCATTACTTTCGTGGGTGCTGATGAGATTTTCAGTAACCCATTTTCATTCAACAATTTGTATGAAAATCCATTTTTATCAATAACATTACATTCCCTTATTATTTTATTGTATAATATCTCCCGCAAGTCATTGACAATGGCGCCTAGTATTTACAGAAAAAAACCCCGAAAACCCCGAGGCATGAATGACACCTGGTATCTCGAAGCCGTATTAAAGAAATAAATTATGAAAAAGAAAGACTGAGGGTTAATGTTTCAAAAATGATTTCTTATTAATTTTACTTTAAAAGGGACTCACGTGAGGTCAGCAACCACCCTAGTCAGCAGGCTGAGCGTGGAGCGTAGCTCGTGCGGCCGCGGCCGGAAGTGATGCGCTCGCCGTACGAGCCGCGCCACCAGTCCGCTCGGCGACACCCACGTGCGATACGTCGCCAGGAACGCCTCCTGGTACGCGAAGTCTGAACAGGGTACACCAGTTACTATAAAACTGTTTAATCCGTCAATAAGTAATCTTAACCAAAAACTAGATACAACATCGCATACAAATTTTTATTGGAAAAGCGTTCGTACAAGAGATATTTCTATGTTGGTCAAAAATCATATTTATTGCTTAACAACCAATTTCTAATACGATTTGCCTGTGCACGCAAGAACACGCTCCACTTGAGAGCGAAATAGTGCTCGTCGATGTTATATCAAGTATTTTTTCTACGATCAAAAATATTATTTTGAGTTCGATCGCGTTAAAAAAAACGTTCAATAATTTTATCGAAATAGCAATAGTAATATGAAAGAATGAAATATTTCATTACATCTGATATTGTAAATACATGATTTAAATTTGAATTAGTTTACTTCATAACATAATCATTGTAATTTAAATCATATAAATTAACAAAAAACTCAAAATAAAATTCTCTACCAACAAAGCGAAGCCGTGTTTAAAATTGTATTTATTACGTCTTATGAATCGGTGACCATTTTATTTCATATAGAGATGTTACTCTGATTCTATTTCCCCGTTAAATTGAACACAGTACGTAATTTTTTCACAGACGAAAAATCGGCACCGATTTCTCAAGAGTAAAAATATTTTAATGACCATAAACGCTCATGTAGTCAAGCAGGAAAGCTACAAATTTGTTTTAAGTGCATTCTTAGCTGGGCATTCCATTTAATAATTACCAATATTTATTTAGTAACTCCAAATCACTTCTCGCAAATTATTAAGCACTTCGATTTTTATATTTGCAATCGGCTGATGTAACTAACAATGGTTCATCATTGATTCATTTGTATAATTTTACATAATAATAATTGAGTGATAGAACCAAACCAAAACAAGCAATGTTGCCAAAGCTTAATAAATAATAATTAGTACAAGAAAACCAGCACACTTGTTTCAGCCCCAACTCAAACAACGATTGACAACTTACACTCGTCCGTCTCTGTAAAGTGAAAGCATGAAAGTTTTAGATGTTAGATGCGATGCCTCGATATAAATGTCTATGAGAAGACAAATATTTATATGGATATATTATAATGATGATAATCATTGCTTAGTAAAAAGGTGTCATTTTGACATTCTCAAACACAATAATTTAATATAAAAGGAAATTGAAATATAACAAAATTTATGATGATTATATAATTATACGTTTGTACGATTCTTCTTAATTTATACGACCCTGTTTGCACTTTTTGGGTACATGCACCATCATAGAAGACAGTTAAATAAATTTCTTTAGAATTTCCATGCAAACATTTGATTAGACCCTTAGCCGGACAAAACCTTACTGTAAAGCAAAATCAAGGTTGAAAGATTACCTTTGGTAGCTTTAGTAGCGAGAACGATAAGGGCATCTGGTTGTCCCCCGCGCACTTCAGGTCCGTCTTTACTGGGAGCCTTCAGTAGGAGCCATGAGCTAATATCTGTTTGAAGTATGATATCGTCACTGTCAGCGGTCGCTGGTGTACTATTTGTTTCTATCGTAGGAATTGCCGGCTCTGTGCTACTTTCACTTATCTGTAAACATTAAAAGTAAATATTATTTTTCCATACAATTTCAAAATTATACCTGGTAATTGATGTTGAATCGCATTATTGGCATCTCGATAAACTTATTATAAGCCTGTGTAATCTGAATTGGATTCATAAGTCTTTATAAGTTACAATATATCTCTTAATACATTATGACCCAGACTTGCATCATAATAATATTACATACACATTAATAACATAGCATATTCCATTTGTCTATCTAAAACTACGAATAAAATGGAAACTCATGTTGAATTCGTCTTGTAAACCTCCTAAAGTCACAGATCCGTTTTTTCTTGATTTTGCTTTGGGAAATCGGACACACCGTCTCTCACCCACTAAACCCTACAGGATTCCCCAACAAAGGGCTGTTACAAAAACCCGCACTAAATATTTCGCAGAAAAAACGCCGCGTAGTCTACTGAAAAACATTATTTCATAATGTGACCTTTGATCTTAAATGGTCATAAAAACATAACCTTGAACCTACCCATCCTGTACAGACATAGACTGTGTACCTGTGGACCTTTTAAAATTATATAGCGTTTTTGTTTGCGGCGTTTTGTCTGGTCTCGACTAGAGAGACTGACCCCTCCACTAACTGAAGCACATTAAAATAATTGTTGGCAATATTCATTACCAGTGAAGGCACCGGCGAAGGTGCTGGCGGTTGAACGAGCGTTTCCAATTCATCTTCTAACGGGAATTTACCGGGTGACGTCGGGCCAGCGTAACATTCGTCAGAGTTCTATTAATAATACAATATATTATAAGTTTAGTTAGTTCACTTTATAAATTACAAAACACTCAACAATTAAGGATTTGTTCCAAAAATACTGTCAATTATTATTATTGACAATAACATTTCACCACCACGCTAAGATTTCCATTTTAACTATTATAGGTACGTGTACTAAGTATACTAAAGATGGATAGCGATACTTATCGTCGAACTATAAAGTATTTTAAATTTAACTAATTAATAATGGTGAGTATACATTTCATTTAATAATAAGCTTAATTTTGTCAATTCTTGGAAATTATCATGTACATATGGAGTTCTGATTATTTTTCGTTGTTAGCGTGGCAGAGAACGTTTTAATTGGATTGATTGCGTAATACCAAGTGCAATATTAATCAGCCTGAGCTCTTTTGAAACGGAGTATCAATAGGCTATCCATTTACTTAGTCATCTGTCTTAAGCTTAAGATATACAGAAAGAATTAATAAAAATTACATTTATTTAATTGTATAATATATATAGATAAAGTAATATACAACATTACCACAACATCACTCATTACCACGAACGAAGCAACTTAACCACATGTCGGTATTTCATAAACTGAACCAACATGCGATAAAATTTAGGCCAACCTTTACATTTGTATTCTGTACAAGAACAACAATTTGACCACTTTTAATCATTCTACTTTCACTGGATAACTTTCTTTATCAATGAACAGCTACAATAGCATTGACGTGTGCAAAATCCATCAATCGAACTCTTTCCATTCATATCGAAAGCAACTGGATTTTATACAGCTGTCTAAATTCTTAACCAGGCCAATGAAAATTGTGTTTTATTGTCAAAGTCAAGATGATAATAACCAAAAAATTTAAAAAAAAAATTTCATACATACCACATTGTTGATTATTGATTCGTCCGCAGAACTATTATTTGACGAGGGTCGGGGAGATGGTGGTGGTAAAAGTTCATTACTCGAATTCATTTGTAGCTGAAATTATTCGTAATCTTTAGCATATATATAACAAATTATCCAAAAGTTATCTTAAATTTACAGTGACCAATTACCTGTTTACTTTTGTTTGTTTTCGGTGGTAATGCTGGTGGTTCAATTGGAATGGGACTAGTTCCACTCCATCCAATCATACTCTCATCAGAACCACTGTAAGCAGAAAGTACAAATTTAGTATGTAAATTTTAAATAAGCGTTTAAAAACCAATAAAAACCTAATATATATTTATACCTAAGTGGAGGAGTTCCAAAATGCTGTACAGTAAACGATTGAGCAATGGATCGCTGCACTTGTTGATGTCTTTGAACACTTATTACTCCAGCGGCCGCATGTTGCCCGCTGTTGAACATATTAACATACCAATATCATTTTAATCGATTATATAGAACTGTATAATGGTCATTGTGAAACATGTGAAATAGTTCGTTAGCTTTATCTTCAAGGAAACATATAAATCAAACAGAGAACATCCTTCAAAATACTTATTCACACTGGTATCAATAAGTTATTGAAGCCAGGTAAATCATTAATTCAGACGTTTAGAATACAAAATTATACTGTCTTTTTGTTCACTATGGATTTTCAGAATATACACTCTGCTTTCGTGTACAAAGTATGGCTAATTAAAGTTAACTCAGTTTTTTTACTCACCTAGTTAAATTATATGTGTGTATGGAGTGTCGGAACATGTCGGGAGGCGCCGCAACGTTATTTGGCGGATGACTGCAATTGCCAAACATCTCCATGTATGCCATTACTGTAAAAACATACAAATTGTGTATATAGAAGGCATTGTTAACTATTTCTGTAACAACAGGTTAAATTGAAAGTAATGAATTATAAAAATTACACGTGTTATATGCAGCGAATAGTCAAATTTAATACTTTATTTCTTGAGTTATAAAGAGATAGAGCTATTGCACATTGCTAATAAAGCGGTAAGCACAATCATTTTCAGTAATGCTTACAAGGCGCGAAATCCCTTGATAACTAACGTGTATACAGCGCCTAGGCGTAAGCCAAAACATTTAGGCCTTACTAATAACATTTGTATAAGCCTTAAATAGAAATAGTTTTCTGTCAGGTTCCTTCAAATAACATTTTAATTTCGAACAAAACAGATAAAACACCATATAACAAATAAGGCTCATAAAATTGTTTAATGGTAAGAACAGTAGCGTAATAATACCACAAAAAAGTGTGATGTTTTTATTTACAGAAGCAACTCTTATTGATATTTTACTAATGTTTTAGATGTCGCCTGTACTACCTAAAAGACTATTAAAACTTAAAACAGTACTAAAAGCCTAAAATAAAATGTTAAGGTGAAGAAGCTATGATCGTGGTCTGCTAGAAGCACGCAAAATGAACTCCAATCTGTCTTTTTTGGAGTAAAAAAATCACACGGGGATCGCTAGTTCCCAGTAGTTTCGTCGGAGCTTAATAGCGCATCATGCATGTATCCACTCACCGCTGTACGCGACGCTTTGGAACACTGCACCGCACCGGCATAACAGACAAACATGCCGTTATAACCCCACATAATGCCAATCAATTACCCAAATTTATATAGTCTAACAGTTTTTAGAATATTGTGATCAAGATTTATTAATACTTTTGATAAAGCATACTACCAGTATTTAATACAATAACTGTAACATTAATAAAGCAATGTTCAAACTAAATATACCAATATTTTATAAGGTAATTCATAAGAACATCAAGTGCGCTACATAAATGTGGTGATTGTTAAATACATAGACTTATCATCAAATATGTTATACATCATATATGTTATACATCATATATATTATTATGCATAGGCATACTTTTTGAGATAGTGAATGGCGTGCAGATATTTGAAACATGACATTCCCATGTCATGTTTTTCTACTTAACCCATATCATTCTAACCAAAATCCTCAACAGACATAAAATTTTAGTTGTGTCAATTAATGTTTCTTGCTGCCACCATTGTGAATATTTCCATACACTTGCATCCCAATATATAAATTTTTTAAATGAAAGTTGCATTTGCATTACGAATTTTTTAGGCAAAAATACCCAAAAATACATTATAATGCACAGAATTCTAATTCTTCTCAATGGCTTCTCTGCCATGATTTAGCCAGTGTCAAGTTTCATCGAGGGCCTATTGTTCTTAGAGGTTGGTTAACAGTTCGGCAAGTATAGAGACAGATCAATGGACAAATAATTTTCCAAGAATGGATTTGTAATATGTGTGAGTAAAAGTGCAGGCTAAGTCCCTATGCCTGGTTACGCGTGGGTACTAGTACAATAAGTATAACAATACTGACTGTGTTTCTTCTTGAGCGGGAGCGGCGGTGGCCGCGGCGGGTGGTGGTCGGCCAGCGTGTGCGGCCGCGCCTCACCGTGCAGGGAACACACTGGAGTTTGTCTATGAATTTAAGTGAAGTTCACGTCATTATCTTAAAGAATTATACGACTATAGTGTTCCATATAACTGAATAAATGTTATATAATATTTGTCAAGTGTTGAATTAAATTAATAATGTTAAACCTCAACATTTCAGTTTACTCATTCACGATTATTCCTACTACCTTGTGTCGTTACATAATTTCTATTTGTGAATGTATATTAAAAGAAACATAAACATGACAAAAATATTTTAAATCAATCACAACCATTTGTCAATGCTGCCATCAAACCAATAAAAAGAACAAAACAAATCTCAGCTAGCGGTGTGCGCAATACCGTTAATTTACGTTCCGCCGAGATCTCGAGGTCGGTCTTAAGTAATCACCTGATTTCGACAGTGGGGAAGTGTTGCTGCACGTCTGCGCGAATGTTGCGCCTCGTCTTCGCCGGCAGCTCCGGTGGCGTCTCGCCCTCGTCTGACGTTATGCTCGCTAGTCTGAGGAACACAAAACATAATTACTCAATGCCCTTGACAATGAACGACGTTCTCTATTCGCATTAACATTGTTATTAATAACAAAATTAACAGCTTTAAAACATTGTGCAACGACAACGGGGTAATTCAATGTCCAATATAACTGGTGCAGTGATGAAATTCTAAAATTTGACATTTATAGCACAAAAACAATAGAAATAAATCTAAAAAATAACACATGTCATTTACATATTTTAATAAAACATAAAACATTTGACAATTAAATTTTCTGTAATAAAATTGTTCGTATTTATCTGATGACGACGTGCAACTGATATCTTAGTTACTCCCATCTATTTGGTTAAATAGCAAAAAATTGTCCTAATACAAAGCAAAAAGTTTTCGTCGTGTACTTATTACAGCAAACAGACCGAAGAATGAGTTAATATTTAGTGAACGTATCTCAAACAGGACGTGACGTTGCAATTACAATATAATAATTATGCTTATTATAAGTAGCAGCACATTCGGCCCTCACATTAAAGTATATGTTAGAGCAGAAATATATAATTGCTATATGAAAATGATTACAACGTAGTGAGTGGTAGCATGTTCTGTGAGTGCATCAAGGTGTGTTCCGTGTGATGTGATAGAACAAGTAGGACACTCACTTCGAGGTATGGTGCGCGGTTACACTGTTCAAATTGATTACATTCATGCGGGTCTCAAAGCTTTGACGAGTGCACCTCATTTCGCTCACACAGTCTGTACTGTCAAAATGACTGCAAAAACAATAACAGAAAGCACTGATAACCGTTCAATATACATAAAGACAAATAATTTAATTATTTTGGATAATTTTAATCTGCCTTTAATATATTAAACAAGTAAATGAAAAATGTAACAAACAACCACAAAACAGATGATAAACAGCACAAACACATAAGAAGTTATAATAACCCAACACAAAAAGAAGAAAATAATGTGTGTTACCTATCTGAGTGACTGGAGTAATGATGCGAGGAGAACGAGGATGTAAAACTGTGTTCTGTTGATATCTCCGTGTGCCCGACAGAAACAAAACCGGACTCATTGGAGAAGCTTTGAAAGAACAACAACACTCCATCCAGTAAAACAATACATAGGAGAAGACTTAACTTTAGAAAAAAAGCTTTCAGCAAATTTTGGTGATTAAAAAATTAAAGCTACACTTAAAAACAGAAAATTAATAGCACAGACAAAAAGCTTTTACACTATAGTTTTCATTATGACATTTTGAAAAAATTAAGTTATAAAAAATCATAACTCTCGTCTCATTTATATCCTTGATACCCTTAAACTGTATATTTTAATAAAATTTCATTCAAATGAACGTGAAAAAAGCGTTTATTTGATTAAAACTTGCTAACTTCGGTTCCTAATAAAGATATGTATAAATAGACAAGTTCCTGATGGTGTGGTGAACTCTTTCTTACATTCACTTAAGGATACATCTATATTTAATTTTTCTATTTAATGAAATTTATTAACAAGGCCATAGAGTACGTGATATAGCAAAAAATAACAGTAAATTATGAGTTTACATGGGTACTGTAATATTTACTATGACAACTACAGTATAAAAGGCGCAGCAAAATAAACAAAAATTCACACCGTACATACTGTTGGACATACCGATTGTGGTTCAAGTGTGAGTGCGCGTGCGGCGTACTCAATTGAGACTCTTGTGACTCTACCGAAGTCCGCATTTCACTTAAATTATTGCAGCTACAAATACCTGGAACGAGACATTACCCCAAATAGGGTATCTTGAATTAATCGTCACTATCAATATTTTATAAAATCACCATGCAGTGCTTCGTCATTTTATCCTATATCATTTTAAAAGTAGAAGAAAACTGATATTGCACTCAATAAGAGTGATTTAAATTAATAATTTAAATTCTTAATAATTTTAATTCTTTGACTTTTAGATAATATTCGAGTATAAGAAAATTACGTGGCTATTACTGAACAAAAATTACAATTTGCAGTGAATATTGTTCAACCTTCACCTGAAGATTCCTACAACAGAACCAGATTTTGATTTCATACAAAATTTAGGTTGATATTGTAATATTTTGTAAGAGATTAAGAGGTTATGTATGCTTTTAGTTTAATTTGGATAAACTGTCCTAATATACCAAGTTGCAGTTTATATTGTCTTAAATATCACATTATAACTATAGCAACTGTTGTATGGCACAATATCTAATAAAACAAAACCTATTTAATGGCTGTAAAATGGCCCTTCCACATAATAATTTGTGTATAAGTATAAAAAATTGAATATAAAAAACTTAATTGATGGCTGAATAAAGTACAAATGGAAGTTTTCGTATTGTATACTTATAACTATTTTTAATAATATTTTGCTATAACACAATACTATTATAATTTTTTCTAAATAAAGTAAGAGTAAATGTTTTTGACTTTGTCTTTGTAAGTCCTTGCCATTTACCTAACATATCGTTGGGCGGCGTACTAAACACGTGATCATGGTTGTTGGTGTCATGAGTACTGCGGTCCTCGTCGTTAGACACGTTCAGCATCGAGTCCAGCGATCCACTGCTGTGCGATTGGAGCGACAATCTGGAAAATAAATAAATATTTATGAGCAATAAAGTAAGTAAGTCCAATGTTCAGTCCACAGCACATCAGTTTAATTATTATTATTTTTCTTACAATAACAAATAAGCAAAAAAATCATATGAACATATGTGACGAAATATATTCGTCATATAAACATCTAGCCCAACCATTTTTGAAACTGGGACCTCTAGGAACTGAACACTCGACGACTGGTTAGACTTTAATACTTTACTACGTTGTTAATAGAAACTTTTGTAATGCAATAAACTTTACTCTTAACATGCTGTAACAGTTACAAAACCTTGGCTGGAGATTTAAATTCAAAGCGACATGAATACTATCATGAGCATGATTAGTCTACTTATTAGCAACATAAATCTTGGAAGAATTTATGTACAATTATAAATTAGCGTGATAAAGTTGCATGAACGTGAAGAATTAATTAGTAAAATCAACTGTCGGGTAGTCGAAGTGGTTTCGAGTTCAGTGAACCTAAATTAACTTTCACAAAGGCAGAGCATGTACAGTAGTTATGTTATGGTTGCAAACAAGCCCTTTTACCACAATCAAGTAAAAGCTAGTAATACCACTTTATTGGTTAATTAGCTCTGTAATAACAGTTTAATGCTTTATGTCGCAATCAAGTATATTGTTATGTTACCTAACAACATAAATAATTTATTACTGGCTCTAAAATTAGTTTATATTATTCTTAAATTTAATAACATTAAAACAAATATGTAATACTGCAATAGGCACTATCAAAATAATAACTTTTGCCTCTACTTTCATGAGTGAAGATATTCTACTGACTGTAAGTAAGTTAGCCCTTCTCACCTGTCTATGGACAGTGCTAACAGAGAGTTATCGTTGGCAGACTTGCGCTTGGGCGGCAGAGGTGGGGCCAACTCGATTTTCCTGTAAGAGAATTTTACTCTCACTTAGGATAGTACTCATAAATACTACCAGAACATTAGAAAGCTTATATCTTAATCACATCGTAGAACTTAATTAATACCAAGAGAATAACATAATTTTATATGACCTGTCTTAATTAGTACCTAGTTGGAAGATTAAGCTATCATTAAGTAATTTCAATAGGATTTTGATATGTAAAAACTAACACCGACATTATTACTTATACTAGTAATTTATCGTAAATGTATAATACCGTTTTCGATACATTTTATTTATATAATAACATATAATAATGTTGAAAATAAATTATATTGACTAGACTAACGAACTAGATTCATCGCTTAAAGTTTATTAAAAGATAATGATCACTGAGTTATTATAATACCTCAGTTCATTGTATCATGATATATATCACGAGAATTAATTGCGTTAGACTGAGGAAGATTAAAAGTAGATAATAAAGACCTTTTTGATAATTGGTCTTCCTATTCCAAACCTTCTTACTAAATATCTTTTAATTCATATCATTTCGTTTTTTATGACAAAAACCTGGTAGGCAATTAAGACATGGTATCATTTGAGTAAGTAAGTATTGATATTTATTCGAAAAAGGTGAATCTTGAACCGTGACAATGTAGACTTGAGAACTACGCAATCTGATTACCTAAACGAGGTGGTGTTGAATTATATTGATATACATAAGTGCAAACCTTTGTGTTTCGTTACGAACAACAATACCTAGTGGGTCTGGCTGGCTTAGGCGGTGGAGTATCAGGAGCGTCTAGTACAGATTCTGATGAGTGAGATGCCCGCACGCCACTTGTTTCGCTCCCAGTCTCACCAGTCAGAAGGGAACGCTCTTTAGGAGTAAGAGGTATATCTGCAACAATATTATTATTCATCTAAAAATGAATGGACATTATACTTAGGTATAATCCTTTTGATTATAACCCAAATTCACAAATTAAATGTCTTGCATTTGTTTTATTTTAGTAAAATGTTATATATTATGATTATTTATGACGACATTATTTATGACTAAACAGGATAATATCTTAGACCTTTCCTGTCGCGTCGTAAGTGAATCATGAAAACTATGACTATTTTTACGTATTACAGGTAAACTTATCAGTTTAGTTAGTAAAAAATACCCAAGTACAACTGTAAAATTTCATGCCAATGTTCTTGAAAAGTAACACAAAGTTGCCTGACAACTCTCTAGTTTAACTGGTTTCTGGTCAGATCACAAGAAAAATCGATTGAGGCTTCGATTTCACTCAGAAATGTATTTTAGTGAATTAGAAGCCGCAGCACGTACCAGGCAAGGAATTCCTCTGCGTAGAAGAGCGAGGTGATACGAGCGCGGGCCGCGGTGACAGCGCCGGACGCGTCATATATTGCTGAGCGAGCGCAGCCACCTCTTCCACCGCGCCCGTCACGCCCTTCACCACCGCGCTCACGTGCTCAGGTGATAGCGCCGCAGCCGAAGTATCAAATTCCTCGTTCCCGGCATCCGCCCTCAAACTCACCGCTGTGATCTCATCGCACAACCGTATAAGCATGGCCAAAGCCGTGCACAAACGCTTCACGGCACTCATTAGAGGCGGTGACCTACCGCAATAAGGCTTTATTTCTGAAAATAAAAATTACAACCATTAAACCATTTTGAAAGTTTGCGGTTACAATATTTCTAAATAGGTTAACAACAGCAAAGCTTCGAAAGAACAGTACTTTATGAGAGGCTATAACTATTAACCATCTTAAGATAACGAAGTGTATTAATTATAATGATTCTGTTTCTTACTAATGTTTAAATAAGTCTAATTATAAAGAAAGAGGAAGACGTGGCGAGGAAAATTAAATAATTATAAGCTAGTAATAATAATCTATAATACCTTTATGAATATTCGCAATTGATTCGAACACAATCGTGCCATTGTCCGGAAGCATTTCCAGCTTCCTTTTTGTAATGACATCGGAGAAGTGTTTCAGTCCGAATGTTACCTGAAATCGCAAAAAAACTTGTGTAGATTATAATGGGTGCAATTTATCGAACGAATAGCTAGTGAACTCAACAAAAGAAGCGCCAGACATCAAACGGACCTCTTTGACTAGCCGTTCTAGTTCTTTTGCAGGCGTGACTTCCCCTTCCTCGTTGTTGACTGACTTTCCTCCCATGTTTCGGAGCTTCGGGCTAAGCGGAGAATGTGATCTAGAAAATAATAGCAAAATAAATATTTGATAGTAAAAACAACACAATAAAATTACTGTTTGTATAAAATTTTCTTTATTTTTCAAGTAACAATTATTTAAAATTTTAAAGATCTCAGTGAGACAAGAAATTAAATAAAAATAGCGTAATACAGCAAAATTGGAATACTAAAAAGACAATACAGCACATAGTTTTAATGGTGTTGTTTGGTCATTATGAAATTGGTTTAGTCTGTGTGTTAATTACTCTATAATTATTTAATTAAACTTTAATTACTTATAGTATACATTTTAACCTATAAAAATCCTCAATTACGTAAAATTGATATGGGGATTAAGTACGATAGTACTTAATACTATAATTATATTAACTATAATAATTATAATGGTTTTCAGAATGTTTGTTCCTTTATAACAGTAAGATTAAAACTTAACCACAGAAAACTACAGAACAGAAACTACAGAATTACAAATGGAAAAAAATTAATGAAAGGAAATATACGAATTATTTAAACACAAAAAAAATACATGTATTGAGCTGTTGGCCGCCGTTCAACTTTTCTCATGCCATGAAAATGTAAAAAACAGTTACTAATAGAACCTCTGTTTAATTAAAATTAAGTACCTACTCCGTTTTATCGAAAGGTATCGAGTTTAAATACATTTTTTTAAATCCAGATTTTCATGGTATCAGTATTTTCTCGATTCTAAACTGAACATGGGTACATTTAAAATAAATATAAACTGGAAAACATCACCTTAACGCCTAGCGGACTAATATTGGGGTAATTATATGTACATAACTCCTTGTTTGCTATAATCATCGCCAATCATAAAATATATCCTACTACTTTGCACATTTATGAGAAAAAAACTTGAGACAAGGAACTTCGATTCTTTAAGCCTGTAACGTTACATTTTTGTGAGTTATTGTAGTAGAATTTATTTTCGTAGATTTTTGCAGACTACCTTCGCTAGACAAACAGAAACATAAAAAAATATTTATCTACATACATACATAACATGTCTTGGTATTCAGATACGGCCGTGACTTGGACGAAGAGATATAGAGGTGATTGAATAATCGCAGATTAATTATGAATTGAATTAAATTTGAATATGTTTGCATAATAACATATCCATTACACTACAAACTATAAAAAGTATGCACTTCTAATATTGCATGAGTATTTGATATTTATATTTGGAACATAAACAAATAAGAAGGAACTCAGTTGCGAAATGGCTTATTTCACGCAATGAGCGGAATAGTAAAGAAATTTATACCATGGTAAAAATCTAGATTGGATCCTTTAAACTACTTTTTATTTTATTTTTTATTGAGTTAATTATTATTCAAAACCTGCACTTAGTTTTAACAATTAATCATCAAAAAATTTCTATCATATAAAACAATAAAAATGTCAACAACTGGAATGTATTGCGAAAGAAGCTGTTTTGCATGCAAAGCCCACATAACACCGGGAATAACAACGCCAACTCGTAAGCAAGTAGTGGTACTTTATATTCAAGTAAGAGATCTCGGTTCACCTCCATCATGCACAAATTATTAAATTAAGATAAGTTCATAACAAACATGGAATTAGAAAATATGTTGCATTTGTCATGATATTAGGTTTTAGGTCCAGATTTCTATAATTAACGTCTGTGAGCAACACGAACGCACTGGCGTATGTGTGGTATGTGCTTATAAATTAATATACATAATCAATGTATGCTATAAAAATAAATAATTCTACTCTAAGGCGTTTAAGTGACATAATGATGAATAAATGTGTTTAAATAGTATAGGTATTTCCAGTTGCGTTCCATTTAGCATTGCGAAATGTTCAAAGTACGTAGTCAGTTGCTTGAATTCAATGACGAAAAATGATTGCAAAAACAATTATGTTTCAATCGCCATAACAAAAAACAAAGAGGGCTGAGCCTCAATATCTGGAATGGGTTGTGTTGAACTTATCTAATAAATCGTACCGTCGTCCATTGTTGGCAAATCTCAGTTGAAGTAGATTTGTGCGTTTGTTGAACCAATCACCGACCGGCGATCGCACGGAGTTCGACATTTGTACACAAACACCTGCCAGAGACTCACGAGGTCACTATTCTAGACCGCAAGTTCTATAAAGTTTATATTGCTATACTATAAAATGTGCTAGTGAACCTTCTTAAGTGAACACTACGTCTACGGCCGCCGTATAGAACACTTGACCACACTGATCGCACGGACGTTTCACAGAGCGGACTACTTTCGAACAACCTTAACGGCAGTAAAAACTCGTGTCTACTAGCCGTCCACAATAAATAAAAAGCAATTCAGTCACGCTGACAAGGCGAGCGCCGACATTAAAATGTAATCACTTAACATTGCACGCAGTAACTAATGAGATTTCAGTGGACAGTCAGTAATGAGTGCGACAGTGGCGGGTCGCGGTCGTGACTCATAATAACATCCACATTTAGTGCAAGCAATGTCTACGCTAACGCCTGGAGGACACCGCACGAACACTTCAATAAATACGTGACTATCAAAATATATTAAAATTAATTACTAATGTATTGTTGTGCCAGCAAAGGCTGAGATAAAACTGTTCAACTGGGTGACACTTTCTTACACCGTTGTCAGTTGTGATAAGAAAGTTATGTACCTTTATCAATTTAGATAAGGAACAAAACAGTCTGAATATTAGATTGCAGTGTAAATGATACCGGTTAAGACATTCCGTAGAATCCCTAGGTATGTGTGAAATAGATTAAATAAAAATAGTATATGTAATATAAAAAATTAAAAGAAAATAGATATATTTCGTATAACTAGAATATACAAAGAGAACAATTAGATAAAACAAAAGAATAAAAGTAAAATTAGTATAAAAGATAAAAAAGACACAACAGAAAAAAATGGTAACAATATATTAGGTCTGACGATGGTTTTCAACAGATTTCTACTGACATATGGGTTGTATGGCCAAGGCGATGTATGTTATCAAATTTCATAACAATACCCAAACGAACTCGGTATTGTATAGAATGAGACTAGATCTGAGACTGAGAATCTATTGAATTGCTAAATTGTAAACTTTGCCAGTGGCATATAAAATTGTGAGATACACGTGCGCGACTGACGACAAATATAGTGGTTAATATAATTAACCCTTTTAATTTCCTATTTCGATTTGATATTAGAACAATAATTAATGAATAATTAATTTTTTATAATTATTTGGCATAATTTTTTTTATTTGGCATATGTTGACATATATACTTATGATTATTAATTTTTTTTTTAATGAATGGATTTCCGGAATGAACCGTCATCGGTGCTTTTTACTAAAAAATATATTTTTGTCTGCCACAAAAAATCCTTATTTGAAGTTTGTTAGGCAACTCAAACTGAGTCTGACAATTCAAGTCAAGTTGATCGAGCCCAACACAGTCGATACCCTTTATTCCCCTGAATTTAATTTAGATTGTATACAACGGAATCTTGGCCACTGGGTTTAATTCTAGACAGCATACGCTAAAATTAAAATTAAGTCGGTTTATCCCAGTTTGTTGTTATCATGACATAGGAAAAACCCTAAATTTAGACAGTTTTAAAGGAACCGTAGACAATTTTTGAAATCATGTAGGCGTTTCCTAAAACCTAAAACAGTTTTATGACGTTTTTAAGACTTCAAAAAAGGGAGAGGTTCTCAATTCGACTTAATGTTTTTTATGTGTGTTACCTCTTTACTTTCAACTATTATTTTTAAAATCGAAATACGGTGATTTTAATGTTGTCCGCTTTTAAATTTGAACGAGTAGTTTTAAGTCACCCCCACCAATGAGTATTTAATTAAATTCCACTAAGTTGCTGTTGTTCTCATTTTTAAATCAACGATTAAAAGACAAGAAAGTTAAAAGTGCTGCTGGTCACCCATCTAAACTTGACCTTACAGTTTATACCTACTCAAAATTGTAAATAAGTTTCAAACTTAACTAAAAAAACTTTAAAACACTAAAAAGACAAAAATAATTCAATTTAAGAACACTTTATACTATTTAATAAGTATTTTGTAATAAGTATATAAAACTATTCAAATTCAAAAAGAAAATTTAATTTTTCATTAAAAGACTTTAAAAATTTCTTACAGAAAGGTTTCGAATAAGACAAAAAAGTATCTTTTCGATCCCAATTGAATGAATTATTATTAGAACCATATTATTTATTTACTTATTATTTGACTTTAAAACAAGGAAAATTGTACTATTGGATTGAGCATCGCTAGCAAGTACATGTGCATATATATTGATCAATTATGGTTATAAATATAGAGTCAAGAGTAACAAGTCTTCCGAATATGTACCGGTACAAGTACCGCAACACAACAGAATGCCTACTAACTGTCAGTCAAATAGAAAAAGGCTATATTATATTGTGACTACAATTGTATGTATGAAGGTGACGCCGCCAATTGACAAATAATTGTGACGACAATTTGACCTACTTAAACTTTTACTTTGGCTTAATTATATTTAAGCCGTACTATAATTTTGTTATTAGAAAGAAGTATTTTACTTCAATTCAAACATTCTATTATTAGTAGTCTTTTACGTAATCATTATGTATATAAATTCCTATATATTGAAAAGCAAATAAGTACACATAAAATTTTGATTCATATAAGGTCGAGTATGTTGCTAAAATTACCTCAGATCATAGAAACAATATAAGGACCTAAGCTTTGTAAAATGACACTTGTATTCGTGAGAAATATAAGAGAATGAAAATAATGAACACTGTTAAAAAAATTAAGATATATCGAGCAAAAATTAAGATAAAGCAGTAATCGTAAAAGCATGGATAGCTAGTAAAGTTGGATTTCTAATGTATTAAGTTAGTAATTGGAAATGGATATAGGTAGCATGATATACAACAAGGACCCTAAATAATTATCAATCAAACCTGATAGCTGAGGAGAGATGCGGTGGGTGGTGCTGCTGCGCCGGTGAGCGCATATTGGAGATTCGTTCAAGCAAATCGTCCTTGAAAGAACGCGCGCGCCGCGCCAGTTTGTTGGCGCCACGTAACGATCCACGGTGCCCCGAACCTGGCTCCCCGCAAGTGTCGTTCTCTGCAACACCAATCCATGTTATAAAAAAGTCTTATCTCAGATGAGGTATATTTTTTACTAAGTTTTTTCAAAATATAAATCATACTTAATCATAATCATCCTCTTTTCCTAACATAAACTTAATACCCAAAATAACTTTTTGTTTTTGTCCGGGTTTCATTTAAAGTTAAAAAGTTACCTCCTATACCATGGCCCGAGTTGGGGTTTTAAAGTAAGCGTGCTAATGAAATTAATGTTTATGTATGTATATTTAATTTTTCAGATCACAATAACTCAATTATTTTTCCCGGATAATATTGTAACATATTTGTTTGGGTAAGTAAGCCGACAGGATAGGTACTTCTAATTAAGTATTATTATCGAAATTAAATAAAACTCGTAGTGGTGATTCGGTTGGCATTTTATAAAACTGAAATTATCTTTTTCTCTTTCATTCTAGACGAGGAAAGTATAATCCTAGAACCTTCAAGATTCACTTCTAGGTACTTCCGACCATGCATACATCTATGAATTATTATAAGCGTCATGTTTTTGTAATTTACGGAACGATAATGAATGCAAGTAATATATGTAATGAAAGAGTAATACGAACTTAAATTTAATTTTAGTCCATGCTCAACAGAGTCAAGACCATTGCCTAGTAAATAAGCATTACTTTTTGGAAAAATTAAGTTATCTTGACTTGGAGACTGAACATAATAATTAGATCATTAGTTCATCATAATCACGAACACGCACATTGCGAACTGTAAGTATGTTTTGAAAAGGTACATACATATACAAATTACAAAAACCCATTATGATTACATTAAATCGACAGGTAATATTAAAAACAAAATCAATAATAAATACATTAAAAATTTCCATTAATATACTTTTAGATAATAACGAGCTAATGTTTAATAAACGTTATAGTAAATTAAACTCATTTCGTTAAATTAATCACCATCCAAGTTACTTACTTCTTATTTTCGACATAAGCATTAATATTGTAACTCTGTATAACTAACAAATAGTTTTATTTCAATATATTTCAGCTAAAATGATTTCTAGACAACGATTTTCGTATCTCGTAAGACTTATCTCTGGACTGGGCTACATATTCCATCACTATTTTACATACAGATGCACATATGGCAACGCATATTTATTAATCATGTCATGTTGTCTTATTACGCATTATGTAAATACAAGGACAACCACTTCAACAGTTTTATAATGTTAACTGTGAGTATATATAATGACGTCATCTTATCAAATCAAACATTAAGATTACTTACTAAAATATATTTTTGAAATAAATCATTTATTCATCTCTATTATAAAACATAAATACTAATTGGGAAAATATATAAGTAAGAAATTGAATAATAGGGCTTCCTCGCTGATAGTTAACTACATGCCACATGAATAGAGGGGGGGCTAACTCCTCTTCTCTATTTGCTCGAAGTTCGTATATATGGAGAAAATTACTGTTATTTTCTTACTATGGATCTCTCAAACACACATTTTTGAAAGGCTTGTCCAAAAATATCGATGTAATTTTTTTGTTTGTCGTTCGAATATTTATAAAAGTTGCGGTTACGCTTATACAAAATTTATATTTATATATTTTATGATTTTATTTTATAAATTTTAAAGTATTAATTCAGACTCAAATTAATGTCACCGCAGCCAAACAATCGTCCAACAGTTTGGTATCATCTTATAAGAATCAAGCAATATTAGTTTTGATACTTAATATCTCAGTTAAAAAATCTTACACTGGCTGCTGAAATGAAATAACTTGATGACTACTATATTAAAAAATCAAAGGATATTTATAAAACAATAGGGGTAGCGTACCTGAGGACAATGACGTAAGACAAAACCTTTGTTTATGACACCAAAATAACACAGAATTACTCTAACCGTTCCTTGTTTGATGGTCAAAGAGGAGCAATATGAATGAAATTGAACTAGATAAGCCGAAGAGACAACATACTAGTTTACAAACACAAATCTATCTATCACTGCGGTGATGCACGTTTATTTATAAACGTGAAGGCGACAAGAGGGCGCGCCCATAGCGCGGTCTGCAACGACTGAACGCACGACCGTACGGACGGCCCGCGCCGCCGATGCCGTCGGTTCATAGGCCCGAGTGCGTCATACACATCATAATCAGTTCCAATATTAAAAAACCACTTAGCATGCAACTTCGGCATCACCAGTCCGCCCTGTCTCCGTTCGACCCTTCGAACGTAATACGCATCCGTAGATAAATGAGAGAGAACATACGATAACGACTTTCAATATTACTAAACATTTAGTATGCATCCGAAATATTTCATTGATTAATTATAAGGTTATCAATCTTAAACAAAAGAATAATTTACATCCCTTTTTCATTTGAATTCAATTGATAACTTTATTTTTATTGTTTTACGTAGGTTGAACAAAAAATATCAATTATTTTATAAGACTATAGTAATTAATAATATACTTCTTTTTTTGTAATATAGAAGAAAGGATTATGCGTGTGCGACAGAATTTATAACTCTCTCATAAGAAATTTTTAATAAGGAACTATCATAATATTATAATGAACACAACTTAATTTGCATGTAGATAAAACGAAATCGGTAAACATTACCTGTTACCAGCTAGTGGTAAAACTGACTTTTTAAAAACAGAAAGTTAATTTAGAAACTTTATAAATTTATAATGAATTAGATTATAAATTAATAGTATTCGTCTGTCTTACTCGTACTAGATTGAAAAAGTGTGTTTTTTGAAATCTATGAATGTTGTATATATAATAGGTAGGTGTTCAATTTAAATGTATTGTGCATGGCCTTAACATTATCGTAACAATGGAATATGGACAATAGTAGGGTTCCCGCGACTCTTACGCGTTTATTATACAAGATCAAGCATTCATTGCACTAGCTCTTACAACCGCAAAGATACGAATGAGGAAGAAAAACCAAAAGCTCTCCAGTCTCCAACCCGCATTCTCTTCCGTTTCACTTTGTGGAAATAAAATATTTGTATCTTGTTACGTCTAATCCACGTTTCAATTTTGCAATACGACAACGAGACCAGCTATCCTATTACGTGTGTCAATCAATAAAACTGTGCATGCTAACCGCCTCCGATGCTTGTCTAAAATTGAATATAATGTTATACACGAAACAGTATAATAGTAACGTATTAACTTCTTAGGAAAAGAATATTGCAATATAAATACAACAAGATAGATTTGACACAATAGCTATATAAAAAATTAGAATAAATAAAACATAAAATAGAAATAAATTGTAAGTTCATACCATGGACATTATTTCCAGGAACTTTGTCTCCTAAAATCTTCCGGTAGATACCTATTCCAGGTGCTAGAGCAATTTTTGAATTTCTGCGCTGCATAGGACGATATCGCGCTTCCAGAACTGAATAAGAGCTTTTAACATCCTCTCCAAGACTTGTAGTTAGGATTTCCTGTGATGGGGAAACGTAATGTCTCCGTTGTCCATCATCAATTAAATTTTGTAAGCTAATACCATTTCGCATTCTATGTTTGCTTGCATCATTCCTATTAATTGGTTTAATAGTCAAATTATCAAAACTTTTGCAAGGCGATATCGAATTATTATTTTTCAAATCATAATATCTTCTGGGATCAAAAACACTGATTCTAGGATAGTGATCTACTATTATATCTGGAGATTTATATTTTACGTAATCAGAAGGTCGTGTGGCCGATACTTCTGGTTTGTGGCGACTACTACGATGTTTTATACTCTTAATGTTCTTTTTTATTACAGAAGTCCCCCTTTCTTCAATATTATGTAGAACACCATTTGTTTCCAATAGACTTATAGGATTTAATCCACTTTTGTACACATGGTAACTTCTTTTGTTTTTACGTTGATTTTGATTGTCATCATGAATAAAGCTTTCGTCGTAGTGAGGCATTTTAATCGGTCTTTGAATGTTATGTATTTATAATCATTTTTATATAACTTAATAAAACTGATTTATTTTAATCATAGATAAGTATAGAATAATTTAACGTCTCCTTACGGAGTTACTCAGCATCAGAAATAGCAAACTTGTGTGTACAATTAGGTCATTATTTATTTACAGTGAGTTTCGTGATGGTGTCGTATGCGCTTCACGCGCATGCTCTATATTGCAGTCGAATTTGCCTCAAAAACCTTGACCGTCTCTAATGTTAATTAGGTAATCGCAAATATATGGGAAAGATACGAAATAATTACTTATATTTAATTATTTACGCTCCATTATTTGCATTCTCATGTACACAATCATACACTCACGATTGTACAGACTTGTTACGAAATCAAACGAACATGGATCTTGAACACAAATATTCAAAACTTTCTCTTTCTCCGATATTTGGTTTATGATTTCACTAAAAATGACAACTTTTTCGACGTCTTCACCACACACCGCAAACACAAGACATGTGAATATCACTGGGACGTAAGAAAACGGTGTTTAAAACCAAATTATTCATGAAATAACATTGTACTGACGACACAGCATAACTAAAAATAGACGCGAGTTTTTCACAACACGATTACGTTATTCTGTAACGAGTAGCGAACCAATGCGCAACGGAGCATAAGATAAGTTTGACATGGGATTGGCGATCAGGCGCGTTGTCCGTTTATTTTGCGTTCGCGCGAGTAAAGCGGTGCGGCCAACAGAGTCGGCGCAGCAGCACTGCGGCGACGGCGAGTTACCGCCACTGCTGCTGTCACTCCGACAGCGATGAGAGTGAAAGTGTTGGTTCCACCGAACATCTCTGCCCACTATGGCCATACATGCACACCTGCTCTGACAAATGACCAATGCTACGCTAATATATAATAGTTACCTAACAATAGTAATGTCTTTCAACAGCTTTAAGTGTAACACATGTTACTTAAAAGCTTCACAGTCACAGTGCATTTACAACGCGTGACAAAATTTGACTACCTAACTATTAATTTGCACACAGTGCATAAATACATGACCGTGACTATAAAATAATTGAATTAAAAAGTAAAATAGTAGTACTTTTCTACTTAAAAGTTTAGTTATAGAATTCAATTCAATGTTCTTATCGTAATTATAATTGGAAACAGTAAAAGTAGAACAATTAATAAATGAATTTAATCGAACATACTTTTTATATGTTGTTGAATACGTTCATAAGAAATTGACTTAAGATGTGAATCTAGCACTCACATGCATGCATATTACATATGCTTTGAGTGGGCAATACTAGAGTAAGAAGTGTGTTAAAGAACTGTGTCACTTGACCATTAGCAGTTTGCACCAGGGCTACGTGAAATAAGTATCTCCAAGCTGTCTGTTAAGTGCTACAAAACACGCAATTCACGATTGTCACGCTACGTTCAATTTATTGACATCAAAATGAATTGAAATCAATAGTTCAGGCATGTATCATTAACCCGAATGCTTTAGTCGCGTAGAAATACAGACCTTTATCGTCATCTCGTTTGGTTGTACTTTTACAATACCGAACAGACGAATTATTTAATTATTATTATTATAATTACATAATTACAGTACCTCATAAATTAATTTATCATTTTTTTACTAATTAATTTTTAATAATTATGATTATCTTCGCCGGCGTGGCTTGCAAATACAAAAATATTGAATATATTGGAAGGGATATTCTAATATACTAAATTTTATACAAACAAAGCAATAAGGACGAAGAAATCAGTAAAAATAAAATTATCTCTGGGATACCTGTAGTTTTATTCAATGTGTGCTAAAAAACTATTTAGGAGACAACTTTCCTTTTTTAGATTCAGGTGTATCATACCATGATTTGATTTATAGCATCAGTAACATGTTACACACACCTTCTAACTCGGCTGAAGCGTAGGAACCTATTAATAGGTAAATACTCTACGCGCTACTTCACACGTCATTCCCACCGTCATTGCATCCTCTGCACGGTGCTCCTGCACTTTATAAGATTTTAAAAACCTGTGATTCGGTTAGGGAAAGATTTTAGAAAAATTGTGATGCACATTTCTTGTAATTTTATATTTTCTTTGAATTTTTTATACTTAGATGAAGTGACATAAATATGGCTGCAATCAGAAATAACTTTATTTTAAATCCAACAAAGTGATCTGCTCCAATTATTTACTTCATTAAACTAATAAGTATTATAATCTACAGCACCATCGCCACACAACACTGAACTCGGTACACTTGCACGATACACCGACGCCACCACCACCACCGGCCACGGTTCGTGCAACTCACTTTCCAATAAACTAGCCCGGTTCTTGATACCTACTAATCTAACAGGATCATATTATACCTCTATCAGGCCACTTCAATATGAGCGAGAAAATATAGAAGCTTTTTATTTGTATATTTTATTTGTAGCCATCGTATTATGTATTTACAGGGTAATTTAAAAGATTTTAAATAGTGTTCACTGTAGTTCCTAGTAACATTGATCACAAGAACCTAGCGCGAAACTATTTTATGCAACAAGAAAACTTACTGGCAAAATGAACATTTCTTTTGATCAGCCCGCGGTTGGATGGTCGCGGAAACATGAAAAAAGATCATCACGTCTTAAAGTCCCGTATTTACAGCGGCAAGTTGTGTTGGAAAAATTCCTTTGTTATTTATTTTACTATAGTTTGTACAGGATAAAAGAGTTTTCGCAATAACTTTGCGAAACCACTTCTGGTACAATGTGCTGTAATGCAATCAAATCCTACAAAATTATCTCTTTTTTAGTCTCATTACAAAAGCCCAAAACGGTGTAGATACAAAAAAATATTACGGAAGCATCATCCTATATTACATGAAGAAAGTAATTTACGTATGTAAAATATTAAATGTAACTTCAATGATTACAATCATCATCATCATCAACAGCTCATATACGTCCCTGAAATTAGGACTTAGTAAACCACGCTGGCCAAGTGCGGGTTAGCAACTTCACGCAAAACGTAAGAATTTCTTCACAGGTGTGCAGGTTTCCTCATGATGTGTGAAATTAATAAAAATAACACAAAAATAACCAAATAACCAATTCTCCTATTTACGGAAATTATTTAAAATGATAGAAAAACACCGCATCTAAACAATACCAACTTCATATGCACATGTAAACAAAAGATAGCTATTATACAACAAATGCACATCGTTTCATTCCTCGCCATATCATGGCCACGACTACTTGCAGAATCCCCATTTTCACCGCCACAAATAATATTATTGTCGTTATTATACCACGCGTCATCTCTAGTAATCTACGACCGTAACAATGGTCTTTGTCAATCATATCAATAACAGGAAGACAAAACTTTTGTGAAGCTCTATTGAAGACTCTCCGCAAGAACTATTAAAACACAATATACTCGATGAAGGTCAAAAAACTTTCAACAGCAATTTGTCAATTCTTATAATTGAACATAATCGGTGTACATTACCGTAATTCATACGTGCTCTCACGTTTGCAGAGTCGTTAATAGTTTCTTCGATAAAGTTCTTATAATATTAGGAATGTAACAGACATAAAAATTAACACGCCAACACACGCCACGTTAACATTTAAGACACTACCAAAAAAAAATACCATAAAAAAAATAAAGTGCAATTACATTATAATATGAAATATCAAGAAAATTATTATAAAGTCGATTTTAAAAAATCTTGACTCAATCAATAATGAATTACAATCATGACTGAGGATAATTATGATTATAAACGAGTAAATAAACCATTATTATTTCAGATTAACAAAAAAATATACATATGACCTTCACTTTTAACTAAGGTCCATAATTTAAAAATTAATCAGTTGACTGACCTCTAAAAATAAGCATTAGAATTGAATTACCAAAATGTTAATAGGATATATCATACAACTTGTGCACAATAAACATAAACTTGTTTTAAACGTAATCACGTCTCGTGATGTAAGCAAGGATGGTGTTGATTTCCTTTCGCTTTCATTTTTGTCAGCCGAAAACACTGACTAAATAATTAACTACCCATTTGATACGCACACACTCTGTAACTAATGGTAATGTAGATAACCTTGCACAGTAAAGATAATCATTAGGAGCCTAGATTTCTTGAGTAGAATTGAATGTATGCGCATTCAAATAAACATTTGCATGGAAGACGTTATATAAATAACTAAGAGTAGTAGAGGCAGCATGTGGCAACTACAAATGCTTTCTCATAACGGCAGTCAATATTCTAGCGTAGTCATTGCTTTCGGGTTAGGTACAACAAATTTGTGTTATAGTAATAAATTAAGTAGTCCCTTTTTGCCCTATAAGTCCCTAAAACGAAAAAGAAATACTATGACCTAGTATCTACAAAACGATATGGTCGTTGATTTTATCGGAAAATATCTCTCTTTCTCTAAATAGTTGCTTTAGATATTTATCATAACATACGTAATGAAAGGCAATAGTAACGTAATAGGCTCAAACAACTACATCGATTTTATTTTATGAGTAATATATTTTAATTTTTGGAGTTCACGTGTACCTAATTTTGACAAACATGTTAAAATGGTTAAGCGGACTCTGGTTGTTGGGAATTATCCAGTAAAAAAGTTCATCCAAAATTATTTTTTCAAATTCGAACCAAACCTTTGCTCAGGCACAAAAAAATGTGATAGATTTAGGATTTCAGGGAAAGGTTTCACTGTCAATTATGACATATTACGTATTTCATACTTATCTTAGTTGTCTTGTTATGTTTATTCTTTAGTCTGAAATGCGGTTTCATTATATATAATACACAATTGATCGATGTTTAAGGCTCATTTGTACTGTTCGTATGTACAAAAAATGTATGTCGAACGTAAGATGTCCGTGAAAATTTGCAAACCATTTTTCGACAGTTTGTTAGTATCCCATTGAGATAACATTTTGCATACACGTGTAATTCTGGTGACAATACTTTGTGCAATACTCAATATTATAATAATTTCAACACGGCGCTGCTTCAAAGTACAGGATTTTTATTAACAAATATTTATTTAAATATTTATAGTAGGTATGGACTCTATATATTTCCGGAACATGTTTATAATTTTATTTTAATCATAGTACGGCACGTAATCGTTAAACTTCGACGCAGGTAGAGAGGTGGTCCCGTTACAGTGCCACAGATCGACGCTGTAGATGCACAAAGTACGGCCACGAGCGACCATTATATATTATATAGATAAGAATCCACCAGCAGTACTCTCTCTCAGAGAAGTAAATAGTCGCTAACAAGGATATATAATACTATAACCTATTTGATGCTTGAATAGAAATTTTTACTCAAAAATATATGCAAAACTATACTAGTAAGTGTATATTTGATATCACTTTCATTTCACTTTAAAAAAAGTAAATTAAGGACGTCAGGGAGGCGTTGTCAATGGACTGGGAAGGATGGACTGGTATAGATTGAATTTTAAATAATAATAACTCTCACACTTACGAGTACACCTATTATCTAGTCCAAACTATATTTAACTAGCCCTAACTAAACATCATTAAGAGCTTATGTTATGGATACTAGATAACGGAGAAACATACATTATAATAATATTAATAACCCGTCAAACAATAGGTAGTATCCGGGATTTCTCCACTGTGTAAATTGCTTTATTTATGTGAGAAACCGATAATTAGACCAAAAAACACTAACCAGAGATCTCTAGTGACAAACTTTAAAAACACTAATATCCGTAAGTCTACTGGTTGAGACCACCTAATTCAGATCTAGAGGTTCATTACCCCGCAGTAGAAGCAGAAATTTTCTGCTTAGTTTGGTTGTTGGTGGGGTTTTATATAGTCTACCTGGCTAGTTACCACCATTTTACCATAACAATAAGGTTAACAGCCTTGTTGTGTTCCGGTTCGCTCCTATCTTCGGCTTTATCTTCAATTACTATAAGGTGAAATGAAGGCTAAGAACTATAACGTTAATAGTTAAAAAAGGACATTATGTAATATTATTTCTATAGATGGAAGCAGCGATCGTTCCACAACATTTGCGCAAACGCGCAACTTAGGAATGTCTAATTCAAATAGCCCTATTCCGAGAGATAAGTACCGTTACGATCGTGGTTGTGCTGAATTCACTACCTATTTAGCATTTTCTGATATATAAGTCTTATCTAAGTTCATATTGGTTAACATTCATATTTCCAATATTGTTAAAAAAAATAATGGGAAAACGGTGATTTAAATAATCGTTATAATCTGAGCAGTTTTTAAAATGTAAGATATTTGATTTTTGAGTCATATACCGCTCAAGTTGATTTAACTAGAAAATTTAATGGATATAAACTTTACACTTTAAAAACTTAACATTGTAGCTATAGAATTATATATTCTATGTTGTTACCTACATTATTTTACTACTGTTCAACAATTGTATATTTGCTGTCGCTTTTCACTTCACGGACAATTTAAGTACCGCATGCCAGGGAAAACACATTGAAGAGAACTTTCGCAAATTTACTAGAAACTCACTGGTATACTGCTTAGTAAATGAAGGAACATATCAATCATTTTTCACTTACATTATGTAAGTGAAAAAATGAGCACTTGTCATTAGAATATTTTATTTAAATAATGAGTACTTCTAAATAATTCATTCTCTTTCCAACTTGTGTCCCACAAGATGAGTAGGCACCTACTCATATTATGTAACTATTACCGACATAAGCAGCAATAAATATGCGATATAACACGCAAAATTTCTCTTAAGTAAACAACTATATGTTAAATTACATAGTTTAGTTGACTACATATTTTAAATAATTTGATAGCAAACACAAAAGTTTTTATTACATTCTTCCTCCCATCGCGGAAACACGTCCTTTAGATACGACACCACTGAGTTAGGTCGATAGGTCTGTTTTCTTGTTTACTTCTATTTATTTACAACTATCTACTATTTAGATCTATTATTGTACCTATAACTTATCCGTGTTCACATACGAAACCTCGTGCCAGTTAATCATTAAGTTCATAGATTGCAAAGCTTAGAGTCTGGGGTCCTGCAGTAATGTTCCAATGATTGATAAAGCGGTGGCAGGTGTAGGGGGCTAGTCTCGTGTGCTTCTATAATGCTTCCTATTGATTTTTAAGGAGATAACACGATAGTAATAACCTATTACATCTTGTAGGCGGTACGATTTTATGCCAATGTTATCGATTAAAAATGCAAAAACAGTTCTACTCTAACCCCAAGGGTAATAAACGGTAAGTCAAAAACTAGTAAACTCAGGGTAAAAATTACACTACTCAAATATAACAACTAGGTATACAAATTAGACAAGTTTCTTATTAGTACCTAACAAGGGTTTTTCCATTTAGTTTCTTTTCCTATTGCTATACAGTTATCTCTAGGAACAAAATATACAGGCATTAAAGAGAATGGAAATATTACGCCACTGACAAAAATCGACTCGAAAACGATCGATCAAAAGTAATAGGGTATAAGTTTCTAGTTCTGTGTTGTTTAGTATTTCATTTATGTTTATTATGTAGTAAGTACTTGCCTACCTTTGTACTAAAATGTGAAACGGAACTTGGGTCCGTCCGCTGTATGCCGAGTGCTGCGTGCACGGGCAGTATTTCCATAAACGGAAGGACAGTACCTGATTGGCTGACCAACACAACACACTAAGCTAAATTGCGTTAATTATGAGAAAATATTGAGCAAAACACTTAAGATATGTTCGCAGATACCCGCCATTATTAATAACACTTCTATGTAACAATAATATAAGAGCAGAGTATTCTTAGCATTGATTTCGACAAGATTCTTGGATCATTTTGAGCCAGCAACTAGCCCAGTTAAGTTTACTCTTTCTGTCACTCTCTAGATCTACACCCTTTCATTGTAAACTTCATGCAACGCACTGTGTTATCTAACATGACAGCGTTCCCTGACTTGGATTCTCCGCTTATGTAGGAAACAAGCTATGCAAAGCTGAGCGGGTTAACTTTATACCGGGAACTAGATAGAGCTAACCTTGGGCCAGACCCGATCAAAAGCATGGGCTATGTTGAGGCTAATGTCGAAAGTCTCATCGCGCTTTTCAATACATTTACCCGTGAGATGTATTAAGTTCCCCAGATAGTCAATGGTTGGTAGTTTCATAAGTTAGTTATTCAAGATCTGTGATATCCATGATTTGGCAAAAAACTGAGGTTTTGAATGGTAATGGGACTGGGTTGGATCCTCTTTGATTTTTTTGTGGACCGGTTGCATATTAGCTTTGCTCCAAGATCTCGGCATCCTACCAGTAGAAAGTGGGAGACAGAATAGAAGCGTTGAGATAGGTCCACTAGATTTATGAACTTCGAACGACTATAATTCAATACGTACTTTACACCTATATGAAGCTGCTGATACGAATCAGTACCCATAGTGCAAGTTTTAATCGTATCGACACGTTGCGACCGGTATTTGCGTTTAGCTGGATGCAATATAAAAAGTACTTTCAAATACTTCACAAGGAGGCACTTTCATATGATTTGACAGCTGACGACAAACAAATTAAAAATTATTAATAGAAATTTACACTAAAGGTATCGAGTACTTCAGCGGGGGAGCCAGGGTCGGCATAAGTTAGTATGCAGGTCTACGAAAGAACACTTGCAAGGTCCTAGAAATCCGTTCTTATGTAAGATTCCCTTACAGGTCTATTAGCTACGGTAGATGGCGAAGTCATTGCGTCCTAATGAGTTATAGCTGCAATCAAGTAATAGCTAGGAATGGACAAACAGACCTTTAACATCAAATGATAAATAATATTGCAATGGTACTTTAAGGGCAGATTTCCTGCCATAAGTATAATTATTCTTAATATAAATAATTAATATATTCATATATACAATAAAATTGTAATAAGTCGATATCTGTAACATAAGATATTGAAGCAACAATGGAAATGACACTAGACATTTCAAACTATCAACCTATTACCTTACTGTGTCATACAACTGACCACATTCAAACTCTTGAAAAAGTAGCAGACTATTCTCTTACTTTTCTTAAATACACCAAGGCATTTGATAATATATCACATGAAATAATACTTTAATGTAGAACAGCAATATATAATGTAAGCTAACAATGTCAGCACAAACTCTGTATGCCTGAAATCTAAGGAGAAAAAATATTGGGTAGAGAGGTGAGACAGTGAAACCCAGTATCACCAAAATGATTAATTGCCATCTTATAACACATTTTTAAGAAATTTTACTGAAGGAAATGAAGTATCCTGATGAAAACAGGTACATGAGCAACCTAAGGTAATGCTTAGGTAGCTAGTAAATATTGGTTATGATCAAATTTACAAATACCAACATAATGTTACAAGACATGATACAACTTCACAAGCAGAGTATAGCAGTAGAAATTAAAATGAATGCCAATGAAACATGATTAATAACAATGTGTATATAACAGTTATTGGTAAGGATTTATAACAAAAAGTTTATCTATCATCTGATTATAAATGGTACCTGTCCCCTAAATTAGAGGTCCCCGGGATGTATCTTGGTAAGACTAGAAATCTGTGAGATAAATAATTCAAACAAATAGTAATATTAAGTATATTTCTAATATTTTTAAACAGTATATTTTTATATCTACATAAATAAGCCCACTATCCAGTTTACTGCTTCAACCACTTTAAATTCTTATAAATAGCTAGAGGACTTTTAATTCTTATAAATTTACTCTACTTATAAATTTACTTTTAAACTTACTCTAGTTTCCAGCTATAGGTTCAAATCCCATTATAGAACATCCTAGTTTTCTTATTACAATCAATGCCATAAAGTACCTCCATATCTAGCACAATATACATTGTATGGTGTGTGAGCGCCTGTGTTGGGATGTCAGAGATAGTTTTACATTTCTAATTTTATATGCTTTGGGTATTATTTAATTGAAAATTATTTAGGGCGCCTTGGAGAAAACCTAAATCTAATTTTTTTACAAGTATTGTTTGGTTAGGTGGCCTAGGGTACAACCAGAGCAAAGCAACAGAAAGTAATGTTTTTTTTTAGTCAAAGAAGCAACAAATCAAATCTTTGCTTACAATTCCTATGCTGATAGTACTGCATATGAAAGTGGATCATTCGGTAGTTTATATCTATGTCAAATTATTGGAGCATTGGATCGTACTTAATTTATTTCAATAGTATTGTTTTGTAATCGATTGCGGACCTACCCACTAATAACCTGTCCGTATATTCGAACATCAAAGCAGATTTTCACATAGTTTAATAAATTTAATTCAACAAAAAATGTTTATATTTAAAACCACTTTTGTCTGAAAACATTCGATTATTCAATCGTATGTTTACAGATACAAGTTTAAATAGAAAAGTATTTTAATGTAGTTTAAGAAATGTCAGTATAGAAAAATATATTTTTGTAATAATTAATTATTTTAATTACAAAAAAAGATATACAGAACGATACGCATAACTTACCCTGTCCGCATTTTTCAGTTTTGGGAGTAGAAGTCATCATAAACGTTTTTATGATCTTCTATGGCATATTAACACACTTTACTGGATTTTCTCTAGAAGTATAAATAAAATAAATACAAAATTGTCCACTTTCACACATAAAAAAATATCATGAGCAGAATTCCCGACCGGCAGCCATGTTTAGAAACAATTTAAGATTCTATAGAATTTGATACTTGTAGCTCCATCTATCCTTCATTGAATTAACTTATTAGCAAGAAAAAGTTACCAGTAGATTAAAAATAAGTTTTTAGGGAGATTTATGATGTCAATAAAAATATTATATAATTATGTAAAAGCGTATATATTGAATATTTTATGGAGAAATTTTGACAACAACAACATTAAGACATACTTTTTTGTTATATTCTCCCTGTTATAGGGACGACAAAAGAAACTAAAGCCCATACAGCCATATCTTAAGTAGTTGTTGCTTTGTTTCTGACTCAGGGATGCTGATGTAACGCATCCATTTATTCCAAGGAGTTTTTGATGACTAATAGTATCCTTTGCATTCCTTGTGATAGAGATAATTCAACAAAAAAGCCAAGGGTTTTATGGCGAGTATTGGGGGATTGATTCGGTGCTTTATAATTTATTTCATATATTGTGTTATAGTGAAGTTTTTATCATGAAATTCGTGTAGTTTCAAGCCAAAAATGATTATTATATCGTGCAATATATAAAATATATCTGTTAATAAGTGACTTATGTGAGATTATTCAGTGTATCATTTCTATTCTTTCATTTATAGTGTAAGTTTATTTCTTTTTCTATTTCGTTTATTATTTTTCCTTTTTGTTTACCTATCATTCAATTCTCATTTCGGTATCATTTTATCTTAATCCCTTAGTCGCCAAAAACTCCTTGTAGCAGAGATACATTTCACCGGTAACCCTGAGCCCGAAATAAACAAATAATCACATAAGACATACCTATATGGGCTTTAGTTTCCTTTGCTTTCTCTATAATAGGAAATTAATAAAACAAAAAATACTTTTGAGAGTTTATCTATTATTTCTAATCTGTGCTGCAAGTTTTGAGTGTTGAGATGTTGTTCCTGAGATATTCATGGGGAATTAATTTTAACGGAATTAAATTGAACTAAATGATGTAGTTTGTGTTGTACACTGAGTACTGGGTACCTTTTTTATATAATTAGGTACAAATCTAGTGTCTACAATAATTTAATAGATTTATAAAAATACTATCAACGTAATCATGGCGGATCCACTTAGCTTACTTCGTCAATATAATGTTAATAAAAAGGAAATTATTGAACGAGATAATCAAATTATATTTGGTGAATTTTCTTGGCCAAAAAATGTTAAAACCAATTATCTTATGTGGGGGTAAGTACGAAGTGTATTTTAACATTGGTCACTGAAACGTTTGTTTGATTATTACAAGTCTTTCTCATTTCGTTTTAGTTCTGGTAAAGAAGGCAGTGTCAAAGAATACTATACTCTGGAATGCCTTCTTTTCATTCTGAAAAATATTCAACTGACTCATCCAGTTTACGTCAGGCAGGCAGCCGTAAGTAATACTTTGATTTATTACGTTTTTGTATGTATTGATTAAAAAGGAATTATTGTAACAATGTTTCGATAGGCGGCGAATATTCCTGCAGTGCGGCGGCCTGATCGGAAAGAGCTTTTAGCTTATCTAAATGGCGAGACAGCTACATGTGCTTCCATTGATAAAAGTGCACCTTTGGAGATACCAACTCAGGTAAACACATGTAAATAAATGTAAAGAACCTATCTGTAATTATGACTTGAAGGCTAGGTTATTAACCAGGCTGGTTCAAAAGTATATTCAGAAGTTCTATGAGTCAAGACTAAAGAAAAACTAAACCTTGCTTGACAAGTTTTAATTGATGTAATTTTAAATTCTTACTAGTGAATTGAATCCGAAAGTAGTGAAAAAAATTTATACTAGGCAATATTTTTCTAATAGGAAATTTTAGTTTTACTACCAAGAATGTTTAAAGTTTTTTCATTATTTTTGGAAAACTAGTACTTAAGTGATACATTCAGTAGAAATGTATGTACATTTCTTAAGAACAACATGAGATACTCTTTTCTTCTTCTGCTATTAAAGTCAATGTTTCTATAATAACTGTCCTCTTTGGTAATAATTATGTTAAACAGTAACTAATAATACAGCAATACTCAACTTGTTGTTAATGTACTGGCATATTATGTTAAACATCACAGGTGAAGAGAACACATGATAATGATGGTGGAGAGTCTGCTGCTAAAAAACCTCGAATTGAGGAGACACATGTACAAAAAGTACGAGAGCAGCTTGCTGCTCGGCTTGATGCCCCTAAAGAGGCATCAGTCACTGTTGACAATATCAAGTAAGGCTATATTTCCAAGGTTATATTTCTGTTATAGAGTTAATTTTATTTTAATCATTTTCTGTTTTATTTCATAGCAACTTCTTCTTTTTATGCCCCATTGTGTTGTAGGTACAACATAAGGTGTTAGACACAATTTTAAGTATTTGCTGCACCTTCATATCAATGTATTATAAATGTGCATAAATGTATTTTTAATTTAATTGACAGCATAAAAATTTGTCTTGGTAAAAGTTTACTAATTTCAAAATATAGCATAACAGAACAGTGATAGTAAAATTAGATGGTTATCTTGTTTTTAGATCACTTTCAGAAGCTATGTCAGTGGAGAAAATTGCTGCCATTAAAGCCAAGCGATTAGCCAAAAAAAGGACAACAATAAAAACTAATGACTATTCAGAAACATTAGGTGTTGTAGGATCAGATTTGAGAGCCATCCTTGATTATGATGTTGATCTCACTAAAGATATCATTAGCCGTGAAAGGCAGTGGCGGACTAGGACAACAGTATTACAGAGTAATGGAAAAGTAAGTTTATTCATTTAAAAGTTCTATTAGCATTTACTAACCATATATGATTTATTTCACCACCATTAACCAAACAATTCTTATAAAATATTATATTTATGGTAGGCAGAGAAGGTCACCATACTTTAACATATTTTTGATAATTGGTGGACTTAATGAAGCCTCTTTTAATTCAATGGAACAAAGATTTAGTCCCTGTTCAGGTATCAAATATAATGGAAAATATCATTTTGATAAAGTAACAATATTTCCTATCAATATTTTTTAAATACTTTTTAAATTTAATAGATTTCAAATTCAATTTCACTTTGAAAAATTTGATTGCTTCTATGTGAAGTTTAATTTTTAAATAGTTTCATATAAAAACATTGGAAATAGCTATTTATGCAAAAGTAAATATTTAAGTGTTAGTTCTATTTTTCTGACATCTTTAAACATTGAAGGCAAATTATATGTATCAAACATTTTTCGATAGTTAAGTTACCATGCTGGTTATCTTAACATTATCTATAGTATTGAAATAAGATGAATTAAGATTTACGGAACCTATTATGGAATTAATGTTTTGTTAACAGTGAACATTTATGTTGCAGATGTTTGCCAAAAGTATTTTAGCTCTGTTAGGCAGTATAAAGGCCCGTGAGGAAGGTAGACCGGGTGCACCTAGACCCCAACCAGTGGTGATGCCACCACCCACTACTATCCCAGCTCAACAGACACAATATAACAGATATGACCAGGAAAGATTTATAAGGCAAAAAGAAGGTTGATTGACAATATTAATAACAAGTGGATTATTTTTTTAATTCTTCAAAAGTATTTTTGTAATGAAACTTGTATTTCTTGTTTTGCAGAGACTGAAGGTTTCAAAATTGACACCATGGGTACATACCATGGTATGACTTTGAAGTCAGTGACAGAGGGCCCAGGTGTTCCTTTGGCGGCTCGTGCCCCACAGACGCCTACGCACCCTCGTCAAATGACACGTAAGTATACAACAAAATAACGATTGTGGCTTCAACCCTTACGGTTACCTTCACTTCTGTAGTCAAATGTTCATCTTGTTATATATATACACTAAAAATGCAAAGTTACATTTATATGAATCTTTCACCCTGTCCATAAACCCTTAATTTTTGCTAGTGTGAAAGTGGGAAATATTAATTAGAATTATTTGTTTAGAAAACGGTTCAATGCCGGGCAGCACGCCGAGCCGCCGCGAGTTGCTGCCAGTGACGGCGGCGCGGCCCCCGCCTGGAGGAGGCAAGCGACCCTCGCGCACGCCCATCATCATCATCCCGGCCGCTACCACCGCGCTTATCTCCATGTTCAACGTCAAGGACATGCTGCAAGACCTCAAGTGGGTATTTCTTAACAAATATAGGCATATCATTGGCCACAGTCTACTCGTGTAATCAGTACCTCTGTCTCTAGCAAGAAGTTCAATAATGGCAGTGGAGTAGATGTTGGTATGATGAGAATGAATATTGGTTTCACGAGTCGTGGATGTTTGTTGGTTTATTTTATATATTTCTTATATTTATTTACATATTACTTTATATATTTCTCTGTTATCTAGTATCCATAACACAAGCTTTTAATGATGCCTAATTTGGCCTGGGTAATAATAAGTGCTTTATTATGATAATGAGAATTTCAAAGGTCAACATCAATAGTCATTCCTTTTTATTTTTTCTTCTATAGATTTGTACCAATGGAGCAGAAGAAAAAAGAGGGTGCTGTACGCGAAAATGAAATTCTATTACAAAGAAGGAAAGGTCCTACCGGAGAACATGTTCCGTCTAACGCGTCAACCACCACGGTGTGTATGAGAGCGAATCTTTAGAATAGTTTTATTATGTAAACAACTTGAACATAATTCGTAATAATGCCATTAGGTGCCATACCGCGTCGTAGACAACCCTGGTAGGTTATCGGCCGCTGAATGGGACCGTGTGGTCGCTGTGTTTGTGCAAGGTCCAGCTTGGCAATTCAAAGGGTGGCCATGGGATGGCAATCCTGTTCAGATCTTTGCCAATAGTAAGTCATTTGAATTTCATTTTACGGTTTTTTCACCCGAGATTCAGACTCAATTTTCTATAAATAATCCGATTTTCAGTTAGTAGCCTAGAATTAGTGCACTAGTAGTCTGATTTCCGTAAGAAATATCTAGTCAAAATACGTTTCCGATTTAGTCTTATTATCAGTAACATTGCATTAGTACAAGAAAATTATAACGCCAGTGTAAAAAAGATTTTTAGTCAATTAAATGAAACAATTCATTTTTAATTGGTTACCTTACAATTTCATTACAATGTATTTATAACTGTTGAATGATGAAATCTCCATACTTGTCACTTACTCTTTAAGAGAGAGGAGATGCGAATTTCCAAATCGAATCCATTATCCGCCAGTTGTGAAAAAATTGACAGTGAGATGCTGCAAGGGATGAAAATTGAGTACAATTATCAACAGAAATATAAAATTTAAATTTTAATAATGAAACATTTCAGTCTGTGCGTTTCACCTGAAGTTTGACGAGATGAAATTGGATGCGAATGTCGCCCGCTGGGCGGTCACCGTCCTCAACCTGAGCCGCACCAAGCGGCATCTTGATCGCGCAGTATTGCTTGGCTTCTGGGAGACCCTCGACAAGTATGTATAATATCCTATAGTTTTCATTTAAAAGGTGGCTCTCAAAATATAATCCAATTATCTATCGTGGCTAGCTCCCTACAAAGTCAGCTATCTATAGAAGTCGTGCCAGCTTTATGTTTCTATATCGCATACCCCACTTCAACACGGTATATCACAAAAGTAAATGACACAAGTCACAAAACTATTTTCTTTCATAATTTGGTTAAAAATATCGTGTTTCTAATATTGTCACAAAGATTATCCTAACAATCTTCAAGAAGTATTTCTATATAAACCGATCGAGAAAGTAAGGAAAAACAGAATATATTCAGAAAAACACATCATAAAAAAAGTTTCATATAAAGTCCAATACATTATGTTTTCGTTTTAAGTTTGAATCAAATAGCCCTATACTTAAATTTGGCATGTATAATGTGAATGTGCGGGATTAAATACACATGTCTAAATCCATCTCGTATTTAGTAAGACGCCTCTTAATCGTCATCGCTATTGGTGATGATAATCATCAAGAGTCGACTTACTAATTAATAATGTTAGCCAAGTTCAATATTCTTTATTTAATTGTGTTTTATTGACGTTAGTGAGTTAACTTATTTGTTATTATGGTTTGAGTTCTATTTCATTTACATTTTCTTTAAATAATTTTTTTTTTCATATATTTCATAGAAAAACAATCTGATTAACTACAAGAAAATGATATGTGTGTGGGGATAATTGTGAAGTAATTTAACTTATGATAAAACTATAAATAGATTCTAGCGAAATGAAGTACTATGTGAGCAGTATCATTAATGCTAACGATTAATAAAATAAAACTCATCATTTCATGTTTATAGTATCACACAGCTCTTAATAAATATTTCCTTGACATTGTGTCTACAAGCCAGCCTCTTATTAGCATGTTATTTTGATTGGCTACAATTATGGCTGGCTCTATTAATTGGAACATTAATATGATCTTAGTATATACGGATAAAAACAATGTTGTACTCTGGTATACTTGAAGATATTAGTTCCGGCTTACAATATAGTTTATATCATTTAAAAATGGCAAAAAATTGAGTGCCTTGTTTCTATTTACAGGTACCATTTCACTATATTTAAAAGTATAATAAGTCGCTCTAGATGGATTATTGTAATTTTTACTGATTTTGCTTACTTTGAAAATAAGCATTCATTTCAGTCTACTGGCCATATTTGTTTCCATTGATGACCACATGTTAATGATAAGGTCACCCGTGATTTCGATGTTGTATTTCTAATATAATATATATTAGGTCGGGGAAAAAGTCTTTTCGCATTTAGTATGTATAAACTTATAAAAAAATATCTTTGGCTATACTATTTGTATCTTGTCTTGGTCAAAGGTCGGTAAGGCTTCACAGACTGTGGCAAAAACTCGCAATAAGCTATGCTATGTCTATGGTGGGATTAGAAGGGCATTGTTCATTATGAGCTTTTACCGTTTGGCAGAACCATGGATTCAGATCTCTACTGCCAACAACTGATGAGATTAAAGCAAGAAATTGATAGAAAGCGGCCGGAATTGATGAATAGAAAGGGTGTAGTTAATGCATCCGCCATATAGCCCTGACCTTGCACCACCAGATTTCCACCTGTTTTAGTCTCATCAGAATTCTTTAGCTGTGTCAGGTTAGCATCAAGAAAGAACTGCCTAAACTACTTGCCTTGTTGTGGTTTTTTTTTATCAGATGTCCCAAAATTTCTATCATGTCTCTACCTACAAAATGGCAGAAGGTATACGAATAAAATGGCACATATATACTGTATTTAAATATAAATTAACATGTCATGAATTTTCATATAAAATGTGAAGAAACTTTTTCCGCAACCTATTATTCCAAACCTGACTGCTGATTTGAAGAGGTTTTACGGACTTTGAATTTATTTAATGAACAAAAATACAATAAAACCATTAATACTATATATTTAAAATTTATTTTAAACTAATTTATATTAATTATTTCTGTTACAGGCACATGATGAAAAACAAACCGCACCTTAGGTTTTAAGTCTGTTGTAGTTATATACAAATTTTATCTTTTAGTATATGATAGGGTGTGAATATCATAAAAGCCTTTTGAAAGCAAAGCAAATCTAAGTCAATTCATGCCATTTAGAGGTTATTTTGGCTATTTTGTTAATCCCACCTACAATTTACTTACACTCACCATGAGTCTCGTCATTTATATTTGTACATTTAAAAAGGTATTTTGTCTACATACTTTTCGCCCATCCATATTTTCATGTCATAACAGTTAAATATTAAAAGACAATATACCTTTTTTTGTGTTAAATTTTGTAAAAGTTCTCTGCAGCAGACTTCTTAACGTTGTGACATCTGTTTAAAACACAGTCTATTCATTATTATTTGACCTAGATTTCTTTACTTCAATGGTTCTACGTGTTGTAGCAAATCTGTAATGTGATCTTTATAAAATCTCGTACAAAGTAGTAAAATATGGCTTCCTTAATTGTTTCATAAAAACATAAATGTGCAATTTAATCAATAATAAATATATTTATTTTGAATAAATATTAGCATATCATGTTGTGTAATGGATAATGTTGCCAAAATACTTCGGAATGGTATAGAAATGTACAAAGATCTGTGATCTTTGTTTTTTCACAACAATAAATTGTTGAACATAAACATAAATAGTTTTCTTTATTCATCTCTTACTTAGTTAACTCACTTTCTAAATTGAAACTGTCTAACACTTATAAAGACAGCCATACGTTACTTTGATTTCAGCTCGAGACTCTTAAGGTATTGTAAGAGCTACATCATATTACGAAGTTAGTAAAAGGGTAAAATTAATTTAAAAATTAACCAAATTTAAGAATTAACAAAATATATTTTTTGGAGTTGGAGCTCCACTTTCTATTGTTTTTGGAAACAACTTACCGCCATCTCCAAAAATAATTGTTAATTGCAGAATTCTTAGATTTAAACTTTGCCTTTTTAGTGTTTTGAGGTCGGTTTACAGTTATGGTTTTCTAAAGTCAAAGTTAACGGTTAGTTTGTTAAAAATAATCGTATAACATTAGAAATATTTAATAAATGGTAACATGCAATCTTCTTTCATAGGCACGTACGTGCCTTTAAAATTTGAGGGTTATGCTATTTCCCTGGGATTATCAGATCTTGACTTGATGACAATGGGACATATAACTCCATCGAATAAAAATGAATTGAAAATAGATTCACGATTGTTATAATCGTTAACATACTTACAAAAAAAAGATATTACACTGGAACATAGAACCTTCCCCTTTTATGAAATCGGTATCACAGTTGACCAGACTAGTATTAGTTCAGGTAAGAAATAAAAGCATTATCAATTTTTTCTTTATTTAAAATTTTATTTCATTCAATGGTAGTGTATAACAATAAATATTTCTGTTCTCTTTCAGAGATAAGTACATAGATAGAATTAAGTTATAATTATGTAATTATGTATTTTGATATTTTTTTTACACAAAATAAAACCTTCAGTTTTACCCATAACAATATCACATCGTTAGAGGTGTGTACTTATTATGTGCCCGTTATTGAGTTGTTAAATACTTGTCAATACCTATATTATTTATAATCGCTGTCTATTTAATTATGAATAATCAATTTTGCGAACAAAAAGTTCCCAGCTTTCACTTCTAAAGTTTCACAAAGACAATCGATAAAACTGTAAGTTTTATTAGATTATCTCTGAAATTTATTTACAGTTAATAAATATAAAAATATATTCATAACGTCGAGACGGCGTCGCCCTGCCCCGGCAAGGAATGATAGGACCAAATTATGCCGGTCGCAAAGCTGAACCATCCGGATATTTGTCAGTAATTGTTAGAAAAACACTTAAGTCTTTAAAAATGGGATAGCACATAGGCTTTGCTCCAAACTTTATAATGTGATTATTATTTTGTAAACAGACTCATTAAAAGCTCTCTCGTCTTATAATTCTAAGTAATTGTTTCTTAAATTTCTTCAGTTATCTTGTAATTATTTCGTCTCTGGAGATATAAGCCTCGTAATGTAACAGCTACCCCATGTAAAGTGAGTAATCAACTGAAATAAATAATTCAAACAAAACACTACAACTGTTCAACACTAACGTTGACTATTATGAGAAATGAACTACGAACTATGAGTTTAGCACAATCACTCATAGTGACATAATAAGGGCTACTGGCTGTCGAGATCGGCCATTTTCCTAAAATTATATTGATTTATTAATCTCTAAGTAATATAATTACTAACAGATCTTGATGTGCGATTTCGCTATAGATTTGTACTTAATTTTAGTACCTGTAACATCTTATAGAGATTTTGATACAAACTGTCTTATCTGAACAATAAAATAGTTATTATAATAAAATGGATAGCATATCTCGCTTACCATGACCCTCCACAGGAATGATTCGTGCAAACTAATGAAATGAGCCATGAATATAATCTTTCAAGTTTTCATAAATCATGCCACTCGGCATTTAGAATAACCATTTCTGCTAAATTAATGCCGAACTTATAAACTCAATAGGTTTATAACAATAACAGTGTAAATAATAATAAATTTTTGTGTAAAGAAGAAGGCAATTACACGACTTTTTATTTTATCAAATACTTCTGAATTAGCAAATAAACGCAGTTAGGTATGATAGGTACAATGTTAGTCTGTTAGTAAAAATAGAATAAATTTCGTTATTGCTAAAGAATCCTACAAGACATACTACTAATCTCAGATTTATATTATAAAAACAAAGATGCTTTAGTTTTATTTCTTTCCATACAGTCAATCATCCTCCTTATAGTTTTCTGTTGTCATAATTTGCCGTCACTCATATGAATGATTTTTAATTTTTATGGAGGCGGTTCTGAGATCTTGAAGACAAATTCTAAACAATTAGTTAAATAAAATTGTCATTTTAAGATTTGAGCGGTAAATTGTCATAACTATTATTAAGATATGTTAGGCATAGTAATGTAGATACCGGATGAATGATACACAAAAACCTGAGATTGGGTAGTAAGGGCTATAAAAAAAATTAAATACAAAAATAAAATTAGTTTTTTACCTACTTGTCTTTATACTTGTATTTATAAATACGTTTAGCCTTCTTCTTAACTAAAAGATCTTAGGTATATACCTACGCATACCTACCAATGTAGGTATTTAGATAAAATACATTAAAAAAAATTGTATCAAATCTTCAAAATATGCCTATATATCTTTATAGTAATAAGTACCAACGTATAACAATGTGGAACATCGAATTATTGCATATTAAACTTTTGTTAATCGCAATTAGGCGTAAGGAACATGTTTCAGTCAAAATATAACAACCAATTTAAAACTTTGGCAAATCTATCAACACCAGATTATTTTTTGTCTACTTTATGTAGATATCTACTTAGAATTGTTTTTAGTGACAGATGAGTGTCTAAATAACTATTCAACACTAACATTGAAATTGATCCAATTAACAAAATATTTAAATAGATATCTTACAAATGATAATGTCTAATTTTGTCACAAATGCTTTTTTAAAGTCCAGCGCAGACTTCTAGTATTCAAAAGTTGTTGAAGTTGGGACCACTTCCAGCACCATTTGCAGAAAAACGGTTATTTTATCTGAAACAATAATTCGAAAAATTGAAACAGCAGTTGACAAAACTTACTTATAGGTAAGATCGAGGTGTTCGGAAGTCGTCAGATATATACTGTAATCTTTAAGCTGTACTTAACTTAAAGAAAATAGGTCAAAACATTTTAATTATTCAATGAAGACATGATATCTGCCTATAAAAAATAGGTCCTAAAAGTAAATTGTATAAAATGTCTTGAAGCCGATATATTATTGTCGCAATTTGCGTGATTATAAACAACTGCATGAAAAACCAAGATTTTTATACTTAATTGCCACCTTAATGGTATAAATCAACAAAAAATTCTTCTTACAAGAAATTTTTGACCTAACTCAACGACTAAGCATACTATACACGAATAGCCTACTACTAATACTAATGATACTAATATTTTTATAAAACACCATACTTTCATTTTCTAATTACCGTAAAGTTCTGAGATAACTTATTAGTCGTTGATGTTAACTTACCCATGAAGGGCAATGCGAAGCCCCACTTGACGAAGGGTACGTAGACTAGCAGCCCGCCGAAGATGAATCCAGTGGCGTACAAGTACTCCCATTGAGGCTTGTCTATTATTGGAGCCACCACCAGGTATGTGGATATCAGCAGCACGAGGTAAGGGATGACTATTGGCACCTGGTGTAACAGAAAATATTATTTATTACTAGATGACCCGGTTCACTTTGTTTTACCTAAATTTCATTTGACGGTAACACTATAAGCGATTTCGTTAAACCGTGTATTAAAAGTAGTTCGCCTACCACTTCGAGATTTTGCTACGAAAAAGTATTGAGGTGAAAGTATATCGTTTTCAAGTTTAAGTGAGACATTAATAAATCAAGAAGAAAAAAAGAATTTAATTTCTTTAAATCCGTAGGCTAGAAGTTTGTCTTAATCTTGAAGCGTTAACAGTCGTTGTTACTTACAATTTTTTTTGAATATATAACGTTTTTTCGAAAGATAATGTGGTACCTACAAATGTCAAATAATTATAGACTACTTACATGAATTATAGTTATATTTATAACATTGTTTTTATTGATAATATCAAATATGGTAGGTATATTATATGAATTACGCTAGCAGATGCACTTTTGTTATTTATAATGATTGGTATTTTTCCCAATTCTAGTATGAAATTGGTCCGGAATATCGTGAGGTTACCCATATGATTAAAAAAGTTGATGACACCAATTTATTTTTGAAGTATGTCAATTCTTAATTCTGAACGCGAGAAGAAATTAGTGTAGGCAACAAATTGAGATTTAAATATGGAACAGTAGTTATAGTCCCGCTCGATGCTATACTTAGAATAATTTGTCGCTACAAACTTAAAATGACCATGAAAAAGTCGAGAAAATCTGTTATAGTAGGTAACTAAAGAGTGCTTCTTTCATCTGTATGTTAAATATAATAAATTCAAGCGCTGTTGTGGCTTTCATAAGATTTGTCAAAAGTAACGTTTTACTCCATAAGAGGCGATGCTTAGTAAATCATAAATGAAATAAATAGAAATATATGGCGTCCATACGAAAAACGTATCTTCAAATGCTTCCCGTGAATGTACACACGGTTGTAGTCTCACCTTGTAAGGTCTTGGTGCATGAGGCTTCGTGTATCTCATGACGATCAGAGCGAGCATGGCACCGCCGTAGAAGATCCACGCCGTGAACGAGAAGAAGTCTATCAGTGAGTCTATTGTGCCAGACAACACCATCGCAACTGCTATTATAGACTGAAAGTAATATAAGCGCATTAAATATATTAAATCAAATTTTTATTTAAATTAATTACCATCATTACATTCTTTTGCAAAAGAGCAAAAGTATTAAACATTTGCTCAAAAAGCAGACTTTTACATATGTACTTTAGCGTGCGGAAAGTTGTTCTTTTCCGCACAAGTGCTTTTTTGTCCTCCTGCATAAAGAAGGTTTTTAATAAATTTTGATTTTCTGTACAAAATTTATATAGGAAATGTCTATTCTGCAGCATGAATACTATTAATACATAGATTGGCCCTCTAAAACCTTTTATAGAACAACAATTGTTCAAACTGTAATGCAATATTAGTAAATACATGCCCACGGATTAAATTGTTTTACATCTCAATTTCGTTTGTTTTATTTTTTTTACAAATATATTAAAAAACGTCATTCGATGCTCGTGCAGAAACAATATATTTTCGGCACTTACATCGAAATGGACTATCAAAGTGTATCGAAGGACGTACCTAGTTTATTTTAATAATTAGGTTAGAATAGTTTAGTAACCTTTCTAATCTTAATTAAGGTAATGATCCGATAGTAAGAGGAATATAAATACATGGAATATGAGTCCTGGGGCGGGCGTGAAACGGCGTACGTGAACATAGGATAAGATATCCAGCAGGTGACCCTCTCGTGATGCAGCGAAGCACAATCTGTAGAAGAGAGTCCACTTTCAAAGATTTTTATTACAAATTTCATTTATTTTCAGTCATAGGAGTGATTGTTAAACCAACCTAGTAAGCATTCAGTAATGTCTGTGAGCCTAGTGTCGCCCTTCCATAACACAATTATATATTAATTAACATAGTTTAGATCGTAGTCCCGTTTATTATAGATGAATGCATATATAAAAATTAGTTTCCTAATTTTCATAACGGCGATGTTGACGTTTTCATAAGAGTTCGATTCGATTGAAACTCACACTAGACTCCTAGTGTGACTGGCGTGGGAGAATATAAGGTCAGATACGGATTTCGTTACTTTTAAGTATATATTAAGCAAAAGGATGATGAGCAGAAGTTTTAGGTTTTCCTTTCAAAAAGCGTACGAGATCTTACCTTCCAGCTACAAAAAGCGTCCCATTAGCGGAGCCGAACGTTGATATGGTGACGGCAAGCGGCATGAGCCAAGCCACCGGGCCCAGCAGCCTGTTGCCGAAGGTGACGGCCACCGCCTCGCTGTCCGCCATCTCGCTCACTGACATCACTGCCAGGTACGACACGTTCACCAGCGCGTAGCACAGAGTCACCAGCGGTATACCGATTATAATGCTCATGGGAAGGTTCCTACAGTGAGTTTGTGAATTTTTAAACATCTTGTTACTAATATATCCAAAATAAATGCAATTTATAAATGCGAGTTAATATGGTAAGGCGGAATTGATAGTGTTTAAATTTCTAACATACATCCTGATATCTATTTTCATTATCTGTAGCGACAGCAGGATCTAAGACAGTTGGTTATATCTGAATATTTTTTATGTTCGTAGATGGTAGTCGTTTTATTCACTTATTATTTATTTATTTATTTATTTGTACATGCAATTTAGCTACCAAAATGGTTGGATTAGATAGAACGAAATCTAGTATAGTTACTCAATCGTCGTCTTTACTTGCAATGATATGATGATCTTTGTTAGCTTATAAATTATATATCTACCAGTATCACAGGTTATTATATTAACTATGTTATTACCTAGTTCGGCAACAGAGGTTACATATTTAAATGATCAAATATTTTGTTAATTTATAGGCTCTAAGTACTTGAAATGTAAATATATTTGGTCAAATAAATTATCATTATTATTATAACTTTTTAGTTTAAAAACTAATAAGCAGTAAGTGCTTAAATGATAAAGTAGCACTTACCTGGATGGATTCTTAATTTCCTCTGTAACATAGTTGAGGTTATTCCAACCATCGTAGGCCCATAGACCGGTGTAGAAAGCGGTGGCAATGTTGCCCAGGGTCGCCGTGCTACTGGCGAAGTTGGGCTCCTGTAAATGTCGCGTATTACCTGCACCATACGGACACAACCACCCGTCAGTCTTTACAGAATTGTTTACGGCCCGTCCTTATACTTAAAACATGGTTGATGATTTGGTTCGCGTGATACGTATAAGCATGAATTACGAAGTTTGATTTTAAAATAGCTGTTTACTTTCGGATCTTCTTTTTTTACTAAGAAAGAAGAAAACTCTTCTACTACGGTATAAATTTTAATTTAAAAAAATTAAAACAACATGGTACTTAAGTATATAGATAAAATTTGCATATTGATGATGTTAAAAAGCCTAATAATGTAGACGTGAGAATGATGTTAAATTAGTTGTGTATATTGTTTGGTTCATTTACGATACTCCTCTTTTAACGTGTTATTACCTAATATAAGTTTGTAAGCTCCACCACAGACGATAATGGCTATAGCCACTAACTTCGCCGCTGTAAAGATGTTCTGTACGTTCGTGGCCAAGTTCACGCTGTAGCAGTTCACTGCCAAGATCATCACTGTAACAGACGAGGAATGTTATTGATAGTTAAATAACCCGTTGATTGATGAGGTAATTGTGTGACTGTTTCAAGAAACAATATCTAGAAGGTACTCAGTGTAGGTTAAGATTAAATTCAAATAATGCAAATTCTGTGAAACTAGATATTCTTACTAGAACACAATTAAACTATTTGAAAAAAGTGTATCAATACTGTGATATTATTTAAATAAATTATGTTTCGTACTAATGTTTGTAAAAGAATCAATACTTAGTGATTTTTGTAAGCCTCCTCGCCCACTTATGCGTCTTATTGCACTTATTCTTACCGATGCATATGACAGCGACCAACTTGACGAGGCTGTCAGGAGGCATACATTCAGAGATGAATGGTTCCACCGCATACTTGGCGAAGCTCAAACAGATTATAGCCATTTGTGACGGCTTCAGCACCAATGTCGACACCTGCATTCATTAGGTCTATGTGAATCGTGAATCAGTGTACCTTAATTAATTCGTATCTATGTTTTGAAGAAAATGTCCTTTTGAATCACTAAGGTTATAATAAATTTATTATAGAACTGTAAGTATCCAATAAACGGAAAGGAAGACTATTATATTGAAATATTTTCCTTAGCTTTTGATAAGATTGAAACAGTTAAAAGTGGTAATAAATGCCAAGCCATTATCATGCTTATTTGTAATCTCCAAGAACAATATAGAGAATTACATTTCATTTGCTGACGCTGCGCAGATTCATCTCAATTAATTCCTAGAAGGTTTGGTCAGCGTCATATATCCCTTCGTTGCTTATATTCAATATGCAACTTTACCCATGAAAACAGAAACGCGGGTGGTCCTCCGAACGCGTCCATGAAGTAAGCATATTCTGCGCCGGATGACGTGTTCATCGTACCCAGCTCCGCGTACGCGAGCGCTCCTGTGTCAATAAATAAACAATAACTATATAGATTAGAGTTATACATTACATTACAGCAAGGTAATGTTACATGTTTCTCAGAAATGTACTTAGGTACTTAACTACTAAGCAATAAAATTAATCTGATAGATAAATAAAAGTAGTAGACACTATTGTCATATGATTGTTGTACTCAATCTATTGAAATTTTCGAGGTAGAATAGTACAAATTGGCATGAGATGCAAAATTTACTGACATTTGAAACTACAGAATATGTATTGGGCGCTCCAACAAGGTTAAAGGATTGGTAACCTCCCAAGTCTTAGAAGTATATATCAAAATAAATGTTTCTGAAAAATATGATTTTGAGATAAAATTTGATCGATTTCGTAACTAAAAAAATGCAAAATCCACTTACCAAGCAACGAGAGCAGGCCACATGCCATCCAAATGATGAAGCTTATGCCCACTGAGCCCGTGCGCTCCAGAAGCCCAGAGGGCGAGACGAATATTCCTGAGCCTGTGACCACAATACATAATAAGAATACATAATGTATTTTCTTAATTCCATACAAGAAACAAAATAAACAATACAAACCTACAACGAAACAGACATTGCCTTATTAGGTAAAAGAAATAAAAGCTACGAAATTTAATTTTTGAAGACTAGTCAGGACTAGTCACACTAAAAATTTGATATTTTCTATGGAATGACCTACATCTAATCCTGATCTGGAATTGTCTATCTGGAATGATCTAACAACCACAAAAAATTATAATGAAGTAAAGATCCATGTTTGTGATAAAAAATGTTTACGTAAACATAACATGGTAGACAAGATTATGCATGTTTATCTAATCGTATATAAAAATGAACTAAAATAATATGTATCGCTACAGAGAGGAAGTTTGACTAAGAACAGAATGGTGTGTCCTATGTGCATGACCTTAGTAATAATAACATTACGTTATTATTACATTATTAATAATTATGTAAAAATGACTAAGGTCAATATTATTATAATACAGTCATCAAGTAATCGCATGGAAAAAAAACGCTTTCATGCGGTTAATTCATTCCGATAATATTATATCATAAATTTTTGTATGGAACATATTAAATGTATTTCATATTTTTTCCTTCATTATTTAGGCACTAACATTTAATTTAATTTTTCCAGGCTCAATTCTCTGGTTCACTGGTAGAGAATGCCTAATTAAGTCCACCAATTGTTCCATTCCTAGTAAAACCAAGTTGAAATAAATAAATGATGTCAAGACTGGCGAATAAAAATGCAAACTTCTTAAGACATTCGATAATCAAATTAATATTGTGCTAATTGAACTTACCAATCATGGTACCGACGATTAGAGCCACCCCACTGAAGAGTCCCACCCGTCTCTTGAGGTGAACAGGGTCGTCCGCAGCTGCGTCCGACCCCTCCAACTATAAACAAATATTTTACACTTAGGCGTCTGTATTAAACTGCGTAAGATTCTGGTCAAGCATAGAGCCCGAGATTTAGATTTGATCTCGTACTAGTCTCTGTGAAAATCTTTTACCTTAAAATATTTATTACAAAATGTTAGTTCCAGTAACGAGAAATTCAAAAAACAAAAATATTAACAGCATTGTTATATGGCGTTAGTACGAGTTATCTCTTACTAATGAGTTACTTTGTGGTTGACGTGTCCTGGTGAAGCGCACTTTCATCTTCGGTCTAATGATTATTTACTATCAAGTGAGATAAAGGCCAAGAGCTTCATTAAGAAAAAAAACTGACTGGACTGGAGACGATTTAACAACAGTTCTAACAACATCCTATATACGTCCCACGTCTGGGTACTGACCTTCCTACATGAGAGAAGCATATGAGGAGCTCAGGGAGTTTACCTGGTCCAATGCGGATTGGTGGTTAAATGCAGCTGCCCTAGCAACCAGAGCCAACGATTTGACAAGCCTACCATCGGTAACAATTTTGTCTTAAGCCCATCCGGGGATCAACCATGGTTTAAGTTGATTTGTTTTCGTAATTTAAACTAGAGCATTTGAACCACTATGCCACACAGCTTTATTACAGATATCATTCGTTTCTGTTTAATAACTTCGATATTTAAAGTGATTTATGTAACATAGGTGTAAGACATTATGATTATTCCTTCCTAGTAATGTGTACCCGCTCTAATACCTAGGTACTTGATACACCCACATTAAATTTTCAAGATCTCAACAAGGTACTCGGAGCGTCAAGTGCGTCGGCAAATAAGATCTTTGCCTGTTAAGCTCCACTTAACGAAGAAACTTTTTATAATTTTCTCTTTTCTACAGTCCCTTCAACGTGAAAGATTTTTTCTAATAGCATGTTGCAAAAAGCTTAAATTGACATATTTTATTATTTAATTAGGAAACTGAAGTGGCAGTGGGCTAGTCATGTTAGCTAGTTGGAGTCGCAAAGTTTTTGTGTGGAGGCCATGAAAAGTTGGAAACGTTTGTAAACGTAGTGTAGAACGCCCTGTGGACTTGCATAAAATAGATTGACGATGATGATGATTATCTTAAAATTATAAAAAAAATCTTTAGAGAAAATATTAAGTTTTTTAGTATGGTACTTATCATTTTTAGTATTATGCAAACAATATTATAATGATGATCTATCGCTAGAAGCGGCGTGTGAAAATTTGGAAAACAAATAAAAGAATGCGGCTATGAGCAATATATTTTTAAAGGCAATGTCGCAGAAAAATAAAAGACATAGTTAAGTCTTAGTCTTAGAAGAGATCCTTCGGGAATGGACTGTAATCGACAATGCTGCTTAATCGTTCCCAAGTTCTCTAGAGATAGAAAGAAATATGTTTTGTCAGAAAGACTTCTTCGAAAAAGGTCAAAAAAAGGACTTCAAAAAGGTCACTTAAAATTTCTTTCAATTTTTTTTACTATATTTTGACTAGATCTTAAATCGAACTACGTTTCAAAACTATATAATGATATTAACCAGGACCGGCTCTCCTGCCAGTAAAATATTGCTACCAAATAGCTAAACTATAAAGCGTATAAACTCAGTCAACGAATCAGCAATAATATTATTACTTTAAGATAAACTACCAACAGCCGTCCTTTGTATGCGATGTTGTTTTGTTTTCAGAGCATTTAAACTCCTTTAAACTCACAAGAAAAATTATACCTTTTCAGCATCAGAGAACATTATGTTAAAACCTTTGTCACGCTCGCACATTGTTTAAAATAGTGAAAGCGAGGACGATTATTTATAAACTGCTTTTTGCGGCGATTTAGACGTACCTTGTCTCCTGGGTTGGCGTTGCCATCGGTGAGCGCTCCCGCCGCGCCGTCCTCCGCGTCGAAGCCGGTGGAGCACCCGCGCCACACCAGTCCGCCTTCCCGTGCGCTCCCTGACACAAAATTATAATTTATAAATATACTGTTTTATCTCTAATTACATTTTATCACTCACTTGTTACTATATAACTAACTAACTACATTCTCATTTAATTTTAATTTTTAAAATCACAAAATTGTGAATGGTTATGGTTGAGTAGAGTTATTTTTTTAGAACGTTTCAGATACAATTGGTCGGGTATGATTTTCTTGCAACATTAGTGTCAACTAAAAAACATAAATGTTTGTCTGACAAAAGTATCTTGATTTATTTATCACGTTTAAAGCAAGTTTATTGTTGGACGTTTGTTTGTCTGCCACGTTCGCCATATACTAAATGTAGTTCAAAAATAGCAGCGGAAGAAATTTCTGCTTTGCAGATAATAATCACCTCATCATCGAATTCCATCTTTATCATGATCATCATCGAACTCCATCATGATCATGATCTTCATAAATTTTTTTAGCATTTCTCAATAATTTCAGTTTTATAGAGACTAACGAATAAGTATAGATTTTTCTAGAAAAAAAACAGTATGTAGCAGTTTTACCTTATTGATTGATTCCAAGGCCCTGTTTTATTAGGATAAATAAAATTTATCACTACGTCCGCAATTATTATACAATCACGTGAAAAAGTTACCAATTGACTAGCAAGGTAGCAAGCAATAGCAACGCGCGTATTACGTGCCGATGGTTTTATTTAGATTACCTTTCTTCACAAAAGCGTGGAATGAACATAAAATGAATATTCATGTTTAAATATATTAAATAAGAAATCAGGAACATTAAATGGCGTCACAGTAGTTATAAATTTAATACAAATCCGAGATTTGAAAAACAAATTTCTAGTAGCGCTTGCCAAAACATTGTTTGCTGTAAGAATGCGTTTCTCAATGAGCCGAAACGCATTTATGTTTGCGTATTGCCTATTGGAAAATTTTAAATGTGCTAAACATTTCCCTAATACTTAACGCCTACGTGACCTCAACCATGCGTATGCTTGTTAGAAGAACAATCAGAATCAGTGTCGGTTTAATTAGACTCTTAAATTGTTAAATCATTCGTAACAAGACAAGAATATTGCATATATAATATAATTATTTAAATTATATACTTACCGATTTATTTAATTAATCACAATTATTTAATAGTGACGATCCCTTTTTTCTTATTAAAAAAACTATTTTTAAATTAAAAATTTTTATGTCGGTAGGTCATCCGTGATTTTCAAAGAAACACAAATTATTCTATTCAAACTATCAAATCTTAGTTAAATTTACATTTATAGCTTTCCTTACACATTTTAAGTTGAGGTCTTTCAAAGCATACAAATTCATTGCAGCTTTCAGCCAACAAGGGTAAATTAAATTGCAGAAATATCAATCCAATGTCACGAATCAATCGGGTCATATTTATCGATGTTAACATTCTACAGCAAATAATTGCTGTCCTTCAAATATATCAATCTAGAATGTACGAATACCAAAAGTATATAACTTCTAAACGATCAAATGCATAAACGTGGCATGATCAAAGTAATGTGAGGAACACCATAATGATAACTATAATTTCTAGACTTGCACAGCTACAGTTCTTTTGTTATGTTCATTCGAATGAACTTATAAATTTTAACAGATATATATACACTGTATTTATAAATAAGGCGCAAAAAATAATTATTAGTAAGCAAGGCAATATTAGTGAATAGAACGAAAAAATAACAAAAAATAATGAATCTAAACGAAAGATTTGAAACGGAAATGTGACCGAAATCGAAGCCGAAGCCAAAGAGCTAGACGGTACGACTTCGACTATAAAGTGTCCAAGCCAACAATAAACATTCGTTTATTTGTGGATATTGTAGTAATTTTAATTATTTTTGTGACATAAACCTTTTTGGTGACATTGAAAATTAACAAACTAAACTTAATTAAATGTTAACAAACGCAAAATAAGTCTTTATAATAATGAAGTCTTCATAACAAATCTTCTTAATAGTGAAGGATTGTTTTACGAATACCAGTCGTGAGCTACGACTGCTACGAAGTGGAGATTCTGGGTAAAATGTGTTATTGTAGCGTTGCCTTGGCTTAGTGTATTTTTACACCATTACGCCTGCCATATGCAAAGTTTAAATTACACTATACGCATATTATTTACAAGAAATATTATATTAATAAAATTAGTTAAGTATCTAGTTTACCTTCTAGATGCATTTAGATAATTATAATCTAACCTACCCTAAGGGTTTGAGTAAAACTGAATAAACGGCTTAGCTACACCTTTTTGCCCAACAGTCTCATACACAGACTGACAATCAAGAAGACATCATTTGTCAACCTTTACTATTATAACTATTAATATAATAAAGTATCTTCGGAAACATCCTACAAGTTTCAAACCAATTTTGATATTAACATTAATTATAAGTACACAGAAATAAATAAATGTCATAATACAATGGAAATACAATGAAACAGGCATACCAACGCTGGCAGACCGCCGCAAGCAGAGCTATAAACTAAAATAATACGAGTTTGATTCCATTAATGACGGGTACTTCATAGATTAATTTATAAAATTGAGGTTCTAAATATTATTAATTAATGTTTTTTGGAATTATTCAAATGTTTGGGTCAAATAAATTTCTATGCGGTCCTAATATTAATGTAACAAATTGTAACTTTTGCAGAGATAATAGTTACTTTACTTCAGAGACTTTGAATATGGTTTGCAGAAAACGTAGCAACAAAATGGAATTACCCATGATTTTTAAAATACCTATTTTTGATATTTTAAAACATGAAAATATATGAATGTTTGATGACCTTCCTTCGTTTCGTCATGGACGATCTTATGAAGTACATCAGTGGCGGGGTCCATTTTCTTATTTAGACCACATAGTTTTAGAATTCATTTTTTAATTGAGTCAATAAGTACTTCAAGAGAAAGGCATATCATTACGTCTATTCTTATTTTTTATTGTTAGTTGTAAATATCTTACATTCTTTACAATATCAAAGACTATAAGTATTTATATATAGTATGATGTACTGCTACAGAAATAGAAGTTAGGTCGAAAATCTATTACCATTCAGTAATTAAAACTATGGGGTGTAATATGAATGGATTTTTCTATTAATTATGTAGTAATGATGAGCGCTATCTGGTCTATAGATTGATTGGCATTAATTTATGTGACAGTATGTTAAATACTTGAAATTAATGTATTGAATGATGAACCATCTAGAGCAAGGATTCCCAAACTATTTTAGTTAAGAGACTCCTTGAGTATTCCGAAATGAACGGATACTTCAGACCCACACAACCAAATTATTTTAAAAATCTTGTCTAATTAATTCTTATTGATACGAAATACGTATAATAGTATACTATGTAAATACTATTATAAATGAAACCGAATGGACATTGATATTAACTAAAAATCTATTGCCAATACTCGAATTTAATTATCCTTAGTTAGTGCCAAGATCGTAGGACGCTCGATTGTCAACAGTGAACAAACAAAATAAACATCACTGCATGGAAATAAAGTCTAACTGAATTGGTAGGTAGGTATAGTAAAATTTACTGATAGCTCTATCTCTAGGCCAGTGATAGTCAGGGCTCTACCGGGCCGACGGACTGACGCTGGCTAAACAAAACAAAAAATTACAACTTCCTCGTGTCTTTATTTTTCCACAAAATACTGGTAAAAAATTAATACTAACATTACGAAATATTAATAAAAATATTGCATTTATTTTATAGCTTATTACAATACTCCAAATGATATATACAATACTGGTTATAAGATGTTAAGGTGTAAGCAGGTTATCACCAGATTAGGTTTACCTGGCCCGAAATGAATGTATCACGATTTCCAGAATACAACCATAATCAAAAATAATTAAGTAATGTATTATATTAATTATAAAAAGTAGGTAGATACGGTACGATACTTTGTAAATTTTAATACCTTCATTAAGGTAGCAGGTAGTAGGAATTAGTAGGTAAGTTGAAATTTGAGATATTTTAAACACGATTGGGTTTGAACAATTCATATCTGATTTATGCATATATGCATATATATATATATATATATATATATATATATATATATATATATATATATATATATATATACACAAGTAGACAATATCCTTGAATATGAACGTAAAAATAAAAATTTTAATATACCTTATATACGTAAATAAAAATAAACAAAACTCATTATAGGGAGGTCTTGCCCATAAGTGGGACGTATATAGGCTGTACATAATGATGAATTCTGATTTCGTATAATTATTGAAGAATCGACTGAACTATTAGATATACTTTAAACTTAATTTAAATTCTTAAATAACATTGGCAAGTGGACCGTAAATCTATTTAAAACCTGTAAAAATGTCAAAGTATTTCGATAAACTTTCGTAAAGATTGAAAAATGGAACCTAAATAAATTAAATTATGTAAGTGAAAAATGAATTCACTTCATTATGGGAAAATATATTGCTTTTTTATTGTAAAAACATTATTTGTATTTACACTTTTATCATGTATTTACACTTTTGCCATTTATTTTCTAGTTTAATAAAATTTTCATGTTAGGTGTCACGTACACCTACCGAGTGACCACACAATACGTGTTTGTTTAGTCTTCTTTAGAACTAGAGATAAATGTTAGTTTTGAAAGATCTCATTTTCAAGTTTAGGTTAACGATAATTAAGTTTTATTTGGTAATAGTTTTAACTACATAATATAAAAGTTATAACAACATATATTATAAGTGATATTCTTACCGTCTCACTATATCCAAAATAACAGATTTAATCTATAAAATTGTTAGATAATCGATGTTATTTGTAATTCCCTGACATCTAGTTCCTTTTTTATCAATTTTAAAAAAGACGACTCAATTCGGCGGTTTTTTTCTGAAATGTTTTAACACATATTTCCGTCACATTTGATCTGTTCTGATGCTTCAATATTTCTTTGTTTCTACTCTAGTTATTTCTTTATTTTATTGATTACTAACTCTAGAAAAGTTGGATGACTGTATTAAATCGATACATATTACTCTACTACTATATTTTAATCTAAATTTATGAAGATGTCAACAAAACCAAATCATAAATACAATATTTCGCTTCACTTTCAAAAGTCTATACAAAAAGTGGAATTTGGTCGGTAGTAGACCAACCGTAAATAGGTGCTCATTATAAACTCTTAATTCCACCAAATAATACGTGTAAATAAAAACATTACGCGTCTCTTTTAGTATATTTAAGCCAAACGTGTAACAATGTCGAAACTATACTGGATATTTTTCTAAATTAATAAATTCATTTACAAATACATACTTTTTCTCTATTTGGGGCATACACAAGAGTTCTTAAAAAGTTTAACTATTCCTATTTACATGTTTAAAATATGATATAGTATTTTATACTTTAGTTAACTAATGTTAAAGGCAACATGAAACTAAATATGTTGTAACCAATGTGAATAATTATCGATTACACATTAAAACTATAAATTATGCATAATATCCCGATTAATCTCATTGCTGTTGCATATATACATAAGAATTGCCTTTTACAACGCAGATTTAGAACAAAATTTTCATGAAGTATCGTAAAATTAAATTATCGCATAACAAAACTTAATAATGCTCCGGTTGAGCTCGGTTATATTTAGCGTGTAAGCCATAATTATTTATGACTTATACGGTAAATATATAATATGGCTTATGGCGTCAGTCCTTCTCTACAAATGTATAGACAACAATTTATTTAATAGATCTATAAAAAGTAATTTTTACAGATTTTTCAAAAATATCATAACTAATCAATTCTAACTCAATGTAGATGGACAAATGATAAAATTTAAGTTTCTTTATCAGGAATAACAGTTGGAAGAACTATAATTAATTAAAGAGTTGACAATAACTAGGATATATACAATTCATTGTAATAAATAAGGATATGTAGAACTAATTCAATCAGTGATTATACATTATTACAAACTTAAAGGAATTCCATCACCATTCGTACGTTGTGCGTGATCCGTTAAAAACTATCCCAGATGTTTTGTTTCTACAATATTTTTCGATTTGCATATCTACTTAAAAAATATTTGAAAATAGAAGCAATTTTGATTACAAGGATCAATGATCAAGATTATCAAGTATGTTTATCGAAAACTAGTTATATTTTTAAATAAAATTTCAATCAAAATCATTTTGGATTTATAATTCATTCAGTTTCAGCTTGAACTTGACTTGAAAGTACGTCATAATCTGATGACATACTTAAGATAAACTTACTAATGAGTCATCACAGCCAGTAGTAGGTTTATTTCGATTTATGGATACTTTAATTTTAATTTAATCAGGCTTTAAAATATCGTATTTTTCATACAACTTTTAAATAGAAAGCTTACGCCGAACTGTCTCCAGAAAAAATTGAATCGAAGAATTGAATCACCGACTCCAATAAATATCTTTGATGGCCGATTATCCTATCGTCAGATATTATTTTTCTAGTTAATAATCTTAACCTTTTTAAATAATTTCAATACATTATCTAATTGCCAACTTGACAATGTTATTCCTTCGATAAAATAAAATGAAGTTCTTTCAAAATTTAAAAAAATATTCTGATACTGAGCTTTGTTATTTAAAAATACAAAATTAATAATTTCTGTAACAGAAACAGGTACACATTTGAAAAATTTTCAACAGTTTACCTATTTTTGCTCCCTTTCAGTATTTAATCCTAAAAATAGTTCTGAAATAGTAAACAATTAGCTTTGGAAGCTTAAAATAATGCGGACAAAGTCAATTCACTGGAAATTTTTTAAATGGTGTGAAAAATAGAACGTATATACAAAAATTATGACATTTATGAATGAGACACATAAGTGTACACAATTTTGGTAAGTCTGAGTTCCTTCGGTACCTGCAATTACTTACACGATATTACTGTCCATAGAAATGTCTCTATATTTTTTTGAAAGGCTCTACAAAGTGAAAATAGATTTTTTTTAAGCCGATAGTGGAAACTGGTAATCAATCTTAACAGCCGCTTGGTGGTAAGGGGTTAAAACGATTTAAAACGATTAGAAATTTATGCAGCACGCATGCGTTGCCTACCCTCTAAAAATTCAAGACAAGGAAAGCTTTATGTTTATTTTTATCTCAATAATTTGTTTCAGTATCATTTTAGTTTTTTGTAATGATGTTTATTCATACCTAAAGTTAAATATCTTATAACGAGTGATTTTATGTGAAATCTTTTAAAAAATAAAGATTTTTACACCTCCCTGTTAACTTAATTGTGAATATTTAATTAGCATATACTAGACAGTTAGCAGCATAAATTTAGAAGAGGGAACTTAGTTTATTAGGAGAAGTTGACAAGATATTACTATAATGAGAAGGTTGAATGACAAGCTCACAAACATCCACAAATTTCTCAAACATACTAATAATAATAATCAACAAAATAATTAAAAAGGTTGTGAGAAATTAGAAGAAATGATGTACCTTCATCGGGGAACACGAGTACTGGTGTGATCGAGCCATTCTGTAACTTGTCCGTGTTTGCGGCACCTCGCACCGTGCCTCGCAAAAGCGCGGCGAGTTCGCGCATCAAATCGCACATGCGCAGGCGTTTACACGGCGCCGGCGCCGACGTTCGTCCCCTTGTTGGTATGCTCAACTGGGCTCTACCTTGCCCGAGCCTAAAACTACCCTACTTACAAACCCTCAGATTCTATGTTACACTTATTTTTATAATTTATCACTATCTCAAATATGAAAACTGCTTATTTTGTCACAACCTTAATCACAATCACAGACAGAATCACGCGTAATTATAACCCTGTTTTATTACAAAAATTATTTAGAAAAATATAGGCACTATTTATAACTATTGAAGGATACAAAGAATTTTAGAAATGAAAAGTAAAAAATTTGACAATGCGGATTTTTCCGTTGGGTATGTGAGTGGGGAACGGTAGCACAAGGCGGACTGTCTATTCCGGGCGCGAGCGAGCACGTGGGCGCCGCCCGCCCTGCTGCCGCCCGCCCGCCGATCAATGGCCACGAGATCCGACACCTACCCGGCCATATCCTTATCAAAACTTTTGCAATTGGTAAACAAAACATACGCAACACATTACGGGCATCGGGTACAATGTCACTTATATATAGGTTACGAGTTCTATTTGTAACTAAACACGGTTTTCACCACCTTTACTACATTAATCTATTGCACGATAAAATCAATACTGTAACTCGCGATAATGGAAGGTCAGATTTGGTTATTAAAGTTTTTAGTTATTTATTTCTTACTCGCTGTGAATAATCAAGCGGCCAAATTACTGGCAAAAATATATTCATAGAATGCTAGTAAGAAATAAGGCGGAACACGTGTCTATAGTGTACGTCACAATTCCGATGACGAATCCCTATAGTAAATGTTCTTCATTTATTATGAGAAACTGCAAATGATACAGTAAACAAGAAAGATCAAAGTACTAACATTTCAAATATGTCGATATTGATTAATACTAAATAAATTTAAATATTAGGTATTAAACTAACAATTATTATAGCATATTTTCCCAAACTAGTCCTTACAAATTCTCGATGACGTTTGTTTATAGTTCTAAGAAATCTTTTTACCGGAATCTTTGCCCGTGATATTGTCCTTCAAAACTGTACTGTGACCCATCGAGGAGGGGGCAACTTGAATAGACCCGAGAAGCATCGACTCACTGGTCGAAATGGAGACTGTGAAAAATTTAGAACACCACGTATAATATATATATGTAAGCGTTCACTTACTAAGATGATGCAATGTAACGTTATATTGATGAGCAAAATTTTATAGTGATTCATTTTATCTATTGCAAAATATTATATAAGTACATTTCGAAGTATTCAATTATCACTTATCTGATTTAACAGTTTAGTTTACCATGTTAATCTAACAAAGGAAAATACCTGAATGAGCAGTCAAACGTCAATTATTAAAGGCTTGCTGAACAAGTACCTCTGTTGGATTGATAATTACTTCCGAATTATACTTATTAGTTATAAATGGTTTAGAAAATTCAATAATTTATAATTATTGTCATTTCGATTCTCATTATAAATTAAAATGAATTTACCTACGTACGTATGTGTGTGCTAAATACGCTTTTAAACAATTCATCCAATTTTGATGAACTTTTGGTAGGATTGTGAAACTTATGCCGGTGAAAATTACAGGAATTTTCAAAAAATCTATAATTGAATTGTATATTGTGTTATTTTTGCGTATATTGCGTTACGACGCATGCCGAGCATAGCTAGTACCTATATACCAGAATTAAATGTTCCTAATATAATATTACTTATTGATATTTTTAAGCAAATTTAACATGTTTAAAATGATGAACGGAGATGAACACGAATTATCAAACACAAAAATTTCAATCGTAAATGAATAGAAGGTAGAAAATAGTTCTAATATCTACCCTATGTGGTCTCATAACATAGAGGTTAAATTCGTTCTAAATTTTCCTTAAGAAAACTTTCGTACATCCTAAATTATATTTCCTTATGTATATGGTTATCTTTTCATTATCCGTTTTATTAACGTTTATCAAGATAACATATCTTATAGGTACACGGAAGCGCCAAAATTTGGCACCAATCAGCACGATCATAACCCATCTCCAAGTCGTTAATCGTTTCAAAATTGATAACTTTATTACGTATAGTTTTAAATAGTCATTTTTCAAAATCCAAATTCTTCGTATTTTAAGAGGAAAAAAGTCACCTGTTGTTATATGTGACGATATGCACACACGCTTGAAACGTACCACTTTGGCACTTGCTACAGCAATCACGAATACCACCCGAGTCCTATTACAAACTGCTACATTATAACATTCAATTAGGTTTAATATTTTCACAACATTGTGAACTTTATTCCAATGCAATAGGTATGATTAAATGAAGGAAGAGGTGTAAATAAATACTGGTCAATCGTGTAGATCGTCAAAATAGTCAGCGTCCATTGCATTGAGAATGTCTTTGAAAATTCTCTAGAAAGGTGACCACATGAATTATGGGCCTTTATAATTATCAGACTTACAGAGATATCGCTTAAGAAATATTAAACCAAAAAATACCTTTAATATGTGAGAATAAAAGTGTACCTAAAATTCAATTAATTTGTGTTATTGCACTCAGGAACGTAAATTAAGTACGAAGATAAAGACAAAGAATATTTGACATTACAGAAACTATGCAATTTTTAATCCAAATTTTAATACACCTGTTGTGAAATTACTGATATGATAAATTAACTTTATCAGTCTGGGCAAAAATCTCAAATGATTTTTTATTTATTATAAATATTAAATGAATTTTACAAATATGCTCTATATTTTAGAATACAATAAATCATCTAAACACATTAAGTATTTAGGTTATTATAGAATAATACAGGTTGTTAGGTGAAAGCGGTAGCAAAAACAACTGGGATCATCGGCTTAACGATATAGCGAATTTTGATTGAACGAATCCGGAACCAACAATATCCAAAGGTACTTTGTTTTTAAACTTCAATGCAGAGCGCTCAAAGCCCTGCGCAATGAACACCAACTATAATTCTTTTCAGTAAATATCTATGGACATGATAAATTAATGTCCAACGCCATCACGTGCGCCAAACGTAAATCTTTGATTCACATTTCGCACGTACGCCAAACAAAAAACGTCTGTTTACCAACGCAAAATTTACACCATGTAAATTGACGTTTGTCGATTTAACGAGAAAGTTTACTTTACAACTTATCAACAGTTTAGTAAGATTAAACATAGTCATCATTACTTAATATTTTTAAACTTAAGGTTTGCTATTACATTACAGGGAGCTTTTCATTCCTGTTAGGCATATGAAAATATGTAAAGAGCTTTCCTTAATTGCTTATTGATAATTATTTATGTTTAGAAAATATATATTAACATTTGTCTTTATAAAATAACTATCTCCTTAAAATTTTTAATTTCAAACTGAATTATTTTATTTTGTGAATCTCATAGTTGAACGTTATATTATTATTTATTAAAATTTAACAAATTGATTATTAAAATCTAAAAAGCATAAAATTAACCAATATCTATACAAACTTGATAATTCAGGTAAATACAGGTGAATAGTTTACAATCTTATTTTCAAATGACATTTAGCTTTGTTTATGAATCTATGTATCATATTACAAAGAAATTGATTATAGATTTGTTTGTTCAAGAGCACTGATATCGTATCTTGAATTCTAAATGACAAAGCATGTTAATCATCACGCTCTTTAGTTTTATAGCGTCCACACTACTTGCTATTTATGATAAGTAAATGTGATTAACGTGGGAATGAGAATAATCATACAAATATCCATATTATTGAAAGATGTTGTGACGAACCATTCGATGCTAAAGACAGATATATTGCATAAAAACTTATGATACGACTTGACCGGTTAACTGGGGTCAAATAGTAATCCTTATTTATTATAAGGATTTTTATAATAATAAAGCATTCATTGATTGTTAAAGAAAAATCATTCTTTTAAAAATACCTTTCGTGAGCTTTCATCTACAAATACGCAAACGGACAAATACGCAATAAGGAGTGTCACTTATTTATCGTATTTTGCACGTTTTTAAAGCAATTTACAACAAAAATTGTGATAATGCATTCGTGTTTCTTTTTTATAGAAAGCCTGAATTGGTCTTGTAATTTGACCCTTGAAAAAGTTTGTATTTATGGAAAAATTATACTAATCAACCATAGTTCTGCTAGCCTATTTGCAAATTTATTTTGACAATTTAAGGATAAACTACATGAAAAAATGCCAGCCTATTACTGCGTTACAAGAAAAATCTAAATATATAAAAGGATAAGTAGTCTGTCAGTCTGACTAATGATAAGTCAGTATAACTATAAAGTTATTACAGGTAGATATGTAATTTAAAATATAAAATCATGTATTGGACGCGGCCGGAAAGCTAGTAAACTAACAAAATATATTTATTTTCAACAGGGTTTTATTAAATAACGAAAAAATATGAAATCAGATCAATATCTCTAATGTTTATATAAATTTCTATAAATTGTCCGATTATCTGATTCTTATTTATCCGTACGAGAACGAAAAGAAAATAGAGGCTAATAAAATAATAAATAGGCTAATAGCTAATATATAGATTATTTCCATAAATAATACAACCGTGAATAATTTAAATAAATACTACTGTGAAATTTTATATTCAATTTATTAAAGTAGGAACTTACAGACATAATAAAAAAATGTGAAATGCCCACGTAATATTATTCAAAAAAGATACGTATATGCCTGAAAGCGTCTTCCGTGCCCTTCAAATAACCTTCATGATTTTCAAATATCTATAGACTGAAACTGAAATGAAGATAATGTTATAAAATAGTTCTCAAAAGTTTTAAATGTTGTTCAAATGAACGTAATAAGTCACTATAAGTATTCTTTTAAATATAACAACTCATTTTGATACATTTAGGTAAAACTTTTGACCTTTGGAAGGGGAAATTTACTTTAATTTCCGGTTTTTAACTCGGTGTATTTAAGATATTGCTCAAATCTTATCATTATATTGTTGTATACGTTTATCTGTTTTCATTATAGCAAATAGTCATACCGGGTTTATGAGCTTGTTAATGCGTTACTTTGATACTTATCTCAGTTTATCTTATACCCTAATCGCAGTTGTGATATTCGACGATGATGAAACATTCGAGTGAATAATGTTGTAAAATTTTGGGTGAATGTTAGGCTTGACGGTTTCATATTATGCCGTATAGAATTAACATAAAAGTAGTTAATAATAACTAATGTAGATATTTCGCATATTCTTCTAATTAAATCAATAAGCAAAAGACGTCCATGCAAATGATTCAGCAAAACGTGACCATGCATTGTCCAACTGCACATAAGTCTTGCATAGTTCTATCTCAATTGTTCGAATTCAAAATTTAATTCGAATGAATGTAAAGAGCTTATACGGTTATAATTAGTAAGACCGTTATTTTATTTTATTTGGAAGACCAACAAGCACATCATTTATAAATTTATAATAGTGACAGTTAGCTTGTAATAGATATCCACGGTTAAAAACTGAACGAAATATTTGACTACGTCAATAGTAGAAAAACAGGTCTCATTTGACTTGTTACTATTTCTAAGAATTGTTAAATCATAGGTACATTATTATAACATCAGAAACTCGACAACTTGTTGATATTTTCATATATTTTTTTGATAATATCTTCTAAAGTTGTATACTTTAATAAAAAACGTAGCAACTCGAAGATGCGTTTTATAATTAGACTAGGCAGTCAGTTATTCTTAGATTTCGCCGATGTCATGTGACCGAACTCAACCCACAAAACGAGCGTAACACACATATAAACTACTAAATTGTTCGATTGTTCAGAGCCCCCTTATGTAACTGGATATAATTGCAAAGAATGTTAACATCCACTTGAAACATGCCAAAGACGTTCAATGACTGCTAACAAAGCAATTACTTATCGACCAGGTCATAAATAAGTCGAAAAATAGTTTATAAAGGGAGCGTCAGAATTCCAAGGTCAGCTTTCCATTCAACCAAAGACTAGGTCATCTTACATCAACATCTTTCAAACAAATTTACTTTAAATATCATGAGGGCAAAATCAACGTTGGACCAATCAATAAACTTCACGCATGCGTCTAGATCTCTTTAGATATCTCCGAGGTCTCGCGAGTGTTTGTCATCTGTGATAGTCTTCCTCAAAATGCTCACGATCTTCCTTTCAAGGTTACTTCAATATCAAGGTTACAACAGTTCTATAAATAAGTACTCTTGAATTGTAGTGTTATTGATGAAATCGTCCTTCATGCAATGACGATTAACTTAACTATTTGCGACGATCATGAGGTTAATTATTGGACTATACCTATCGGTTTTACTTATAAAAGCTGAACAAACCTATTGTAGTTTACATTGCGGGAGAGTATTCTCCCGCACTCATGTATATCTCAAATAAATACTTGAATAAAATAAAAATGCTCAAAATGATCTTGTTTTTTGTCGGAAATACAATTGGAAACAATTATCTATTTTAAAAAATAAATATTATAAAAAATATGATATATTATTTTATTACGACGCTTAAAACACCGTTTAAATATTAATTATGTTCACAGCAAAGGATACAAGTCTAGCTGGCCCCATATCTTACAAAAACTAAGCTTTGTTGGTAGTGGTAAGTGGTATGTATAATCCCCTTATTACTTATAAAATTAAAGGATCTATGATTTTTAGCAAATAGGAATACTCACTGTCACAATTTATTTTCTAGTGGTCTGAGCAAGATCTTCATAATTAGGGAATTGAATCGCTCCAGAAACAATATTTTTTAGGAATGTTACTCCATACCTCCGTCAAATATTGATATTTTTGCTAATTCTTGTTGTATTGTTTTCCTATGCTAGACCCATTCTATAATAAATACATGTTTCTATCTAATTTTATATGGCAGATATATGTTGAAACAATTATGCCTGATAAATAATCTCATTGAAAACTTGCTTGGTCTTATATTGGTTACATTGATTCGTTTATACATTGTTGACATAGATTATCGAGATGGGTAGAGTTGACTCTAAAATGTAAAATATTTATTTACGTTGTAAGTTACGGTTTGAGTGGAATGAAAACGAGGTACTAGTTTTTATGAAGTTTTAATTTAAATCATTCATAAGTACATAAATAAATAAATAATAAATATTTTCTTATAGTCCTCCTCGCATATTTTTTGCACTATTGCCATATTTTACCAAACCACTCATATCATAAAGTTTCTTATATAGTTTAGTTTTTATATATCCTGAAGCTTCGCTTTGGCATGGTGGCATTATGCTGGTCGATTTATTCGTATCGCTAAAAAATACGCAATTTTGATGGATAGAATCACATGATGTTAGATTTGAAGCTACAGCACTTCACGTAGCAATTGTTGTATGAGTATTGTATATATAGTATGAATGACAGCATGAATTTGCAAGTAGTGAAAACTTAAAGGTAATTGTACCAATATTATTAGATCAAAGTTGATTTTATATACCTTCCTAGAATAATTAGATAGGTAACATACCTACCTAAAATACCATAAACATTTCACATTATGTATAATATAGAGTGAGCGTTTTTGTGTTTATACAAATGAAATTCTCTTTAGATTTTTAAATCTGTATGACACAACTAACACAACTAAACTTCGAATCTTTCATACACACAGATTGCAGTACGTACGTAACACTACTATTTATGAAGTATATGATACTCGTTTCCTCGAGTACAATACTCAATTAGACATGCGGCTCAAATATCAAATTCGATGAAACGTCACGTCTGACTCTCAATTTAGCATGTGATAAAATAAATCATGTTAAACATGCGCAGTTACACGTTATTAGGATACAGAAAACACTTCTTATTATTAAACATATATTAGTAAGATCACATTTTAACCTATGTAAAATCTTCTTTTACCTTATCGGTTAAACTTTATTATTTCGTTACAATCCAAAACAGTCGCAGCTTAGTGAAAATGATCGATAATATTTAGGGTCTTGCTGTTGGCGCCCTCAGAGTTCGCTGCCAATATATACTCTCTAATAATTTGACACACGGTTCTGGGGCTTCCGGATCACCCTTTTCCAAATATATCTCATACCCTATATCAATAAACCTAAATGGGACAATGACTATAAACTTAACTTCATATGAAACTCAATTCAACACGTATAAATTATAATTTACTACCAAATATAAATAAGCATTTAATGTTTAATAACTAACTGATATTATCAAATACAAGTCGATTTGTGATTCATAGTGTCCATTGTGTCTAAATCTAAGCTAACCTGTAATAAAACTAACATCAAGGACAACCCTTCATATTAGTTATATTACAGTTTTAAAAGTTTATATTGGGTACTTACTATATGAACATGATTCCTTAATTACAGAAACGTAGTCTTTATTTACTCAGTGAAAAATAACTAATCTGATGATAGAGCAAAACGAAATGTGAAAAAATTACCTAATTAAAAAAATGTTACTAGAAGCTATAGAGCCTATATATTGATTAACCTATATATTGAAGAGCCTATATATGATAAACCACTCAGATTTTAGAGCCACGGTAGCTATAAATAGGTTTCTATTTGTGTAATGCGTATATTGTAAAAAAATTAATAAAAGGTAAAAGATTTTAAATTAAGAAGATACCCAATTAAAATTAGTTTTTGTAGTTGGCGCTTCACTTTGTTTTGTTTTTGGAAATGACTATGGAAGCGCTAACACAAAAATTAAATAAAATGGATGACTTCTCAAATTAAATTATTTTTAGTGTCATTTGGAAAATAAACCTTTACGAAGTCGGTTTTTAGTTTTGTTTAAATCTTTTTTTTTTCGAATACTTTGAGTCGTAAGTTTTTGAGGTCAATGTTAGATGGGTGACCGTCAGTATTGTCGACTTGCCTGTCTGTCGTTGGTTACAAATACTCGAATAACTTTAGAAAAAATATGAAACACGTTATGCGTGCTATAAAATTTTAAGATTGCTCTAGATTGGTATGGGATCCCATCATCAGATCCTGAGTGACAATTGGATCACCGCAGGATATACACAATCGAATGAAAGTTCTTCTCTTGTTCATAAAAATACCAAAATCGTTATAAAACTATAAACATTGAGGAGTTCCCTGGTTTTCTTGTGCTTCCCACCATCAGAACTAGAGTTGGGAGCAAACCGGAACAATGCACTTTTAAATACCAAAAGAATTTTAGAATTTGGTCTGTTAATGACGGAGATCTGATATACATAAAGAAAACATAAAAAAACAAACAACCGAATTGAGAACTTCCTAATTTTTGAAGTCGGTTAAAAGTAATCCGGATGCGCAAGTAATTTAATTAATATACTGTCTCATGTAAAAACCACGTGACAATAAATACATTTCGTCCCGCTAAGTACATACGTATGAGGAAGTCAAGTTTTGTAAAATGAATCTAAAGAGGAACTTATTTACAGACAAAGAAAGCTCTATTTGAGGATTTATATCTTATGACTTATGAGTTACGAGACAAGAATTTGATTGTTTAGTAATGTGAATACGATTGTGACATTATATTTTTATGTAGCGTGTAGTTCTTATACATACTTCATACTTATCATATCACACAAATAAGTTTTATTTGGTATACGGCAGTTGAACTGATTTTGTTAACAAAATAATATTTTATAAATATTTTTTTTTCACATTAAATTAGCACCATCACAATTTGCAATGAATTTTGGTCGTATTTGGTCGTATTATACTTTTGATATTTCTAATGGAAAATATAACATAAAACGAGTAAATTGTGTTTTAATTTTAAATTTGTTTTCAGTGTTTATATAGTTTTTGTACAATCTTCTTTGCACATTTATTAATGTAACTTACGGAAAAACTCAGTCCGAATCGAAATTAATTTAATAAATGCTGATCGATATGAGATTAACTAAGTAAAAACCTAAAAATTGTTATTCTAGTAATTGGGTGCGTGCGGATGTTGAGGCGGGCGGGCAGAACGTTCTTTCAGCTCAACACCGCCACCCCCTTTAACTTAGCGACCTGTATTTGACCTTGACGGGTACGAAATGAATTTAATGCATCCTTTGATTGCCATAAATCGACCTACACTTTATCTACTTTGAGAGATTTTTAATATGATGTTTATTATAAAATTAATACACTACATTTTTTGCCATTTTAATGAATACGTAGGAAGGTACTGCTCGTATCAAAATTGCATCATTCTCATAGTAATTTTCATTCCCTTTCCAACAAAGTTAAATTGTTTACATTTTACACGGAACTGCAGTAATTATATACCTATTTAAATGACACTTTTCTCTTAAATTTAAACACGTCTTTAGGACAATTAGTTATTAATTTAAGTATCTTTATCACATTTTGTAATATTAATACAACGCGTAATTATGTTCAGGTTTCCTATTGTACAATTCTATAAGCTTTTCTTACAAAAAAATGACACTCAAGCTGAAAAGCAGTTAAGATGATTCAATGAAAGTAAATCCACTATCCATTGTAAAACGAAATAAGATAAAACCACTTACCATTACATGCATTCCCTTGTGGCTGTTCATGGTGATGCATTGCTCGGAGCACCGTGATGCGTGAGGATCGCGCCCTTTCATGTCACAAGCGAGACTGATTGCGGTGGGCACCGGCTGAAACACTGACCGGCACCCCGCACCCCGCAACCCGCCTTTCCGTCCCGCATGCGCGTGCCTGAAAGGCCGTTTATTCTCCTGAACATGAAACCTACCACCACTGTAAATTACATACACAGAATCTTATCTGTAAGTAAACTTAAAGAGACAGGTTTATATTATAATCTGTTATCGATCATTGTCAGAGTTCTTTTCAGGTTGTTTTTTCAATTTAATTAACCAGAGGTTAAGATCCAAGTAAATCGATATCAATCCAAGTTTCCAAGTATCGATACTTATAATCGATACGTATGATCCAAGTAAATATCTCAACAAATGACAGTCTAACTTTAACAGTCCTCTTCTGTGTACACTATTCAAAACCTAAATTGAATGGTTTTTAAAAATTCTTATTCCGTTGGGCATAACTATCAAGACAGATAATTCGGCAAATTTGAAATTTCTTAGACGTTAAAACTACTGGACCGATAACTTATAGTACTTGTACGGTATATTAGTAAGGTATAGTAAATCTGGAGAAAAATTGAAATGAAAATATGGTATTCGTAGGATAATACGAAAGTAACAAAAAATATGTTACAATATATACTTATACTTTCATGTAGGTAGGTTCATACAAGTCTTACTTACGTACCGGGTTTCAATAATCTTTTCATATAGATCTATATACAGATTGTTTTTTTACGAAGCGATGAGTTTTATTGAGCGTCAAACTATACGTGGATAGATTTTTTTAAACCAGGGTTTTATTAATTTTCGTAAATTTTTTTTGAAGAAGTACAAATTTGCTGTTGATATTATTAATTTTTTTTTACTTTTATAGCAAAATGGATAGAAATAAACTTCATCCTCTTGTCTGCGTACCAATAAGAATAAAAATAACAAAACAATAATAGGATTATTGGGCTTTGAAATCAAAAAATAATAATTCTGCATAAAGTATGCAAGTACCTTTTTATGATATTCTGTCAGTGCATATTTACTATATATAGCCAGTAAATGAATGACTCGGTCGTCACATAAGCGACACAGAAGAATAAACTAATTAAATCATCGAAACAATTCAAGTTTTAACTATATTCAAACGATTTATTGTTCATGCCGTCTATTTAAGCCGTCAAATACTTAACGTCTACTACGTGAGCGTCACTGCATCTGCGAAATCATGGAATATTTCATTTGTTTCTGCCATATTTTAATTTAGACATTATTCATTGAAAATAACATTTGTTCTACTCATAGTTGTTATATTAATTTACTGTTTGGTCACGAACTATCTACTACATTTCATGTATATGATATATCATGGTAGATAATATAAAAAAATCATTTACGAATTTAATGATTTGTGTTCATTTGCATAGAGTTAATTAGACATGAATTGTATATAATTATTATAGTTGTAGTATATTCATCTTAAAAGACTAATTCCTAATTCAAAGCCAAATTAAACGGGGTTAAATTCCCTATTTTCTCCACGAGCTGTCGAGTAAATTAATTCTTATTTAGTAGAAGATATGTAATATTGTTCTGTCTCAACATATAAAATTTCGAGGGTTTGAAGTTAAAAAGGTACACATACCTTCCACAATTATGATAGAACGGATTTGGTAGAATTTATTTGTTAAATAACAAATTCTAGGCTAAAGCCATGTTCCTAACTAAACAAAAATGATTTTAAATTGGATAACATCTTACATTGAATTAATTTTGCCTTTTGAGTGTTTGGAGAAAACGTAACGGTTCGTTTCTAAAAACGTAACAGTCAAATAATGAAAAAAAGTTTTAAACAATTATTTATTTGACCTTAGGGCAAATTTAAAATTGAAGACTTGCTTGTCTCTTTGTCGTTTCTTAAAAATATTCGAAAAGCTTTAGAATAAGTATTTAATGATTCCTTAATCCCTGGCTCATAAGGTGCACTACGGTGTACTCAACAAAACAGCCATGATGTTATAATGTGCGATTGCGTCAGCAATAACACGTCTTTGCAGCAATCACATCCGTTTTGCTGTCATTTATTGAAGAGAGTCCGAAGATCTTCATCAGAACTTCACCAAATTAGAAAAATACTACTTCGTGATACTACGACGCTCTTCCAAACCATCTTTTTACGGTTTTTATATCAAATACTAATAAAATAATTTTAATTATTAGGTATTACTCAAAAACTTCTCGTCAGATCTCGCTCAAATTTTAACAAGACCACATGACAAGCACAAGCTTTCGCATATAAAAAGAATTATCAACATCGTTACAGCCAGTAAAAAGGTAACACACATAAAAACAGTCAAAATTGAGAACTTCCCTTTTTTCAAGCCGGTCAAAAATGACTGTGTTCAAATTTATTCTAAAAAAAAACAAATTCGTCGACTGCGCGCTCAAGCGCAGATGTATTGATAAGCAATAATTATTTTACGTGACAAGTAAAAAAACGCATGTATTTTATACAACAATTATATATAGGTTAATCTCACGGTAAGCTATAGTTTTGAAACAATGTAATTGGTTAATTCAATTTATAATCTTCTTTTTAGAGGACGCGCAACACGTAATGAAGTTTTTTTTACTGAAAAAAAATACATGCCGTACTTTATTTTGCTTCTAATTATATTTGGTTTTAGTTGGGTTGTTTTGTGCTTGTTGTTTTTTTTTGTATTGTTTTGCGAACCATGAATCCTGACTGTATAAGTTACAGAACGCCATCTATGAAGCTTTAATGAACACACAATCTATTCGTCATTCTCAACAATATACTTACTACATTGAATGGAAGTAGTCCAAAGTAGTCTTAACTAGAGCAACATATTAATACCTATAGATCAACTTGCAGCTTATCATCATAAAAATGTAGTATGAATCATATACTAGATTTTTGTTGTATATGAGTACGCAATCATTATTTGCCAAACACAGAGTAGGCAGTGTTAGTTGTGAATTATTGGAATGTAAAGCCATTGTAAAACTTTTATATGTAGGTCATGAGTCATAATGTGCTTCATTTTATTGAATTCACATCACTCTGGGTTCCTAACTTCTCTGTTAATATAATGGTGATCTATTAATGAGATATCTATTTGTTTCTGTAATGTAAAATATTTTTACTAATAACTTCCAAAAGTTTGGCTTGTAACATGTATATACAATTATATATAAAATAGCCCTAAATGGTCAGGGAATAATAATATTACAGAAATATTTTACTATTTTTATTGATATAAAATTAAAAGCAACCATTATTACAGCATACATCATATTTTGTTACTTCTTTTATAACTACCTCTTATTACTTATGATTTGTAATGTGATAATAATAATCATATAAAATGATAGGCAAGCTGTTACATCTAAATGAGAAATAACTATGATGATTTTAATTAAGTGACAAGGTATTTAAATACCTATGAAGAAAGTAATAACAAAATAATTTCAGATTCCTGTAATGTAATAATTTAACACAAATGCTTTTAAGCTATTAAACATTTATTAAGCTTAGTTGTCAGCTTTCTATGAGTAGCTGCCCAGCTCAGATGCAGAGACAAAATAGTGATGTGTAATAAATACATTTACCTTCATCTAGATCACTGATGTTATTGTGAAAAACGTTGAGATATCTTTTTTGTAATCATTATCTACTTATATCTAACATTTTAAAATCAAATATATACAGAAACATTTATTTATGTAAAATATTGTTCATGAAAATACATAATGCTCTCCATAAACTTATCACAATATAATTTATGGATGATACAGAATAACTATGTCACAGCAGTCCAATTCAAACATAAATTATTGATAACATAAATACTGTTTCCACATAAGACAATCCAATGAAATTGTTGGTTTATCAACCATATAGGCATTATAAATTCCAATTAAATATCACATTCTTACTAGTAGGAAACAATTAAAGAAAAAATATTTTAAATTTTATCAACACAAGATAAGGTATAGTTCATTATGTGATCAACTAAGCAATTATCTGAAATTTAATTTACTGATATTTAAAAATATTTACTAACAAACTTAATTCAATTAAAATAAACTACTGTGAATTACAACAATTTAAACAATATTACTACACAATAACCATAGGTAGTTTACATATCACTAGTGTGGAATTAGTTAATATTATTATCATACAGATACACTATATATTTTAAAGAATATTATCTACCCCAATAAACATGAATTTGAAATCAAGAAAATATTGTTTTACGAAATTATATGAAGTTGTTGAAACTTCTTTATGCGAAAAGTTACCAGCACATTTATTTTAGACAAAAAAGAAAATTTTAGCAATTGTTTGAAATGATTTTTAAATGTGCACACCAAACAAAACATTTTATACATTTTTACATGATAATGATAATATAAAATAAAAAATACTTACAAATAATGCTATACTTCAATGTATTTACTTTATAAAATAAAGAGAAACATGTGTATTGCCAAGACTTAAATATGCCATAGAAACTAACATGCACAATTGTCTCCATCCTTGTTACGGCCATTATCATTAGCATTTAATTTAATGTAATCAGGGAAATCATTGTACAACTCTGCTTCTGTCTCCTGGGCTAGAGCATTGCGAGCTATAGTTTGGAATGCTAATTCAACATTCACAGCTTCTTTGGCACTTGTTTCATAATATGGTATGTCATTTTTGCTTTGACACCACTGCTGTGCACGTTTAGCAGATACAGCACGATTTTCTAAATCGACTTTATTACCTAATATGACGAATGGAAAATTCTCGGGATCACGTGGTGAAGCTTGTATCAGGAACTCGTCTCTCCAACTCTCCAAGGACTTGAACGTGTTGGGGGCCGTTACGTCAAATACTAAGACGCAACAATCCGCCCCGCGATAGAACGCCACTCCCAACGACTGGAAACGTTCCTGACCAGCAGTATCCCAAATTTGCATTGTGACGATTCTATCATCCACAATTACCTCCTTTGTGAGAAAATCTGCGCCTATTGATGCCTTGTACTGGTTGGAAAATTTCTTGTTGACAAACTGATTCAATAGCGATGTTTTCCCGACTCCGCTGTCCCCGAGAATTATCACCTTCAACAAAACCTTTTTCCTTGACGACATTTCAGATAAATATTTTTAGAATTTTAGTAAAACCACAATTTATAAAAATTAAACTCTATTTCTTTGTCTGTACTTTTGACATAAAATGAAATTGATAAATGCGTCACCTGTTTATGGTATTACCATACTACAAAAATGTTATAATTATATTGAAGTTACTAAAATATAGTGCCTATATTTCTTTATTAAAATAATAAGGGTTATAATTTTAACCTAGTTCATGATTTGTGATTAAGGCTGTTTTATTTTTATAATAAATAATAATATATAGTTCATATTTTTTCATTAGACTAGCGATCTAAGATTTTTTCGTATAGTCAATATTCTTACAGTTTAATGAAAATAAAGACTTATTGGTTGATTCCAAACTACTTTTTTAATACGTTAATCGTTGTGTAGATTATACGAAAATAATACAATCAATCACTCATACAGATCTGTCATTATGGTATTTAGCATAGTGTACTATAATACTACCGGAATTCTGTATAGTAATCTGTGATTCGGTCATACTAAAATCTTGGTTTATGCCAGTTTTGTGATTCACGAACTTCACAGAAATAAATACCTACATTTCTTATTCTGTTTTCTAGATTACATTGAGCTATGGGCAATATAAAATACAATTAAAGTGATGACTTTAGTTAATTTGACACCATAGTCGATAATTTAGCTATCAAAAGAATTTCAGGTGAGTGTTGATAATATTCCTATCAGAAAATTTTGATTTCCTCTAGTGGCATGGTAACTTTGTTGATCTTGATTTTTAGAATGGAAAATAATTTAAGCAGAAGCGGAAGCCGCTCGAGCTCAGTTTGTGAGCTGGAAAAAGATTTCAGTGATATGGAAATAATGAAAAGTAGGACAAACAGGCGTAACGTAATGCTACGATCAACGCCAGCGCGGAAAGCGAAACGAGTTAGGTTTTTTCGAAACGGTGATAAATTTTATTCAGGAGTCACTATCCCAGTCTTGCCAGAAAGATACAGGTATGCATAATTTTACATGGTGAAATTATTATATGAAGTGAGTTGGTAGTTTTTATCCATTGCATATTAATTCAAATACTTTCACTTAATTAAACAGATACCTCCACAGCTGTTTATGGCAAATGATGTACTAAATCACTCGGACTAATGTGTCACAATATAAAAACATTGAGATTTTATATTTTTTATCCAAATGGGCCCTGCAGTTGGCTAACAGATATGAGACATTACATTACATTACCTCACTACTATTTATAAGGCAAAATAAATGTGTGCACCAAATGGTGATGTGGACCTAAGTCTGTAGGTAACAATCATGTTGCATGTAGTCAGCCGGTGGCCTCTCAATTATTATCAAGTGCCATCTACCATCATCTATGTAGATCTTGGATAGCAGGCCATCTAAAAGGGCTAAAAAATAATTTCTAGTTTCGTTCCAGATGCTCTTTGATGATCATATTTTTTAAATCTCACTGTTTTGCCTCTGCCTCAGAATGAACAACAGACATTTTTATTGTTACAGATCTTTTGATAGTTTAACAGCAGATTTGACAAGAGTTCTAGTTGATAATGTTACTTTACCTAGTGGTGTCCGAACAATTTATTCTCTTGAAGGTAGAAAAGTAAGTGAATGTTGATCATTTATTAGCTCCTTATGCAATAAATATATTATAATATAAATATTGTATTTATATTATAAGTATTCTTATACACACCTATTGTAAATTTTAGATAGGTAAATTGGATGATCTGGAAGATGGACAATCATATGTTTGTAGTGGGTTTGGTGAGCCTTTCAAACGTTTGGATTATGATAGTGCTGTGACACCCCAGTCATTTAGACTCAGTGGACCTGAGTCACTCAGTGACAATGCAAGCCCTGCACCAGCAAGAGCTAATAACAGGCTGTCCCGATATTTGCAGGTATGTTGTACTTATTCTATAAATAAAATATCAACTGTGTGATATTTAACTGTTAGTGAAGACTTTTAACATTGATTGGATCTTTAGTTTCCTTTTGATCTCTTACTGGCTTGCTGGCCCATGTAGGCCTCAGGGGAACCCATCACTTTATAGCAAATAAATTCAATAATTTTCATTCACCATAAAACTACTCACAGATCTTTTTATAAAATATTCCTAGAATCAGGTAACATAAAAATTTCATTTCTAATGGTAATTATCTAAAATCTCATTCCATCCATTCATAACTCAGTTATTTTTTTTCATATTCTACATATTTTACGGAAATAAAAGCCCCCTGCTATAAAGCAATTATATTAGTCAGAAAGAATAACTTTTGTGTCAAACTGCTTGCTCACTTGCATGCTGCATACTAGTTTGCATGATGCATACTTGCATGCATGTGTAATAGATATATCAATAGTTTTATTTATAACTTAAGTTATATGATATTTTAGTTTGATAGAATAATGTTCTGTTAACCAATACAACTTTGAAATATTTTTTTATAATTATTGACAATAGATCAAAGTGTTGTTTTACGGTTTTATAGAGGACATCAATATGTTTAACAAATCTGCGATACCACATTCTATCTATAACTATTACAGTTATATCACAATAATTACTTTTTCATGTTAAAATAAGCCATAGATAATATCCAAACTCTCATTATAATGTACTCTATTACAAACAGCACTTTTTGATAAATATTAAATTTAGTAAGGCATAGAATGTGTAATAAATGTATAGTCATGTAATTTGTTATGGAATAGATAAGATAAATACAGTTATAACCATTGCGGCAGTACTAGGCAGTAATAGCAGTGCCTTCAATTGCATTCTGTCCATTATAATAATAATATACAGCTAATATTGACTTGGGCCAGAGTGGCTGTGTTGTGGCCCAAATTTCTCATGTACTTCTCCCATGTAGGAAGACCTGTGTAAAATAAAGTTCCAAAGTCAAAGCATTATTGAAGTCTGTCTGAAAGATGCTGGTGTAAATAGATGTTTATATTATTGTTTACTGTAATTTATTGAGAAATTCCGTTCTTCATCCTCAAAGGTCTTCATATTTCGCAACCAGTTTAGTAGGTATAAGATGGAAAAGTTACTTTTTTTCCAGACCAATGGTAGTGGCACTACCGGCAACGGGACAGCGCGAGTAAGCCCCGCTGGCGACAACGTAGTTCGACCACGGATAGTTACTATTATTAGAAATGGAGTAAAACCTCGCAAGGTAATAACATAACACAAAAGGCAATTAACATTGCATTATAGGTTTTATTGCACTGTAGCACATAGTGTGGAGTATTATTGATCATTTTCTATTATCCATTGTAAGGAACCACACACAAATGTGGTCAATGAGTCATGCCTGCGGTTCATGTAATAAAAGCTCTTTCATTCATGACCTATGTGAGATAAATTACATTTAAAACGTGAGAAAATAATGAACAAGAGGTTTACGAGGGCGGGCTGAAATGTTTTGAGACTAAGGTGTTAAATTGCTGATAGAAATGTATAAAAAAAATATTTTTCAATATAATCTTCCACTAATTCAATGCAGTTCCTACATTTATTAAAAAGAGCTTTTAACCCGATAAAAAAATATTCGCCGTCTTTGCCTTCAAAATGTTCATTTACGGACACCTTTATTTCCTCGTCACTTAAAAATATCCGGCCTTGGAGTTCCTTTTTCAAATTGGAAAAAAGGAAATAATCGCTAGGGGCCAGGCCTGGACCGTAGGGTGAGTGGTTTATTTCTTCAATTATTTCTGTTTCGGCGAGGGCCTTGTAACTCTAACAGTGTGGACGGGTGTATTGTCTTGCATAAACAGGACTCCTTTTGCCAGTTTGTCTTGGCCTATTTAAATATAATTCTCTGTCTTTCACTATTCAAATTTCAAGATATACTTTGGTGCAGGTATGTAGACTATTACTGAATAAACGAAACAGCCCCACGCTGGAGCGCGCGTTGGCTGCCATTACGGATTGCATCAAACTGGACACTGGTTGCGTGCGGAAGGTGTTTACGCAGACAGGGACTGCGGTGACGGCGCTTCACCAATTCTTCGAGGACGAAGGCGTGTTCTTAGCTTATGGAAATGAAAGGTAAGTTGTTTAATGCTACCGCTTATTACGTATCCCCTATATCTTATCTCCGTACGTATCTCTTATCTCCTGGCTAGATAGGCTTCATCTAAAGCCAATTGCCAATTGCAAATTAAAGTCTATTTATAATAATAATAATGACGTTTAAATAAAGCACCCACTTGTTATACGTCTATTGTTAGTATATAAGGATTTTAATTTCTTATTAAATATTAAGTTTATTTTGTTGCCCCATTTTTGGAAAACCATACCCAGTCACTGAACTTAATCTAGTTTCATTTCTATGACGTCACAATTTGCTGACAACTTCATCCTAGTCTTTAATAGGTATATGTTTTGGAAAGTAAATAAACGCTTGAAAATCCATTCATCAACGACTTGAAAATAAATAGAGCTGTCTGTTTTAGATTATTCACATTACTTTTTTTTCTTGTACAGAGTTAATCAAGAAGATTTTGAATTAGAATTCGAAGAAAGTAAAGCAGTATTACAATGTAGAAAGACTACAATCACAAGAAATTCAAGGTAAGTTTTTTGTAAGGAAATATTAAAAGCTTAGTAACTAAACTGTCGGCTATCCTCTATCAGCAGATTTAATATTGAAAACGGCCGTGAGTCGTATGAAATGTAATAAGCTACTTGCAAACAGCATAGAACGTCGGGGTTCGCTATGCGTCGATCATATTGCAGTCTTTTCAGTAATGTAATATAGGTTTAGTTTTATTCCTAAACAATAACTGTATGTGCAAATTTTTAAAGCTTATTTTACGTTTAGAACACGTATTTTTTTCTAATTAGACCTTGTCACCAACTTTTTATAGGCAGTGTAATAATATTGCAATGAATAAGTTTTATTTTTCAAAATCTTCGTCGCTTAATAAGCTTTATTACAGAAATTTCGTTTTATCGTTTAAAACGACATATCTGTAATAAACCTTATGGTAAACGCATAGCAACGAATATCGGGCTACTATGGCTTAGTGTCACTTTGCACTTGAATTTATAGCGTCCCATTGGGGAGGCACTAGTAGCTGTGTTATTTACTTAATGTATACATTTGATATTATTACTGTAAACGAGTTATTCATCGATAGGACGGGTCCGAAGCCCCTAATGCCAATCAAGGCCGGTGGTGCAGCGAGAGTAGCCAATGAATCAGGAACTGGCGCTGCTGGGGACTCCCCCGAGTGTATATCAGGGCCGTTGCTACCTCAGCCACTGAGACTGAAGTACAATGTTGGCAAGATTATTGGTGAGTTTAACGATATAATAATAATATTACACAATAAATTTAAAAACCACTCTTGATCACTTAAGTAAGACTCTCGACTACACAGGAAACACTCTATTTAACATAAGTGAGAAATAAACAAAACCTTCGTGAAATTTCTTAACTAGACTTATTCATTCAGAATTATATAATTGTCTTTAAAATATTATAGAAAACTTAAATTTTAATAACAGCTATACTTTTGTAACAACGATAAAACAAGCAGATGATCCACCTTATTGAAAGCAGTAACCATCTGAGAGTGTATTACGAACCTTTAATTTTATTCATTTAAATGGCTTGTTATTTTTTGCTATATAGTAAGCTACATACTACAACTAAATGGAACTAAAAAATCAGAATACACCCCTTGAACACATTAACAATATAAAGAGATCGCTAGATACTCCTAGCGCGTTTACATTCTGGAGACAAGCGATGTTAATGCATCCTATGCTGTGTATTTCCCTACACACCGAAACACTACGGCTGCTAACGGCCCGACTAACTCAAAATATGAAAGACTGGGGTACCTAGACAACTAAAAACAGAACTATCAATTAGGCAAAATTATGGGCCTCGTGAATATGTGAATCAATGAGATAATAAAAATATTCCTACAGGTGACGGTAATTTTGCTGTGGTGCGAACATGTAAAGACAAGAACACTAGCAAAGAATACGCCCTTAAAGTCATCGATAAGGCGAAATGCAAAGGGAAAGAGCACTATGTGGAAGCTGAGGTTAGTAACTTCGATACTAAAAGCGGCATGATTATGAAGCTAAATGCTACTTTGAAATTTAAGTTCTATCTATATTATCTGGCTCCCAATATGTAGTCAAGTGTTAAACAAGTTAAATTAACATAGCTTTGAATAAACCAGAGACAATTCAAAAAATGATATACGCACAATCTTTCTAAAACCTTTATTTTATCACATTAATTATGTTAAAAGTCCGTTTTACATTATTCCTGTGTTGAGGGAAGTGCTTTAGTAGATATGTTAACACTTTTTTGTTTAAAGTTCCACTCGTGTCACTATACTTGTTATTTGCATTAACTTTAGCAGAGTGCTGAAGTGAATACCCGGATAGAACCTGTGACGCATGCGTGTTGTTTGCATTGCCTCAATTCGAATAATTAAACTTACGCTAGTTAATTAATCCGCATGGATTTCGTAATTAAATGGCAAAATGGTCAAACAATACAACTGTTAAGTTTGTGTGTAAATATGTATTTAATATTTATTTCAAATAAGTTTAGATATTTTGATTAAGATTGTTGTACTGTGATCGACTAAATCGACTTTAATTACATTACTTTTAAAAAGAAAATGTTGACTAAGTTTAAAACTTGGTTTTCCATTTAGATATGTGGCGTAGAATGTCTTGTGTTCATCACACACATGTCACAGTTAAAAATCAAAATGTGCCTGATTTAGGGGTTTATAGGTTAAACCAGCCATCATGGATCATCAACAGTTTATACACATCTCGCTTCTGGGCGCATGCCTACCTTCTTATGAGATTGCACTTTAACAAGGTTTCTGAATGCGGCTTGGTGGTTGAAAGCATTGCCGTGACAACTTTATCGTGTCTTCCAAAGCACGGAGAAGATCTACTATACCATAATTTTGTTTGATCCATTGAGAGAACAACAATGGCGAAAGTTACACCGCCAAGGAGCTCTTCCTGGTTAAACCAGTAAAATTATGAATCCTCTATAACTAAGATATTATTATAATAATTAATACAATTTTGTTCATAAAAATACTGATGCTGAATTTGCCAACAGGTCAGGGTGATGCGAAAGCTGTGCCACCCGCGCATCGTATCTCTAATAGAGGAACAAGATAGTCCGGAGTGGCTATTCCTTATCATGGAACTAGTTAGCGGTATGTGATCAAACACTATATTTCAATGTTCTAAGTACATATATATGAAAGCACCCACATAACAGTTATACAATACGTAAAAGGATTGTGTAATTTGCACAATCAAACTGAACAACTTTCTTTATGAGACTATCATAATCGTGAAAAAAACAGTACCATACTTTTTTGTTCAGTTTGTGTTTGTATGAAACAGCAGATTTTTTTCAGCAATTCCGATGATTATCCCATAGGGAAAGTTTTCTGTTTGAAGGTCTAATTAGTCTAATATTATTACTGCAATTTTTTTTATATTCTGTGTAACATATGTAAATGTGTAACCTTTTGTTACAATGTTAGCGAATTTCATCCAATACACTAGTTACCTCGGATGTCTATCTCGGATCTCTAGAGTCTAAAATTGTGTTCTAGGGAAGACAGTATTGTCTTCCCTAGAACACAATTTTAGACTAAAAGTGTACTGAGCCCAATGGACGACTAACGACTTTTTATTCAGCAGTCTCAGAAGAAGATACAGTTTTTTGTAACAATGCTCAAAACTTTTTAACCATGTTCAGATAATTGCCAATTAATAAATAATTACACTGTACACGTTTACGCTATAGCGGATCCGAAAGCGATCGACTATGAAGAAATTGTTAATGAATTATGCATAAGAACATTGCATGATTCCATTATTTCGTCGGAAACGTAATATCTTGAACTAATTGAACTTATATACTTCAGTAACCAATACCATTATTTATATACTTCAGTAACCAATACCATTAACCATATCTGTCATTGCATTTTATCATAATTTTTGTGTCGTACACGTTGGATGATTTGATACTAATTTCATAATATTCAACTAAAATATTCATTTCCATTAAATTCACAAGGCTTTAATACCAATCAAATATATTTTTTATCTTTTTAGAACTTTCTACTTAAAAGTACTTAGAAATATACCTTCTTAACCTAAATAATTAAATAGAAATCCAACCATAAAATGAGCTTTTATTTTCATTTAATTAAGTAATAAATTTTTGAAATATAATCTTATAACTGACAAATATTACTATATTACTTTCTAGGTGGCGACTTATTTGATAGTATCGCGGCCGCTTGCAAATTCTCTGAGCCGCAGGCGCGTTTGCTAATTGGCCACCTAACATCAGCTATCGCATACCTACATTCGCTTTCTATAGTGCATCGCGACATCAAACCTGAAAATCTATTGGTAAGCGACTAAACCGATTGATTCATTCTCATGCAAACATTCTATTGTAACAACTCTAGTTAATTATATGTTTTTCATCTTTATCAGCATATTAACTGCCTATACTTATAACAAAATAATATTTTATGTGAAAATATAATAAAACTAAACTAAATCTAAGAAAATATATAAAAACCTATTGGAATAACAAATTGAAAGAAATGTAGCAATAATTTATGTGAATTGAAGAAGGATAACTGCCATTGGCAGACATGAACAAGCTGAGGATTAGTTTCTTATATCAGCCTATTGTTTCTTTTACCTGTTTCAATTTGAGTAGTAAATTTATTGGTTTTCCACATTGTTCGTCAACACAAATGTTGACGAAGTAGTAGATGTCTGTGTTGACGAACAATAGAAGAATAATAACGGAGTGTTAAATATTGATAATTTTTGATGGTGGTGGTATCCACCGCATCGAAGTAATATCAATATATATAAGATATGGCTGTATCCTTACTATACCTTTGCCTTCCCATGAGAATTAAAAACAATGTGCCTATGTATAAAAAGAAGAATAATACGGTGCAGGTGGAAGTGGGTCCCGACGGCAGTATTCGCGGGCTGAAGCTGGCTGACTTCGGCCTCGCCGTGGAAGTAACGCGGCCGCTGCATGCAGTTTGTGGCACACCCACCTATGTAGCACCAGAGATACTGCTCGAAACCGGCTACGGCCTAAAAGTATGATACTTTTAAAATACATTATTTATTTCGTGAGAGTCCGTCCCAGTTACATTGATTGACCAAATAAAACATTTAAGAAATCTCTGATCAAATTTCGATCAAAATGATTTGTCAAAAAGCAGGTTTATAGTATGGATTTCTCTACATCTTCTTTCAATATGATTGCAAAAAGGACAGCCACACAAAAGAGTTGAAAAATATATTATTATTTTATTACTGTGTCTTTACTTTCCAACCACAATGAACTAATCATAATGCAGGATTATGGAGAATCTCCCTAAATTCCTTCTAAAAGTGTCCATGGTATATTTTTATAACTCTTTTTCGTGTACGTAGTGGTAGTGGTGGTAGAATGCTATGTACGGAACATAGATTTACATTTTCATGACCATCGACGAAACTGCACAAAGTTTATTTTTCAGATCGACGTCTGGGCAGCGGGAGTGATCTTATACATTCTGCTCTGTGGTTTTCCGCCATTTTCGTCTCCAGACGGCGACCAAGAGAAGCTATTCGATGCTATTCTGTCAGCGCGACTTGAATTTCCCGCCCCGCATTGGGAACGCGTCTCGGCCGGGGCTATAGATCTCGTGGCCAATATGTTACGCCCGCAGCCGGAACTGCGATTTGCTGCAGAAGACGTACTTGATCATGCTTGGATGGCGGTATGCAGTATAGTTACAAATTAATTAAAATTTTAATAAATCTAAATATAAAATATTAATTTATTTTTCCTTTATACATTATAATATATTTTTTTCTTATTAATAGGCATGACTCATGAACAAATGTTCGTACTTACCATACAAATAGCTGCCTCATTATTCGAACCTGGGCTATCTGATTCATTCAATATTATTCACAGGACGATTACGACGAAAGCTGCGACTTCCGCTCGTGGTACGATGAAGACTCTTCATAGCTGAGCGACACACGCAGCGAGACTGCGTCCGCGCCCACTTGACGACGCCAGCCATCGACCGACGCTCAATCAAACATAACACTTATCACTAACGCAATACGGTTCAATCTAGTGTTACGCTTGATGCAGTGTCATACACACGCGGCTTGAGCGTATAGATTTAGACATAGTTAACTAGAAACAGTAAGTCAAGTCATTGACATTACAGACGGTGCACATGACCTCACAGTTCACGGACCACTTTAAAAAAGTACAGTTAGCCATTAATAATTTACAATTTTATTAAATTTATGGGAGTTTATTTACAAATGTCATTTTTGTCTTCCGTATTATTATTTCATAACAATTTCTCTGTTGCATTCAGTTCCCATGTAAATGAAACACTACTAACTCAAAGGTCTGTTTGTAAAACCGTCCATAGGTTCTTACCTCATTAATTTCGTTCTGTGATTGGTCAAGTTCAGTGGATTTTTTTGTATAATTATAGATTATCGTCCTCTGTTTTTGTATGATAAAACCCATTTAGCAATATTCTCAACTTATACAAGCATTTTGACAATGACTTACTGTGCTTGTCTACTTTAGTTTAGTGCTGTTTTGACCACAGCAAAGAATGCCTTTGAAAATAACACCAATACCAAAGTTTATTTAACATATTTTGAACAAAGATACTGCAATCGTATGTCGCTGTAATTTATATATCAAATTAACTATTTTATGCGAAGACAGTTGCAGTACAGTTGTTTGGATTTTAAAAATTTTGATACTGAGAAAGATTTTATTTCTTATTGAGTGAAGGTGTCGTTAGACGAGCTCCCGTTTAGTATGATAGTCTCTGTCCATGCTCCATTAGGTTAAAAGAGCACTAAAATACCTAATAGTGTATACGGCTACATAGCTGCTTTTTGTGTTAATGTACAAACCAGTTGTCAAGCCATTAAATACAATCACTAAAAATCTGTTAAAATACTGTATTTTCGTAAGATCTCTAAAATATTTCTTTATCGCTTCGTTATCCATTCAGATTTAGATTGAAGAAATCTTAGGTTTTAAAAAATCAATATTTATAATAAATGATTTTATTTTATGACAATGTTCTGTAATATACGAGTAATATATCTTATTTAATTATTTGAATGAATTAATATTTACAAGCTTACTAAATTCTTTTGTAATATATGATTTGCTAATAGGAATTAATATTCACTACTATTGCTTCTAATGTAATCATATCAAACATTTCCTCATATCATATCAGTATAAATTGAGCACTGCCATTATAATCCTGTTCAAATGTTATGTCATAAATTCACGAACATCAGTTCAAATAGATTGGATTGAATATACCCGATCGACTTCTTATGGTGCTTGAATTGTCCACAGTAAATTGTAGCTATTGATTTAATAAATTGATTGTATTTAAATTTGAAAAATGGTGCAATTTACATTATGATTTTAGTTTGATGTACTAAAATACCGTGCCAAAAGTATTTCACACTATTGGATCATTATAATGAAACATTGATAAGTTTTTGTAATTTTAAAGCTGAGCTCATATCAGTGTTACAATATTATTATTATCAGTGTTACAATATTATTATTATTATGGGATTAACTCCAAAATAACTACTATAATAATAAATTTGTAAGGTTGAGAATGAATTGAGCACATAATCTTTATATTTTGCTCTCATAACATTATATCAAATGCTAACCGTTAATTAGACTGATTTACATTCCTCTTAGATTCTGTAATAAAAACTTTTGTACTCAATGTAATTTAATAAAATCAATTTATAAAACCAAGAACTGATAAGCAAAATATATAATTCATATTCGTAAATAAATTACAATTTTAGATAATTGTAGGTACATTGTATTGTAGCAGCTTTTTAAAGGTAAACTTATACTTTTACCTTTCAGTCAATGTTTGTATAGCTATTTGAAAAATGTAAGTATAAATATTCAAATTTATTAAAAAAAAGAAATAAAAAAACTGTTGCTTATCACGACTTGTAATAAAATGAAGATAATTATACTTGTTTAATTTTGTTTGATGTCATCAGAGTAATTTTGTATAGTCAACATTAAAAGTTTTTTAACTCATCCAAGTTTACAAAATATTAGATATCTTATGAATTTAAGTCTTCATTAGCTAGAACAATAACAGAACTCAATATCAAGGGATTATTTTAAAAATAAATCAAAATATTTTGTAATTTCGGTTATGTTAGCTAATTTTGTTGCTGATGGTTCTAAAGGACATGAATTAATATTTCTTAGTATTATGTAAAAGAAATTAAGATTGGTTACAAAAGTCTTAATGAATAATGGATTATTATTGTTGTAATATGTAGCATGTCAATCACAAAACCATTCAGTTCAGTATAATGCATTTAAATATGCTAGGTGCATTTGAGAAAATGAAAGCATTAAATAAATTTGTAAAAAATAATTCTAGTGTTTTTTACTATTAAACCAAAAAATATGATTATTATTGATTTTCAACAATACTCTGTATTGTTGACATTCAATAATAATCATTATTAATAACAATCAATAATAATCAATTGTAGTCTTGGCGCGTAATGGCGGGTTCGTTTGGGTGCTGTATATTTTATTTCATATATTGTGTTGTAGTGTTGCTTTTGTCATGAAATTGGTGTAGTTTAATGACAAAAACGATCGTTAAATAGTGCTATATATGGAATACATCATTCAGCATTGATTAGTTGTTAGCTTTTTCAGTGTTTCATTTCATTCATTCATTTATAGGGTAAGTTCATTTATTTAACATTTTATGATTTCATTCTTATTTACTTATAATTTCATCGTAATCATTATCATAACATTGCATTTTCGTTTCATTTTATCATAATTACTTACATTGCATCCAATTTTCTCGCAAAACATTAAAAAAATAGTGTGACCTGCCATTAGTCGCCCAAATCTCCATGGGGGAGAGGGCTACATTGCATTCTTGGAGCCATAAATAAAGAAAAAATCTACATTAATTATTAGTCAAATAATTGGAAAAAAGTCAAATATAAATAGTTTTTAAATAATTTAATAGATATAAGAGTAATATTCAATAAAATTCTTTATTTTAATACATATCCTGTTAACAAAAAACCACTTGCCCCATTCATCATTACTTCTGGATGTGTCCTGTCTGATAAAACCTGAAATTATAATATCAATTTTATAATAGCTAATCTTTCACATCCTTAGAGTCTGATGATACTTGAGATGTTTACAATATACCAATACTATTTTTGCAAAATGATAAACTGCATAAAAAATTATATATCAATGTCAAAATGCTTCATAAAGTCTAAATCGTTAATTTAATAAACCTAAAAAAACCCTAGAATAACATAGTATTTCAACAATATATATTTTGGTAAATGGTACGAGATGTTTCAATTAATTTAAAATGATTCCTTTATCTTCTGAAAATGTTCCATCAGGCGACATAACTACTATTAAAAAACTCAATAGTCTTAAAAGAGAATTATTATTATTTTAATACATATATGAGTTAAATAAATGAATAGACTAAATATTTACTCACTTGGTAATTCCTCATCCAATTACAAGTTAATTTCAAAGCTGCAATATTACTTTGTGATTTTAACAACAAATATAACTGTTGCAAGGGCTCTGCTACATTATAGTAAATCACAAATGGCCTTCCAGGCTTTACAAATTCCACTAACTCATTCAATATATTTCTTGGGTCTTCTTTACATGCTATAATTAAAGAGTCCATTTTCTCTTTCAAGACTAAGGAAGCAGCAATATTGTCAAAATGCCATTTCGGCTTCTTAGGTTCTTGTTTCTCTGGATTAGCAATTATTGAATCTTCAGTTTTACTATCAGTGTGATTACTGCTACATTCAAATTTAGCAATTTTAGTTTTATTTTCTATTTGCCCTTCAGCTTTTCTCTTAAGGGGGTTTTGATTACTACTTGAATTGTCATTTGTATCATTACCCTGATAAAATTGCCTTAGAACTGAATAAACATTAACAGAAATGCATCTGCATAGCTGTTCCTCTTTGAAATTCATTGCCAACAAGGCCTGTTTTTGTGACATATTTCCAGGATGCATATGCAAGAGTTTTCCATTAGTTTGTTGACCTATAGCACTCAATAATGCTGCAGCTAGTAGACCATTTGATCCTGAGTCATACAAAAGATGGTTACCTTCAGACTGAATGTTAGCTAATGTTATTATCTGAGATAACGTATCTAGGCGGATGCCTTGAATTTTTGTTGGTTCTAACTTATACATTACTTCTGAAATTAGTCTCAAGTTTGGACGCAATACCTGAACATATTCGAAATATTTTTTTTCTTTTTTCTTCAAATATTTCTCCTGAGAGAACTCTGTTTTATTGTGAAAAGTATTTGAATTGGTTATTAACGTTTCTACAATATCAGAAGCTTTAGTGGAATCAACCTTTAACATTTCTATTTCAGCAGCAGTTAATTTTTGTGAGTGCCCATCATCAAATATATTCCGATTATCATTACCTGATATTTTGACATCTATTTCATCTTTCAAGTTAACTACTTCGTGAGTAAATTCTAATGTATATTCCCTGTTCTTTTTACCACCACTGGCAAAAGTTTTAAACACTGAGGAATAAGGGCATCCTTCTATACCTTCCAAGTTTATTGTATCACGTCCCATCGCAACACTTATGTTGGGCTTAGTGAATTTTATTATTTTTTTGTAGTTTTGTTTCTGAAGAATAATATAATCCCCAACATTAATTTTATCTTCTGCCATAATTTGGCAAGCAATTTAATTTTTGAAATATAGTAGTATTGAAGTAAAAAAAAAGTATAATTCGACAAGACAAAAACTACACATTAATTGAATATTTATTTAAAGGTTAGTTTACTTCTTATAATTTTTTTTACAATTATTTGGCCTGGTAACTAAAACTTTTAAGCCATATCTTCATTAATGTAGTTTCTATCTTTATTGGTGGCTCCAGTATACTGGTGCAATGTAGCCCTTTGCCCCATGGAATTTTTGGTAACTAATGGTAGGCCCCCCTGCTATTTTCTTAATTAATTAAGAGAATTTTTTTGAAAAAGGAATGCATTATATGCGATAATGATAAAATGATACGAAAATACAATCGAATGAATAGTCCCGTAGAAGTTCTAACGGCTTCTTAATAATTCTTTCTAATATTTTATATTTGAATAGTTTAACGCGCGCTAAGACAGTTTTAGGTTTTTTTTTTACTTCTTTATCTATTTATATCTCAATATAAATATTTGGTCATAAAAATGTTGGTAAGTAAATACATTAATACACTAATCCTAAGACCTAATAAGATTACAAATTTATTAAGTACAATGAAAACTGCCTAATAGTCTAATCTAATCTAAACGAAGTGCAAATATGTTTTTGTTTGGGTTGGACTAATTTTAAACCAGAAGCTAATTTTAAATAGCATGGAAATAACTTTCCGTCTAAAATTAGCTAGACACTTCAAAAGCTAAATTTAGTAACTAAGAAAATTTTGATCCTTTAAAACCGCGATCTGAGGGCACTAAAGCTAATTTTGTCTGTTTAGTCTAGTTTGAGTTTAAGTTTGCCAACAGAATCGTCACTAACTTACTAACTTTTACTTATTAAGTTTTTGTTACTGAGCATATAAACACTACGTTTTACGTGGATTTCGTAATGATTGTCTGCGCAAACTCTGATGTAGATAACATTGCAATTGTTAGCCTTTAAATGTTTAATATAAGCGTTACGTTAAAACGTAGTGTTTAGTGGTAGCTAACTTCGGGTCGGCGTGTACTTGTTAATATCAGTTTAGTTCTAAGGACCAATTACTTCTTTTTTTTTGATGGTTTAACCGACCCTGGGTTTTTGACCTTCAGCCGAATTATTAGTTCAATATCGTGAAGATAAATGTTCAATCTTGTAGTGGCATTTGACTTTTTTTGTTAATTTTTCCCAATTAAAGAAAAGGCAAAGGAAACTGAAGCTCATATAGCCAACCTACTTAGATTTCTTTATTTATGGCTAAGAGATACCGATGCAACGTACCCATTTTCCTTGTGGAGTTTTTGCCGACTAATCTCGTAAGTCACTAACCCACCATTCTGTTAGTGACTTACGAGATTTTTTTAAAATGGAATGCACTGTTAGTTATTACGACAAAGTGATACGAAAATAGAATGTTATGTTAATGATTACGATGACACGATACCCAAATGAGAATAGAATGATACGATGATTATTGAAAAAGAACTTAACTTGGTTTGTAACTACCCGTTTAAATTTATATAATTCGTAGTCAGCTTTCCGCGTTTGATTTAATTATATAAAATGAAACACATACATGCTAACAATCATAATAATATACGCTAATAGTTTTTTACTTATTTATTTATTCTATGTATAAAGTATTTTAAAGTATTAAAAAATCTAATAAAATATATTGATGGTGGCCCAGAGACCTAACTGTGGAACTTCTTATCTAACGCGATAGATTTCGTCTTTAATATTATTACTCCGTACTGGAGCGAAACATCACAATGATAAAGTATAATAAGTTTTTTCTTCTTCAATTATTTGGCCTGGTAACTAAGACCTGTAAGCCATATCTTCATGAATGTTTTTATCTTTATTTATGACTCCAGGATATTGTTGCAATGTACCCTTTGCTCCCATGGAGTTTTTGGCGACTAATGATAATTTTGTTAATGACTTACGAGAAAATTTTTGAAAATGGAATGCAATGTAAGCGATTATGATAAAATGATACGAAAATGGAATGTTATGATAATGATTACGACGAAATGATAAGCACTGAGCATATAAACATGATGATAAGTAAATGAGAATGAAATCATATACTGTTTTTAAATAAATGAACTTACCCTACAAATGAATGAATAGAAATGAAACACTGAAAAATCTCACGTAAGTCATTAATCAACGCTGAATGATGTATTCCATATATTGCATGACTTAACAATCCTATTTGCCATAAAACTACACTAATTTCATGACAAAAACAACACTACAACACTATGAAATAAAACACACAGCACCAAACCGTCCCCCGCCATTACGCGCCAAAAACTTCATCTATGAGACATTCTTCTCGTTTCCACAGAAACTTCTTAAAACTAAAACCTTTTAGCCATAATATCTCTGTTGCTCAGTATAACGGCCCAGATACTGTACTTTATACCTCCATACTTTATTATCGAAAAGATAATCAAAGGGTAATCATTTATTTTTTAGTAAGCTTTCTTATATAGTTTATCTTTATATTTTGTTATAAATTTATTTATTGTTAACTCTAATATTGATTGAAAGTTTATTGTTTGAAGTAGCAATAGAAAATTATGTTATACTGAATTAGTAAAAAAAATATATGCAAACATTAATATTGTTTCTATTCCTATAAACCTATTTCCTCATCTAAAAACAGATTCCATAAAAACTGGAGAACTGGCATTCCATATAGGAGGTTTTAGTTGATAAAACTAGTAAAATATGCCCATATTTACCTGAGCCAAACACATAAGATAGCTTTTATTTTAATTCACACAATATTACCCCAAAGCAATTTCAAGCATTTTTGTGATGCTACATATTTTTTCCCTTGGCTTTCCTTTTAATTTCCCTTGTTCAATTTCATATTTGTTAATTTTCTCCCAGCCATCCCAGTCTACAACTTCTTTATTCTTTTCTGAAATTATTTTAAGAACTTCTTTAGAACACGAATTTGTATACTGTATATTTTTTAAATCCTCACACATAGTTTTGGCCACATGAAAAGCATTTCCCATGGTGTGCAAAATTACACCAACTGGACCAGTACCTAACCACCCAGCCACATAAATTTTGCCTTGGCCTTTTGTATTGTTATCCAATATACATCCTTTTTCATTAGCTACTGTGCCATGGGATGTAAATACTAAATCTTTGTCTACAGGTATACTTTTATAACCTATGCTTCTAAAAGCTAACCCACAATTTAATATTTCGGTTCGGCCATCAGGCACACACTGCTGTTGTTCTAAAATCTCTCCAACAAGTTTGTTGCAGCTCAATTCAATGCCCGTCAAAACACTTTCATTGTTAATTATAAACTTTTTGGGGCTCCTAAAAAATATTGGCTTAAAATATTTTTCTGATTGGTTACAGTGCTCTGAATTTATTTGACTTTCTTTTAAAGATTTTAACATTAACTCTGTTAGCCTTTTTCTTGGTCTAGCTAAATCTGCTACTCTTTCTGAAACTCCCTCAAAATCATGTTCTCTCCAAATAGTTTTACAATGTTTCAGTTTGAGTTGCTCCCTGATTTCTTTAATAGTAAAAGCTACTTGTAAAGGACCTCTTCTCCCAACAAGATATAACTCTTTTATTTTTGATTCTGCTAAAGTTGCGAGAGCATGTTCTGTAATATCAGTCTTTCTTAATACATCTATTGGGGTCAGTAATATCCTAGCAACATCTAATGCCACATTTCCTTGTCCCAATATTGCAGCAGTTGAACTTGATAGGTCTACCTATATTGAAGGGAAGAAAAAATCATTTCAGTTGATTATTATTCTAAGTTGGTATCACTAATAAAGGATTCTTCTTACTTCACTAGACTAGAATCTTATATGTATAAATTACTACATATAGATACATGTAGTACATTATGATGATTAAAATATTGTTTTTTTTATTTAAGATACATAAATATATCTTACTTTTAAGTCTATATCACTGGGAAGACCATTATACCATCCTACAAAATTCCTAGCAGCAATTATATTTTTAGCGTTTTCATTTTCAATTCCAAGATCCTTATTTTCATCTGCACCATATGTCTATAAGAAAAATAAATCATATTTTTATGTGGTTACATAAAAAATTTATTTTATTTATTTGTAAGTTTATCCTATAAATATTTTTTACCAATAATACTGCATCATAATGATGTCGCAATTCACTCAATGAAATATCTTTTCCTAATGTAACATTTCCATAAAAATTTACACTGGGATGCTGAGCAACCTTTGTAAATTGATTGATCACATTTTTTACTTCAGGATGATCTGGAGCAACACCATACCTATAACAAACATTTGTAATTATTTGTCATAGCCATCAAATTGTAGGAGAGTGGTATGTGTGCTTATACCTTAAACAGATAGTAAAATATGTATATTATAATACAAGTAATTCATACTATGTACAAGTAAAATAGAATAGAATTATACTTTTTTGCACATCAACCCAGTTATATAATAAATATGAAATACCATAAAGTGTATGACTCTATTGTATAGTCAAAGTTGAATGGTTTATGTTAAGAGCTAATCTACACAATTATTATAGTAGTAGTATCAAATAAATAGCTAAAAAAATAATGTTAAGATTTAACCATTTGGATTTAACTTATTACAAACAAATGAATATAGTAAAAGACTTTCTTAACCAACTATATTGTTGCCAAAAGATATTGTATAAACAAGTTTCTTGTATATAAAATATTTACAATAGCTGAAGCCAAAACACTTTATATACTTATTTCTAGTTTTATACAAACTTATAAGAGAATCTTATAACATTCAAACTTATAACACAAATCATTATTCATTATTTACAAAGAAAATAAGCTATGGAATCAAAATTCAAAAATAAAGATAGTATTATTCATCATTAAACACTACAGAATGAACAAAACTTTACCTCACTAGTCCAAACGGCACAGGTAGTTTTTCTAATAAATCAATTTTAATGTTAGTAATATTTTTAGATAGATGCATTGCTGCGTAGAACCCGGCTGGACCAGCTCCTACTATGCATACACGAGGACCACGCAGTTTCGGCCCAGTTGAGAACATCCTCGAACCAAATTTCCAATATTTGCAACTCATGTTACGAGAAGACGTAGTAAGAGTTAATGACACGATAACAGCAATGAAACCTAACCTAAATAAGACAACGAATACCTACGTAAAGAAATATTCCAACGGCCATATTAATAAAATTTAAAATTTAAATTTTGGTGGATTTTCATCCAGGATTACTACTCTGTAACATTTTAACACCGGCGTTCGTCTTACTAAATGAGATTTGGTATGTTATGGCACACATGCATAAAACTATATCACTGTAGTTGTTGATAATATATACCAGAGCAAAAAATAATTGCTTTCAAATTTAACAAATTTTAATACTGACAACACGGGCAAATGGCCTCCATTGTTGTTATTTGTGTTGATCGAGTTTTATTGCGTAATAAGTTGTTATCAATAAAGGTGGCTATTTTAAGTGTGATTAGTTGCATACTTTAATTGTGTAGCTTAATATAATAGTTTTCACACGGCAAAACGTGTATCCATTTAGTTGTCATATTCTATAAGTTATATTTGGACTATTAAGGTTAAGTAGCGATTGTATTAAGTCTGGGAAAAAATGTCTGTTAACGATCACAGAAAATGCAGTAAGTGTCGTAGAATACAAGCTCAAGATCCAATGGTTACCTTCCATAGGTTTCCCAACCATGGAAAGAATAATATAAAAAAGTAAGTGCAAATAAAACCATATATTCTATAAATATAAAGCTTGTCAAATTTGTTTTTTATGGAGCTGGATCATTTTGAAACAATACCATTATGTATTGTTTATTTATGATTATTGTTTATAGCACTTTTTTGTCTACATAAATATTTTTTAAATTTCAAATTCAATTAATGTAATTGTGTTATATTTTAATTTACTCCTTTAATTGCAGAGGTTATCAAGTCAAGTCCAACGAGAACAACCAAGTATGAGAGAGAATATGCTGTAGAGAAAACCAGTAATGCAAATTAATAATATTACAGTTGAACCATCAACTAGTAGTTTGCAGTGTACAAATAAAATTAACATAGAGAGATACTGAGAGAAAATCTTTCAAAAAATGAAAAGGTAATATTTTGGCTTTCTAATTTATATGATTTTATGAGATAGATGACTAGTGCTTTTCTCTCATGGTACACAATAATAAATAGGTAGATAGTGATATTTTATATTGGCAAGATGAATGAATTTAGTCATAAAGGGTATATACAGGTTAGTGGGCTTGCTTTTAATTGGCCAATCAAATGTGGTTATGTCTTGCTTACAATTTCAGTTTCTTTCTGAATTAAAATCCAAGAGATAATCTGTTGTAATGAATGTTAAGGGGTTATAAAATATACGTATACGTATGATCTTGTTTTATTTTTATAATTAACTTAATATTTCTTTTGATCAATTTTAGCAAGTGTCTGCTCAAAATAGTCCAGCAACATGTGCAATTGCAACTGGTGTGCAGAAAAAATTGAAGAAGACTTTTACCATCTAAAAAAGCAATTAATACATTGAAATTAAAAGAACTAACGGAAAGAGAGATCAAATTATATTATATTTGCAGAAATGAGATTATAGAAGCAAATAAAACTGATAATTTTTCATTTGTATTAAAAGGTATAATATACTTAAAAACCATGAATTGGAGGAAGAAGAACAACTAAAATCTTTTTAACGAAAATTGAATAAATAAAATATTTAAATCTGCTGTTTTCTTCAAAGTACAATTACATTTGGAAGAAAATGAGTCTGTAACAATAACCTCAATATATTGGAGCTAGATTTAAGTTTCTTTAATAAATAAATAAAAGTAATTATTATTTAGAAACTCCAATATTGTAGGTTTTTGTTTCTAACTCGTTTTCTTTGTAACCTTAAAAATTTTTCAAAATGTTTAAAATCTATTTCAAAATTCCCGCCCGTAATTTAAATTTGTTGCTATTACGCAATGGCGCTAGTATCACGTATATGTGTATGTGTATGGTTGCTAAAAATATCTATGGAGTTACCATTCTTCTCCTCGTAGAGGAGTATTATATTCTTTGCATTTTAAGGAGCAAATTATACAGTGTTACTTGCAAATGTAAACATAAACATTTTGGTTTTTTAATAATTTTCTCCTTAATCAAGGGAAAGCAAAGGAAACTGAAGCCCATACAGTTATGACTAAGTAGTATTTTTTTTATTTATAGATCCGGGATACTAGTGTAACGTATCCCATTACCCCATTGAGATTTTGGTATCTAATGGTAGGCCCCGCCACTTTGTTAATGACTAACGAGAAAAATTATGCAAATGGAATACATTGTAAGCGATTACGATAAAATGATACGAAAATAGTATGTTTATGTTTACGACGAAATGATGAGCAAATGAGAAAAAAATCATACATTTCAGTTAAATAAAATGAAGGATAAGCCTACAAATAAATGAAACATTGAAATGAATCACGTAAGTCAAAAAATATCACTACAGCACAATATACGACTTAAAATATGCAGCACAAAAACCCCGTAACATTTTTTTTATTGTTATCGACGATTTATGGGTAATATTTTTTTAGTTGGTAGCACTGCGTCAAACCTCAAACAAATGAATTAAATGATCTTAAGTGTCAAAAACGCAAAACCTGTGTGAATGGAATTTTCAAATATTGTTTTGGATTTATTACAAATAATTTGATTGTAAATTTATGTACGTGATTAGGTTTTAATTTCGAGTTGGGGTTGGAAACAGTAGGATAGTTCAAGAAAAATGTCACATGTAACAGAAATCAAATTTTTGTTCTCTAGGTTATCAATGCTAAAAAATAGGTAAGTACCTAAATAAAATAAAAAAACAAGAAAGTTCACAAATTATTCCTATATTTAAGCTTGCAAGATATGTGATGATTGTTTTTTGTTACATTAATTAATAGTTTAAAAAAATTAATTGCATGGGATTTCATCACTTGATAATAATAAAAATGTGTTAATAATATTCAACACAAAAAAACTTTTGGACACGACTTGTTTCAGTTTGTCTACTTCAAGACTGGGATTGAGAAGTTTTAGTCAGGATGTAGAGAGATCTTCTCAAGCTTTACCCAAAGCTAGTGTAACACCTTTGCCACCACTCTCAGAACCTATGCCAAATCTACCACCAGTGGTATACTCTTCTGCCATATCTGAAGATGCCCATACAGAAGTAACAGTACTCAGTAACGGTCTTAGAGTGGCATCAGAAAAGAAATTTGGACAATTTTGTACTGCTGGAGGTAATACTTTAGACTATGTAAAACAATATTTTTATAGCTCAACTTTAATATTGAAGAAATATTTTAATCCATTTAATAATATACATTAAATGTTTATGTTTATTATAACAAAAATTAAAGCATGATTTCAGAACTGTCTTTTTATATTATTCAGATAATTATCAATCAATGTGTATTAATTCTGGATCTGTGTTGATTAATTAACATTGTTTAATTATTAACCATTACCAGCCTTACTGATGAGCAATAAAAATACAATCAAATAAACTATTGAAGACTATATCAATAACACACAAACTAGACACAATTGTTTTGTATTGTTAAGGTTAATAATAAATTGAAAAATTGAACTTCATTTATTGCAGTTGTTATTGATTCTGGTCCAAGGTATGAAGTTGCATACCCCAATGGAATATGTCACTTCCTTGAAAAATTAAGTTTTGGTGTAAGTATATTTGGTGTAACTAACAAATTCAAGGGTGAGTCATGACCTAATTTTGTGCTATAATATATTCTTTATTAACTATTAGGCAACTCATAAATTTGCTACCCGTGACATGATGCTCCGTGAATTGGAAAGACATGGTGGGATTTGTGACTGTCAAGGATCTCGAGATACTACAGTTTATGCTACCAGTGCTGATTCAAGAGGATTAGAAGCAGTTACTCAGGTTACATAGAGTATATTTATAAATATATGTATGTACATTGTAACCCAAAAGGTACTAAGTAAACTACTCAACTAGTTATTAATTTTGCAGGTTTTAGCAGAAGTGACAATGAGACCACAACTCTCTAATGATGAAATTGAAGTAGCCAGACAGGCTGTTGCTTTTGAATTAGAAACATTGTCTATGAGGCCAGAACAGGAAACTATCTTAATGGATATGATTCATGCTGTATGTTTATGTAATTTAATATTTGTAATAGATATTTAAGATGTAATATTATATTCTGTAGATTTAAATTCAATAATAAAACTATAAAGTAAGAATGATTCAAAATAGAATTACCCATAATTATATGGATTTATTGCAGGCTGCTTATAAGGGAAACACACTTGGACTACCAAAGATTTGTCCCAGTGAAAATGTTAATAATATAAATCGCAGCATTATTTTAAAATACTTACAAAACCATTATACACCAAGTAGAATGGTTGTAGCTGCTGTTGGGGTATGTACTAAAGTTTCTGACATTTTTATTAAATAAAATTAAGAGGGATAGTGTATTTTGCATCTCACTGGGGAGTAAAAAAGTACTAAATTCCACTTTATAGATGACGGCAAACAAATATTATAAAAAAGAGAAAGAAATAGAAAATTCGCAATAAAGAACTTCTATCTACATATAAATACTTTTTAAGCATAGTTTGATAACAGTTGTCTTATCAATGAAATCTAGTCTCCATTTCATTTTCTAATTTTTATTAATCAAAAGTCCAGGAAATGGATACACTGCCTGATGAATAGTAGTAAAATAATAAGAAATAGCATTAAAAATAGCATTTTATATGCTGGGATATATAGGCTATGGCAGTATGGGACATGAAAAGGAAGAGCATTCTCCATTATTACAGGGTGGGAAGTGCATGATTAGTTAGTTGATGATGTTCTAAATACCTATACACTAATAATAAATATTGATATGGTGGATCAAGTACTTGCTTGCCTACATAATTGTATTACAAAAATGACAAGAGTTTTTTAATAGATTACTAATTATGTTATTAACTCTTCATTAACAGGTTGAACATGGACCATTTGTTGAATTTGTACAAAAATATTTTGTTGATATGAAGCCTACATGGCATGCTGAAGAAAGTGATAACAGAGAATTTGATGTAGATAAGTCTATTTCACAGTACACAGGTGGAATTCAGCAGGTGATTTTGGCCGAAATATTTTACATATCTCTAGTTCTCCATGCTCGATACATAATAAATTATTTATTAAATTGGGCCGTAATTTGAAATACATACATTAAATGTAAGTGCAGTAAATCCCGTTCTTATAATATTAATGAAAAAAAGACGGCTGACATATAATTTTATATTTCAAACAGTTTTTGAATTTTTGCATTAAAGAGACCATAAACAATTATACGCGTCATAAGCAGAGGCTTCCTAAAACCTACATTTTAACACATTCATAAAGGTAAAAACTTAAACATACCTGTCTAAATGTCGAGTCATTTACAACTGTCCTTTTTGCATTAATGTTGAAAGAATGAGACACGCTGCTATTAAATTTAAATTTGAGGGTATATTGAATCGAGCCTAATATAACATAATAAACTGATCCTAAATATATATTTATGGCTTAAGAATCTGCTCCATTTGATAAGTTTTAGCCGGGTGCTCACTTAGACGTAGCACATAATGGTATCTGATACTGTTTCAAGTGAGTACGTAAGGGCGAGCCTGCTGTGAACCGCTCTCTTGCATAGTAGTGTGCTCGTAGTTTTTGAGTCAGTAAAAGGGAGCTAGAGCTCGTGAGTTGCAACATGACACGATCTAAACCTCAAGTGTAAGCAATCGTATCGAGAAAATTCGATCGTAGTTTCGTTTAGCTGACAAATGCATATATAATAGGTTTCCAACACTTTACCACCGAAGCCTGAATTTATTTTCATACTATTTGACAGCTGACTACAAACATGATCGAGGCAGTTGAGTTCGATTGAAACTTACACTAGGGGCACTGTAGTGAGTATGTCTGCGCGAACAACTAACGTTTTAATAGAGTTGGTGGAAGAAAATAGTTGGCGGCATGAAATCGACGAGAGCATGAATATCTGGGGGTTCATAGCTATATATGTGTTGAATACGTGTTATACAACTCGATGTGAGTACTCTGCTGATAACATCTAAACAACTATTTGATTACATATTTCAGGAAGAGTGTGAAATACCATTGTACCCAGGATCTGATTTGCCTGAATTGTCTCATGTTGTTATTGGATTAGAAAGTAAGTGTTATAAGACAAATTTAAATTATATATCGATGCATTTTTGTCACTTAAAAAATTAAAATATTGCATTTCTATACAGGTTGCTCACATGCTGACCCAGATTTTGTAGCTACATGTGTGTTAAATATGATGATGGGGGGTGGAGGATCATTCTCGGCCGGTGGACCCGGCAAGGGCATGTATACTCGTCTGTACACAAATGTCCTCAATAGGTAAATAAAAACATTGTTTCTAATTAGTATTGTTGCAAATAAACTACATTGCAATTTGGCGTAATAATATTGTAAACAAATAATCATGTAAGAGTAATATAAAATTATAATAACATTGTAAATATAGTTCGTTACTATATCGTTTATTTTGGCACTTGTCTACTTAATTTGTCAGGTTGTAGTCAAACTCAGGTACCAGAACACTACCCTTTAAAATTTTGCCTATTTCAAGAAAAGCTTTCTTCTTATCGTTTTGGTCAGCTTTTTAATAAGGTTAAACTGCTTTCCTTAAAATAAGTATTACCTTATTGCTTTTCATTTTCCGCGAAATCTAGAATTTGCTATCTAAGCTTGAGTTTAAATTTAGTTCAGTTACTCGACGTAAAGGTGTCGTCGTCATAAATTTTTATACTAGATCTTGACAAAACTATTGTACTTTCGTCAATTACAATTGTGCACAGCCAAAATATAAATCATCAATTGCAATAATGACCATTTGTTCTCAGGTCATCCCAGTCGTGGTTGAAAATGCAGATTAATTATTAATTCTATATTATTAACTATACGGAAACGCGGATAAAATCGGCGAGGCTGTATAACTTTATCTAATAAATTTTTTTTCAGATATCACTGGATGTTCAATGCATCTGCCTACAACCACGCGTATGGAGACACAGGCCTATTCTGCGTGCACGCTGCATCACCACCAAATCGCATTTATGATACAACCTTAGTTATTGCTAGGGAACTAGCTAATATGGCGGGGAAAGTTGGTGAAAATGAATTGAGAGTAAGTAATTACATGTGTATTTTAAGTTTGTAATGAGTGCTTGTTGTGCTTAGCTATGCTACAAGCAACTTTAGTTGGAGCTTATCAATCTTAAGTAATTATTAGGATTTCTAATTATTTCGACCTGGCGAATTGCTTCGGCAGAACCCAGGTCACCCCCGAGAAGGACAATGGAGTTATCAGGTTTAGTGGGTATTCCTAGTGGCACTTTGATGAGGCACTAGGTAAACCCTACACACACCGCCGCTCAGCCAGCGGGTAGATCCGTAAACCGATTCCTCCTCGATAAAAAAAAGGATTTTTGATTACTTACAAGCACAGTTAGAACATGTGACGCTAGTGCTGTGTCTGAGACACATTTCTAAATTCAAATAATAGAATCACATTGTACTAAGAACATTGATATAGCATCTTTTTTTTGGGACTGTGTGTTGGCCGCAGATGGCCTTTACAGTGTTACCGGGGTTTTAAGCAGGCGAGAACCTTGGAGAGTCCTCAAGCCTTAAGGGGCGATTCGCCTCTGGAGGAGTTCTAATCGACAGGCATCACCTCCGGGGGAGGTGTCCCGCTGTCTCTTAGATTCTCCAGGGCGCTCGAGCCATGAGGGATGATATAGCATCATAAATTAAAAAACAACCAGCTGTTACATTTAAAGGCATAATAAAATTTATACGTTATGAAGGCAGAGCACAGTTTTTTTTGTTTCCAGAGAGCCAAAACACAACTTCAGTCCATGTTACTGATGAATTTAGAAGCAAGGCCTGTAGTATTTGAAGATGCCGGCCGACAAGTCCTCGCTACAGGCAAGAGAAAGCCGCCATCTTTCTTCATCAATGAAATTGGTTAGTATGTGTGACATTATTACTCCTTAAAGATGGAAAATTAAATCCTTCTGAAAGTCCAAGACGGTAGCATACATGGGCCTTATAATTTGTTGAATACTTAGATCTATCCTTAAAACATTTTAACTACTTTTAAAATATTCTTATACTTTAAATTTTGTACCACTGGAAACTCGATCTAATATACAATTAGATCCCACCTAAGGACGGGAATATAGGCCTAATTCTGACGATACACACTAAGTACAATTTAATTTATAGTACGGCAAAATATATCGAGGTGCCTTAAGGGAATAAAAACAAATGTGTCTGGATTGGAATCCATGGATGGATTGACATGTTCAGAATTATAAAATCAGGGATATTTGTTACGTTGTTCGAATGTAAATGAAGTATTTTGTTCGCAGAGAAAATAACCGCGGAGGATATAGTTCGCGTCGCTCGTCGCATGCTCAGCAAAAAGCCGTCCGTGGCGGCCCGAGGCAAGCTCGCCCACCTGCCATCCTTCGACGAGATCCAAGCGAACATGGCTCAAACTAACAGCGACGCCCCGCAGGGCCGCAGACTAAATCTATTCCGTGCTTAATTAGAGCTACCTCCTGGTACATTTATATTTTAAAGCTGTAATTATAAATTGTTAATTAAATAGTATATCTTCAATAGATTTTTATTACCGCTTCAAACAGCATAGTTATTATGATTCTGAAGCAAACACTCAAAAAGATCAGTTTAAAAATTGAACCATCTAATTACTTAAATTTAGACAGCTTTAAAGAAACCATTGACAATTTAAGAAGGCGGACCCAGAGGTGCTTCCTATAAACTAAATTTTTTCACGTCCATGAGGCAGAACATTTAATACATCTTATTTGTATATAAAATTATATGACAGCGGCCCTTTTGCGTTAATAACGAGAAGACAAGATGCAGTTCCCCTAAATTAAGCTAGTCGTTTGTGTACGTACGAAAGTAACAGAAATAAAGGCTAAATTTAAATTGTCCTATTCTTTCATTGAAATCTAGCCAGCCAGAAAAGAACAGATTACTACTATAGCTAATTTGCCATTATTTAACGGGTATTTCATTATTTCTATTCTTCTCTTATTCAATAAATGAAAGTATCTCTTCATATTAGTTTAAGACTATACCAACAGAATCGACACAATATTTTGTCACAGATACGTTTCGAAAGATCTCGCTCACGGCGCGCCGCATTAGAAAGTGGCAGAACTGAAACTTAAATCTCAACTTTATGCGCGACTGCATATTAATGTTATATACGTACGTACTTGCAAGACTTGCGCATCACAGTGATCGCGACATGTGATTGCATGCTCGTACGAGACAAACCCTCTTGTCTTCAGAACAATATTCTGGACATATCTACAATATGAAATGACTTCTTGATATTGCATGGTTCTTTACGTGCTCATTATTGCCACATGTCTATGATCTTAAAATGGACGATTGATGGGCATTCTATAAAAAAAAAAGATTAACAAAATTAAGGCACTTCTCATATTGCCAAAAGCTTTTTAAATTTAAAGACTTCAATATTGTAAGCATTATGAATGTGAAAATGTTGTATGAGAAGATATGTTGGTTATAAATGAATATACCTAAGTTTTCTTTGAATGAAAAAATTAAACCCATATTTTTTAAATGGCATTAACAGCAAAAAATATTTCGTAAAATTTCATACAATATATTTAATTTCTATACACTTTATACAAACTATAACAATAACAAAAACAACAGGGATATATTTATAATGAAAAGCGCAATATATGTAAACGTCAAAAGCACGTTAATCATGAGTTAATAATGATTAACGTGATTTTTTTATATGCATAAATATCGGAAAGTATAAATGGAATTATTATTGGGGTTTCAGTCTTGCTAGAGTTAATCAGACAAATAACAAATAAAATGAGTCAATGATGAAATAACACTTATTTGAAATATCTAACATAAAGAAGTTATTTTGCTTATAATGGACCTGATTCGAATTTCATGTATCAGACACAGAACTTTGCTTAGTTTATGACAAAGATATCAAATATTAAAACTGCCAAATTGTAGAAACGATTCATAACATTCATAAAGAAAATATAGACGACTTTATATAGACGATAGTGCTACCCAATCCCTTTATTAATCATTTTACTTAAGGTCTTTATTTATATTAAAATTATTTTTTCCGTTACATAGTACTAAGAGAGAATGTAATGGCATGCGGTCAGAACTTGGCCTAACATCGTTTCAGATGTTTCGGCATGAAACATCTGTTTGATAATTGATATTTTCATCATCATTATGTAGTTATTTTAAACATGGTTGCAAGAAATTAAGAATCTAATTCCTGGTTTATTGGTGCTGTAATAATTAAGAGTAAGTCTGTCAACTTCAAATTCAAACAGAGGTTACAAAAATAGGTTTGGTCATACATACATTACAGGTAGTTTAAACAAAAACTCCCACAAATAGGTATGAATGCATTCCTGCACTTTTTGTGTAATTCTGAGTCAGATCCATTTTATTCATTAATAAGGCAGTATGGCTGATACTGTCATGGGTATGAAATGCTATATATTTATCTACTATACTAAAATATTTATAGGTATATACAATACATAATAGATGTTTCACTCGTGAACTTTGAGACAATTAAAAAATCATTGTCTGGATTATACAATCGTAGTTAACAGGTTAAATAATAAAATTAAAAAAAAACTGTAATAAACAGTTTACTGGGCCAATTTTACAGCTGCTTTTGCTGCTTCATCCGCATCATTCAGAATTGTCACAGGGAAACCAGATCCCTCCAATATTTTCTTTGCTGCTACAGAATTTGTTCCTTCAAGTCTTATAACAAGGGGATGCTTTGGTGGGTTTTGCTTACATGCTTCGACAATCCCATTTGCAATAGTAGCACAATTAACAATACCTGAAAAAAGAAAAATGAAAATGGCATTGTGTTAGTTTGTGTAAGGGGATTTGTTTTATGTTCTGTTAACTTGTTTGGTACCTTTTAATCATAAAAAAAAAGTATGCAGTTTCTTATTGATATTTTATTGGTATGTAACTTAAAAAGCATTTAGTTTTGTCATACCAACTGTAAAATTCAAGGAAGACCACAGCATAATAGATGATAAGATTTTCTTTTTGGTGTCTTAATATTTTATTTGAGCTAGACACCTGAGAAACAATATTTCTTAGGGAGATGAGCACATAAACCAGTAATAGTTTAATGGATGAGACATATTGGTATGACTTATGAGTTGTTGGTATGAGTTGTTTTGAATTAATTTAATTTTTATCTTAAATAATGATTATGCCGATTAAATCTATCAAATGTAATCTGAAGCAGGTAATTCTTGAATATAATTTGTAAAATATAAAACCTTACCAGCAAATACATTGACAAAAATTGTTTTGACTTTAGGATCAGATTCTAAGATTTTTAATGCTGCTGAGACTTGTGATGTGCCAACACCGCCACCAAGGTCTAAGAAGTTGGCAGGTCTGCCTCCATTGAGGTTTATCAAGTCCATTGTAGCCATAGCAAGACCAGCACCATTTACCATGCACCCTATGCTACCATCCATATCTATATACACCAAGTTTTGTGATGCTGCCTCTCTCTAAAATAAAAAATCGAAGTTTATTTATCCACTCAAAAAACGATAAGCCTTCACAGTAATAAGGACAAGAAATTTCATTATATGCTTTCTAAAATTTACTTTGGTTTCTTTAAATCTGACAAAATAAAGGTTTATGTTAGTTATAATAGTTGCTATCCTTTTACAATTCATACTGAGAGAAGGGACATATAATAAATTTAACTAGTTATAAATAATAATATATTATTTAATATATTGGTTAAATTCGAACCTCGAAACTGAGATGAAAATGATATCAGAAACACTTAATTAATAAAGTGAGGGCAATGCATTGACCTCTTTATAATTAAAACTAGATAAAATGACTTAATTGTACAGTTATCAAATATTATAATTTAGATAATTTGCATCAATTGCTTTGCATCTCATTTAGTAGTTGTAAGTACTTATACCAATATGTAACCTTTTGAACACCAGTTTATATTTATAATATCTACAAAGCATTATGTAATGCATTGTAGATATTAGACTTTTAAAAATATATATTTATTTGTTCTATATGAACCATCAAAATATTATATGATTGCAGTAAAGATAAAAAAGATAAAAATTTTGATAAAAATATACTTGGGCTTCATAGGTTTTAACTTAATGAAGTATCATGCATATGTACACAATATTGATTTTTTTTAATTTACCTCTCGAGGATCAGTCTCAGATACATCATCTAATGCAAATATATCTTTTTGTCTAAATTTTGCATTGTCATCAAAATTGATTTTAGCATCAACAGCTACAACCCTTCCATCATCTGTTTCTACAAGTGGATTTATTTCAAGTTGAGTAGCATCTACCTAAAAATAAAGAAGCATTTTTATAAAACCAAGACTTTGCAATCATAAAGCAAAGTATAGTTTATACACACTTTCAAGAATAACTTCCAAAGTTTTTTAATTTCATCAGCACACTTGTTTCTCAAAGGACCTTTGAATTCCAAGAAGTCAGCTATTTCATATGCATCTTTATCAGTTACACCTTTATAAATATCAATAGGCAGAGTCTTTATTAAATGTGGAGTTTGTTCAGCTACAGTTTCTATGTCCATTCCTCCAGCAGGTGAGGCTACCAATGCAGCCCCATTATAACTTCTTTCCATTAGTATACTAAGATATGTCTCTCTTTTAATGTTGACACTTTCTGCTACCATTACTTTGTCAACCATTATGCCTTCTTTAGGTGTCTGTTTTGTGATCAATTTGTGGCCAATCATACTTTTCGCTAACTTTATTATCTCATCGAATTTTTTTGTGAGATGAACACCTCCTTTGAAACCATTATCAAAATGCCCTTTGCCTCTACCTCCCGCTAATATTTGAGCTTTCACTACATACTCATCCGCCTTAAAACCAGACAAAGCTTTTGAATCCAAATTAGTGTCCAAAATACGAAAATCTTGAACAGTTACTTGATATTTTTTAAGTAAATCTTTGCTGTGATATTCCTGAAGATTAAGGTTTCTGCGCAATATAAGTTGAGGAAATTTCTTCGGTGATAAAACGGTAAATAGTTTATGATTCATATTTATTCTTCAATGCGAACTTTGTTCACTTCTATATAACCTACAAACTGCGTACAATATATGTATTCTATGAATTAATACTTATTTTATGCTTTTCAATATTATTTATTTAGGGTCGCACGTACTATTCACTAGTGATAAGATCACTAAACTGAGTTTTTTGGGTGATAACTGATATGATATGAAAATTCTTAAAGATAAAATGATCCCAAATGAAAGAAACTGATAACAAAAAAAAATAACGTTTTCTTAAATTCTCCCTATTACAGGGAAGACAAAAGGATTTTAAGATTATACAGCCGTGTTTGATATAGATTATTTTTGACTCTAGGATACCGATGTAACGTATCCCGTTGTCTCATAGTGATTTAGGGACGTCAACTTTGTTGATGGTTTGGTAGAGAAAATATTTGAATATAGTATGTAATGTAATGTAATGAAAATAGCGTGGAATAATTAAGATGAATTGATTCGAAAATTATACAATGGTGTTAAAAAAATGAATTTAACCTACAATGTGATGACTTATGGAATACTGAAAAAATCTTAATAAAGTCACTAATCAATGCAGAATGTATTTATTCCACATATTGCACGATCCTTTTGACAAAATCAAAAAAAACTACGACACATTTCACAAAACAAAATAAACAGCACCCCACCATTATTTTTTTGGTTCATTTCTTTTAAATATGTTGTTATTTAGTTTTAGTAGTGTAATTTTCAAGCAGAAAGTTCTTGTATGGAAGTAATTAAATCAAAAACGCACTGTGAGTTCATTAGTCGTATCCTCTCCTAACAAAGCATTAGTATTACGAGCTAATTCTGCTGCATTAGCTCCACGTTAGAATTAGTTTTTAAAAAGTTGGCTAATTTTCTATAAATCCATACTTTTAATGTCGAATGTAAAAGGAATAGTAATTATAATAATCGATGTCATTTTATACTAGGAATTTTGTATTTATCATATGAAATAAGTTTTATTTTGAAATATATCAGACATACTCTCTACTTCGAATGAAAATTAGACATACAGGTTTAATTTTCATTCGAAGTAGAGAGTATGTTAAAACAGCAATTTCATATTTAAACCCGTCTTATTTAGCATTTTCATTTATTATTTCTACTGTATGTCATCATAGTCTACAAAATGGTGCTTTAAATTTGATGCTAATAACTATAAGTTCAAAGGATACAATACACTGTGTACTGAATCCAGTATGAAAAAAAATGTTTACAAATGATATGGCTGTATGAGCTGAGATGCCTTTGGGTTCCCTATTTTGAGAGAAATAATTTAAAATACAAAATCATTTTTTCTTTACTGGCAACATATTGTTGCCAACCTAACCTATTGCAAAGGTTTCTGACTTCCTTTTTCCCGTGTTCTTTTGACAAAACAAGGTTATAATTTCTATTTTGTAATAGGAAAGTGTATCTATTTAGTGTAGTGTTTTATTATTTTAACATAATAGTACCTTTAACGTAAGTAATATTGAATTATTTTATTTATAGGCACAATGGCTGATGAAAACTGGAATGACGATAGCATGGAAGTGGGCAGCATGGCTGTTGAAACCATGCCACTGCCACAACCCGCCGATATTCCCGAGATCAAACTTTTTGGGAGGTGGAGTTGTTACGATGTTCAAGTTTCAGATATGTCTCTTCAAGATTATATTTCCGTTAAAGAGAAGTACGCAAAATTTTTGCCGCATTCCGCTGGTAGATACGCTCACAAGCGGTTTCGCAAAGCTCAGTGCCCAATTGTGGAGCGTCTAACCAACTCTTTGATGATGCACGGACGTAACAATGGCAAGAAATTGATGGCGGTCCGTATAGTCAAGCACGCTTTTGAAATCATCCATTTATTGACTGGGGAGAACCCACTTCAAGTTCTTGTAACTGCTATAATCAATTCTGGTCCTCGTGAAGACTCTACTAGGATTGGACGCGCGGGTACAGTACGTCGTCAAGCCGTGGACGTGTCTCCTCTTCGTCGTGTAAACCAAGCTATCTGGTTGTTATGCACTGGAGCCCGTGAAGCTGCATTCAGGAACATTAAGACTATTGCCGAATGTGTTGCTGATGAGCTCATTAATGCAGCGAAGGGCTCTTCAAACTCATATGCAATCAAGAAGAAGGATGAATTGGAACGTGTTGCTAAATCCAACCGTTAATTATTATATAGGGCAGGTCTCAATAAAAATATTAAAACACTTACATTTGTTTTATTAATGATAGTGTTAATTTTAATTCTATTGGATCTCAAGGAATTTAATTCAATTAAAGGGTGTATCATTTATTACATATTTCAGTAGGGTAGTGTTAAATTATAATGTGATTAAAAAAAGCATTACTCTTTTTTTCAAATAAAAATCTTAGTATGTTAATGTTCCTATCAATAATTATTTCACCATTGGTATAGTATTAAATATTTTAAGAATTCAATCACATTCATGATGACTACAACAAGCTCTTGTGATGCTTACTTTGGCCTAGATAATAGGTGTGTGTATGTGACTGATATTCAAATTTGAAACCATGCTACCACAGAGTATGAGAGTCTTATGGGTATTGAGATGAGAGTCTTATGGGTATTGTCTGAACCAGATTACTACTTACCACTGTGGGATTATATGATGTAATTTAGACTATAATCTCTATTAACTTATAAAAGCCTCCAACATAAAATAACGACCCATTTCTGCCTATCACACAAAAAGTTTTCTTGGTTGTCTTAAACACAGTGTTTACTATTTTTTGCTTTAGGTACAAATTAAATGTAGCATACCAGTAAGTAATGGTCACATTACAAGACTTCATCAATGAACTTATTAATTTTTAACTAAAGTATGTGGTAGTTCAAAATTAAAAAAAAACTAAAACTATCCAATAAAAGAAGTTATCCAATATAAATATATTTTTTGGAGTCGGTGTTTCACTATATTGTTAATGGAAACAAGTTATCACCAACTCCAAATAATTATTTTAAATTGGATAATTTCCTTATAATCAATATATATTAAGATAAAAGTAATTGATAGTAAAAATCAATACTTCTTAAATAGACTTATTGTTGTCTTTTCGGTATTTTTAAGTTGGTGTTTAGTTTTGTTTAAAACTTTCCTTTTCACAATTTCGAGTAGAAAGTTTCTAAGGTCAAAGTTAGGTGACCGTAAGTATTGTCAACTTGTTTGTCTGTATGATATTGCTTAAAAATACTCCTCAATTCAATACCTTTAGAAATTTTTTTAACACGTAATAAGTGCTTTTAAATTTGCTAATCAGATCCTGACTTTGTGACAACTTAATCACATCAGGAGTATACTCTATCGAATATAAAAGAAATTTAGAAAATCAGTTCAATTTTGATAAGTAATAGAGGTTCTTCATTTTTGAAGTCTGTTAAAAATGAGATAGATAAAAAGGAGAAGAATCACACATTTGACTTATATATATACGCTATAAAAACAGGACGTCTGATCAAATAAGAGTTTGACGGCCCTCTGAGCTACACAAAGAGAAAATTTAAAAAATCTGGAGGATGCCTTTGGGTCACAACAATTCTCCAACCAGGAGGAAGATAAAACCGAAAGTTAAGTACATACTAATACTATGACACCCTTCTGTAGTTGAAGATACTTTATAAATAAATAAAAATTGGGAAAAAAATTAATGAAAATTGTAGAATGCAAAGAATTAAATATCCTCCAGATACATAAATACTAATATAGCGAGTGGGCATGAGGATGTGCGGATTACTTGTGTTGTTATATTTTGAGATTAAGTATATGTTATCTGTTGGTTGGACAGTGAAAGGTTTTCATAATTTATTATTTAAAATAATAACGCAATAACCTTCCATTATTTAAAAGTACTCTGTGCAGGGTACTTCGCGGTCAAAATATGAATAGGATGGAGTTGTCGTTAGTAATTTGTGACGTCATAGACATGGACCTACTTAACTGCAGTGATTCTTATGGTTTCCTAAACATGGTCAATGTGGGGCAACCCTTGTATCTTGTTATTGGTGATGAAGATTTTAGATTTGTTGGAGAGTCGTAAATGATTATTACTATCATTTTATTTATCGTAAATATTTTATTTAATATATTAGAATATGTTTCATATATGTTATAATTGTAAAAGTTCAAAAGTAAGTACAATAAAAAAAAATACTAGATTGTAATTACCGCGCTTGGACTGCAAACTTCAAATTCCTAAGTAATAACACTGTTTTTTTAGGGTTGCTCAAACAAATAGTGTCAACGGAACCCTATTGAGTAAGAGTGTTAGCCACCATTGTCCGTCCTCCAGTTTTCAGCGGACTGTATTTCAGCTGCAGAAACCTTAATAAATAGGTAGATAGATAGTTGAAATTTACATGGGCCAGTTCACATTTACATGGGCCGCGTATAAAAAGTTTTGGTTTTTATAATTTTGTGTTCTTTACAGGAAAGACTAACTTTTTTAATTTTATATATTTGCAGTATTTAATTTTTTAAAGGTTTTCATACAATAAAATTCACTTTTAGCATGCTGCACGCTTGATGGTCAACGATTGGTTGGTAAATGTAAACCTTAGCCCTATTAAGCATTGAAGACGCTTACCTTTGTCAGCGAAGGTATTCAAAATTACAGCTAAGCCTTCCTAACAGTTAAATTAAGTATTTTTAATAATATATCACGTTCGAAGTGAGTTATTATTTAGAACTTGTACAAACTTTAATTTATAAAGAACCATGACAAACCATGACAACAAATATATGTGTTTATCAGACAAACATCTGCCCTGGCCCGGCGGGGATCGCTGGCCGAGTGGTTTAGAGATAGGGGTACTGTCTACTGGGTCTGTGCCGATCGTCAACAGGACGCCTATATGGGCCTCTCAGGGAGATTTCCCGAAACTAATCACTACCACCGACAATGGAAAGTGAGTGAAGTGGGAAGTGAGTGGTTGATAACGATTTGCCTATTAATCAGTCAAACCAAGCAATGGCTAAATGATAGTCTACTAATTTATAGGTGACTGGGCCTATGCAACGAAAGCTGCATACATTTGGGAATTATTTGTCCTGCTCTCCAAGTGGAAATGTCCCAGGATTTCAACGATGTCATGTGCGCCGTAACCCAAGCTAAATAAAGTCATTAATCAACATTGTATAAAATGCAAAAATTTGTATCTATCTCCCTTGTGTAAATGGGCTCAAAATTTAGTTTGTGCATTCAATCAATTCATTGTTGTTACTCAAGATCAAGGAAGTATAACGGAAGAGCTTTTTTTTTGTGTAAATGTACCGTAAAACATTAATTTGGGTCCATTAAGATTTCAAAGTTATTTCAATTTTGTTTTGGAAAAATGTTAGCCGAATGCTGAATATTTGAAACTATTGGAAATATGATTTTTGTATGGGTATGACACAAGAAGTGAGTGGGCGCCCACCCATCCAGGCTGACATCGCCGGATCGTCCGGATCTTGGGAATCCCATTCTCTGATCCATTCCGTAGTCTTCTATATACGTAGTATATATTACATACAGGCAGAAGTAGGCCACCACCTCAAACCAAACTCAAAGAAAACTCCAAAAGTCAACAATCTATTGATATGTGTTCAATATTTAACGAACGGGATTCAAATTTGCATAAACAATGAAAGGCCTCAAAGGGTAAAATGTATCCCAACCCTTTCTGTAGTATCATAGTACGGGCTGCAACCTACGAGTCCACAGCACGTAGGCTGAAATTCCTTTTGACACGAACAACGCTCACGGTGATCAATCTGTGGATTACACTGCTAACGCACAATTCGAATCAATTGTCACGATACCACTCTATTGGCTCTTACTTTGATTAAATTGAAGACAACTTTTTGTGCTTGCACTGTTTACCTCTTTATAAATCAATAATGCTCCTAATATAGAATAGTAAAGTTAAATTATTCAATTATTTTGAATTTTATGCCCATGAGCGTGAATTGGAATGTAACAGAAGAATGTATTCATTACCGTCACAGAGTGCTCATGAGCGTAATTCGGAATATACCCATATGGTCAAGGATATGTCAAATTGACAAATCTGTTGTTGGTGAAAGATACGTGAAAGTAGTGAAAGGGCAGAAGATTTATTCATTTCAAATCTTTTAGATAGCATATGTACTTTAAATTTGATTTCATTAGATACTATTAGACTCTGAAACTGATTCTTTCAATCTGTGGGTCCTATAAGGCATTTTAGACAGAATGATTCATAGTTTATTTATTATCAATCCCTCGGGGTAAGATAGATCTTAATAAATATTAAGATATTAATAAATCATGTCCTGTGTATTTATGTGCTATTTGAATAGTATGTTTAGTTTAGCTACCTCAAATTAATGTTATTATAAATTTCACTGCCTGATTTATTATTTATTTCAGAGATGTATTTCTGGAAAAGCATTGGCGTAGTGTTATTCCAAGATCAGTTTGTGATTATTATCTAGAAGCGCAGCGGGCTTCGCCAAATGTGAGTTGATGTATTCGTTTTCAACTAATATTTCTCATAAAAAGAAATATTATAGTTGTAAATGTTAATAATTATCATTTTAGCTTTAGGTATCTCATTTGTTTAAAATTAACATTTGTCTAATAAAGTTGTATTTCCATCCGGCAGACATTATTTGGCTCACTAATTTGGGTAGTCAATCTGAATTGATTGGTCAGTGTCTTACTTACAAATTTCTGTTATACATAATGGCAAAGAAGAGTATAAACATTTTAATTATGAGACTAAGTAACTTCACTATATTAATAACATTTGATTAACTTAACTTTGCAGGATGTACCTCCAGTTCTGGCAGCCCCTCATCACTACCTCATCTCCATTCAGAGAGGAGGAGTAGCCTTAGTAGCTGTATGTAAACAAGAAGTGGCACCCTTATTTGTAATTGAGTTTTTACACAGAGTGGTTGACACATTTCAGGTGATCATATATTAAGAACTAACTATTAATTGGTTTATTATTTAATGTTAATTAATATTTATGTTTTTATCAAGCTTATCTGTGTACTTTTTTAAGAATGCCATTTGGTGGCATTTAATGATGGAAGTAAAGATTTATATTTACAATTTGGCCATAAAACTAACCACACTGGCCCAATAGAGATTGGTGGCTGAAAGTGGTTGTGTAACAACCAAGACCAACAGCTTAATGAGCCTTTAAAAGCACAGGAGCTCAAAACAGCAAATTAAGATGACCTGTACAAGGACCAACCATGACAAAAGCTGCTTTGTTTTAGTAATTGAAAGCATAGCACTACTTCCTGTCAAAATTAAATAAATTATTAAATGTTAACTTCCTCTAAAATAAGTTGAATATTAAAAGAATTAAATAAAGAAATAGATAAATTGTTAAAATAAAATAGTATTTTATTACAATTTATTAATATGGGTAAATTTTGAAGAGAGAACTCGTTAAAATTATACAGCAAAGAAAGAACTATATTTAATATACTTCCATGATTGACATCTTGTAGGTTCTCAAATTCCACCAAACTAACATAGATTTCAATACCATGACATGTGGCTCAATTGGTGAACGGAGTCTAGTCAAATCTGTTCCCAAAGATTTTGGCTTGAAGAGGCAGCTTCATAAATACAATCTCTTTGACCTCAGGAATACAAAAAAAAAATCTGGCTATCTGTAGAACTCTTATAACAACTATTGTATTTTTAATTACTTAACATTTGGTCAATCATCTGTTTTACTATATTTAACTTGCTGTTTTTTCATTTTTCAGGACTATTTTTCGGACTGCACTGAGACTATTATAAAAGAAAATTATGTTGTTGTGTATGAGGTAACTAATTATTATTATTAATATTACTGACATTGAAACAATTGTAAATCAAAAATTCTATAAAATCTATTTCTTACATTTAAAAACACACTGACTTAGAATTCCAAACAATCCCAAGATAATTATTATTTTGAATGAATATATTGGAATTTGACCATAATACAAATTAAAACACTTAACTTAAACCTACCTTTTGTAATCTAACTTTCACCGGTATATCCTGAAATATGTTGTGCCCAACAGGGTCCATAGTGTCATTAATAGTCTTAAGAATATATGGAATGCAAAATAATTGAATAGAGTAACAGCACTTTTAAAATTACTTGCAGGTTTTGAGCTATATTGAATTATTTTGGAATTGAGTAAATTTAATAATTAACAGCCTGTGCATTTCTTATTGTGTCTACATATTTATTCATACTAAAGATTGACATAGGCAGGCAGAGTATGGCTCAATTTCTCAATACACTTAGAAGGTGATAGACCTCTGCTTATTCTAATTTGGCTGTAAAGTTATTTTTGATGTAAAGAGAGTAGCAGTTATAATTTATTATCACAATAATAAAAATAAATGTATTTATAAATAAAAAGAAAATTAAATAAAAAAATATTTATTTTAATTACGAATACTTGTAACGGATTTACATCTCTTTTCTTGAGAATGTGCATGCATTGGCAATTACTTTTTGATATTTTAAAACAAATATTAAAACTAATTTTAAGTACCGCATATTTCTTTCAATCAGTATGAATAAGAACAGGATAGCAAATTTTTAAACTGTTAAATTTTGACAGTTATTGAAAAAAATGCAAATAGCGATATTTATCCTCTGCCCGCGATCTGCCAATTCTGATGTCTGCTTGTAAATTATAAAAGAGTAAAATTTCTGTTTCAGTTACTGGATGAAATGTTAGATAATGGTTTTCCTCTGGCAACAGAGAGTAACATTTTAAAAGAATTAATCAAACCACCAAATATTTTAAGAACTATTGCAAACACAGTTACAGGAAAATCAAAGTTAGTTTCTTTATCTTGTTATAGAAAATTGAACTAATTATTTACATTAACTAATTATTTAAATAGTATTTAACTATATAAAACCAAGCGTAAATATCAGTACAAAAATTATACTTATTTAATTAAATGTCAAAGTTTCAACTTTTATAAATGTTATTCTGTTATTATTTTACAGTGTATCTTCTATTTTACCTTCTGGCCAACTGTCTAATGTCCCTTGGCGAAGATCTGGCGTAAAATATGCAAATAATGAAGCATATTTCGACGTCATTGAAGAAGTTGATGCAATTATAGACAAAAGTGGTGCAACTGTGTCGGCGGAAATACAGGGATATGTAAGTTTCAATAAAATTAAATTTATAAGAATAATTAATTCCGATTTGTTTGTTAAAAAGAAACAACACGTACAAATAAATAAAAGCATCTTCAAGATGTATTTATTACATAAATAATAATCTCGAAGATGCATTGTATGTGAAAGTTACATTGCTAAAAAGGGGCATGTCAAATATTCAAGTTTTCTATTTCCACAAGTAGAAATATAAATAGGAAACTTGTTGTGGAAATAAACTAATGCGATGGTCTATACTTCTTTCAGATTGATTGCTGTATAAAGTTAAGTGGAATGCCAGATCTGACACTAACATTTGTGAATCCTCGTCTATTTGATGATGTTTCATTCCATCCATGCGTCAGATTCAAACGCTGGGAGGTAACAAAAAGGAACTTGACTTATGACTTATTCATAAAAATGTAAAATATTTTGTAAATTGTAAATTTGTATTTTACAGTCCGAAAGAATATTGTCTTTTATACCTCCTGACGGCAATTTCCGACTGATGTCTTACCACATAGGATCACAAAGTGTTGTTGCAATACCTCTTTATGTGAGGCACAGTCTGTCATTGAAGTCTAATGGTGACCAAGGGAGGCTTGATCTCACTGTTGGGCCGAAGCAAACAATGGGACGGACATTAGAAAGTAAGAAAAATATATGATTATAACGACACACGGTTATAGAAGTACATTTGAGCCCTTACTTAGTTCGTAATATGGTGGTTTTTCTTAATTGTTTTGTTTGGTATGAAAATATAAATATAAAAATGTTAATGTTTTGTTTTCAGATGTAGCACTAGAAATATGTATGCCAAAATGTGTTCTCAATTGCTCTTTGACTGCAAATCAAGGGAAGTACTCGTATGATCCAGTCAGTAAGGTTCTTCTATGGGATGTTGGCAGAATAGAACTACCTAAGTTACCGAACATTAGAGGATCTGTGAGTATATTTGTATACTTGTTTTAGATAAGCTAAGTATCTTCTATCTATCAACGGGCTTAATGACAGATGTTAAATAATTTTTTATGTACGGCCTACGCAAAAGTCATGCTTATTTATTAAAAACTGTATATTAAGATACATTGACTGTACATTCAAACTGATAGTTGAACGACGCTATTTTATGAAACGGCTTAACTGTTTATTTAAAGATTGATCAAATTAGATGACTTAATACTGAATACTTGAACATGTCTTAAATTTTAAAAACTGCTGGGTCTTTGTTAAATGTGATGTTGCCCCATACAAAAATTTGACATTGGGTAAAAAAATTTGAGGGAATCGTCGGAGGAAATATTCGTGATCGATCCGATTTAATGTTTAATGTCATTATGTAAAATGTAAATATTTTAACACAAAACTGATATAATAAATGTAATGATTATTTATTTTTTAGTTGAGTTTCCAGCATTGGTGTTATCGTAAGAAATGTTTTTTCCTATAACAGGTGTCAGTAGCTACCGGTGCAGACACATCTGGCGCGAACCCGAGTATCAACGTACATTTTACGATCCCCCAACTAGCCGTGAGCGGGCTACGCGTAAGTCGCCTCGACATGTATGGCGCTAAATACAAGCCGTTCAAGGGTGTTAAGTACGTCACCAAAGCGGGAAAGTTCCATGTGAGGATGTGATGGGGGGATACTGATAGTTGTACGGACATTCATAGATTTCTTTAGTATTAAGTGTAACATTCCCCTATTGGCGTGTGGTTTTAGTTCGGCTCTTAATTATGTAATTGAAAACGCGTCTGATCTATACGAAAGTAAAATTTTGAAAACTCTCGTCGTAGAATTTTCTGTTTTATATCTAAGAACTACAAGACTGTGTTTCCATTTGCAAGAAACTCCATGTGATTCGATACAATGCTTGTTTTGTGCCATGATAAATTTACTGGTCGGGCGATATATTTCAAATTGCATGCAATTTCTCGCAGGTGAACTTACAGACTTATACATTTACGGGTGCGCCCTGATCTGGAGTATAAAGCCCCCGCTACGTTTTCGAATAGTGTTGCTCATTGTTGAGCTATCGATATTTTTTTCTATAGTTTCTATTAATAAACTATGCTATTATATAGAAATGAACTATGTTGTTATTAATGAACAGCTATAGATATAGTATCAACCATATTACTCACCAATAGTGACTACACTATCGACAGTATCGTTTTTTAGAACTAAGGTGGAGTTGATATTATCGATATTGTGAACTTTCGATTGTCCAAAAGAATCGCTAGAATTGCTTTTAAGGACATAGATCATATTCTTGTATTATCAATATACTATCGTCAGATATCGATAGACTATCCTTTTGCTATCGTAATAAGGCTGGTAGCCTCCATCACTACTTTCGAACCTACCTAGTCAAAGTACATACTTTTTCTATTTATCGATAGAGGTGTTGTGACAGTGACAGTGGCGTAGCGTGCCTTGGAGGGGCCCTGTAAGAAATTAGTTGGGGGCCAAATGAAGGGTATATTATTCTCCGTTGTTTGTCATTGTCATCGGTTTTAGTGGGATTCCCCCGAAAAAGTGAATGACTTATATTGGATGTTGCCAACTTTTGGGCGTACTCTTAACTTGGGAAAAAAGAGGTTGCTTTTTTACTTTTGTAATTTATGAAGTGACAACGCTATAAGCACGTATGACAGTTTTTTGTTTTTTTCCCGGGAAGCACTAGATTAAGTGACATTGTGGATAACATTTTACAAATTTTTGCTGAAAAACGTTGGAGGCCCCTGTAGCCTGCGTATCATTAATACGGCTGATATCGCGGTAGCTACGCCCCTGAAGGTGATTGCGATAGTCGAAAGGTTTGCGATTAAGGGAATAGACACGGTCACAAGAATTCGTTGGATGCAGGGTTATATCTGATCCGTATTTGTGTAAATCTATGGTGCTGCTCAGACGTGGATTTTTATAAAGTTATGATGATATGTTTGATTTATGCTGAGTTTCAATAATCTATCTATGGATGGTTTTGCTTACGATATTATAAATGTGAAATATGTCAAAACTTCCGTGGTAACTTTAATGAGTAACAATTTTCGTTGTCAAAGCCACTCGTTAATGTACTTATCAACATAATCTTATATTATTATTTTCGTTATAATGCTGATGAGCTACTAAAGATTATGACATATTTTTTATTAAACTCAAGCGAGACTTTGTTTTTAAAAACTACGCAATTTTGTCTTAAATCTCTATTTTTAATTAGAACCCTATACAAAGATGCTTTATATTGTAAATTTTTGATTTAATTTGAACAAAATGTATCATTATACATAGCTCGTTTTCACCAACCATTTGCAAATATTTAAGTATCTCTCACCAATGCTAATGGAAATAAACAGATATGAACTACGTCATTACACAAATTAACTTCGAAAAATTATAAGTTTAAAACACTAACTACTTTATTAAATTGTCATTGTGCCACGGTGAAAAAGAAGCTTATAATTATAATTATAATTGTTAATATTATTTATGTATAAATTATAAAATATATTGTTATACCAAATTTTAATTTGAAATTATTTTGAAGAAAGATATGATAAATTGAAGGTTTTTAGCTGGCAAGAGAGAGAAAAGTCAAAAATAAGTACAAAATTAGTTAAATTTATTTTTATAGGTTTATTATTGTCTCTGTTATATACTTGTTAGCTATTAGTTCCCTTTTAACCGCTTCCAGTTCAACCTCGATGCTGTCATTAGACATTGTCTGCTTATCTCTAAAGTACCGCTGGACCAGCACTGACATCAACGCCGGAAACTCTTTCTGTACGTTTTCTTCGATATCACGGTCCTGAAACAAATTCACATAGTAATTGCGCGATGTGACTATGTCCATACTATTTCATTAGCATACATTCGTAGTTGCGTTGAATACTATTATAGGTAGGTAGGTAGTTTAATATCCCGTAACCTTATACATATTTTGGTAGATTAGTATAAAAAGTGTGATCTTCTTTCTCTTCACAGATTTCAACTACTTATTTGACTTTGCAAAGTCATCAAAGATTCCACTAGGCGGTATTTACTTCGATAATACATTTAATAACCATAAGACAACAAAATGAGTCAAGTTAAAATGTTTTTAATAAGTAAGTAGGTAGGTAATAAAGGTTCTAACTATATAACAGCAATATGAAGGCGAACAACGCGCGTAAATGCCACGTGTCTTGCTGCACTTAGTTCTCAGCCACTCGACAACGCTCCCCATGCCGGATGCCGTTGGGATGAGGTTGAAAGGCGATGGAAGTGTAGTCTGGAGCATATAGTCTATGTACACCTGAAATAACACCAATTAATTAATAAAACATCGTGATGTATTAGTAGATAGGATTCAGTCTTGTCTTTAACAGCCTAATAGACCGAGTCCTTTGAAATTGCACTCGACCTTGTTTTTTAAAATGAACACAAGCTTGAGTAGTTGATTCTAAAGGTGTGAGAATGAATTGTCTGGGAATGATGTCATATTCATATCTTAAGCAATATGTCGGTATGTAGTACCTAATCTGTCACCTAGTACAGAAAAGATAACTCGAAGGGTTCAAAAACTCGATTTACCATAAAAGTTCTGTTAACAACTAAAAAGTAACTACAATAAGTATGGGCGAGTATCAGAAAAACGACTAGTTTCAAAATTTCGACATTTAGAACGAGATCATTATGTTTAAAAACTTGGTTATTCTTAGTGTTAACAAAAATTAATATGTAGTTAGTTTTCTATTAATTGAAGTTATTCAATAATCCCTAAACACATCAAAATTTACAAATATCAACCATTTCGAAGATATGGACATGTTTAAGCACAAGGTCTTTTGCGTCAATTGTAGACCATTACAAAAATTTCACGAAGCTAATCATCTCAGGCATCAGCCTTCAACTAGAAATATAATCTGTAGTGCTGTATTAATTTTAGTTGTTATCTCGTGATTTATGGGAGTACTTTTGGAAGGTAACAACCTTAATAAACTACTACGCGGAGCTTATTTAAACCACTTATGTTTGAAAGGTGTTACGTTCTACAGGAAGAAAGCAACTATCATATGAGCTATAAATAATTGTGATACGAATCATACGAAGCATTTTGATCTATCTCTTTTCTAAGATATTTGTAGAGTTGATTGGTTCTTAAGTTCAGACGTTTTGGATTACTTAAAGCGTGACTGACGTATAATATCTTACCTACCTAAACTAAAATCAACTAAATATATCACACCTTGAGGAGTTACCTATATATTATAAATAACATTAAGGTGTTCGGTAGGTATGTGGTTAAATTTTTTACTGAGATCAAGTCTTCCTTAAGACTTGATCTCAGTAAAAAATTGGGAAAGATCTCCATTTTCCTTAAAATGGAGATCTTTCCCAAGAAGCACATAGGCGGGAGCTCAAAAGACAAGCTAGACGAAATTTAAGTCTTATTATTTATAGTATTGATAGTAGGACATACCCTACTGTAAAGAAAAATTATAAATACAATATCTTGCAGCGAAATTAATATCAAATGTTAATTTGTAAGAAAAGTAAGTAAAAACTAAAATAAAACCTTCCATCTTCCTTTCACCAATATTGAAAATGCAGTATGAATGAAAAAAAGTACTAACTTCAGTTCTTCCAAATGTCCACTCTATGGCCACATTATCGTTGACTTTTTGGAATGTGTTCGACATTGTTGCGATGAGCATGTTGAGTACGACGATCACTGATATCACTTCAAAGCCTACCAAGAAACAAAGTTATGGTTTCTTATTGAAAAGCTTATTTTATCTAATTATGTTATCCACGATCAGAAACTTTAATAAAAGGTTTAGTCTTGTCTAAATCTTTCATTGCTATGATAAATGGACCGGTGAAATTAGAAGTTATAAAATGACAATTTTTAATACCGACTAAGATTAGCATTCTGACTTTACAGTTTTGCTTTAATTTTTATACAAAACGGACACTTGAGTACCTATGTATAAGGTTAATGATAGAAAAAAGATATTTAAACCAGAGCTATATTTGAAAAGAGACGTCATAGATACCTAAACATAGTACTAAACCGAAATACAAAAATATTAATTTTGTTTGTGCAATATAATTTCGGCATTACTGATGCGCAAAAACTAAAAGACTTAAAAAAGAAATACACATACAACAACTAAGCTTTCGGCAATTCATTTCCTGCCGTAACCTACGATTGATAAAGTTAGTATATCCGATATAGGTGTCATTCTTTATCCGCCTCTATGGGCTATATGTCTGCCACCAGAAGCAATAATATTATTAGCATGCTCGAGACCACTTTCGGTATTATTATTATGTATTACCATAGATGTGGTGAAGCTGCCCGTTGAGAATAAAAACTGCTAGTTTTAACTAATAAACAGAGTAAAATAAGATTTTTTTATTATCACTTACAACCAAAACAAAAGTAGCCGATAAGTTCGGTATATCCGTGTCGATTTTCTTGATATTTGTCGTATCGTTTTGATATTCTTGTATTTGTTAATACCACATCAGCACTTTCTAAAGGTGCCATACAAAACAGACCCCAAAACAGAGTTTTTAGGGTATCGCCGAGGCTCGTAAACGATGACACCTAGAAACAATTCTTCAATTAAATGAGTAGGTTAATTTTATCAAATTGATATTATATAAGAAAATTTAGTAAATTAAACTTATTCTTGGTCACGAAAACACTAGTGTGTGATGCACTTTCTACGGCTACTTAAAAATACTGTATTTTATTAATTTAGTTGTAAGTAGTGTATTGAACAAGAACGACATTTCTATTGTCTTTACTGGATCTCACATTACTATTGCACATTTGTCTCATATACATTTTGGGGAAAATTTACTAGACCTGATATTAACACTAACCGCCTCTGTGGTCTATTGGCTAAGATCACCTACTTACCAAAATATAAAGGGAGACACATAAGTGGCTTATGTTACTTAGAAATCTGCTTTAATAGAAACAAAAACCCAATGTAACTAAACTATAGCAGCTGGCGGTAGTAATACTTAAACATTCATCTCATTAATCGAGAATGGTAATTTTATTACAATGGTGTCATCATAGATAAGTATATTACAGTTGGTCGAGTAGTTTCATCTTTAAGTATCAGCATAGAGTTATAATATAATTATGATATTAATTTAATAATAATATTTCTCACACTCACACCTATTATCTAGCCCAAATTAAATATCATTAAGAGTTTGTGATTACTCAAAGTTTTTTGAAGTTGATTGATTGTTGAAAGTTGTATAGATCCAACAACGAAGAAGTATAGTTAATAATTTGTATGTAAAAACTAGTAAAATACTAAAGAAACATACAAAAACCCATAGCTCATTAACAAATATTCGTACTCATTATACAAATATTTAATTGTGTTTTTTAAATGTTTCTTTAAAAATAACTAACTCTAGTTAGGCAGGTACCTATTTAATGCGATGACAAAAATAGATGTGGAAAATTAGATACCAAAACGATAAGATTGATTGTTTAATTGATTTAACATAATTTTATGTATAATGTACTCTAAAAATCGCACCTGTGCTGTTTTTACGCCAAACTCGTCTTCGTAAACCATTCCGTCGTAATATTGGTAAAGTCGAGCGAGACCAGCGGTGAATGCACTTATGATAATAGTGAACACTATTATATATTTGTATATATCAATAGTCATTTTTCCCAAAGATACCTATAAAATTAAATATTTAGAAATTTCAGTGATTGAAATTTCAATTGATATAGGTAGGTACGTACGTAACGTAACAATAAAGTAAATAAATAGCTATAAAAGTGTGTGTAAAACATGTTTATGAAAATGAAAACTATGTAAATAATTAAAAAATGTACGATACCTTCACACAAATTACTGTTTCTAAGGTAGGCAAAATAAAATATCTCAACGATACACATTATTTATTAATTAGTTGCCAATTAGTTATTAAATCTGTGCCATTTAATAATCGATGCATACTACCTTGTATATTCTAATCGAACAGGGGACTGCATGTCCAATTTTGGTTGGGTATACACGGTATAAACGCTACAATGCCAAGCTATCTACGCGAACTGCTTCCCGTGTTGTCTAACGAGGGCATTCTCTGCCGACGTTTGCATTCAAATGCTAATGGCACGTACGGATTCCTCTTCCTCTGGTAGATGTAAATAATATTTATTACACATCTAAGAATCTGTTTTAAGCCCGCTTAGTTTTTGCTAGATTTCAATAGTCTTCCCTTGTATACTGTAAATTTGCCCTTGCAAATTTAGTAGTTGTAGATTTGATCAATTTCCTACCGTACATTGCAAAATTGATAAAATTGATTTCAATGAAAAGAGTTTCATTACCTTTATTCTGGCAAAGACTTCTTGAGGTTGAAATTTCCGAGGATATTTATGTACTCTTACTCCGGCCCACTTTCTACTTAGTATTTTCTAGTGGAAGCGAGTTTGTTGCACTTTATGTTTGCCAATAGTTGAGAATGCGTAGTGTTACAGAATTTTAATTTGAATCATCCCTTATCAGATCGTTTTATTTATAATTGACTTGTATTTGCTAAAGCGTCTATCAAGGTTAACACGAGATCATGTGCATTCAAAAGATTAGCTTTTTGCAGTATTATTTTCAGAATTATTTTGGTATGTTGTCATCCGGTAGAAAGTTTTAGTTTTAGTTTTGGTTTATACAGGTAATATTTTATTTAGTCATTTATTTAAATATTCAATTTACTAATATTGCTACATTGGTGTGTTTTGTAATATGTTCGTAGACGTGTTTAAATTGTGCATACCTGAAGTGGCCCTAGATGGTAGTTGAGCTGACACAAAAACATAAGTCGAGAGTAGGCGAATATTGTGGCGAGGCAGAACGTGCCCTCCGCTAGCAGAGTGGGGTCGTGCTGGTCCCAGTACTTACGTTCTGTGGTTAAAATGTATGAAATTAAGAATTTAAACTTTCTTTTTTTGACTTTATTAATATAAAGTGTCCAATATTGTCGTTAACTTCTAAGACAATCAAGAGGAACCTTCAATTAGATATATCTTGCAACCCAGTCGGTTAGACAATTTACGTATGTGTAACTTAATTACAATTACTGTTAATGTCATTTTCAAGTAAAAATACTACGTTATCTTGGCTCAACTGAATACTGCATACCTAAATCATCTTCAGCGTTAGCGACTTCGACAGCAGCAGCCACCCATAGAGCGAATGTAAGGCCGAATAAGGCTAGCATAATGATCTCAGCCCAGTTCCACATCGCGGTGAAGTATCTACGAGGACCTTGCATCACACACATCCGTATCGCAGACCACGTGTAACCGCACACGTAAAGGATTAAAGGAGCTTCGGCACCTAATAGAATTAAAGCGATTAAAATGAGGAAATTGGGTAAAAATAGGTATTCATCATATAATCATGACTATCTATGAAAAAAATATATACAGGTACATTTTTAATTTAGTATGGTCGTAGGAAGGAAATTAAGTAATGCCAATTTTCGATTGTAATATTTTTTAAAATGTAAAAGGCTCCTATCAAATAAAATCCTAAAAAAATCCTATTAATAAATGGCTCCTATTAATTAATGTTTTATTATTACTAGGTTTATGATAATTTTTGCTTCCTCTGAAGATTTATTGGTAGTAAATTTCTAATTTATTAATTTGATTTCACCTTGTTAGGTGAAATTAATTAGGATAAAGATATTGGTGAAAATAATTTCGCTAGAATCTTGCTACTGGAACCTGAATCATTTATTGGTGCAATCTAGCAGAAAATCGCACTTTGATAAGACGCAGCGTTAATAAAGCGCGAACCTGTCTCTGGAGGTCCCCTTTTCTGTACGGTTTTATCTTGATTCGACATGTAGAAGACCAGGGATAGAAATACGATGTAAGCTGACGCATGAGTAATAAGTTTGTTCAACGGTATCTGCCAGCGCTTAACGAGTCTGTGCCGGGGCAGCACCTGTGAATAGCCTAATTAGTTGCGTCATTTGTAGCACTAAACTGTTCTAAGTACTAAGTATGTACACCTTAATTGACTTACCATACACATAAGAACAATGACAGGCGTCACAAATATACGAGTCAAAACTGTAGCTACTTTAGACAAGGTTGATTTGTACTTCCAATTGTACCAGTCGCCTATCCAGTAGGTTTCTAAGACCTGAAATAGAAAATGAAATAGAAATATAAATAAAACACCAAGAGTCATATATAAGTACTTTTTATCATTCCGTTAAAAGCAAAATTTGAAATGAAATATTATCGACGAATAGACAAATTTCTTTTTCACACATTCCTAAAGCTTATTTCAATTAATGAGGTAAATTTTGAAATATTTTGCAGATTTTATCTTAAATCCTTTTGATATTGATATTTGTTGATAATGAATATTCATAATTTTATTACTAGGTAGGTATGGACCTGCTGCGTGTTTGGATGGGCAACAAACTCTTTCTGTTTATAATTTACAGCCATCAGGAGGCGTGGTAACACGAAGTGACGTTGACCACGACAGCCGGTGCTTTGTTTTAATACTAATTCCACTTCTTCAGAAGTACGGCAACAACCTGAACGTAAATAGCATTAGCATTATCGTTTAGAAAAGTCAAAAGCCCCATTTTTTGTTAAAGTGATTTTGAATAATGATAATAAGCATTTTTAAGAGACTAATGGCCGAGTACTCAAACGTAGCTCAAATTTGTGACATTGGAAGTGTTTAATAAATATGAGGCGGGGTCTACTCTCAGAAGCAGTTGAGTATTCGGAAGTAAGTATGACTAGATAATATTTTTACGAAACGATGGTTTGAATATTAAAGTTTAAACCTATAAGATCAACAGCAAAAGCGCTGACGTCGTTACTAAGTTGGACATAAGCTGCTTCCAGTTGCCTGTTTGCTGCTGCATTCTCTCTAAGTTCAGCAGCCAGTTGGAGAGCTGTGTAGATAGGGTCAGAAGAAATGTGGACGATGTAAGCTGGTGAAGATATTGCACGATAGATTGCCAGGCGCGACATACTCGTGTATAGGTGATCATCGTTTATCAAGGAGTTTCTGTAATAAGAATTTTTTGTATACCTATAAATTTTTTAAGACTGTTATATTTTTTTAGCTTAAGATAAATGATATGATAATCTTAAGAGCTTTACAACAAAATAATAATAATACATAGTAACAAAGTTAGAAAAACCGGTATGTGGTTTATTTAAGTACAGTTATTTTATTATATTAGCTTTTGTTAAAAATATGATTTCGAAATAAAAAAGTTAAAATTACTTGCATGTCACGCAGAGACAATTTGGCGGATGTGGTCTGACTATGATATGACCTCGGGACATAAGCAATGCGACTATTTCAAAATGACCGTGTTGCGCTGCTAGTAGGAGCGGGGTCAGGTGTCCTGGAAACTTCGTGGAATGGGAAGTGCCAGCAAATTCCAGACCCGGGGACAATTTCTTTTGAGCATCCAGTAACATAACTAGAATAGAAGATTTAAAATGTATGCAATATCCTACAAACGTTGTTGCATAAAAATATAACGCCTAAATAGAGTTTACACTCCTTATTTTTGCCGAGTTCACCAGCATTCAAACCAAATGCTATAAGAGTCTAATTATCTTGAATGATTTTTAAAATAACCATATTATTTTATCCTTATATGTGATGTATCGTATCTTACACATTTGTCGGCTTACAGATTGAGTATACTAAATAACCAATTTAAACTATTTAATTTTCTCCTTAAAATTTTCCCACTTGATTTTATTTTTACACCACACCTGAATTATACTAAACAAAACACAAAAATTATTAAAATGTTTGTGTTTAGTTTTTATTTTGAATTTTAGCGAGACTAAAGAAGAGGTATATATTTTTATATATAATCAAAAGAAAACAAGAAGAGGAAAATAGAAGATTAGAGTACATAGCTCAAACGGTCAGTACGTAAGTCTTATTCGGTTTAAGCTACACGTATGAAAGCTTGTCAAACTAACCTTCTAGGCAAAGATTGCAAAGATTCTTAACCACGTAGATCATAATAATAATAATTTCTTATATTCTAACCTATTATCTAGCCTTAAGTATGCATCATTAAATCTTTGTTATGTATACTAGATAATGGAGAAATATAGATGGTCATATGTATGTATAAAAATCATAAATATATTGAATAAACGTGCAAGCCAGCAAGACTCGTAATCAAATATTTGTACTCATTATACAAATATCTGCTTCTATTGAGATTCGGACACAGGACCTTTGGCTTAGTAAACAGGTTTATTGACAACTCAACTAGACGGCCGGCAAATTATAAATAGTTTAAGTTTTAGTTACGAGCAAAAAAGCATTTCGATCTACGGCCTGCTTGATGAAAAGGGGGTGCCGTAGTCTATTTAAAATACTCCCCTGTAAAAAACAAGACAAAGCGCTGTGTTGAAAGCATAGGAAAAATATTCCCCTTCTCCCAATGCAACGTTTCCTTAATTAAATTTAATTACGTTCCTAATATTTGTCTTCTGACAAGTACAATGTCAAGGGCAACTATATATACTGTATATTCTTGTACCTCTGAGAGGCACCGCTATCCTGACCAAGCAAATTTACCTCGTGACCTTATTTCAGTGATCGCATAATTCTGTGCACGACGAAAACAAGTTTGCGAAGTGAAATCAAGTTAAGAAGTATATTTTTACCTAAAATGTTGACATTGTTATCTCTTACGGCCTGCAGTACTGTGTCACCGATGTCTATATGAGGTTGTTGTAGTAGTATCTCCACCATTTCTTCGGATCTGTTTCGCACTGCCATGTAAAGTGCTGATACGCCCTAGATACATAATTAATGAATTCAATGCCAAATAAAAAGATTACTGTGTGTATTGAAGAATTAAGTGAAAGAAAGTGGTGACCTGAAAATTTATGCAATTAATATTGAATTTGGTATTTTCTTCCAGTAACTTTTTGAGGCCATCGACGTTGTTTTCAGCAACTAATTCGAAAAAAATAATTTCCCTTGCACTTAATCTTGGTAATTGTATTTTGTTTTGTCCATGGTCTGTAATTAACTAAAAAATTAAAGTGAAAAGAGATCAATTACAGTTTTAAAAAACTTACTAAGTGCTTGAACAAGTTCACGGTCACTCATCGAGCCATAACTCTACGAGATCGATTCAGAAAAGAAGAACGTCAGTAAGACAACTAAAATCACAGCTTAGAGGATTAGCAAGTTGAATAGGCAATGAGCGGGCCACATTCTACACAATTGATTAATGGGACGTTAAAGTTCACAACGACCACGTATTGCGTAATTAAAATTGTAATGGAAATCGACTACATCTTCAGTTTATTTTTAAATCAACTGTATTGAAATGTAATTGTGATAATTCAAATAACCTAGGTGTTTCCTACAGCCGAGCCTCTATATACACCTTATCATTGCACTGGTTGATGTAAATCTCTTTCCATGTTCATGTGAACCGACACTGGAACTGATGGATCTGCCCATATCAAAGGCCAAAAATAAATACCGCCTTCATCCCAATAATATGTCCTCATTGTATTCATTAAATTTTTATCGAAATATTATAATATAATTAATTTTATAATATATATGTATGATATCTTTATGTGATATGTTAAGTGTATTTCTTATTCTTTCATTATTTACTGTTTGACTGGAATGCCTATTGGAATTAAGTATGAGAATCGTGCCTTTATATGTGCAATATAGATTAAATACTTTTAACGATGCAATAAACATCAGATGAAGCTCATTGCCATTACGATTGGAGTAATATAAGCTAACTGGACGGGGTCGCGGGGAGCCGATGGATGCAGGCTGTGTAGAATTTTCCCTTTTGGAAATCTTGGGTGAGACCTTTGTTAAGAAGTGGACATTATATATGATAATGACGAATGTTTTTCGTTTCGTGCGGTAATTGTATCAAAACCTTACCCAATCTAAATGGTAGTATTCAGCATTATTGCTTTTTGTTAATTTTGATTTATTCTCATCGGTATTTTGGCTCGATATTGCTTTGAATAAAAGGCTTTTATTTTTGTTACGATGTTCATAGTATGTGTGAAACTGAAAAATTAATTTGATGATTAGATATAATTAAAGTTTATGAACTAAGACTGCATTTTTAGATAGATTTAGAACATGTATATCTATTGTCTAGCAAAATAAGCTTATTATTATTACTGTTATAGATAAGGACTTCATAAGGAAGATAAAGAGAGTACTTATTAAGAATATAAATATTAGAAATATGCAAAGAAAAAGTGATATTGGAAAATGTTGTGAAAGTAGATGATATTAAACGTTTTGTACTACCGTTGGTGATTCCTTATGCAGTAAACTATCCTTTTCGTGTGGAGTGCTCGGCAAACTCAGGTTTTGTATAGAATCAGTTTTATTTGATTTAGATAGAAGTTCTTTGTCACGGCAGAACATTTGTGGATCAGATTATTGTAGCTCAGTTTCGCTTGTAAGTCCATGTAATTATATGGGTTATCAACTTTTATTGAATAGTCGTTAGGGTTGAAAAGAAAACATCATGATGAAATTTAAAGCGAAAGTAAACATAAATGTTTTAAGAACTGGCATGATTGATAAAATGTTGAATGAAAAAGTATATTCTTACCTCACAAGGAATACTAAGGAAAGATATATTTTACTTAGCTCGCTATAATATGCTTGCTTGCAATACAAAATGGAAAAAAATCTTTATTTTTGATAATTTCGCCCTGAAAATTTGAGCTCTTTGGGAACTTGATGTAACAAAGTTAGTCAGTGACATAAATGACATTGCTTTTCGACTTTTGGAAGCAAACTTCTTTGTGATAGTTAATCGATTTAGATGATAAAATATTTTAATAGAATTCTGAATAGGTGACTGGTTGATCCATAGGGTTGATCTGTTAAAGATGTGAAGTCATAATTAATTAAAATTTTTAGTCATCAAGTTACAAAAGTGCAATAAAGGATATATTATTAATTCACAATGTCATATTTGGGTATTTGTCCTATTAATCATATCTATTCTGTCTACTGCTATGTGTATTAATTTTAAATTATATCTCCTCCACAATTCTATTAAAATCTACAACGTTACATTTATAATACTTAAAAAACTTTTATAAGCCATGTAAGATCCTTTTTATACACTTGTTTTAGGTTTTCCAACAGCTTTTTCTGTTCAAGTCTTACAAAATTTTTTTACACGATAAATATAGTTAAGGTGTAAAACACATACTGGTAAATACCTTGCTTGTCTAAATAAACAAGGTATTTACTAGTATCTCTATAAGCAAGGCATTTAACAGTATGTGTTATAAACGTTCAGGATATGTAAATAATGTTATATTTTTATTTAGATAATTTTAAAATTAATGGAAATATTTGTGAAATACTAAAAATTATTTATTTAAATCACATGTAAATAAATATAATATTGGTGGTAAATATTTATTTGTTTTCAACTAAATTAATTAACTATTTACTGTACATTGTATAGAGTAGAGCGAAGTAAGAATATGATCGTGTAAGGATCTGAAACAAATAAAAATATCTATGATCATTACGTCAACAAAATATAAGTTCTTTTTTATCTGTGAAAACTAAGATGTGTGAGCTTTTATGATGATCAACAGCTCACATACGTCCCCACCAAGAAGTTTGAGGTTCAAGTATATGAGCTGTTGATTTATTTTAAGTTAATTTCTAGCAGATTTATTATAAGGTTGATGATGACGATAAATTTAATGAGCATATATGAATATATCAGCATTTATTAAATTTTTCTTAAAGGCACATGCTAAGTCTTAGCATTGCTGTACACATAGCAAATACTTACCGAAGAATAAGTCACCAATGAAATATTAGTAAAGCCCATTGCAGTGAATGCTATCGGTTTCTGAGCTCTGAAAGAAATTATAAATTTATAATGAATATTAAACTGTAGTGTACATCAACCGTGAAAAAATACTAGATACTTGGAAAAATGTTGTGCTCTAAGAAAGGGATTATTAAAATAATTAATGTTATTTTATTTATCTCTCTAAATATTAACGAATTCCTGTTCAACGTTCACATAATATACTAATATAACTAATACTTTAAAAATGTTTTAATAAAATAAAACTATTTTTAATCATAAATACAGTTACCGCTGTATTAAGAACGCCAAGCTTCGCCGACATCGAGGACTTGTACGATACCATCCGCTATTGTAAGCTGCCGTGGAAACCTCGGCGTTCTGAAACAAAAATTAATTCAGTAACCTTGGAATTATTATTAATTTATTAGATATTGATATTTTTTTAAATGTTGCTTTTAATTTTATATTTTTTAGAAACGTTATTATAAAACTAAAGGAATAAGTAGATATAAGTAGGTAGGTAGGTATAAGTACTAACCGCGTGAAATATATCGTCAGCATACCAACATAACATCCCAATTTGGAGTAGCGATGACATCAAAAACAATTTGTTGCTTATTGCTAGAAATGGTTCCAGTAACTGTAACAAGAAAGTATTTTATACGAATTTGATCACTTTTTTGTAATGCAAAATTAAAATTGCACTATATTTAAACTTATATCTTACCACAATGACAAATACGACACAACAGATGTTGACCGAACTAAGGACTATGTTGACAAGATTTGATAAAGAAAATGCTACTTCTAGATCACTGCAGTATCTGGAAAATAAAATCCTTTGAATAAGCTTCTTGTTTTTAAGTAAACTAGTGTTCAATAAGATCATCGAAACTAGTTTCGCAAAGACAACATCATTATTATTGTCTGTACTGGTAATATAAAGTCAGGTATAGAAAAAAACTAAAGCAGGTAAAACGCTTCGCGATAGCTTTAGATTTCGTGGTATTTCATACCTACCAATGCCACTGCGGGCTTCCGTGAAAAGAGCTTTGTCATATGGGATTAACGTGTCTTACTTAGCTGTCGAAAAAATAAAGTTGTAGTAATAGTTTTTATTTAATCACCTATGTGGTCTACTGGTTGAGACCACTTACCTCAGATCTGGATGTTCAATTCCTAGTGGGGGCAGAATTTTCCTGTTCAGTTTGGTTGATAGTTTTGACTTTTCCTTGGTTCACGTTGGTGGTTTTTCTAAATGGCGTGGCTTGGCGAGCTACCCCCGTCTTACCTAAGTCTGTCGCTATAACTAATGTTAACAGCATTGAATTTTATGTTCTAACAGTAGGAGATGGCCAAATCTGTGGTTGAGGAATCTTGCTGAAGTTTGTATCTATTTTCTGCTTTACCATCACATACCATCACGTAAGATAAAGGTTTTAAGAAGATAAGGATAAAAAATAACTTACCTAATAAGTCTTTGATGTAGCTTGATGTTATGCAAAATTTCGTTGTAGCTGGTCTCTTCGTCCTGGTCCACCATCACTAGGTTCTCTAATTGTCGATGCAGCAACCTCAGTAACATGCTTATGTGGCTCGCCATGCCGGAAAATAGAATGTCGGTACCCGTCATTACCCAGACACTAGTTAGACCTAAATACATATATATATATATATATATATATATATATATAACCTAAATTTTATTTTGCACAATGTTTGTGTCGGTTTTTAAACTTAAAGTTGGTTCAGTGAACTTTAAGAAGACATAAAACTCTTTATTAGCGTAACCTCATACAAAGTTTATAATAGTTATTTATATTTCATAGGAATCAGACAAATTCAAAGCAATATAAACGATTTCAAATTATATCGTCAGGGATAGTGCAAATCCTCGTAACTAGCGTTGGATAATATCACGTATCTGACAAAATGTAGCTAATTGCTTTATTTTACATGAAAGCTTTTAAAATAAGTAACTAATAAAACTTAATGTTATAATATTATTCCTGTGAAACTGTATTTAGTGCAGACACGCGGACTTTACCTATAGTAGATACGCGGATTTGCACTTTCCCAGACAATATCTGAAATATATGTTTTAGAAAAAAAAAGAAAAGGCGCAATACGTGTATAGCCCTGATTATGATCCAAATGTGTCAATATGAAATTAAAAGGTAAAGCAAAATATGCGAATATAAATATACGTAGACGTTTGGAGACCAATAGATTACTTAATTAGATTATATTACTCAATCAAAGCAACTTTTTCTATGGTTAGTCTCCGGATAGGTTATTATCAAAATATGTTTTCTCGAAATCCTCCGTGTTTCGGAAGGCTCGTTAATCCCAAGTTCCGGTTGTAATGGCCAACGCTTTTACCCCTAACCCGTATTGGACCAGCATGGAAGTGTTATGACCCAAATACCTCATGTGTTTCTCCCATATAGGAAGACATTGCAGCAGCTGTGCCCAGCAGTGGGCCATACATAGGCGGCTGATGATGATGATGTATTAATATTTATAATTTACATTCTCTAAAATATTTGGATGCACATTTTCTTCAAAGTATTCAAAGTAAGAACGTAGTTAATTTTATAGTGAATTTTATTTACATCAATCTGTCGTAGATACTAAAAAGTAACAAAAAATAGAGGTACCTTCCATTTGAAAGTGAAACAATCACACGTTCGTCTTCATTTCATCTTATACCCATAATAATACTTATCTCAGTTTTGGGAGCTTGTGAATATGTAATCAAATAGTAAAGTGGATTAATTGCTACTTAGCACATTGGTACAAAGTCAACAGTTACTCCTGACGTTGATGATAGTTGTTTTACTTAATCATATATCATTTACTTTCACTACATCAGCGCTAATAAAACAAACACTCATTCAGACCTCGAATCTGTTTTTGCCATACATTTTAGATAGTTCCGTAGCTCTAATGTATCTTTGGTGAATTTAATGACTATAGAGTAATTCACAAATGTCTTAATTGCAGCATATATTTTATACTTAGAATGACCGCAAAGTTTCCCTTTAATATATAGAAAGTATATTTTAGAAGTTATTAATTTTTTTTACACAATTGGTAAAAGAAAAATGAAAATAATAATTAAATCATTTTAGATGTCTTTCATACAAAGCTCATTCTTTATTTCATCTCACTTTGGCAATAGTATCGAAATCCAATAATGTTTTAAAATAAGCACTATCTGATATTTTGATTCGTTAAAGTTTTTGAAATAGTGTTTTATCGCATTTTCCTCCACAGTGTGAGGAATATTTCAATAGGCACACAGAACATTTCAACAGGAATATTTGGAAAAGATAAATAAAAAGTGTGGATTTTGAAAACCACATAAATGGAACGAAATAATCGCAGGAAGTGTTGTAAAGGAAACGTTTTTATTTCTTCAATTATATTAGAATCTACGTGTTTTTGTGATATACACAATAACCGACACTTTTTTGAAGTTGCGGACAAAAACTAGTTATTAATATGACAAAAATTCTTACCGGCAAAAATCTCAAAGATGTATGCAACAATATGCCCAATCGGTTTCGTTTTATCAAAGGGATACCAGGAGACCCATACGTAGCCCATGCGTACCTCTTCTCCTTGCCACTTGCGGTAGAAATAGATGACAATTGGGGTCAAATTGTAGAACCACACACCCATAGCGTTTATACCAAAGTACCCTAAGGATAAAAAAATTTAAAAAATTTAACAACTCATAGGTATATCTATTAAATTGTATAGTAAATGTTAGAGAATATTGATGCGATATATATCGAGAAATTAAATAATTATAACTACGTTATATTCACACTACGTTATATTCTTTGTGGCGGGGTTGAAAAGAGTCAATCGGTAGCTACTGATAATTTTATGAGGAGAATACTCTTTAATTTAATACAAAAACTCTATTAAATGAATATTCCAGAATGCTTACATCGATGAGCAAATCGTAAAGCAGCAATGCTTTTATTTTTAATATGTTGGGCCTCTTCATCGATAGGAGGCATTGGCCATATTCCAGATAGCTCGTTTACTAGTTGCTTGAACACATCCCGTTTATACCATAATACGAACAATTTAGCGATGCCTATAAAATTAAAGATATACATACGTTATTATCAAATAACAAAAGAAAAACTTCGCCTATTAAGTTAATAAGTTAACATGACATAATAAAGTGCATTGCCAAATGGAAAAGACTTCATTTGTTTATAAATTATACAAAAACCGATTTAGTTTTTGTTGTAATAAGTAAGTTTTTGTAAGTCTTGTCCCAAAACATTGGAGGTATGCAAGTAAGTTAGAAGCCTGCAGATCTAGATTCCTCTTTTTGAGTAACCCATGATAAAGAACTATCTAGTGATTTAATAAAATACACTCACTGAGTGCGCCATAGCCAAATGTATGAAAAAGTGGCACAACGTCTTCAACATTAGGGGAATCAGACAAAGTCAAAGCAATATAAACGATTTCACTAAAAACGTGATAGCACAAACCCCATACGGATAAAGCAAACATTAACTTCTGACGTAAGTAAGCTGAGTTCGTTTTTGGTTCTTCAAAAGAAATACCAATGCGTTTCATGCAAAAAGTGCTAATAATCAGTGAGTCTGCTATTTCCCGTTTAGCTTGGTCGAGTGTTTCATTTGACATTTTTTATTGAGTAAATTGTCTAGTATAGAATTCGAATATTATGAAGTCTTAGTGAATTCAGAATTTTAGGAATTTACAAATAAATAGTGTTGATTCCTTTGTATGGCTTGTGGAAATAAAAGGTAACCGCTTAGAAAGTATGTTGAATTATCGAATAAATAAGCGCCTATGAAATATTATAGGCGATTATTTATTTATCACTTTAGAGTTTAATTAATAGGCGTGAACAATGTAAAGGTCAGAACTTAAAACTTTTGACGGGCCTGGATTGAATAGTTAAAATTGACAGTAACCTCCTTAGTGTAGTGGAAAAGCGTTAATAATTTGTTGAAAAAGTTTACCGTGTCTGTTGTTTCAGAATAATAAAGTAGCACGTATATTTCATATATTAAGAACAAATAAACAATTATTATAGGAACTCAGTAGAAGACATTTGTGTTGCACCTATTTTATAAGTGACGGTACTTATAGGTAGATTTCTAAAACTGCACTTTATTATGTAACTGTCTGGTGGCAAAGCAACAAAAAATCCCAAGAATGTTGTATTCCTTTAATCGAATTAACTTCAGCGATTATAAAGTCAAAGCCAGAAAATTAGGTTTTTGTTTCAATTTTCTCGCGATCGTTGTGTGAAATAATTAATTCAGTATTGGAAGACAAAGCTTGTCTGTGCGTAAGTTTCTTATTCGATATTGTGAATGCGTTATCCGTTTATATGTACCGTAATGAGATAAGTCTCATAGTTTTGATGGCGTGTATCGATTGAATTGACTAGGTACTCCACATTGTTACGGTACTTGCGTCGTTGCAGACACGCGAAGGTTTAATTAATGGCTTTCTAGATGAGAATCAAAGCAGGAGTTTTATCATTGGGGTGCATATTAATATTCATTGAAAATAAAATTGTAATAAAGATGGTAAATTAATAATAAGACAGCAAGATGAATGGTCTACGCTTATAAAGGACGAAATGATATACATTTCGTCCTTTATCAGTCCTCTGCACTAAATCTATTTTATATGTTACTGGACACTTCAAAGAATAAAAAAAAGAAAACGTTTTTCCTCTATTAATACACTAAGTTAGACAGGGTCCACTATATTCTGTATAAAAAGCATTACTTCTAATAATTATATAGACCTATAGAATTAAAAATATTTTGAGTATTGTGTATATTTCAGTTGTACTTAGATCTGTAATGATTAGCGGCCCTAAAACATTTTGTAGCTTTTTAAGTATTTATTCATGATTTATGATTTAAAATTTTTGAGTTACATATTTTACATGAATTAAATAAAATGTGTAAGATTTCTTTTAAAGGTGTATATAAATTATAGTGACCACAGTCATTTCCGATATATGAATCGTTAATGAAAGTTGAACCGGTACAGTTGAACGAACTTGCATGTGGGATGTGTATAACGATCGTGAGATGTTGACACTATCGATATAATAAGTTTGCCTTGACCTCTTTCGTAAGTATGCTTAATTGCATACAATTCGGGACAAAATTGACCGTTGCATTGATTACCATATCACTTTTACGTTATTTATAATACGATTGATGTTGGTTTATTAGATAGTGATGTGTGTGAGTACTGTCTTCCAAGTTGTGGTCTGGTAAATTGCTTCGGCAGAACCCAGTTTATCATCGCGCAGAGCAGCGGAGTGATCGGGGAGTTTAAGCCAGTATTCCCAGCGCCGTTACAATCAGACACTAGGCGAACCCCACACGCCCGCTGATCAGCCAGTGGTGGGCAGGACGTTGGAGGATCATTCCGTTTTGTGTCTGAATCTCAATCAATTATAATTTGAATGTATTTTTTATAGAATGGAATGGTATGGAATGGATTTTTTTTTGGACGGGTTCGGAGATGAAATGTTAGTTCCTCATGTAGTGAGATAGATTCTGACAGAATATTATGCACCGAAGTATTAAAATATAGGTACTTTAAAATATATATCTAAGTTTTATACTATAAATAAAATATTCATAATGAATGCATTTCGATTGAAAGAGTTATTAAAAAATTGTGCATTTTTAATTTATTTCCTTTATAGTAATTACGGTTTTAGTAGTAACTAAATTTCTATTTCTAAATAACCATTCAGAAAACAGCTATAATTTAATATTTACAAATAAAAAACATATAATTATGATATATACTATGACTAAGAATAATGCCCCACGCCACCGGCAAAACTTGAAATGTATATATTTAACCTTTGACTTCAAAGTTTTCTTATATTTCTTCAGAATTAACTACATACATTGGATGATTAAATTCTGTTTAAAAAAGCTGACCAAACGTGGAGATTTCGATGTATTTTTGAATTTCAATCCAAACTTTGAGGCTTGACAATGAAATCCGAAACAATATGTTGTGAGACTACTATCTGTTTATGTTCAAAACCTGTATCGTTTTCTCTATGAGATGAAAAGTTTTTGCACCGATCAGCGGCAAAACGTTTTATATAATTGATTTTTTGTAATAGCCGGGCATCGACTCGAATTAGTGTGATTTGAAATTTTCCCGCTAGAGATGGCAGTGTTTCGGCAAATTTAGCACGCGGCTGCGGCCGCGGTCCGTGGCGCGGCGCACTTTACAGTTCGCCACCGTTACGCGGCGATTAGGAGGCGCACGCGCATCGAATACTTCCCTACTGCGTTTACTCGTACAATGCGTTTAAACGTACTTTGTCAATGTAATTGATCTTACACTATTAGCAGTAATCTTGAAATTGACTGATTTCTATTTGTTTTGAAATGATAAAGAAAGATCAAAAATTATTAATATTTCGTTATCATCCCAATAACTTTCAATTTTACACTGTTTTAAATTTTTAATGTATAGCTAATTTCTGTTCTGTTCTTTATTAGAATTTCATATTAATGAAAAAAATTATTATTGTTGTAAATTATTAGTCTTTATGAGCTACGGTGCGAGTTGAAAATCCTTTATTTTACACATTTTTTCAAACCATAAAGGCGGCTTTCGCTACAAGCCCTCTTTACAAGAAAATTAGAGGGTAGGGAGGTATAATAGTTATATTTTTTGTATTAATTTTTTTATATATATAATAAAGATAATAATTTTAGGAAAACGTCATCAAGACAGTAACACGTGATAGTCAGGAGGTAACACAATAGAAAACTAATATAGAATAATATATACCTAAGTTTATAGTATACAGTAGGTAAACCAAAACCAACAACACCAAATTTTCATTAAAAATATATTGATAACATTTTGAAATAGTTCTCGAAAAGTCTTTGAAATATTTTTCTTGTATTTTAAAAGTCATAACTTTGAATTAATTAGGAGTGCCGTATGAAGTGTCAAATAAGATTTTAGGTAACACTTTTAACAAAGGAAACACTTTTCAAAATATTTTAATTTTTAATAAGTACAATTCAGAAAATAATTATTAAGTTCGATGACACTTTAATCTTAATAGATACTTATACTACTTTCATAAAAGATAATATTAAGCTTTGGCTTAAAGTTATGATTCTGTTGTTTCTTAAATCTCTTATAAAATAGCGTACTGGCTGACATACTGACTGACATATTAGCCAAACAAAACACGAATATTAATTACTCCATATGTAATCATTGAAGTAGATAACTTTTTACTTTTGTTTTCTAATGTGTTTAATTGTTTCTTAAGAGCAATCGCGAGCGATTATAATTTGCTGACGCATCATGAGTGCGGTACTAATATAACATTAATAATGGCCGATCTCTCCAAGAAGTAAAAGTGCTGGGTATTATCAATGTTTCGAGCGACCCAGTTCTATTGGCGTGCCGAGCAAAAACATCGAACCGACTCCAAATAAAAGGTGCGAAAATCGAAACGAAATAGATATGTACTAGTTGCGATCATGCTAATGTCGTCGTGTTGGAATTCTGTGCTCTTCATAAAGCTCTATTGTGTCTTTTCTCTTTTTAAAATGTAGTTTCTTACTACTTTTATTGAATTCAGTTGAAAAATTTCTAATTTTATCTTCTAATTTAATTTTTTTAATAAGTCTTCTAATTTTATCAATATTATTTTTTGTTTGTATAGTAATTTTTATATCCATTTCTATAGATTTTAATAATAAAAAACAGAATATATATTATTCTACCAAATACTTACCCATCGATATTTTTAAAATAACAAATAACACATAAAAAATTTTGGACAAAAATCATGTATTTAGAAGAATCTCTTTATTTACTTCCTGAAATGTTCAATGGTTATTTGCAGTTCAAAATTTTGTTATCCTTTTACTTAACATGAATTTAGATTTAGCGAGTGTATCTCGGCCTCAATATGAATGTCATATAATTAAATATACAATTAGCACCGTAGTAGTAGTTACACTTTGCAAACACTCTTTAACTTTATAGTATTTGTATAATGTTGTAAAGTATGTGAAGTGTGTGTGTAAGTAAAGGCTAAAGATCAGCTAACTATAGCTCAAGAGCTAGGTTTCAATGAAAATTTTACTTGAGACTATTGGACAAAGGCTTTCTCTTCTTAATTTTTCAGTGTTCTCGATTGGCGAAAGTCTTCTAGTCATATCAAAAGTCGTTACTGTCACGTAATGGCTTACGGAGTCTACCAATTTCAGAATCGACGTAAAACACACGGCCATAGATTCACCTGAAGTTGATTGCACTTCGCATCTGTCTCAATATAAAAATTCTTGTGATAACTTGTATTATAACGAAACTGTGGAGAGGATACTTCAGATAAAGATAATTATAATTGAAATTATTTCGTGGTAACTGAAAAGTGCAATCCTATACGGTTTACATGAGATAACCATGAATAAATTCTAAATATGTAAATTATAATGCCATATACATATTGTTGAGAAGCTCGACCGTTGGTGTAGAGGTTCAAAGGCTTTGGTTTCGATAGTAAAAACTATGCAACCTTTTACATGGCTGATCCTTGAAAGGTTAGTACACAGTTTGATATCTCACCGTGCCTCAGAAAGTAATTTAAGTCATTGGTTCTTAGTTATAGAAACCCGGCTGATAGCACTAGTAGTGGTAGGCAATTGATGAAAAATTTTGTTTAAATTGTTACATTAATTTAAACGTTTTATAATGAAAGCATTGCTTTGTTCAAATATCGTAATACGAATATCGAACATATTCTAAAAAAACACCAAAATAGATGACACTTATCTCTAGTAATTGGTAACCCGCATTGCCATGGCCCTTTTTAATTACCTAAGACATCGTGTCTTGGGCACCGATTGCTGAAAATCGAATCGAAGTCGTATCCTAATTCATTTAATGATAACATTAACACAATAACCCACATTATTTCTCTATCATTCGGAAAATTGTTCCCATGGCACAGTTCAATATACTTAACACATCCGAACGACCACGCGCGGGCGCAATGTTTGCATTCGCGTTTGTGGTGACATTTCACGAGCAAATAGTTGACATGAGTCGAGTTGTGGTCACCGTCAACTAGATCTAGAACGAAAAATATTTGAAGTGAAATCTCATTGAAAATTTGTAAAATTTGTAGTTGTATAAGTTACCTATGTATTTTTAACTATATATAATTTACTTAGTAGTAGACAGCCGGTTGTAGTTCGATTCTATTATAACAGTAAATCAGGCCAAATTACAGTTCTTTATTATATTGGTGTCAATGTTTAAATAATATAGATAAATTATTTGGATATGAATCTTTATGAGATCACACATACTGTTTTGGAGACAGGAAACTTTTCCTTTCCATAAAATTATCACTCAATACAATGTTTATCAACATAATGATACGTTCCGTGTAGGCGCGCCATGCGCCAACGTTCATTACAGCGTACAAAGAGTTTTTTCTCAGTGCTACCATCAGTACTCAGAATCTAGTAATTGAATCTTACCAAATAAAAATAGATTGAGATGCCGTGTGCAATGTAATTTAAGATTTTCATCGCAGAGATAATGAGTAGCAATGCGAATCAACATTAACTTTCGCTGGCGATGACGTACGGCTCACCATTGGCCTTAAATCCTCCTTTAGGAAACCGCAGGAAGTACCTAATAATGTAAAGGTTGACTATAGTTTATACTTTTCATTGTACGTGAAGTCATCAGCGTTGATAAGTTTCTCAGTTCAATTACCAGAACACTTTTCAATGCTTAGGTAGTTGAAAAATTACCTAAGCTTTACTTAAAAAATGTTTATTTACTTCAAAGACTTGTGTATCTATTTAAACGTATATAAGTTTCACTTTCTGAAGGTCGTCCTACCATGAGAGAAACACAAGAGGACTGAGGAATTTTCTCATAATACTGAAAAATTGTAGAATTTTGAATCAAACACAGCAATCTAACTTAATCGAATAATAATTCTTCAATGTAGTGAGTTGTGTGATTACGTTGTTGTTTTTGGTTAAGTATACAGACACTGTTAGTAACTATATGTAATCAGAGAGAGTGAAGAAATTCCTTTACTCGTCTAGGAGAATCAGCCATGCTTATTATTATTGTTTCTCACGGCTCCTGACATTACTTCTGGTTATCGTCGATATGGTGTTTAGGTTAGGAACTATTCCAGGGCTCTCGTGAGTTCTAACATTTAGAAATAAGTTTAATTGTTATTATTTATCGTTATTACGTTTGGTACATTCGTAAATTAAGCGTAAAAATAGTTTAATAAATTCCATATTTAAAACTAAAAAATTTGGCATGCGCTCATTATTCAATACCAGTACCCTTACTATATAAACTGATTCAACTTTATGTACTTATAAAAGCGTCATGGGATTTGGTGTATCTAATGGAAAGTGGCCGTAAAAAAATCCTATGTTCGTTGATGCATTCCTGCTTCTGCATAATGCGATAAAAATTAAACGCTATATCCAACTATACCTTTTATTTGTTAAGCGAATTTAGTTAATTGGCCCTAAGCAACATATTATAAAACATGAACTAAAATTATCCCTAGTTTGAAATAAAGGTTGTCTCATATATTTAATAGAGGTAGATAGAATTTAAAAACAGGACTAACTTAAATCAAAGTCTTATAACCGTCTCTGAGGCTTTTATTTTTTTTACGAGGAGGAATCCATTTACGGACCTACCCGCCACTGGCTAAGCGACAGGCGTGTGTGGGGCTCACTTAGTACCTCAATAGAGCGGCACTGAGAATACCCACAAAAACTCCCCGGTAACTCCATTGCCCTTCTCGGGGGTAACCTGGGTTCTGCACGAGCAATTCACTAGTACCTTCTCTGAGGCCTAGTGGTTGAGACCACTTATTTTAAATCTGGACGATGGGGGTTATAATCCCAGTTAGGGCAAGGGCTTTTTCTATGTATCCCTGGCCAGCTACCCTCCATCTTACCTTTTTTTTTGTCGAGGAGGAATTCAGATCTGGACAAGTTCCACACACACCCGGTACTTAGCCAGTGGAAGAAGTTGCCTATTGCCTGATAGCAACGCTGGGAATACCCACTAAAAATCCCCGGTAACTCCGCTGCCCTTAACGGGAGAGTCCTGGGTTCTGCCACAGCAATTCCCCAGACCACTCTCAGGCACCCACCATCTTTTTTAAGTCTACCGCAACAACAATAATGTCAACAGCATTGTTGTGTTCCGGAGGAAGTTAGAGGTAAGATTTCTATTGACAAATTCAGATATAGTTTCCATCCTTATCATTACTTGCCATCAGGTGAGATGAAGACGCCAAGAACTTCCACGTTTTGAAAAAACATAGCCACCTTTTTAAAGTGCGAGGTACGTGGAAAATATTAACTAGTTTCTATAATACTTTTATTTCGTTTATCATCTGGGTTAGTTAATAAGCCGTGCACTTCGACTTTTTAAAAGGTAGTATTGTTTGATTAGTTTATGGATTTCTTATGTATATTTGGTGTTTTTCTTATTAGATTATGAATAGCGTTATACTTTGTCGCGCATGAAAATGCATAAATGGTAGATTTTGTGGCTTGATAACCGTGAAATTAATAAGACACAACTTTTTACAAAGTCAAAGAGGTGCGTAAATTTTAAAGCAGGATTAATTAGAACGGACTAGTATTTTTAAAATTTCAAGGTCTGTAAAATGACATAATACAATTTTAAATGTTCTCATTTACCAGTTCAATTTATTTATTTTTACAGTAGTAGCACGTCTCACCGCTCGTGTTGTGACTGTGGAGTAATAACTCAATCTCATTCAACTTTTTGTGACTATTTATCGAGCATATACGTTTTTTGTACGTATCTCCATTGAATTACCGCCACATTCGCTTAATTACTTTTCGCCATAACTTTAACCTCACCAGCATTTCATACGCGTCTTAAGAAAGCAAATAGTTTCCCACATAAAGCGTAGGTACTCTTGTTCCGCATTCATATAATTTACTCGTTCACATGGCAGGACCATGTGTGAAGACTGCTGGTGCCAAGAAACGCAACCGCAATATTCTATGGCGTTACGTGCGGTAACTCTACTCTGATCTTATAATACAATGTTATAAGACTCAATTTAAAGCAATTTACAAAGAACTTCATTCACTTCGTTTCAGTCCATTGAACTAATTTCTTTCATTTGTCTTTACATGAATATGTATTAACACATTCACTTGTTTCAAAAATCTCTTCATGTTGCTATGCAAAGGCAGAACTAACTTGTACTGAAATCAATACACGATTTTCCTTTAAAGTTCAAGAATTTGCGGTGAAGGTTTTCTAAGGTCGGCGATACGGCTATTGTGTTGTTAAGGTGCGCTCTCGTGTCAATGTTGCCGGTATCCATGGCCTACCCCGGTGCCATTTGGGGTTCCGTTGTGTCGCCTTCGCCTTCGGTTTGATAGCTTACGCTAGCAAATTGCAACGTGCAGCTCCGGGCACTTTATTGAAAATTCTATCTATCTGTTACGGTGAGAAGGAATTTTCACTGTCCGGAATTTACCCCTTGCGTCTGCGCATTAGGGTCGGTAGTCGAGTGACTCAAGCGCCGGTAGTGTCCGTTATACGGCGTCAGGTTACGGTCACGTCTATATAAGACCGCGGCGTCTTCTTCACCATTTCATTCGGTTTGAGACGTGCGGCCCGTGTGCCTTGTCTCCATACGTGCTGCACCATATATCCGCGTCGGTGTCGAGCACTATCCGTTCGTTACCGATAGCTACCATTCGTTCGTTCGGGACTAGTGCTCGCTTCATTCTTACCCCCGGGACACAGTTACAGTTTCGTGTGATTTATTGAACATTATTTCGTGAAATCGAAGACAGTGAGGCAGGTTGCTACACTCAGGTATATTTTGTTTCTATACGTTTATTATCTCTTAATTTATGTAAGGTATTAGTATAAATACTCAATCCCATATAATTACCATGGAATAAATACCATGAAGGTACGTAAATAATATTGATTTTAAAGACGGCAAATATAACAAATTTTTTAGATTAACTTAGGTAAAGAATAGTACCTCATGTCTAACGGCCCATAAAAAGTAATTCCAATTAAACTATTACCTAAAAGAGTGAAATTCACATGAATTATAAATTCGAAGAAATTTGTTTTCTATGACCACAATCAAGTTTATTATATTTATAGAGTTAGTAATGAACTAAAGTTTTGTATACTCAATTTGTGTGCCATAGATATATAATTTAAAGATTAAAAAGTCTTTTTTTAAGCTTAATATAATATATTCTTTTAACCTTGTGAAGTTTACCAGCATATCTGTTACCTACTGATATAAAAGTGCTACATAGATTAATTAATTAAAAATAGGCTGTTATAATGTAAAGAGGCCTTTTATACTAGCTCTAGAGCCCTAGAGATCATTAAAGTAGCAAACCTTCCAAATTATTGATTAAATAATTAAATTTGATCACAATCGTAAATGCTAACTTAGGTTTTAGATTCGTAGGAAAGAAATCAGTGGACTTTAATTAGGTAATGATAGTAAAATGGAAAAGGATTTTCATAATTTATTACTATTTTAGATATTAGTTAATCCCAGGTTCAGTGTCAAACTCTACAATTTTAGTGATATAATTTATGGCCCTAATTTTTATTATAGTCGGCGCAGGGCTAACGTATTTCATAAATAAAAATACAATATCATCATTTAAATCACACATAAATTTTATTTTGTGATTCTAGGTCTAAAGTAACCTTAAAGGCAATAAAAGATTATTTGTTGAGTAATATAATTATATTTGTACTATCACACCTATTAATCATAATAAAGAGCTTGTGTTATAGATACTATATCTAGTATCATAATACTAATATAATAGTATTATGTATATAAACATCAGAAATACACTAAATTAACATACCAATATTCATGACTTACTCTTCATACAAATCTGCCCCTTCCGGGAATCTGACCTGGAGTCTCTGGTTGGCTGGCAGACAGGGGTCCTCACGACCAAATAGCCGTCAAAGTTGCCGTTAATTATATAATACTTGAAGTTAATTTGATGACACTGTAGTATTAATAAAAATTTCAAAACGTAATGCCAATTGACAAATTTGATCTTTACGACATATAAATTCTACATGAAAAAAAGTAAAAATGATAAATTGAACTCACGGCTAAAGCTGTACGCAATTTCTAAATTACGTAGATAAGTACCGATTTTGAGCTCTTATTCGCACCACTTTAGGTGTTCAGGGTTGTCACCATCGAAGAAAGTCAATGAAATGAAACAGTTAATATAATAAAATAAATAGTTATAAGCTGCAGATTAGATAAGCACTAAGCAACATATCGCAGTATAGCGGTGCCGCATGACTTAGAATTTGAAGTCACATTGTCAAATTAAGTTAACTCTGTACTTTATCTAAATTTCTCCATTTATTTATAATAAATTTGTGCAAATCGATTCTAATCCAAATAGTAATACCTGTTTTCCAAATGTACGTTTTGATTACAAAAACATTAACATTTAAACAGTTAAGTAGTAGCCAATTTTTATGAATTCGCAATCAGAAAGCAATTCAAAGTTTTCGAGAAAGTTTGTAAAAGGTTTTTGGTAATTATTGTTAAGTGGAGATCCGAACTAAAACTGTTAATTACTTCAGTGCAGTTAAATTTTACATTTTTAAGTTTTATATTTTTTGTAACATTTTTGGCAAATCATACGTAGTCAATAAATTTTTTTTTAACAGTAGAACAATTATAGCTGGTGCTTAATTTAATTATAGTCTTTGATTCGCTCTTTGCAGAAGTTAACTTTGGATCAGAATAATATAAAAGAATTTTTGTAATAGTCTTTGGACACGATATACCAACCCACAAAACTGCTTTATTTTAATTTTAAAAAATCAACCTTTTTCCATATATTCATGATAAGTAATTTAGTTCAAATTATAATTTGACAGCAGCTATATAGCTATATAGGCAATCGTTGCACTAAATAAACTATCTGCCATGTCGTAAAAAAAATATTGGAAAAAGTTCGTGTGTCTATGACATCCCTATATTCGCATCCCGCTTGCAGCGCACAAACGCACGCTATTGGTATGAAGATGGTAAAATGATTACCGTCATTAGTAGCGATTTATAAGAAGACGGTCCTCGTATTACATGCACTTGCGTGAGATACAGGGGACTATTGTTTTTGTTGGTGAATTGACTTCAGAGTGCATTGGGAATATTAGAACTGGGTGCCATTTAATCCGCAGAATTTCCATGAGCGTTGAGTTATTCAATAACGTTTATTATTATTAACCTCATCTAATAAGAATTTCCGTTGCTTTTCTGTGGCATATGCATAATCAGCGCCTGGTAGTTTGTTGATATTTGATTTAGGTTCGTGGAAATTAGAAATATCTTTTGTTTTGTATTTTTATTTCTACTGGGTAAATAACTAAATTGAAGACTACAAATCTAGTTGCGGGAGACTGGAACTAACTTGCTTCTGTATCTGACTTATATTTATCGTGCAATGTTCTAAGACTCGTTCGGAACAGGTTGCAGCCCTCGCTGCAGGATGCACGCTATAAATAAAATAATAACTGAGGCTTTCTAACGTCTTGCTTCAGGCACAACCTCCGTATATAAAAGCTATTATTCTCTTTAAATAAATGAGGATACTAGAACTTCATTTTATAGCAAATCTTTGCAGTCTTAAAAAAATAATTCATTATGCTAAAGAGTTAAAAAGTTTTAATTACTTTCTAGTCAAACCATGCAACACAAGTCATATAAGAGAATAGTTTATTCATAATTTTATTTTATATGTTTTATGGGTTTATTAACAAACTATAAAATTGTACCCATTTTGAATATTAATGTAATGTAATCTATTTTCGTTGTTTGTTCGCTACATTGCTGTTGCTTAAATGCCCAATTTAAGGGGCGGGACTCACACCCAAAAAGCTTCCGTTGCACGTTACGCCCACTTTATAATTATATTGGCCCGCGATATACTGGTAATTGGTAAGTATTTTTTAATCTATTATACTACATAGAGTCAAGCTTAAATACTTTTATTACGTATTTAATAAAGTTCAAAGTCCTTACTACACAGTGGATTTCTTGAGTAAGCTTGATAAATAGCAGATACGTTAACAGATACGTTGAGGAAATTAATAATAATAATATTATTTATTTATGGTTCCATTGGGGTTTTCTGCATATTGCATAAACGGACAGCTAATCATATCACAAAAAAGCCATTCCCATAACTTGTCTTGAATTTAAAAGTGAAGATGGATGAGTATAAAAACATTATTGATCAATGACCCGTCAGCTTACGTCGTAAGGTATTACAGCAAAAAATATCTATGATAAAATCGTATGCGTGGGCGCAACTAGTTGATAGTTTTTGCGGCGTGTGCCGGCCGACCTTGACCGACCCGAATCATTGATCTTTTGGTCTAGTTATTAACATATTGGTTACATATGACGTATTTATGGAGTTTCGTAGACACAAAAAGTGTGTTTTCCTGACCGGGAAAGGCACAGACTCCAAAAAGTAAGTACGACCGTAAGTCCAAATATATAATTTTTCCTAATTATGCGCGAGAATGTACATTATCATTATTTAACAGTTATTTCTACTTTCTAAATCAGTGCAATAAATATGATAATGTTATGGAATCATGTCAACCAAATAAACCGCAATTTTATATTTTTTAGGGTAACTAGAGCAAATTATGAATTTTATTGTGTTTATAAGATTCCAATAGTAGTATCTAGAGAAACATATTGATATTAAAATAATATTTAAGACTGTAGAAATTAGTTTGTAGTTTATTTTTAATATTTTGTTTAGTACCGTACAAAAACAAAGAGTACCTAAATACATACGAAACAGTTTTTTACTGCCGTTATTTATGCTACTTAAATTTGATCTTTGACATACTCCAAGTGGAGCTGAGAAAAAGGTTGTTTTAATAATTGATTGCAATAAAAAATAATTGATTATTTTTTGTATGATTATGCTATGTAAGTTCAACTCCAGTCAAAATACTCATGACAAGATTACAAATCTCTTAGATAAACGGTCTTAATGTTAGCCGATATCTTATACACATAACGACTATTAGAAACACTGTTACAATGTTAATATAGTTTAAAATTGTACGTTTTTGTAGATAATTATGTGTAATTTTAAAAGATGAATGAGTTTATGGCAAAGATCTTATCTATCAAGGCGTTTGATTGATTTATTTTAACACAAATTGTTATTGTTTCTACCTCGGAAAGTAAATCATAGTATTAAAATAATTTTTCAGCTTTTACACTTGAATTAATTTTGATATTATTGCTACCTTATGAGATAATTTAGGATCATCAATAGCCTACGTACATCTCACAGCTGGGCACAAGGCTTCATACATGGAAGAAACACATGAAGGGTTTTGGGTCATACCAGCACCACAATGCTGGGCCAATGCGGGTTGGTGGGGAAAGTGGTTGACTAAACAACCGAGACCAACGGTTAAGCGTTCCTTATAAATATGAACATGTGTTATATTAATGGAACTTGGTTGTACATATATTTATGTAGGTTTGTTTTTCATTTATTAAAATCACATTCATATTTAGAATATATTTTAGTTATTACAAATTCTACACTGATGGTACATGTGGTTACTAAAGAAGTTTAAGGCAAGCTTATGTTAAAATGTGTATGAGTGCCCATTTGTATGTGTGTGTGTGCTTGTTAGTCACGAATTGTGTATGTTTATGTTTTGTATGTATCTATGTGATATCTATGTTATTAATACGTGTTAATCCAAAAGCAAATTATTTTAAAAACAGATAATAAAATTTTGTGAATTCTATTATAAAAATATGAATAGTAATTTGTATACAATTACGTTACCCGTTAACCATAAAGCATTTTCTTAATGATACTTACTATGGGCTAGATAAAGGGTGGGAATGTAATACCATTATTATTGTTATTAGGTACATAAAGAAACGATCACTTTTGTGCAGGAACTAATGGTGAAGAAGAGCTACCGTGGAGCTTTACCCATCAAAGTCGATTTCTAAATACAGTCAGAGACATAATGTAGCAGCACATCGATGTAATTGCGGCATGCACTGTGCACGTACAAGGCCCATACTTTCCCCCGACCCAGTGGCCTCTCTACGACCCACAACCGACTCACAATTCCGTAATGTCTCGCGTTTTATTCGAGATTTGCCGTGCGTCATTACACTTCGAACAGTTATATCTAATAACACATCACTATTATACGATTGTCCACTCGATTCTTTGAGTAATCGATATTAAGTAGCGCGCTGTCGCCTACTTTGAGATTTGTAGAATGTAGGAAAACATTAATAGTTGTGTGTCGTTATACGACATTTTGTGATTCTGTATATTATAGTCATCTAAGACAATAAATTTTCTTTACTCGTGATGTTTCTAAGTCTGATCCAAGACAGACCAGGCAAACGTTGTTTTGAAATATTAATAAAATTCTGAAAACCCTTATCACCTACGAATTATCACCTAATTGCACCTTTTCATGTATTCTTTGACCTACCAAATATACACAAAAAATTACATAAAAATCGGTCAAGCCTTTTTGGAGGATTTCTATAACAAACACACGAAAACATAAAACACTATGACACGTGATTTTTATATAATAGAAAATAATTATAATTTATTGGATTAAAACTTTGTTTTTATCTTTTAAGCTATCGCCCTTAATTGGTAAAAAGGTTGCGTGTCCATAACCCGTTCTAGAACACGTCTTTATTTATTCTAAATATTTTCTATATTACAATAGAACTTAAAGAAAAAAATATCTCTTTGTAAAATGTTGTAAAGCGAGTAAAAATGTAGGGTTGTGTCAAAAGTAGGTAAATTAAATTGTTAATGATCTCAGGAGAGCCAGTATTACGCAAACAAGACACCAGACGTACTAATGTGGTAAGGTAAGGATACTCGCACGTTGGTTTGATTGTTATTTTACGCGGGCTGCACACGTAGAAAATAGTTGTTTAGTAAATACCATAAATATGAACAACTTAATTTAGTTTCAATCGTACCCTTCAAAATTCTGAATATGAATTTAAATGTTAACAAGCGTGATTAGGTGTTAAGATATTAGCACATTCAAAGGTGGCGCTGAACTAAGTTCTTGGTTTCTATTGTTATAATAAAATAAAACTTCTATTTTGTGTTTGTTGCTAGGTGAAGTTTGCTAAGCAACACATCACTGAAAAGTAAATGTTTTAAACATAAGAGCTTCACGCATTTACATTTCACGCCTATTATCTACTTCGCTACATGATAACTATGTATTAGGTTTATTACTATTTAAGGCACACAACTTCAATAAAAGTAGAAAATATAAAGAGAACTCAAACAATATTATTTAAATTTGAGCAACATATTCACACTCTAAAAAGTCGACAAGAAAAAGTAAATAATGTTTCCTTTGGTTAATAGGTGGAGAAGAAGCTTTTATACAAATACCCAACTTTTTATGGAAATAATGCTTACATAACTTTTCAAGAAGTGCTAACTATCATTTGATTATTTATCTGGATAACTTAACTGACTTTCCTTACATTCCCCAGTAGTCTAATCTAAGTCAAAACTGTTCACAACTTTCAATCGAATCGAATATTTCAATATCATTGACACTATTTACTTGTTTTATAGTCATAACGATTATTCATGTTGAAAACATGGGAAGGTTATGCAGTCTCTATTAGACAAGGAACTGATATTTGTGCTTTATACATCTTTGAATTCGTCAGGTTGATAACTATAGACAATCACTGAATTCAAACCCGTTCATCGATCCCACTCACTGTCAAGTTTAACCTAACGTTTAATCGAATTAATTGTTTAAAAAAAGATAACTCTTCTTGTTCCATTTTGCAGAACAATGGAACTTGTGAGTAGTGACCTGCAATTATATTTTATTCTATTCGGAGAAAAATATAGACAGGAATGGATTCTTACACTGGTATATCATTGAAAATATAAAAGTTATACTATGTAAAAATTTTGATATATGTTCATAGTGCCTATATAGTGGATGCTTGTTTTAATAAATTATTGACTGCAGCTTCGTCAACCTGAAACGTAAACGCAATGTCACGTGCATCCCAGCCAAGCGCCATCGCACGTACAGTTACATTTTTCACATTCCTCTCCAGTCATTTGCTGACTGTCAAACTAGTAAACATTCGTAGGCGTGTCCTTCACGCAAACTTTTTCCTTAAAATCAGTCTTACTGGGTTCGATAACGGTTGTTTCATTTGACAAAAAGACACAAATGTAACTTTCACTGACAACTCGGATCACGTAGTCTGGTGGAAGAAGCATTAGTGGTGTATTGTTGGGTATAATGGATTCACCACAGCTGCGCCGGCGCAGCGCGTGCTGGCAGGCGCTCAACGCGAGCGCGCGGCCGTCCGCCGCGACCCACTCAACAGATGAATAAACGAGAAAGTGCACGCTATGCGGCGGATGCTTTACGTCCGGAGCTGGTGAACTAATAATTGACAACGTTACAATTTGTTATTGCGACCTAAAAAGTAATTATAGAGTCGCACTCTCACAATGGTAAAAACCATTTCGTACGTGCTTGCTAGCCCAGCTGCCTACAGAATTATATTCGGCTTGCCATTAAGGTTAAGAATATTTCATTCATTGTCACGTTTCTCGACAGTGCCGAAGAAAATTAAAGTACATCTACAACTTCATTCTATAGAATGGTGTTATAGTGATAAATTTTAATATTAGTCTACAGAAACTATTTTATGTATTTAAAAAACTTTTTTAAACGAAGTAGTTGACTTCTGTTCAATTAAAAGACAGTCAATAACAATCGGGTGAATGATTTTTGCGTGCACTTCACTTGTAAGTGGAATAGTGTAACGCTCACATGCGAGTTACGAACGTCGGCGATGCGTGGCGCTTGGGAACCATGCCAACGTATCATTTTATGTTCATTTCAGGTAGCGTATAAGGTATAATATGCGGGGTCATTGGCGATCAATATCTCATATTTACACGTAAAAAAATATACATTTTAACACTCTATACTTTTACTGTACTGGATTCATTTTTGTAGCTGGGTTTTTTGATACCTAAGAAACTTTATTTTAAGTAGGAAACGTCAAGAATCATGACTTAAATTGATGTCTCCAGCTTAGGATTAATAAATCCTTGTTTTAAATCTGATGTATGATTTTCTAAACAAGACTTTCCCTGAGGGTTTTGTGGGGAATTGGGTGAAAGAAACCTGCGACCTTCGCATTGGCGGGCGTGTCGCCCACAGTTGGTGAAGCGCAACGGCCTAATGCTAACCGCAGCAGATACCCTAGACTCAGCTCCACTGCCCTTCACTTCCTGGAATGTGAGCTGCTCTTTATTTCTGGTTATCATGATAAATAAATAGGGAAGTTTAATGCGCAACTATTATAAACTCAATGATGTAGATTTCGTTAACATCCTGTAATTCGAGTTTTTTAAAACTACTTATTATATAAATAAAAAATTAAGTTAAGTTTTAATAAAAATATGACATTATACTTGCGTAGTAAATTATTTGAACATCTATAAAGAATACAAATATTTAAAAGAAGAGCAAATACAATGTTGACTAAAAATCTATATTCATAATCAACAATTTAAAAAAAAATTGTGGAGTGTTTATAAGAAAATGTAAAATAGATAGTTGTTGATGCAACAATAAAACATTATGTCAACAAGCTCATAATATATATATCCAAAAATCAATCACACTTTAAACACATCGAGCTTACAATACTACATATATTTAAAGCATTAACATTTATCGCTCTTGTCAGGCCCATTATATTACATGCTTTATGGTAATTCGATGACGTCGACGGACGTCGGAACGTATTGTCTGGTTTTCAATACAGAGGCATAGAGCGGTAGTACATGATCAGATAACAGTGATGTTATAATAGTAACAACACTGTATCAAGATGTAAATATACGAGCGAGCAGATATATTTGCTGTGGCTTTATCATTAAATGACTAAATGTTATTATTATAAGACTAATTTGTTTAACGGTAGTGTTGTTTTTAATATCACCACTATATACATTTTCTTTTATTATCAAAAACAAATTATGACATAAGTATTTATTGTATTAGCTCCGTTGTAATAGTATGCACAAATCAAAGAATCGCCAAGTCAATACGGTGTTTTTAGGTACTCTAATTCCTCATACAATAGATTTGTTTCAATTTTCACTTAGATATAAACAAAGTAGACATAACATAATATTACAAAATGCGGTCTATTCGCTAGAAGCGCTCTCTATTAAACTACTATACCACGTGCCTCTTGTAGGAAAAGCTATGCCCAGCTGTAGGACTTGTATATTCCGTTGATGTTAGTGGTGATCAATAAAGAATCTTTATTTGATGAAAGTTTTCATTTTTATTGCAAACTGTCTTTAACTGGATGTTTTAATTACACTTTCCATTCTTTAAATGAAATGGTCAGTATGTTAAACGAGCTACGAATGTTTGTGTGTTGAATATTAATATTCGAAGAATGTTTATAATTTAAATTAATTAAATTTAAATTATATACATTTTATATAATTTTGTAAATTATATAAGAAAAGATTTTTACATTACAAAATGTATGTAATGTATATGTACAATCTATTTACTATGCGTGTTCTCATGATATATCAATTGACCGTTCTCTTACTTACGCTTAGAACTCATTTGTAATCTTTTGTAAGGCAGTACGAAATTCGCGAAGAAATGTGCGATAAAGATGCATAAAATATTGAGTTTTTAAATTTACTAAAGGAAAAGTGAATTTTTTCGGCTTTGAGCGAACCTAGTACCATCTAGAAGCTTCTACGGCTTTATCATGTTCAGCAACTGTTTGCTGGGGTCTAGCCGACTAAACTAAAATAAATCTACTATTATATTTGTTTATTATTTTAATAATGATAATAGATTAAAAATGATATTGAAATAATAATTATAGTTTTTATTTAATTTTTTCTTCTGTCGGATATCACTATATGAGTTCTAATTTCAAACGAATATCAGAAATGTTTTAAAATATACTATTTTCAAATTGGACGAGTAAATTGGAATTCACCGTAAGTATATTAAACATATGTAATTCAAACCAAATCGATTGGATACTAAATTATGCTCCTTATCGTATCTAATAAATTAGTGTAACCGTGATGTGATTCACATGAATGGAAAACTGGCTTGTAAATTGAGCTATGGCATTTAAACATCATTTATTGGCTTCGAAAGGATCAGGATTATATCAACTTCGATATACAAATGATTATGTATACAAGTGCAAAATATTTATGAGATATTAAAACATGGTAGTTATACGCAAGAACTCACTTGGATCTGGGCGGAAATGCCTGCAGCTGCAGAACTAATGCGCCGTTTAATTATAACTACGTCCTTAATCCGGTTTTAAGTCAATGAAAAATTCAATATCTTTTGTTACTGATTTCTTACGATGCATTTTCCTTGGAAACCTACTTTATAATGATCATATCAAAAATAATAAATATTGAAAAAAATGATTTTTCTTATTTTCAATTTTTCAGTATAAAGTTAATTTATAGCTTTTTACATTCACAAATACCTTTAAATCCCATTAATAGTTAATATTGATATGTATTTAAATAAAACTTTTTTGATTTTGACTGATTATGATTTTTTAAATTTTAATTTGCAGTTGCATAATAACGATGTTGTTTATCATTATGTGACATTACGCGTCCCATTTCTTTGTGGTTGAGCCCCGAGAAAGTGGTTGGATCTGTAACGTACCTACTTTTGTTTTTTATTACGCAATAACTTCAAAGATGCCGTGCAATGGTTGAATCCTGGCTAACTCTTCAACCCTCTAAACAGTCTTAGTGGTTTTTCTTGCAGGAAACCTCTTTTTTTTGAAAATGTTATATATATATTTTTTAATTGTTATATAACTTGGAGATATATTGTGTATGTGCTTTAATACTGAGTTTGAAGCTTTTAACTTCATTGTTCGAAAGTTTTCGCTAAATTTTCATTCGGTAACTATATTCGGTACACTGAATATAATAAAAATAATATTTAAAAAAATACCATTCAAGCCGTAACAATAAAATCTCAACCATTAAAATCTCAACAATAATTAGGAGCTAGAAAATTAATTCGAAACTCTCTGAATGTTTTAGATGTGCATAAACCATTTTGTTATGGTTTTTGACATAATTAGGTATCTCTTTTCGTTACATATTTTTAAATTGGATAGGCGTATTTCAGGATTCTTGATACCAGCCTCTGCCGATTCAGAAGACAATGCTTGTATTATCCACGCTGTCAACGATCTTGAACTTCCGAGTAATCTGCGGCCATTACCCCCAAAGCTCCGAAGGCTTCGTAACATTCACGACACTTTCTATACTTTATAAAAAAATAACGATATGGCGGAAATTTATAGAAATTGCTCATAAAATTGGTACTCTCTAACTTTAGCTTATGTAGGTTACAGTTTACTCCAAAGTGATTGAAGTGATTAATGGTTTCTGATTATTTTTATTTTATAAAAAGCATAGCAAATGATTTCACACTGCTTGATGGTAAGCAGTAAGTAGTAGGTTCATTTTCTGATTGTTAATAATTACTATATACGTCCAAGTTAACTATAGATAGCTTTGTATTTTAATAGTCATTCATTGCAATTGTATCTAATTTTATATTTGTGAATATATATTTTACCATTTTATATCAATCATATTGTATAACTTACCAAACATATTAATTATGAAACTATTTAATCTAGGTACATAGTAAGCTCTCATTAAATTCAAGATTGAAGAATGTTATGAACGGAGTTAATGAAGTAAATTGCTAGGAAATCTTTTTCATACATTAGACTTCAACGCACGCCTTTCTATGAAACACCGGAAACCATATTCATAGCATTCAGTAGATAACATTACTGAATGCTATGAATATGGTTCTTTTATGATACGTAAATACGGCGTTTTAATAAATTTATTTTGTTTTATATTATGACTGCACATTTAATAATTATAATTATTACAACTACATTACATGTTTTGCAATATTTTTATAGATATATCTAGACACTTTTAATTTCTTAAATACCTAATTTTGATTGATAGTTTCATTGTAAAAACCAAAGACTAGTAGATATAAAATGTGGTAAATTACAGTGATCAAGAAGCGAATCAACGGAACAGTGAATACGAATCAAAATAAAAAAGGAACAAAATAATTGTGTTAAACCACTATAAAACACTATTGTGTACGTATCTATTTCTAATTTGTAATTATAGGCGTAAAATTCGATATAATAGCGTGTCGGGCCGTGTCGGTCGTCAAGTTGTTTGCGAAAAGAATTCTAACGGGCTAACTCCTAAATTGGTCTTCTGGCTCGAAGATAGTATCTGGGAATAAGCCCGTGATAATATTACAGTACACTGCAAACGGCTCATGGGCGGTATTTATGGGTAAGCTCGAACGCTTTACTGCTTATCTACGTGCGAAAAGTGGTTCTTGAACGGTTTGAAGTAAATCATTCCAGAATTATGGGAACTCTTAAAGTCAAAAACCTAACTTAACCACCATTCCCTTCATAAAGGAAATGTAATTATTCACTGTTGTGAATAAGAGAATAAACTGCAATATATAATTGTCTGAATAACCTATTATAATTTTAACTTTAGTCTGAATAAGCTATTACTCAAAAAAATGGTATGCACGTCGAGTTCATTTGATACTGTATGATATAGGATGGTATTATACATCAGATAAGAAATCACAGTAGATTAGTGTTATGAGCAAAATGGGATTCCTATTACAGTCTCAAGGGTGACCTATACCCTGCGGTCAAGTGATTTATAAATATTAGATACACATAATTATAATGAATGTTAACCTATTCTTTTGATTTCAACTTGCAAATCATTTCGGTCTGATTGTAATGCTATTATATTTGTACTATATTGTTGCTTGTTGAAATTATATCTTTTGAGGTGAAATCGAAATAAAGAAGATTTCTATTTCAAAACTATAGTAATTCAAAGATTTCATAACGTAATTAAATAGTAATGGTATGGTAAATGTAAATTGGGTGTCGATCGATATATCTTAACCATTTAAATTTTGCTAGTGAGAAACGAAAATATTTATCTAAGTACAAGTATCGCAAGCCATAAATTGTAGGATATGACAAGGAGCAACTTAAAAGACACCGTGGAGCGGAACACCAATATACGCACATTCTATTTACATTTTTACACAAGGCATTTACTAACCTGTATTTTGTGTAATAGGTGTTATATTTTATTTTCTGTCATCTTTTGTGCTTCGGTTTTTACTGTTGCTGGGAATTAATGATATAAAATCTTTATTGCCATAGTAACATTCTTAAACGTTTGGTGAGTCCTATAAACCTAGTAACACTTAATAAAAAAAGTCTATGATAGAAAGAGACCCCAAGAACCTCAATAAAAAGGGCTAAAAAGGTGTTATCTGTAAGCACGATCGTTGAATTTAAACGCCAGGGCCAGAGAAATCAAATATAAACAAAACAGTTAAGACGCCCCGCTACGCGTACTTTAACAATTTCTTAGAATATAATGTCTTTACTTTTATGGTAATTAATTTGTAAATCAACATTATTTATGAACAAGTATTTGAGGGAAACGTGATTAATCACAATGGAACTTAAATATGTTATATTCTTCATTGACTTTTCTTTTTTTGATATATTTACTCTTCCAAACGTGAAATACGTTTGGAAGAGTAAATATAACCAAATTAGACAAAAAACATGTCCTGACGCGGAAAATAATCCGTGACATCTCGTAATCCGCTGGACTTCTCTGACCACTGAACAACGAAGAACTTCGGAAAATGAAATTAGAATTTGTTACTAGTTTTTGCGAGTTTTCGTTTCACTCTAATATATACCTCACTTTGAAATCATTTAAATTTATGTTATTCTTTATTTATTAACACCAATAATACATAGCCTAAAATGCAATTTAAACAGAAAATATAAGCATAACCTATCCATACAACGAATAGTGTTTGTAAAATATTAATATTTTCAAGTTTGGATATTTTCATAGGAGTAAAAATTTGTTCACCAGTAGCCGTAAAATTGTGCAGTTCTTACGAAAATATTTTTTAAATATTGTATTTATCTGTGTAAAATTGCATTTATGAGAACAGTAAATCTCCCATATGCTGTAGTCAATTATTGAGCAACAAAGTGTTTTATTCCTCTATTGAAGCGCACTACGACTCTAAGCTATTTTTTATTTTCCATGGCTTGAATGCCAGCCTTTTAGACGTCGAACTTTATTTATTAGCTTACCTGGGTACTAACTTTTAAATTCTTTTTTTGCGTACGATTGAAAATATTTTGCATCTTAAACGGTCTAAAACTTTCCCACGATAACATCATTATAAAAACTGAACAATTTCCAGTGCATGCCTAAGTCTAACATATTATTTTTCATCTATCATCAGACTACATATAGTATATAGTATGGTGTATATAGTAGTTATATAATAATATTACGCGTAATATTTACTAATAGGTAATATCACCGAGATTGCCTTATATCGTTAAAAATGATGTACTTCCCTAAAATAAAATGCGAAGCGGAGACATTAACGTTCTTACCGCGACGTAACTGTATTATATGTTTATATGTGGTTTGTATGAAGATTTTATCATCCCGTAATCAACGCCGTTATGTGCACGTATATTTGTGTAATGTTAACTATTTAACATAGAAAATTCATGCGTCGTCTGCGGTCAGTAGTTCTGCTGGTTTTGGTGGTTTTGCAAAACACAAAGATTTATTTTGATTTGTAAGTATTAAGAAATTCCATACAGTCTCTTTCTAAATTTCAAATTCAAGTCGACAAATTTTATAAATTTGTTTAATGCGATGATTGAGTTCACCAGTAAATTCTTACCAGCGAAATAAATAAAATTAGGTTGTTCGTATCGCTTATTTCTTTACGATTTATGTAATATGAGTCTTTAAAAGGCTTCTTTATTAAGTGAACTCTTAAAACAAAATAAGGTCGTGTTACACTACATGTTATTAAATTTTTCCAAGCTCTTATAAATGTGAGCTCATCGCCAAACCGCATTGTGAACACCGCGGGAATATTTCTATTTAGATAACGGTAATGATAGTTATTGTTTTAATTGTATGTAAAATTAATTTAAAATTTTACGGTAATTTTAGTTGTATTTTAACCCAATTGTATTTGAACTTTGACTTTCTTTGAATAGTCATGTAGTTTGTATTCGAAGTATCCATACAAAAGTGCATTTCAAGCACGTAATCAATATGAGTACATTTGAGGTATTAGCTTTTTTTTTGTAAATTAATATTGTTATTTTAAATAGTAAAATATATAAATAATAATACATGAGCAATTGGTTCCTAGCACGGTTTTATATTAATTTTTATACAATTTTTAGACTATGTACACGTAGTTTTACATCATCAACAACAGCTTATATACGTCATAATGTTGAGCACTGGCTTTCCTACATGGAAGAAACACAGAAGGAGTTTGGGACAAAATACCATCACGCTGGCCCAAAGCGAGTGAAAGCGATTGCCGTAACAACCGGGATCAAAAGCCTAACGGAGTTCAAGATAACGAATTTTGATTCTCTCATCTAGGAACCAACCCTGGCGAAAGATGCTTTCTTTTCAATATAGAAACCAGAGCGTTCGAATCACTACGCCAACGAGCTCTTCGTGGTTTTACATCTTGACTATAAATTTGAAATAACTACTTTTGCCGTCTGTCATTCTAAATATGGCGTGGCAACTTGTGCAGCAGTTTTTTGTAATTATACAATTCTTGTAATTGCCGTAGGACCTGTCTATTTTACTTTTAGTTGTGGTCTTTTCAACGTACAAAAATCACAGGCATTTAAATTGAAAATAACGTTTTTCTAAGCAATAATCCAGTTCGTTCAAACAAAGTTCGTTTTCACGGATTAGACAATAAGCTAGGAAAGTATTTGGTAAATAGTGAGATGCTGTTGTTATAACTATTGATAGTCACGACTTTTGACAGTGTCATTGATCTTTACAATAGTATTATTCTCAAAGTTCTTAGATATGTACTTATTCCTTTTAGAGCTGAATCTTCATATCATTAATAACTTTTATCTAAGATTTCTTGGACTATTACTTTGAAATATTGGTGATAAAATATCAAATTTTTGGCTAAATTTAAAATTAGATGGTAATTTATCTATTGATATAAATAGTACCATTTAGTTAAAGTACATAAGTAATTTTTATTTGGTGAATCGTCTATCTTTAGGAGTGAAACATTAAAAATCTTTATTATTTCCAATCATTTATGCATATGTAAGTTTAATTAACAATATATTTTCTAAGAAATTACGATAATATTCTTACTTTAAAAACGTCACGGGCTCGTGCTGGCTGCAATGGCAAGTGGAAAATAAATGGTCTCATTAGCTCTGTTTATGTTACGCTTGATGGGTACAGCCGCATAGGAGTGGGTTTATAGTTTATGTCTATTCTGTCCAATCTCGAACGGTTGCTCAGACGTTTTTTATCATTTCCCATTATTTCGACCACGTTCTTTTCCATCGAAGTGAGATGTTAAAACTGTTACAATTTGAGTCAATTTAATATAGATATTTAATGAAGTGTTAGTTCTTATGTGGTTTCATTTTAAAATTAAGAAACTCAAAAAGTGTTGAATCGAAGATATGTATAGATATGATATGCTTAAATAATAATATTTTCATAACATTTTTTTATTCAAATAAAGAGATTTAAATAAAGGCCCGAAAAAATCGAATCGTATCGCATCTGTGGGTTTAGATGTTGATCAAAGGAATTTCTGTGTAGCATATTTGCTTCCTTGACGCATTTTTGTAGGTTCTCAAAGGTTATTAACCTACTTCCGTATGTGCATTAAGCTTTGAGTGTGACTTTGCATCCAAAATTTTGTCCACACGTTTACTTGCGTAATGTGACGCGAGTGGGTTAAAAGCTTTTACTTACCTTTTGTTAGTCTTCTATATTAAGCAGGCGCGGGCGAGTCCAAAGTAGGGATCCCACAAAGATAAGTGTCGATGAGTGAACTATATAGGCTGAATACCGCAATCCAGTCGCCCTGCGTTTAAAATCACTGCACAAGAATACTCGTCTTAAATATTTTTTTAGCGGTGCATTACACGTGCTTTTATGGGATATAACATTAATTTTCTCCAATTATTACTTTTGAGTAAACTACAGAAAATACCTTTGTAAACATGAGGATTTTTGCTTCCAGTCTGTTATGTTTTAGTATTATATACTTGATGCAAAAGAAAATTCATCTTTGATACAAGCACGAACAATACCAAGCTTGGGTTCCTAAGTTTCAGTATGGGCATTGTAGATTTCATTTAGACGATACTAATGCACGTTCCCTAAGTGGCTTAAGTAATAGACTAGACCAGGGAGAGCTGGAGGGCCGCGGGAGCCTACGAAAGAGCGGTCGGAATGTGCGCGCAAGGTCATTGCGCCCTGCGCGGTCATGCGCTCGCGCCCCGTCCCGCGCGCCGCACCCCGCACCCACCACCACATTGTCTAGTGATCAGCTGCGGATAAGGGGGAAGCGACCGCGCCGAAAGGCGATTGGAACCATTTCAATGCGAAACTACCTTTATTTTTCCATTTTGCCCGTTCGCTGTGCAAGCCGGCACAAACGCCTCCAGCAATATTGTTCCTAGCTCTAACGCTCTCTAAGCCAAGAAAAAGGCTCGGACCACCACTTTTATTACGTGAATTTTGGGCAGACTTTATTTTGACGTGACAGTTTCTTTGTGATTTCTATGCAGAAGTTATCTTACAAAGCATGTTGAAAATCATGTTTCGTGAATAGATTTTCTCACCACTAATTGGTTTTCAATTTTACCTTTTTCGATAACGATGTTCGAATAAAGAGCCACATAATAGTCTGGAGTTTTTGTCGTAAGTTCATTGTAAATTGCAGCTATCACGTATCTATTTTTAAATTTGCATACATATAAACAGTTTCTTTTACACTCTACCGCTATTTTGTTTTGGGGATTAGAATTTACAATCTCAATAAAATTAGAATTTACCGACCGACCATGTTATAAATAATCAAGAGCCAAGAGGGTTTTGCAAAAATTAGCAGTTTTTGACAAATATGACAATATTCGACTAATTTATTCTAAACCGTTTTATGTCCACAGACCACTACATATTTTAATATTCCATATTTTATATAGTATATGAAGATTAAAAATATGTATAAAGAAATTGAACTTTATTTTGATATTGTGTAGTTATTTGGTAGTACTTGTGAATAATGTTAGATATCAAAAATTATAAATAGGCAGAAAAATATATCATTTAGTTTTGTGGCACTAATAGAAATACGACCTTTCACAAACCTATTATCCTATATAAATCTATAGGCCTATAATCAATATGCCTAATAATAATTATATTGGCCAGATATTTCTCCCTTCAAACCAAAACAGTGAACTTATGACCGGAAGAATTATGGTGGTACCTTCGCAGACGAGTTCGCAAGTGGGTCTACCGCCAACTGAGTTATGAAAAATAGCCTAATATTAAGAAGGTATTAACATACATAATATTAAAATAAATACTATAAATGATAGGATAATCGTTTTTAAGTAAAAGTAGAAAATCATCTTGATACTTTAGAGTAGTAATTTCACTTGTCTTGATTAATGGGGTGTTAATAAGGCCTCATACCGCGGGTCCATGATGCTTCAACGGCGTCTTGTCATTATTCATACTAAGTGCTCAAGTATGTGAATTTTTACGAATGAGTTATATTGAGAGGAAGATGTTATATTTACGGTATACGTTTATATTTTAAGCATAAAATATTCGTACCATAATTATTTGATCTTCAAGTTTTATACTACTTTTCCTAAAATTACTAGGCTCATTCACAACAAAAATACGTCCAAAAGAGCAACTTACAAACCTAAAAAAGTAACCATGAAGTTATAATTGTCGTGGATTCTAAACGGAGCGTCAAGTCTAAGCCGACTTGGGTGTGTTCGGATTTTACGATGGTGAACGCAGCTTGAGAGCGACCGACGCGAGCGCACCGCGCATTTCCGGCAGTTCGAGTCGGGACGCCGTGCCGTGCAATCCTTTGTTATTTTTTAGACATTTTGATGAAAGTGTATTGATTAAACCTCTAAAGTGTATTTGATTTATTATTTCATTTATTATTTAATAATGGAAAACGAGCTGACGAGTAATGATCGCCCACACAACCCTTCTACATACTTAAGTTAATATTAATAAGATTCGTCTCATCAATTATAAGAAGTAATTGTTTCGTGGTCACTATATACCATAAATGTCCATAAAATGGAAATAGCAGTCATAATCCTGATTGCTGCTCTTATTTATAAAGGTTATAAAAACCTTCATCTGTTGACTCGTCAAAATATAAGTTTTGCGGCGATAGTAAAATATAGATCGAGTAGAAAGTTCTGTTTTTGTACGGCAGTGAATTCTTTGCAACAATTCACCGTCATATAAAGTTCCGGTTCACGTTTGCAGCAAATACTCATTTGCGACGTATAAACCTTTCTAATAGCTTAAAAGTTAACACTATTTAAATTTATTTTCTTTGTTTTTGCAGGAAATCCCTAAGTCACCAGGCAATTTTACATTGAACCCGGTAAGCCAAATTAATGAATTATTAAAAAGTACCTACTTTAAATAAATTATATAGAAATATTACTTTTCGTACCACCTTTTCAAAAATGACATATTCTATGTTAAGTAAATTCAATCTAAAGTTAGTGATTCTAAGCCTTTACAAGATAGGGAGAAAATGTTTTACTGAAATTCATTATCCCTAAGAATATAATATATTTGAATTTGGAATACCAAAATTACACATATGTTAATTAAAATTGTCTTAAACTGTAAAGTAAAAAAAATATATTTTTATTGACATTTTAGTGACTCCATAATTTAGAGAATATGTTATGAATATAGAAAAGTCACTAAAATTTAACAAAAAAGCTGTCAAATATTTTAAGTTGAAAGTAAAGAGATCGAGTGCATACAGGCAATGTATTTTTTTTCAAAATAGAAAAGTTTCGTGACTATTTTATGTTGTCAGACTTATTATTTTTAATTAATAAAATGTATTGTAATAAAATATATAAATACATGAATATATTGGGTATGTTGGTCTGCTCCCATGACATAAGACACTGCTTTTTACCTCATCGTAAATCAACTATTGAACATTTTTTACAGCAACATTAACCTCGCATGAGTTGCTCTTTCATGAGCTTTAAGTATTTAGGTTGCACACGATTCTGCTCGTGTGTTCCTAGTTTTACGTGTCTCTAATGGAATGTTCCTACTGTGTCCTATTGTCACAGACATATTACAAAGCACAAGATTCTATAGCACCTCCGTGGGACTCAGTTGAACTCTGCCTTTTTTTGTGTTGTCAAGCGTTCGACTTGCTAGCGAAACAAGATTGCATGGCTATAGATATTTTGCTAAGACCAGCTAAACAAGAGCTCTTTACCTTTTTGTACCCCATATTTTGTATCATAGATATTCGTTAAATGGTTTATCGGCCACGGAGACCAAAAAATCTAGCTCAATAGAACTAGTTTTTGTATTCTACGCGTATGATTTATTGTTATTTAATTTACACAGGTGAATCTTTGCTGTCATGGATTTTAAAGTGAAAGTTACCATAAGTAATAATATTTTATGCTGCACCCCAAATTATATTAGGTATCAGTGTTTTCGAAATTGTAAATAATTTATATTTACGATGGCATATTAAACTTAAATCACAAAACCGTAATTTTGCACAGGCTAAAAATAAAACAATACTATTGGTTAAATTTATCATTTATGATGTTGAATCGTTTCAATATAGAAACACAAAATCTACATAAGTTCAATAATCGCAAATTTTTACCTTGGTTTCTCTGCGATATTCCGATAAAACCGCAGGTGGAAGTGGAATATTTTAAATCGACCGTTTTGCTAACGATTTCTAGTTCTAGATATCTGGTTCTTAGATCTAAAATAGTCATCCGTCATAAAATAGCCTCCGTAGGTAATAATGAATGTCTATTGAGATGTAACACGCGAACTTCTGTAAGCATGAGTGACAGGTCTCGCCCACAACATGTTCTTTGCCAGAGGTACGGCAAATTTCTGTCTTCTAACGATCGATTCCTATGAAAATGTTTAGAGTGAAATTGCCATGTAATATCATATAATGGCCAATATCATAATTGACCACTATATCGGTAAATACGCTGCGTTTGAGATAATGCGTTCGATTTAGAAGAAAGATACAGTTATTGGCGCACTTTTTTAAGTAAAACTATACTATACTTTGTATACAACAATTTTTATAAAAATAAAATATGGCCCTTAGTTTTTATGAATTTAAATTTGTGGCCTCGCATATATTTTTCATCACGAATAATCATTAATCGTTCCTTTCTAACAACTTTATTAAACACATTATTTGTTTAATGCTCTGCAAGTAAATAATCGATGTGTGTCAGTATTCCCATGACCTACGACTTCATCATTCAAGTTTTATTAATTAAGGTATTTGGGTCGCTAGTGACCAAGATAAATACAAGATATAGTCATTAGAAATTAATATTCAAATATTTTTATAATATTGATTGGTTTATTAAGTTTCAATTATATCTATACTAACAAGGCTCAAATCGATATTATTTAATATAAAGTATTTACAGTATTAATTGATTATTTATTAATTTTATTACATAATGGCCGGTTACATTTTCTACCTACAGATAGCGATTACTTCACTATTACACAGTTTAGTTACCAATAAATCTATGTTTTTTTGTAAATAATAAAGTATGCTTGGAAATAAAACTTTAGCAAGCTTATTGATAGAATGCTGAAACGAAACAAATGGTAACCCTACTATGTGTAGTAGGGTTACCTTTATATACACACACACATACATTGCAACCTTGTCGAAATTATTATCGTATTTAATTAACTACTTTGCGTGTCAAGTCCCGTCTTTATTGTTTAGTTTTTTATCTTCAAAGAAGAAGTAGTACTATGCATGAGTGCAGGCTTTACAGTAGTCCACTATAAAACATTATCAGATTCCGTTCAAAATATCACGTCCATCACTTATGATAAAAAAAATTATTACATTAGTGTATACAACGTTGAAACAGGAGTACTATGGTTGAACTAGGATTATGGAATTTGTTTTTTATTTCACCTTAAGAATAATTACGCAAGCGTTAAGGATTTTTACCTATTTTGTAAATAAGTGTAGTTTTTACTTCTGAATAAATTGAGAGTAAAAGAAAGTTGAAAAGTATTTAGAGAAATATTTTTCAATAATAAATAGGGAATAATATTAGTTTAGCTTTATTAAAAGAATGTCTGCAATGACTAATGTATGCAATTGAAATTATATCATTATAAATTTCTTCATTCGCCGCGGCGGTTTGTAAAACGTATAGAGCTTCAATAAAATTTTATTCCATATATTTTCAGTACATTATTAGAAGGCTGATGTTAAAACGTACGTAGTTTTATGGCTTTGGGGCAGCTGTAGATGAAGGGTCCCAATTACTGTGATTGGGACACATCTTTTGCTTTATTTGTTTTCTATTGGCCATATCAGAATAAAATACATCTTTTATGTATATTATATGTATGGGATAAGTATATGCAACATCAAATTAGATGTGATATTATAGAAATGAGGTTTAATGTATGTGTCATGAATGACAAATAAATGATAATAATTCTAGATTTCGGTTTAGTGTTTCAGTTCGTTTAGAAGTGTTTGAAAAGAAATTTCATTATAAACCCCGTCAATGGTAATATTATTTTTATTTAAATAAGTAACAATTTAAAAAAAATTATAATACTAATAAGTGTTTTGACGTTTTAATGATAACAAAAGCGTGTTGTAGCATATCTACTAACTACTATTAAAGAAAAAAACTGTACATAGCAAATAACTACATGTCATTAGAAACCTTGCCGCCTTTTTGAATTCCTTAACTCCGGTAATCGCCATTAGACATTTATTACACTACATTATTATTTTACTGAGCGATAAAACATATTAGTAGTAAGCCCGCAATGAATATAACAATAAATATCAATTAAAATCCATTACGATTACCACAGGAGTGCCGTAATTATGGGGCTGCAAGACTGAGTTACTGACCTGTCCACCACCATGTTTTACTGTCGTGAAAAAATTATAAAAGAGCATGCTAAAGATAGAAGTATTTTTCTTTGATTTCGATTCTTTCTTTTTACATATTATGAATTAATTAATTTTAAATCGGTGACTGAGACGAGAATCTACAAGGCTGTGGATTCTTAAGAGTTACACACAGATAGGCACGCGAGCCTTTGTGTTACTGCACTATGTCTGGCTCTATATTTAAATGCAACACATGAAAATCTCTATTTACAATTAAACTGAGTATTGCCGATTCTTAACTGTAAGTGATTCTTTTTTTATTAATGACTGTCTGCGGACTCTTTGGTCCGCACATTTTTGTTCAGAAAATTAGTATGTTAATTCTCTTTTAATTTCTTCATGCTTTAGTTAATTTTACTTATAATTATTATTAGCTCTATTCAAATATTGTTATTTTTAATTTTGATATTATATAATATGAAAACTTATTTCTAAACTACAACTACAATTCTTAGGTAATATAATAACCAAAAAACAGTATGGAATTTAATTTAATTTGACCCTCGTTACATCAAATGCGTATTAATGTATAATAAAACATTTATTTGCACATGCTAAACCTTGTGGAAGGAAGACACGTGTGAAAGTAGAAACGAAAATTCACACGATTCGAACAGATGGCCCAGTTGGAACAGATAATTGGGTCAGGCGAGCAACCTGTCGAGCTCACACGCATTGTCTCGCGTCTGCGCCCGCGCCGCCTGCCGGGTACCGTTACCAAGCGGTCAAGTTCGGCCCATTGTGTGACGTACTCGCTTGTGACATACGCCTTCCAAATCTTACGATTATCATAGATTAATACAATCGATGGTATTTAAATGTACAGACGAATATATCATTCCTTAATATATGATGGTTATTTCACTGTAAAATAAAATTTTAATTCTGAGTAAGAGAAATGCGATCCTGTAAATTGCAAGGAGCGTTAAACATGTCAAGGTACGAGATTAGCTCGTTAGAGATGTCGTGATTTCAGTTACTCCGGGTATTAACTTACACTTCTACATAATCTAAGACAACAGAAGCGCGCAAATAAATTCGTTGCAAGCGGAGATTCCTTTGCAGATAGGCACTATTATTCACGTGGTCTGAGTTATAAGCTAGGCGAATAAGTACCTGGCCCTATGACCTGCCGGGTACATCAAAAGATTTTAATGCTAACCTAGGAATTCCATTTGTGTGGCATGCTATTTATCCGATCTTGTAATTTATATTATATGTAATTTATAACCAATGTAAATGGTTTATAACCATTTAAATTGGTTTTCTATATGATTGAGAGATTCATGTCCAACTGTCCCAATTATTTTACAGAGACTTTCTCTTCTACTTTCTTTCTATTTTACAGAACTTATTAAAGGATTCCGAATATGAATTGAAAACATAAAATCAATACAGAGTCACAACGCTTTGATTAAATGAACAATGTATAAAGTAAAAAAGAAATGTTTTACAAATAATTGATAATATCATCTACGAGAATTATTTCCAAAACTGAAATCCTGTGATTTTTCTGTATCAAAAGTATTTTTTGTCTTCCTTTTGTATTTGTCCATTTCAACAGTTTTCAAGTGAATCCGATGTGGACTTAGACCATTAATACTCTATTTTATTTTAGTATGTACCAGGTTTACGTTGCTAGTTCAAAAAGGATGATACAGAGTTATGCTCTCTTAACTTAAAGTTTCTTTAACACTTGCTCGCTGAGTACCAGTACGCTGTGCTACGTCACGGGCACTAATTAGAAGCATGATTTGACAAATGACTGAATTCGAACGAAAGGCGGACACTACTTTCTATTTTCATTAAAATAGTAACAGACATTTGTTTTGATATTTACACAGGGTGTAATTTGTTAACGCTGACTGACATCTGGGTTATTAGATTTCCACGTTTCCGCTCAAAAAATAAACATAAGACTAGTTTTCACTCAGTCATCATTGAGCTTATTCTACAATGATGACAAATTTTACAATGGTGTACAATATATTACAATGAAGTACAATAATAGACAATGATGTGCAATGATATACATTAAGATACAAAGAAACTGGAAGACAGCATGAGTTTGTGTCAAATTACTTTATGAGGTACACATAAGAAATTTTCAAGTATGCAGCATATTTATCACAATGATGCTAACCACTTCAAGATGAGTCATGCTCAAGGCTTTATTAGCTGAAGAGCTTACACCTTACTTAGTAGTAAAATACTAGCTGAATGTAACATGAACAATTTGATTGCTTCTTATAATAACTAGTTTCAACACGGTGATCTTGTAATTTCGCTGTAAAATATAGTGGGGCTTTTATGAGCTACCGTATTCATGTTTTATTTATTTATTCTTTGGTTTTATTGTGAGAATCTTTGATGACCCTTTCACACGTTATAATACGCAGCGGCCGACTAATAAGTGTTGCTAGCAGGAAATATTATGTGGTAATTCTAATAGACAATGCCTGTTTGATAATTGCATAGGCAATCGTATTAGAATGGTCGGTCACTAATCCATGGGCTGCATGGGAATCTATTGGATGGATTGTGAACTAATATGCTGGTGCGTCACACTTTAATGCGATGTAATTTTATATTGCATTTGAATGTATTCACGCACTATAATTAAGCCGTGTGAAATATAAGTACCTTGCTTACGAACAGAACATGGACACTATAACTATAAGTAACTAAACTAATATTATTATTTTTTGTCTTTTTTATAACTGAAATAACAAGTTTCTTTTTTGCTTTGATACAGGGGTGATATAAAAAGAGAATTAATTGTGATAGATAGTGATAGTGATGATAGTGTTCAAGAAAATCTTATAATAATAAAAATTGAAAATGGGATTAAATATCCCGGCCCGTAAATATACCGGGATTAAATATACGTCGACCTAGCTACTCGAAAACTGCACTTCCTTACACCTCTATTTCCGATAGCTTTTAATAGATGGTGGTAGACAAACGTAATGACTATAATACCTATTGAGCGCACCTATCGTTTGAAGTTTAAACCGTAGACCGATACAAAGTTCTTCGAGTCAACTGTATTCTATTAAACTATTTTGATTATGAAAACGTCAATAAATATTTCTTAAATGGAAGTTTACCATAAGTCTATACGGATTACTTTGCTGAATGGTGTGGTTGATTGGCTGTGCGAAATATATGCCAGTCTTATTGTCACTTAGAGTTAAACAAAACCCGATACGCAATGTCTCTACAAGGATTGTGTGCCCCAGGCAGCTAAAATCTGTAATCCCAAGATAAGCCGGGATACTTGAGCCCTTTGACAGATTTAACAGTACCAGTAGCACCCACCCCATAAATTTCCACTCCAACAGCTAAGAGAAGGGCTCGATCACCTTGATGCGAATTTTCTTTGCTAAACGCTTTTACTCGTCTAAGTTATATTAAAAAAGATATCACTAGTAAAGTAAAGTAACTAACTGTCGTTCATTAACAATTTTCTAAGCACATGTCGTGAAGTTTAAAACGTGCGCATGGATTTGCGCTCTTGCCGTCACCGTTAAATTGGACAATTTGTGTACGCACACGGTGGCTGCGCGCAGTCCCGCTGTGTGCCACGCTCCACGCACTGCTATGTAACCGTTACCGTCATTATGTGACATATGTATAGTCACACGAATTAATTGCTTTACCTTCAATGTCATGCTCCGAGTCTTATCACGTTTGCCCTAAACGGCTGCCTCACTTGTTCGCTTCTTACTTGTCTAAATTATCTACTTATCTTTACAAGTAATGACTATGTTGAAGCCTACTTATTAGATAATCATCTTAATTAATGGGTGAATAATGACGGAGATTAAACTTGTATCGATAATGCATGATGAGATAAATAATTTTATATTATAAGTATTCGTTTTTTAAATGTTATTAAAATAATAGATGATACGAATTGGTAATAATAATAATAATAATTCCCTAATATTGGCATAAAAAAATGCGAAGTGGGAATACAATATAAAAAAGCTTTTTAATAAACTGGATTGATTTAATTAATTATTAGTCGACGAATATGTTCTACAATACACATACAAGACAACCGTTGCAATAATATTTGGTGCAGCATTATTACCGTTACTTCTTTTAGTAAACGTTCTTTAAGCTATGGATTCGCGATGGAAACAAAAGCTTATAAAATGGCCACAATTGGAGCAAAGGTTCCGCTTGTGGGATATCTCGGGTAAGGCAGTGTGCAATAATGGAGTATAATGGGTGAAATAACTGTTTAACCTTCCGTTCTCTTAACATGTCCAGCCATGCAACGCGCGAATTTTTAAGAAAATATTCCCTTTGCTTTATCATTTAGAGAATTTGATGGTACTTATTCTTCTTTAAGAAATATCTTAGAATTTGAACATTCCGAGATACATTAAGAATTTTTTTTCTCCCTTGCTCTTTTGATTTTTACATTGGTTTCTATTTTCAAAAACATTTCAAAAGATAACTTTTGTTAAGTTTCTTCCGAATTAATTCAGCTTATTGAATATATTTTGGTTAAAACACTGTTCAATTATGTACATATTATTTCTCTCACTCATAAAAAAACATGTATTTTATACAGATGGCCCACTTCATGGCAAGTGGTAACCATCCCATTAGACATTAGAATAATAAAGAAATTACTTTGAGTTGATGTTGCGTTGATATTATTATATATCCTTTATTTCACACATATAAAAAACAAAAGCAAATTAAACAAGAAAAAGGTCGTCTTATATATAGTAAGAGATCAACCAACAATTAAAATCGAGACGTCATTTCCGTGAATATTTTAGTGTACAATTAAGTCCATATAATACTGTGTTAGATATTATTTATTTTAGTGTTATATATTTATTTATAGAATTATGAATATGAATATATAAATATATAAAACAAAAAGGTCAATAGGAAACAGTGTCACAAAAAAATTAAACGGTATTTGAATATATAAACTGTGGGGTAGTGTTCATATGAGTTTATTGAGAATCAAGAAAAAGGGATAGATTAAGATCGTTAGGTCTAAACTTGTTATTACCATAATCAACAACTTTATCATCATTATTATTCATCGATTCAGTTTATAAGTGTTTGGCAAGTCTAAATTATCACACCCGCAGTTCCGTTGAGTTGCTATGCGGTTCGTTGAAGTTCAGAAATTAACAAAGTATAGGCACTTCTTCCGACAGATTTTGAAACTCACGAAGTTTAATAGTTAAAAAATTAATCTCAACACTAACTTGAACGGCAAACGGTATCTTTACGCCGCAGTTATTCTGTGGGAACCCATGTTACAGTTTTAGATTTACATGAGAAATTTATAAAAGAAATATATAAACAATTTAAATACATTACTGCCGATAGCACGGTTAATTGGCTATGTTTATTTAACGCTTTACAGCCATTTGATATAAATTTAAACGGAAAGTTGGAATATTACAATTTTGGGTGTCGCTTTGAGAAAGCAAACTGAATTAAGGTAGCGGTAAGTAGTCAGTAATAATGTGCAATTTATTTAGTAACTATATCGGGCAATCACCACTTTCGGTCTTTGATTAGTTCTGTAAGAGCGAGCACGTCTCAGATAAGTAATTTAAATGCTTATTGATATTGTTAAACGAAGCATTAACTTTAAATTATAACAGTTTCAATGGTTAGACATACATATCAAAAGTAGAGAATTCTTACTTTCACGATTATAAGTTCATTTTGTTTGATGAATGAGCTGAGTGAAAGCGATATTGCAATGCAAAAAGTAAATGAAAATTCGTGTCACTGACTTTCCTATTTGCTCTGGCGATTCCTTGGTGCGATTTGGACCCTTATTAAGCTGATATAAATTTATTTGTCATGTTACTGTATACGTGACACTGTATAGCTCGAATATGCTTTTTTTATTGGTCCAAAATTTTCACAGAAATACATAGGTTCGTATAGGTCAGTTATTGGAAAGCTGTTATATAGATTAGTTTTATTTATGTAATAAAGCTTAATGAAATAACTTAGCATTTGTTTTCTTTAAAATTTCTCTGCTTCAATGTAGTTTATAGTCTGTATCGTAATTTTTCTTTTATTTACGTGATTATGTAAGAAGTGCATAAATATATATATATCACTTCAAATAAACATATATATAATTTTTCTATACATGCTATACTGCTATAGCCCAATAGTTTGTGCCGTCATATTTGTTATGTAATTCTCTGATATATGAAAAAAAAGCAAATTAGCTTTATAGTAGCAACTATAAAGTTAAATTGCTTATTTTTGGGATTCGATATTTTCGTGAACCATTAAATACTTAAAATATCTAACACATCTTAATCTTAAGAATTGCTAATTAAATATTGTTACTTAAATTAAGTTAACCTTTTTGTATCGGCAAGTTTAAGAATAGATATTTATTATAATATTATTAATTATGATAAACAGCATTTATGTGAATTAATTTACAAAAATAAATTGTAACTCCGAATTATATTCAACATTAATAACAACAATAAGGTTAAATATTTCGATTCCAAACGGCATATATTTTGAGTTGCTTCATAATTACAGCAATAAATCTTTTCTTACTAATTCGACCTGTCGTGAATATAAATAATAGTACCATCATCAGCACAGATATGATCGCATATAAACGTCATTGTTATCGACGATGACCGGCTTTCGTTTTTACTCATTGTCAATTGACAATGCCAAAGCGAGTGCGAGCGATGGTACCTCCCTAGGTACTTAGTATTTATAGTCTTTGTACAACTTTCTACGCTAATCCAATAACAGAGGAAAATTGAGTCAGACATTCTTAATAATTAGTATTTTTTTGAAGAAAATTTACAAAGAAAATTATTTTTAAAGATTTTTTAAATTCTTTATGCTTTCTTTACGTTTGAATGTTTTTTATTTGTATTAGAAACAGTATCAATTAAAGAACACCTATATAAAATCATTTTTATTGGTTGTTAGTAAAGATTATGGTTAGGCATTGCAGAAAAGAAAATTGTATAGTGAACAAAAACTGCTACTAATTCACTTGAGGGACAATATTGTGTAGCGTTAATTAATGTTAAACTAACATTGAAAATATAAAAAAGGAAATATATTTTATATTCATCATGCTTCCATTATACATTATTTATTTCTCTATAAACATAGCTACAAAGTGAAGCTTATATTTATGAAATTGATATACAATTACCTTGTTCCCTAGGGAGCTAAAAGACTTTTGCACCACGAGTTCTGTTCCCTACTTGATGTATTCATAGTAACAAGGTTAAGCTCATATTTATAATAATAAGTTTTTGTTTGTTGCAGTAGACGGATCCGCCGACATGAAGGGTGACACGCTGCGCTGGGCGCGGCTAGCGTTGGTCCTGTTGCAGTCTTCCTTCGTATTCAGTAAGTACATATTATTGATATGTAATTACATATTCTTTTAAAGGAAAAGTTTATTCTCGATTGACGGTTGTATCGTTTAATTCATTCTCTGGGAAAGTACCTACAACTGGGTAGTAATCGAAAATGTTATAAAAAATATAATCGTCAGTTTAAACCGATACTTTGTATTTTTTTTATTATATCTAATCCTAGAGCTAGGAGGAACCCTGTTCTATTTTTGTTTGAAAATAAAGTAACAAACAGGACTCCACTACAGTAATAGCATGGTGTGATAGAACGGAAGCAGGTAATGGGGACTCTAATAAGTATCAGTTACAATTATTCAGAACAAGTTATGGCAAGTTGAATAAATAAATGGTTTGTAAAGTAAAAAGAAATAACATTGTCGATTCGGTTCAATGTTAGGTGGCTTTTGAAAAATGATAATACAAAAAACGATTTTGAACTTTACAATTATTCAAAGCTTTCACTTTATCTAATCGAGGTAACGAAAGCAAATGGTGAAATATTGCGGAATGTTTAAAAATAGATTAGTCACTCCCCAGTAAGCTTCAATATGCATTCCATACTCAAGCGCGAGTGTGGAATGCATATAATAGTTTATTCATCGTTTACAATGTGCTATTTAGGGCGCATGTATGACTTGCGGCCAGAAGAAATCGTTTTCCTGTCAAGTCTATACTGGAAAACAATTCCTAAACATATAACACTCTGTTTCTTGTTTCTTAAAAATAAAATCCTATTGCCAAATTTTTATTTCATTAGCAATTGGATTACAATTTAACAATTTCGGATTTTTTAAATTTTCATTTTATTTCGCGGGAAAATCTAAAGAAAAATTTTGTACTGCCAGTCATTTATCGGTACTTGGTAGGATTGATTGGTTATTTGCCATTACTATATAAATTAGTCGTGACTTAGATGTGAGTCTTCACATGTCACGGTGCCCCAATAAATATATAATTAAATTTAAAGTTAATCCCTCATAACACACAATGGCGAGCTTGTAAAGGACGAAAGATTAATTGTTTGGAAGCTTTATTATTCATTAAATATTGGTAGGTGTAGTATATACCTAATTAAATGCCACAAAAAACAAAATTAAATAATTTATTCTGTTTCAGGTCGGATTGCGTTTGAAAAGCTCACTGATGTGGACTTCACAGGTACTGCGTATTATACAGTACGCAACCTGTCTCTGTACGAATGTCAAGGATGGTGTAGAGAAGAGCCTGATTGTCAAGCCGCAGCTTTTAAGTAAGTTTTGGTCATATTCAGTTACTTCCTCGGCATTTAATTCAAGCAGCTAGCATAGTTCTTTATTCTAATGATTGAAAGAACGATTTTTTTTGTCTCGACCGTATTATTAGGTATTTCTACACCTCCGTACTGTGACCTTTAGGACAAAAATATTTCAGATACGTCAGTATCAAAGTACTTTACCTACCTTGGTAACGGAGTGAATGGCTTCTTATAGCTGGTGAAAATGAATGTTACTGTGTGAATTTAATTTATTGCAATATTTGTCTATAAATTTTATACTATAAATGATTTATATTATCTTTTTTACGAGTAGAAATCTGTTTACGAACCTATCCACCATTGCGTGCGGGCGTGTATTAGGCTCACCCAGAGCCTGATCAAAGCGGCATTAAGAATACTCACTAAAACTCTCTAATTACCCCACTGTCAAGTAAATGAACGTAGAAAGCTATGTAGTTAAGATAATTAATATAATATTAAGCGTCAGTTTCTGCACGCCATTTTATTGTCAGCCTATTATCAGAATGCTATCAGCTATCGGTCAACAGATTTTGATCGCATAAACCATGATTCGTCATTCTTTGACTGATCACGAAACAGAAAAAATCAACGTGTCGTTACTATCTACGATCACGATGCTCCTGACCTGAATGTCTCAGATAAAATCGGATTGACGTGAAGATACACTAATTCGGCCAAAGCCTAGAGGGCAAGAAAATTTGATCTCAAGTCATTTGTGAAGCATGTTGGACGTGAAGTTGCAGAAAATGTGCCATCCGCCATTGACAGCTGTACATAAATGATTTCCACGCTAGAAAAAAAATCATTTTTAGGAAGCATTACGTTTTAACTCTACTACAAATACACCAACTTTATGGAGGAATAGCATAATAAATGCAATATTATGTATTTAATCATAGTCTCAACACATTTTCACTTAAATCAATGTAACAATAACAAAATTTAAATCAATAAGTTATGTCAGATTTGTGTACAATTTATTTTCATTTGAATATAAAACAAAACTAAAAACTTAGTTCAAAGCACTAAAAGGAAAAATAGTTAAATTGAAGTACTTTTTTGAGTAGTTGTTCCACAACTTGGTACCAACCTTATAAAATACTTTGAAATAAGATAATCGCTTAAATTAATTATATTAGCCTGTTAACTGTTAAAAAAATTTTCTACAATCTCAAGATATATGAATTTCATTACATCGATAGATCACGTCCATACATAAATTATATATGTTATGAAATTAATAGGTATCCAAAACAGTTGCCTACCATATTCCAGACGTTTTTAAAAATGAATATTTTATTTTCCATAAAAGAGGTTGCGGTTGTGAGTTTCATTTTCAATTTAACGCACCAAAAAGTTTTCACATTTCTATACGTACATTAACCTTATTATAATCACGCGGCGACGTTACATATGAATAATATGATATACAAGTCACGAAACTGTGTTGTCTAGTGCAAATTCCTTTACTCTTACTTACATGCTATCGGAGTTGGCAGGGTGATACGATGCACAAAGTTGTTAAACATGCGCTCGAGGTTTGATAAGTCTAAGCCATACCTTCTAGATTTAGATAAGCATTTAACACAGGAAAATGTAAAACGGAATTATAATTCAATCCTACGCTTACGGAATTTCAAATAGATTTAAAATAATTTCAGATTATTATCTTTTAATGCGCACGCTTCTCGAAAATTGTTTGAAAGCTTTTAAAATTTGCAAGTGCATTAAGAATTGCGCCAGCTTTATTAGTGGCCAAATGAGATTATGTATGTGTGTCAGTCTGTCATACGTTGTGGCATCCCAATGACACGCTCTTGGTTAATAACAATGTGTCTCAAGCGCCAAGCCACAGAGCGTGTAAAAGCGGAAACCGAACTCGCCGCGTTCCAAATTGTATAACAGTAAAGTTGGTCGCATACATCTTCAATAGATTATTGCCGGATAGTCTGTTTCCGAGTCTATAGTTTTCATGACCATCGGCGGCTTGGTACGAATTATTCTATTCATGATTGTTTCTATGCTAATCGAAAATTGGTTGAGCCATTTACATAAAGCACTGTTATTGAAAATCTATATATCCATCAGTGGTAATTTAGTGCGCTGGATTGCGTGTTAAATAAATTGGAATTTAATATCTGTTTTCAGTTTATTTCTTTCAGTATGTCGTTATTTCTACTAAAAATTATTTAGTTTGAAGTATCGTATAAGTAGTCACTATAACGAATTTTGTAATTTAAAATAATACCAATTACACAGGACTGCGATGAAAAAGTCGTTCGCCTTATACATGTGGTTGTTGATATATTAAATTCAAATACAAATTTTGTTTTAACTTATCAGTTCACATTTTTTTACATATGGATAGGCAAATATTTGTTCTATAAATAACAAAACAAATATGTATATTCGTGTACTAAATAAATATTAATGTTGTTGTATGATCTTGAATCTACATAGCCATACCCCTATAAAATCGTGTAAATTCTCTTGTTTACCTCACAATACTTATATTTTATACTATTCGACGAACCATCTGTAGTCTATAACTAATCGTAATAATATAGATTGTGGTTCAAAATTTTAAAAAAGTCAAAAGAACGCCATTATTGAGAATAATTCCAATATTCTTGCGTACGTGCGTGTACAGTTCCTTTTATTTTTTACTTTGGCGTCTGCAAATTGCAAAACCATCCAAATATATTTTGCTACATTTGCGGACAATATACAATAAATAACGAAGCATGAAATTAAAAAAAATGCTTGCTATGCTTGCTTGCTTGCTTAGTAAGTTCCGTAGAATGTCGACGCAATCAGCCAGCTGCATTATTTGTCATTAAAATTTGGATTTGACATTCATGTATTCTTCGTTTCGTGTATTCTTGTGAACTATCTAATCTACAGGTATATAACTGAAGTAATTCCATGTCTGAAGTTTTTTTTTCTAACCAGATTGCTGGACAATTGGGCTGTATCAATTGTGATAGCTTTTGTCGCCCTTACAACAGACATCTAAGTATTATACTTGGTTTCTTCAATGGAATACATGCGAGGACTTACTTATTTAATAACATACCAATCTTTCCTCATCATGCAAAATCACTGCAAAAAACTAATTGCATTAGTGAGGCGTGTAATAGTATTAAAACGCTAGTTAGATTCCTCAGAATCAATTTGAACGGGATCGATCGAAAATCAATTCGGTATTCAATTAAACGAGACGGAACTTTCCCGCGCTTCTAATCTAGCATTGTACTAACACGGTACGTATCTCGTATCTATCTGTCTAAAGAAATAGCGATCTAACAAAAGAATGGGACGGATGCGATATTAACAATCGGTAACTGTTCAGTGCCACCGGCTTGCTCGTTTACGGTACAAGCATGCCTTTAGACATTTATAGGCTCTTATCTGCAAGACATAAAGTCCATAACCCGATGGAAATTCAGCTGCACTATTATGGAGAGACAACCGCTTGTCCAATAACATAATTCAATAAAATCACCTACTAAAAATCATAAATGCTAGCGTTTGAGCTTTCTATCTGATGTTACGTCAGAAAAGAAATATTAGACATAGTAGATTTTAAGGTCTTTCATTAAAGTGTAATGGAAATTAACATACAATATTTTCTATGAATCTTCAGGTAGTTCGCATTAATTTTGTAATTAGAATAATAATAGCCCCAAACGTCAAACTATTAACAAAGCAATAAACATTTATACCAGACTTCTCAAAAACAGATAAACTTATAGAACTGCTTAAGATTTTAATAGAGATTGATGCGCATCTAAGTGCGCAGGCGCCGCTGGGTCAGTAGCTGTAATGAGGTCGATGAAGCACGCCTGTCAATTTTGCTCTTGAAAACGCACTTTATAATAAGGATTTATAAGTCTAGGTTGCATTAGTTCTAAAAGGAGGGTTAATATTTAAGGTTTTATTAAATTTTACCTACTCAAGTTAAGTTCGACAATTAGGTTAGACGGCGTTTGGAAATAATGTTTAATTGCTGTACTAACAGCATGTTTAATTTTGAGAGTTATAGAAGAAAATAGAGAAAAATGAAATGAAAAATTAATGCTTTATTTTAAAATGTAAATTTCGTACAGTTGCGTTGTCAGGTTGCGATATCTACGTATACGCACGTACGGAAAGACACATCAGACTCGTTTCAAAAACGTTTCGATTTCAATTTTTTTTATAAATAAAAGTTTTCATATGTGTAGTCTGTTATGTTCTACATGATTTTCTCTTTGAAAATATATGTTTCTTATATATATGTGACGTTTAAGATTTATAGTTAGAGCAGTATTAAATTCTAACTACAAAACTAGTGTATTGTTAGGAATGAACTTGATAAGATAACGAAATTTAATTGTGAGTCATTTTTAAAATATCTTCTGGAGAAGCGCATTTATTTACGTATTTAAAACTCAACCATTGATTATAAAAAGCGGCAATATTTTTATCAAAATTTATCAGAAAGATGAATCTTTATGATCAAATACACGTAGTTGACGTGTTAAGCACAGGGCTTAGTGGCAGCATCTTTATAAATGTTTTTATACTCTATGTTTGGTATGTGTGCTACATAATTCTATTGCGAACTCTTACATTTCAATGATTAATGCATGCAATGAAATCGTACATTTTAGTCGAGTCGTTCGTACATATTTATCTTTCATATCTTAAATCGCTTCACATCGAACAGAAGGCATGCCTATTTTGAGTTTAATTACTGCTTTGATAGCATGATGCGCATCAGAAGATTTATTATTCCAATTGTGTAATGAACTGCAATGTCATTAGGTTTGGGTTTCGAACTAACATTAATTATCACCATTTTCGTGATGTATTTCTTCACTACTTATTGCTTCGATAACGATTTATTGAAGCACTCTGGAATTTGTCGGCATGGAACATATTGAGGTTGTTAATGGAGAATGGCTGTGTAGTTAATACGTTTTTATATTTGCATTTCACTATATAATATTATAAAGTTCATTTTACAATTAAGATGTTATATATATGAGTGTATGGCCATGTGCGTGTTATTGTAGATTTTCATTTTTGCAATGACGTTAGCGTAAATGAGATGACTTTACTTTTAAAAATATTTCATCTATAATTTACCTATGTATCACTAAAATTCAAAAATGTTCGTAAGCGCCATCGCGATGTAGGCGCCTGGTCTAGTATCTGACAACATTATTTTAACTAGAAATAAGGGTAACTAATTTCACATTTAACTCTTCTAATTGGTATAATCTAAAACTTAATAAATTACGAATTACCTACTCAAGCTGAACTTTACTCGCACACATGTTAGAGCATAATCTTTTTGATTAGTAACTAACGACTAAGTGCGCATTAACTATAGTTTCTATTTTACTGCTAAAACGACTTATAGCCTAGAGGAAAATTTAGTACACTGCAACTGCACGATTAATGATATTGTACCTAGAAACTTGGAAGCTTATAAAATACGAAATATCTCAAAGAACGGTAAACCGCGCCGTTAACCGCTTCAAGCAAAGTGTAACGCAGCGCTCGCTGTGTCACTCCATGGATGAATTAGCACTGGTTAGCACCCTTATCAAGCGCCGTTTCATTGACACCGTGATAGATATCGCTGTATGAAAAGTATGGATTTTAGAACTTGTTTTAGGATTAATCTAATAGTTATTCCTGGCTCATTCATAAAAGTAGTCGTTGGAATGTATAGAGAAATATACTGCTATAAATATTACGCGCGTGCTCAATCCCAGATTCATTGCTGTAGTTTGAATTTATAAGGAGATATGTTTAATTAAAATGTTTCAACTACGTCAAGGACCGGTTAATCTTCTATGATAACGCTAAAATGCAGTGACTCTTTTTTTCACAGTCGTTAATGATATAATAGGTGCTACCAAAGGTCATACATGAGAAATTAGCAAATTAAAAATTGTCCTTTTATTTTAAACCCTTCCAAAGAGTGTGTTCAATATTAATTTTATGATCTTATTTAGGGTATACAAAACGATTTTTATGTAATAACTGTCAATGCCTTATTCATTACAAACAAGGGTAAATGTTATGTTCGAGTTATGAGAACGGCCCTGGGCATTATTATGATTTGCTTCCCACCCACAGTTCTTACTACAAATGCGCCCAGGGCCTGGGCGTGGGCTAACTTGTTTTGGTTAAATAAGCTTATGTTCTTCTAAAGTATTTCTGATTGAAATTCTGTTCACGAATGTAAACTATTTTTACACTCTCAGTATAAGTGTTTTAATTATTAACCGCAATGTAAATAAGGGGCTTGCTGAATACTCCGTGAGTGCTTCGATTGTATTTATAGAATTTCTGGTTTTTTCTAGAGACTACCTTTGCATATATAATTAGAATTAACCCTCTCTGTAATAAATCCTCTTCTTTTATTTTTCGAATTTTCAGTCTATCTAGTAATTATTACTCTTGAGCATGTATGCTGAGTACTAATCAGTTACTTAAGCGTACACTATTATAAGGTTCACTCATAATTAATGAAATATTTACTGTTAACCCTCTAAAAGTGAATATAGTTAACTATTCTGCTACATTACCATTTTATTTACAGCAGCCCAATTAACAATTTCATTGATCTTTTAATTGCGTATCAATCTCTCAAGTAGTACTAACAAAAGAGACTTGCGTTTATATATTTTATATAATTTTATGTTAAATTAAGTGGAACCATTTTCATTAACGGCGGAGAAGGGTTAATAAACAAAGCTACATATGCCCGCCAACACTGCTATGCAATTACATCGCAGATATGTCAGAATGGCGCCTCTTCAATTAAAAAAGTACAAAGATAATACCACGAGTCTTTCTTAAGTAATTAAAAGTCCATAGCTTTCATGTTAGTTCCCAAGACCTTTCGCAGCTTAAGTAGACTCTTCGTCTTCTTCATGACTATCGCTGTATTTTTATATCAGTCGGCAGAATTACAGTGCTATAACAATGTGTTATTTCTTATGTATATAAAAGAGGGTCGTTATGATGGATTGCTCAGTTATATTTAAATTGAAAATGCTGACAACCGAAAAAAAATAAAAACCATTTAATAAGGTACATTCTTAAAATAAAAGCTTTAATATCTCTTTAAGTATTGATTGTTAACTTTAAGGCGCTAAAGCACTCAATCACTTTTACCATTTACTCTGAAAAAATGTCAAGCTTATTTCTTTACTAATTTTCGCTAAAATTAGAAAAAATGTCATAGCACAGGTTAGACAATTAGATACCGCTTTTTAGGCGGTGATAAATGAAACGCATACGTTTTACAAAGTCGGTGATAATATCGGTGAAAAATTCAGCGCCGGCACGTTAACAGTCTATCTCTCTGCTTCACATAACTGAGACTTATTTTAGATCAAAGAATCATATTTTTTAGTTTTAGTTAGATAAGATATTAATAGGAGTATAATCAGGGGTATAGAACCAAAACCACATTCAAGTCAAAACCATGTTTTGGTTTTTAGTTTTATATAAAGCTAGCTAGCGAAGGATTTTCTATAAAACTGCATTTACCGAGACTTTAAAAGGTAACCATTATTGATTGTAAAATTAAAATTGAATATAACTATGAATAGAACGTCCTAACGTTATATCGCTCTTTCGTGAGCTCGTATAATAGACATGATGACAATTTTTCTGTTCGGTGTCATAATGAAAGACAGCATGATTAAATCTTTTATGACGTCTTGGTATTTTGTATGCATCGTAGATCATGCAACTATTTTATTCGGCAGCTTTATTAAGTATTATGTTAATATAAAGCATAATAAATTTTTTAATAAATTATGCATAATAATAAAAGTTTATATAAATTGTTATGATTAATCCAATGAAATTGGTGTTTTTAATTAATATAATTATTAAAAAATGGACTTGCATGAAATTACACATAAGTATAAGATTAATTGTTCGTTGATAGTCTTTTTTATCTGTATTTTGTAATAATAATAAATAATTATTGCAATCTGTCAACCCTGCGATAATCCTTTTTTGCATGAGTCATGTTATTAGTGGTACATTCGCAATGTGATAGCAGATTCCCGTTGTTGACCAGTCTGCAGTAGCAGCCGCTTCCTGGTGCAATGAGCTTTTTATATTCACTTGAAACTTACTCAACAGATTTAAATATAACACGAACAACAAGGTCGCAGGAAAATGTATATTATTGTTTAGTTAGAAAAGTTATACCTTGCGATATGTGTTAAAATGTGTTTTATGGTTGACGTATTATAAACCTAGACATGGGATTGCATCAATTGAGTCACTCGATATTAAGTAATGAATGATTTTAAAGGAAAAAGCAATAAAAAGTTCATTCGCGAATTCATAAAAGAAGTTTCCAATAACAACTAAGATACAAAAAAAGGCCGGTGCCTCCTTTGTTGATAAGTATATTCGTTGAAAGTTGACGACAAACTATCCAAAAGGTTTAGTTTGATTGAAAGTGACACTCCTGGTGGTCCTTAAAATGTAATCTAACTGCTAAGATTTATTATTACAAAGCTTTTATGAAAAATTCACAAAGAACATTTTATTTTACTGGTCGACTGCATTGGGGTCCATTGAAAATCTATTCTGTAAAACTCATGTCTAGTCAATATGAGAGTGAGTAGTCAGGTATACAGGTGTATTAAAATGTAAAAACAAATATCTGAATTTTATAACAAGTTATTATGTCAGTGTTTGAGTTAAATTTTAATGAGAATGAACTCATTATTTTCTTTATATGAGCACATAAAGCAAACAAAGATTAAGATATCTTATTACAATTTCAAGTACTGCTGCCGTCGACCCATTACTCGCAGTTAGTTTGTTGTGGTTAGTTAGGTTTTCTTTGAAACTTGTCCGTGCTATCGAAATCTTAGCGGCCATGGTCTAGCTATACTGAGACACTTAAGTGAATTACCGTTTAAGCTTTACTTATCAACAAGTATTTACATTGCATTCCAGGTATAAAAGCCGTTGGCTTCTATCTGCGCCATCACGCTAGGAGTGGCAACGGACTAATGTTTTTAAAGCATTTAAATAATTTAAAATTTATATTTTACTTACAAAACAGTTTACAAAGTGCTACATGATCCAAAGTGGGGGAGTGCTAAAACCATTAATCACAGGCATAAATTTTATAAAATTCAATTATTGTAAAAAATATAAAAATTCTAAATTGATCTTCAAGTATCCTTACATTTTGCAAAAGCATAAAAACATTTTCAGTATAGAAGCTGATATTTAATGTACAGTAGGAAGATCAACACTAGTACCAATTACGAAGTATCAGTAATAGTTGCCACCATATAGTAAATCAAATTCTTTGTTTGACATTGTGCTAAAGTGTGAAGCTACTTGTGTGAGATCTCGTACATACTGTTGGCATCTGTCTGTCTCTGTACACTTATTAAATTAAGAGCATTTAATCAATAGGTACCTAACTCATATTCGGCCAGTGTGGTGGTGATATGGCCCATACTATTCTGTCGTTAAGCTCAGGCCTCCTCTGCTTCAGCAATTGACAATAATGAAATTATTATTATTAGTTAGATTTGCAATGCAGATAAAGAAAGCATCATTAAGTTTAAATTTAATAGAGTTGTATTCAAATTTAAAAATTATTTGATCTGATTCGAACAAAAAACATTAACGCTCGCTAAATTAAACTTTCATTGAGACGTATGATCAAGTAATTCTTGTGAGAGAACATTATTGTGTCAAATTTATGATTACCTTTGTGTTTTGTTATTAACGTTTTATTATATTGTGCATAGAATTAGGTACTATGAATTTATTTTCAATGAATGTTATCTAGTCAGTTTTACCGCTATGAATCGATGAAATGGAATATCTATTTTATTATCTTTTGTGTTCGCGACCGAGATCTAGTATTAATCTAATATGAGGTAAACCTTCAGATAGTGTGTTATAGTCTTCGTTATTATCAATATTTGATTTTATATTTCAAAGTTTGCGGTTTCAATTCCATGATTGAATTACGTCGAATAACATTTGAGATGTTGGTGTGGAGATGGTTGATTATAGAATTAGGTGCATCACGATGTGAGAATATCACGAAAGGGGTTAAAAAGATAAAAGTTTTATTGTTGTTTATAATCTTTCGAACTAACTGTCTGATGTGTGAGCGCTTTACAGATTAGGATGTCATAAAGAATGATGAACGTATCAATCAAACAAATAATTCAATCTACTACTATATACTACACTGTCTAGTGCTACACGATGCACTCAATTTCGTGACCTCTCCCTTAGTTGTACTCAGATAACACAAATATTTAAATGGATATTTAAATAATACAGCGTCTCTTCATTTAATTATTACGTCACATTTGAATGTATGATGAAATAAAAAAATAATACTTCATGTCTGTATGTTTGTAAATGTATGTGTGTATATATTAATTGTAAATAGCAAATAACCTAGATTACAGTTTTAAAGGAACCATAGACAATTTATGTAGGACTGTAAGAGGGCGCGTCTTTTTGTCGTTTTTAAGGTCGAAAATTGAATACCTCTTTCTCAATGTGATGATATGCCAGATGTCTTTTTTGTAATTATATTGATAGAACTAGATGCAATGACATGAAATTAAATTTTCGAGTGGGTACTTCATAATCCGGCCTACATTAATTTTTGGGCTTTTTGATTTCTATGATTTTTGACCATAATGTATTTACTTGTTGCAGTTTCGTGCTAAACCCATTAACACCAGTCCAGGAGACACGATGCCTACTACAGAACGACACGCAAGCCAACAACCCTATGGCCACTCCACAGGTAAACCGATAAAAATATGGCAATGCTAACAAAACTGATGAGGTCAGTTAGTTGACACGTAGACTATACATACATTTTGTACTTATTTTATTGGCTTGTAAAAGTAAGTCAAATATGCTATAAAACGTCAAATCACATCAGGGGACGGTTATATTTATCTTGCCGGATTGTATAAAAATGTAGAATAATGTATAGTAGAATATTGTATAGAAATGTAGTATAGAAATAGTAGTTTTTTAGCTTTAATCCGTGTGTACCAGAATCAGATCCAAAGAGACTTTTAAATAAGCTTTGTCTTAACTGGTAATAATATTTTCACTATACATATAGTGACAACAGTATTACATATAGATTGAGAAGCAGTCGACTATGCTTTTTTAATTAGTTTCAACGGGGTAGCTATGGGTCTTCATCTTACTTAATTGTAAGTGAAGAGAAGGCCTAAGATGTAAGCAAACTACACCTGAATTCCTCAACTACAGAGAAAATGGCTATCTTACCTCCAACTGCCGAAACACGACAATGCTGTTAATATTATTATTTTGGAGTGAAGTAGCCAGATAATAAATGGTAGCTAGTTACAAGACATGACAGGCATTATCATCGCCTGTCTCCAGAATGCAAACGCACAATATCAAAGGATTTCCAAGCTAACGCTGATTTTCATAGGTGAAGATAAAATACTCATCATTAGAATAAATACAATATGTTACTTAACATACTTTTTTATATGTTTCTATCATCAAATCAACGTTGATGTATTTCTGAAAAAAAATCCGCGTTTTACACTGACTAAAGTTATTAATTATATTTTAATAAATATAACCAAGTTATGAATTTTACCAGTCTTCCCAAAGTTAATTATTCTGGGACTGATATGGACTCCACAAACTGTGTGAATACACTTTGTTCTGCTTCCTGGGAATAAGATTTCCAAGTGCCAGTTCTGTAATATTAGAGTTGTGAGAGTAGACTAGGGTTAGGACTTGTATCTTAGAACAATAATGGCGAACATCGATTAAAGAGTCGGGGTTATTTCGCTGTATTTGAGTATTGTTATCATGGTGCGAAGTTCTGCACGATAGATATCAGTTCTTATTGACCGGATCTGAATTAGCTGTAGTGAACTGCTTCGCTTTAGGGCATGGTTGCGATGTTTGACCTGGAGTAAGACATTACGCAGTTTGATGACGATTGCTGTAGAGAATAATTCACACATCACAATCCAGTCCAAAATCCCTTTATTTTGGTTGAACAAGACGAGCCAAATTTAAACGCGTGCTTATCTTTGCAGTTTAGTCAAATTACGAGGTACCCAATACCTTGGTAGTTTGATACGAATTTACTTTGAAACCTAAGCTATTTATATTAAAATAGTAGTTATAGTTTTTTATAGTTTAAGATTCGGACATTTAATTTGTGAATTTATATTTATTTTTTCCTGATTCCACTTACACACTCATTTATCTGGATCAAACTAACTTCTGTGCTCAATTTACTAAGTGGCCCACCAATATCTGAAAAATATTACAGAAAGTATTGGTTTTAAAAGGAAGTACATGTGTCTCTTTTCGGAAATTATTGCCATACAACCATACATTTCTCGATAACAATATGGGTAAAGCCGCAATAAGCGAAATATGAATGATGTGACATAATTAAACATAGACAACATTCAGGAAATGTTGAATGAGTACCGACACAAATGGGTTATTAGCTCTCTTTGTTCTGTTCGACTTCGGGCAAAATTCATATACCTAGCGATGTCTAATAGCTGCATAAATCTTTCGTAAATAGCGTGCACCGGCATTCCACCGATACTGCCAATTAGCCCGAAGATAACAAGGATTAACAATTCAGATTAAAGTGGTCAGTTACTAAAAGGAAAATCTAAAAGCCTGATGTACATCTTCAACTGTGCGGTTGATCGTGAGATCGCTTAATCGTTTTCAGGCGTAATAATCAATCTCAACAAGAAATATACTTTGATATATCTTGTTGACACTGATCATTATTTATTATCTTAGAGCTAAGAGTTAGAGCTCTTAAGCTCTAAAATGCTACGGTGTAGTGCTTGCTTTATTTATAACTTTATTGGAGCCAAAGAAAATTTACATCATCATTTACATAATAATTTAATACACAATTTTTATTCTCTAAATATTTTTTCTTTTTCTTTAGCGGTCGGTCAACACTTACTACATGGTGAAACTACAAGTAAGGACTGAAAGCGTGTGCCTGAGGCCTTGGGCCTTCGAGCGAGTGCCAGGCAAGGCCCTGCGAGGCCTCGATAATGTCATTATCTATACATCCACCAAAGAGGCGTGTCTTGCTGCCTGTCTTAACGAGGTAAGATTATATAATCTTTTGATTTTGTATCCAATTTGTAACAAATATTTTTGTCCAATATTGTAAACGTAAACCTACCTATCTTTTATGATTTCATACTAATTATCTTGTGAAAATTGTTAATAATAAAAGTCCGATTAAGTTAGGTAGAGATCTAAATAAGGTCAGAAATACATTCGTTCCTGAATTCTTATCATCTATTTCGTACAGCTAGTCAGGATGTTGATTTGAATCAGTATCCTGAGCAGTTTAACAACCTTGATATGATTGTGTTTGCTGGCTTCCACTTATTGTAGACATCCGATACCCTTCAAGTGACCCCTGTTAAACTTTCAACGAAGGAGCCGTTAAGTTAATTTTAGCTCGCCTTCGTGTTGTAATTTTCCATTTATCTATTCAATTTATGTTTTATGGTTGTGTCCTAGTTGACTGGTATTCAAGATATAGGCAAGATGATAGGGGCATGTTTATTACGTTCGATTACTATGTTACGGGGTGAGCTTAGATACTTTGTACGAAAAACAGTAACAAAGAAAATGTGTCATTGTTTTCTATGGAATGTTCAGTTCATTATTAAACATGCTTAAAGTTAAATTAAAAAGTTACAGTTATTTTTGAATGTGATTTATAGGGCAAACTGTTTATTTTAAAATAACTATTTTTATCTTTTTTTTTGTTCACCAAGGTTTGACTTAGTGACTTTAATGTATTTATATATTGTAAAAAGATAAAAATTAATTTTAAAATATTTAATACTTTTGTTTTTTTGAATACGTATTTGTTTGAAACGAACCTCATCCTTCGTATAGTTAATAAATTCAATTGATCCTTAATGAGCATTAAAGCTTTGTAATATAATAGAATAATATTTCTCACCCTCACACCTTTTATCTAGCCCAAAGTAAGCATCAGTAAGAGCTTGTGCTATGGATATTAGTTATCGGAGATATATAGACGGTAATATGTATATAAATATCAAAAATACGTGTCCAAATATTCCTTCTCATCATACTGATATTAGTGTATTTTATGGTATGTGATTCTTTAAAGTTTCTTCGAAGGGTTTTAATGAACCTGTATAGTGTTATAGAGAAATGTGGGATTAACGAGGCGGCACTTTGTACAGCACGTGTGTTCTTAACATAACTCTGATTCCCACCGCTCTAAAGAAATTGTAAATAAGTATAAAACTGTGAATCAAGTCTTAAAGAATTAGCGGATGCATACATTATAAAAGTCATTCGTTGCTATTATCGAGTTCTTGACCGTGATTCAGTCCAGTATTCATTTATTTTTCAAATTTTATGTTACTTATGTTTAATTTATACTCAAACATAATAGTTCTAATCGAACTTGAAGATGGCTTTAAAAAAGACGATAGTAAAAAGGTCTTATGATGCGAACAGGCAAGGATCTATGGTTCTAGAAAAGATATTCTCTTTTTAACAGTTTTAATGGAAAAATCATAACTATTATTTATCAAGATTTTTAGTCCACTTATTAAATCATCAGATATTTTTTGAACAGACTATAATCTGTCAATTTCTCAAAATTATTAGGTAGATATTTATTATACCTACAATACAAAAACTCTTTATTGGACACGAATTAGTAAGAACTATAATAATATAATAAGAATATCATTTTTATTATATTATTATAATATAATATTATATTTTACTTTTTACATTTGACGAATGAGAAATCGGCTATATAAATCATATTATACTATGGTAAAGTAAAACGATTATATTTTTAAATGTGTTTTAAGTAGATGCAAAAAGTAGTTATAATATCTTAGTGATGAGCGTAAGTATTCTATTTTTGAGACTTATAATTAATTATGTTTTCTATTTGTATTAGAAACGGTTTCCGTGCCGGTCGGCGGAGTATGAGTACGGCAGCATGCGTTGCGCGCTCAGCGACTCGGACCGGCGCACCGCCCAACACATTGTTCAACTAGTCGATACTCCTGGCACAGACTACTTTGAGGTAAGCAGTTAAAGTGTGTAAGTTTTCAATCTTGGCTTCTAAGCTTAAAAGATTCGAAATATTCACAAAAACTGGACCCAGAAAAAAACGGTTAACGGAGCCGTTTTCTTATGTCGCCTAGCTTAATCACTTCATCAATCCCAATCTATAATAAATGTTTATTTAAGTCTCTATAAATTCTTGATCCAAAGTTGAATTTACTCTGTACTCTGTAAAGCTAAATATGGCTTAGACCGCTACCCCATTGATAAAAAAAATCGAAAAAAAACTTTAAAACATTTTTTTAATAGTAAGAACAAAATTTTAATATGATCTCCTGTGTAGGTTTCTTTGAAAAAATTTTTGTTAAACGAACGTGCTTTTGAAACTTTTTTTGTTGTTTGTGGTATATTTAAGCTCTAGCTAAGTATACTGAGGTGTTTGAAATCTGACCGCACATTCATTTTATGTTAACCATGAGATGTTAGCCTACTTGAACTAAATGTAGGGAATAAGCGTTTACATTGTGACGCCCGTATTGCTCGCAACCTACACTTTGCACTGTATCTGTTCGGAGCCACGACAATTCCGCAAACAATCGTAATTTACTGTAACGATTGAGTAGTTGTAAATAAACATGTGTGTAGGTTATTACGTGCGGTGGTGTGTTATTTGTCTGATTGAGTTTGTGTTGTCCCAGAACCTGTGCCTGAAGGCGACGCAGGCCTGTAAGGGCCACCGGGTGTTCACGGCCCCTAGAGTCGGTGTCGCTGAGGACAAAGTGGCGCAGTATGCAGGACTCCATTATTACACTGATAAAGAGTTACAAGTAAGTTTTCTAGTAAATTTCTTCTTGGATAACGATTAACTATTGGAATAACGATTTATACAATAATTCGCGACCGTTAACATATTCTTGGTGTTAACAGCAGTAGAAAGTTATGTTTGTGTTAATTGATCAATCTCTGTTTCACTTTATATCGTCAATCAAAATTTAATTTATTCAATCAGGCTGAAAATTATACTTCGAAGTTTCCCTTTCTTGTTTATTTAACTTATTTGTTGACAAAAATTATAATAATACATGAAATAAATGCATATTCAAAGTAATAAATACAAATAGGACGAATAAAATTGTACACCAACCACGGCATGCTATCTTATGAAGAGATGCATTAATAATAATGAACAATGCAATAAAACGATTGCAATTGATGCACTATTAAACCCGTAACGTGCAATGTGTAATAAGAGGACTGTTGACAACTGATTATTAATGGCTGAATTAATAACAGGTTAAATAGATATAACTCTCCCTTTGCAGTCTTGTTCACAAGACGATACCTACAATAGTTAAAAATCTCTAAGGCTATAACTTTTTATTAACAAAGTACTCATTTAACATTGCGTTCAGTATTGTGAGTATGGTTTTCATATTTTCTATTTATTAACAAGCAGAAATGAGAAATTAAATTTTATATGGATGCTTTTTAATTGAAGCGGACTGGAGGTTTCGGAGGAAAAGAAAAATATTTATTATTACCAATTGAGCTCAATTGATCCACCGCCGCCACTCCTTCACATAGAAATATATTCAGATAGTACATTCTTGTACTATTCGGACACTTACATTTTAAACGTACTTCTTGCTTATGAAATAATGTTTGTGAGTATAGTGGTGCCAATCCAAATGTACGAGTGCCATCTGCCAGTACTATCGCCATCTGATTTACGAGCCAACTAATTAATTTATTCAATCACATTTAAATGAGTGTTAGACAGTGATTTAATGATAAATAATAAGCGGAACTGCATCGAAATGTAAGCGTGAATACTTAGGAGGCTACGATTGTTATGTTTATATTTCGTAGCACGATTCGCTACGTGACATCTGTCTGTCTATTTAGTCTTCATGTCTAGGTTGCCAAACAGAATTCAATCAAATTTGGCGTGGCGATAAATCCCGAGGAAGGAGATAGGTACTTTTCATAACGATGCGAAAAATGTGTCAAGACCATATTAACGCTAGTGAAAAGCCAGTGACTAATAAATCGAATATGATATACCAGGTAACATCAGAATCAGCGTGCCGTCTCGCCTGCGAAATAGAATCGGAGTTTCTTTGCCGTTCGTTCCTGTACCTTGGAGCTCCTCACTCCAACGCCTACAACTGCCGACTGTACCATCTCGACCATCACACATTGCCAGACGGTCCTTCGGCCTACTTAAACGCGGAGAGGCCGCTGATCGATGACGGGGAGCCTATCGGGAAATATTTTGAAAACTTCTGCGAGAGTGAGTATTATTAATTTTTTAAATGAATTTTATAGAACGTCGTAAGATGATTTTTACCTCAGTTCATAGTTTATAAAATAAGCATCTAAGTAAGAAAAGTAAGAAAGTAAGTAACTAAGTAAGAAAGTAGAGAGAGGTATTTATAAACACAAAATCTGTTCTGTCTGCTGAATCACAATGAAAGTTGATAAAAATATATGCAAAATTTTACTATTTTTTATTAGACAATATATAAGTGACATTATCATTATGATTATGAAAAGTAGTAAAAACTAAAAAGATTTTAAAACGTAAATAACTAACTTTTTCCACGTCTGTGCCAGAAATACTGCGGTTTCTATTGTATTAAACAGTTTCCTCTATTGCGGGAATTATACTTATTTCCGTGACAGTTGTGGTTGTATTTTTTTTGTCATGCACGGTACATTCAGCACAAAAGCTTCCGTGCCTTAGTCAATTGAGATTTTTTAACAGTATATCGTTGGAAAACATATTACGTACTCTTACTATACGTTATGGCAAATATTTCCATGAGTGAAAACGTTTGAACACATGCTTGATATTATCTTTTTTGTATGTTTGCGTTATTGCATAGCATGTAATATAATAACTTCATAGCCACCATGTAGTTAATAATTATGCAGACAACGGCGCCGGCGCGGGCGCATGGGCTATAATCTTGATAGCTGGCACGAATATAAAAATTTTAAACTCTAATAGTAAGTAAAGTAATGTTAACATGTTCTTTAAGGCAAAGGATATAATATAAAGGACATAAATTGGATCGTGGGGAGTTATAGTTAGGAATTCTGTGGCATTAAAGGTATTTAATTTCCTAGTGATATTCAGTGATCTAACATAAATCTTATCTCATTTGATAGGCCATACAAGTACCGGTTTTAGTGGTCATTTTCTACAAAAAAATTTCAACTACGGTTCGGAGCATACTGTATTTATTTAAGGACTAGATCTGCGAATGCGGAAGAGATTGCGAGCGATACTATATCAGATCGTATATTTTCAGTAGGACATACAGTACATTTATTAGCTGACATTCTATTATAAGCATTATATACTAATGTATACACAAACGGTTTAAAGAAAATCTACATGAAAATAACTGAAAACAACAAACATTGGAATATATCTTTAAGAACTTTGTATTGAAATATTTTTTTTTGGTTATCAGATCTATAGTAAAAAATTAAGGTGAAAGACTTTAAATTTAGGCAAGTAGATCAAATCACAAGTGTCAGCGAAATCCTTATATAGTGGTTATTATTAGCAGTTAATGAAAAAGCATTTATCAGAGTTCAAATTATTCATTAAATTAATAGGTGAAATTTTATGTCCACAATTACCTGTTAGCCTTTATGGCATCGTAAACGTTTTACTCATTAAGTAACTGTAAATATTTTCGAACTTACACACTACTGTTCGTAACACAATAAGTGCAACACTTATTTTATGTCTTTTGTGAAAAAAAAATAAGTATTTTATTATTTAGTAGCTTTTAAGGATTTGTGCCTTTCTTTTTCATCTGTCAAGGCGTACCATACAGAGACACTGCTTTTCTGTTTTAATTGTGTAAAACCTTTACCGGTATTAAAAGCAGCTATCGTCATCCAGTTATACCTATAGGACATCCCAAGTTAGGGCGGTTTGCATCTATTTGAATATATCGTAGTGATGTGCTACGGAAATGGTAGCCGTCCATTGTGCTGTCAAAGGAACGTCGTAAATATATGAATTAACAACTCCTATGAATTTACATACATTAATTTATTAAATTTACAATAAGGATGCGTGCAATTATTATTATTTAGTAGTTGAACAAAGTGATTTTGTAGAAACATTTTGACGTTTGCGATGTTTCCAAAGATTATTATGTTTTATACAAAAGTTGTGCTTAGCCAGCCGTTTTTGTAAATACTTACCATTATATTATCTAATTTATAATCCTTTATTTAAAAAAATATCGTAAGTAACAAAAGAACATTTCAATCAATTTTTTTTCTAAGAAATAGCACGTATTTATAAGAATTTACTTTTGTTCATTTATGTAGATACTAAAGAGGAAGTATGGATCAGTTTTCGTAAATGTTAACTAGCATACTAATGATGTTGTTTGAAAAGAGATCACTATTATTATCTAAACTATCCTTAAAGAAAATATATTATTGGTCTTCTAAAAAGTAACAGATGTTTCATTATTTGGATAACTTCATGACAACACTTATCATGCTAGATTTAATCTTTATTTCACATGAAATAAGTAACCCATTATTTAGTTATAAGAATTAAAAATACAAACGAGACATTTACCATATAAATTAATGCCTAAAATTACAAATGCGAGGCATCGAATTTTGATAAATATATCGAAAATTATTCAACTTCATTTTCATTCTTCCTTTCAAGCATACAGTGTCACATTACAGTGTCGTTATATCTTTGGTTCGTTGCATTGCATGCCGCTCACGTAAGCTCATGATGCGTGTAATATGCGTTTTTTATTTCATTTAATTTGCAATGCCGACCACTAGTTTTACATGTTACTAGTAATGGACTTAAATGATATGTTTAGCTGGTCTAACTTTTAAATGCGTTTATATGGATTTAGTTAGGCACCGATCTTGCGTTCATTTAAAGCTCTTGGGATTCATTCTTCTGTATACTATTTTTGTCACAGGAAAAGGATGTCTGAGGATGAATGTAATCTGAATTTTTGTATCTGGTAGAACTATGAAGTTATTAATTTTAATGGATTATTAAGTTATAGTTTATATTTAATAATTAATAATAACACAAGCACCCCATAAATCAAAAGTTAATGGCGGCAATGAACAATTTGATATCGGGTAGTATAAACAATATCGTGACATTAATTTCATTGATTGTGTACCTACTACTTTATATATATGCTCTTATTTATAAAGCAGTAGTGTAAACGATTGAAAATAAGCCAGCCGACTCATTGGTTCGAGCAGGAATGAAAAGTATGTCCATCAGGTAGTGAAAAGTATGTAGGGTACATGGGAAGGCAATCAGGAATCGGCCACACCGAGCTGTAGTTTAGTTAGAATTGGTCTATAGACATCCAGCGCTTAGCCTTTTTTAGTCTAATAAGACAGTTTAGTGATTTAAAGTCGGGAGAAGTGTCGTTAATTAATATTGCGACTTTTATATTAGGTACTTAACTTGTCTTATACCAACTTAGTTACAGTACGATGAATGGTTGTAAAATCTCCGTTTTTACGAAAACGCAAATGATGAAATCAATATACGTATTAATTTACGAGCTATATTGATTAAGTTTGTTACAGTTTTAATCCATTAAGTATTTTTGTAGTTCCAAACAAAATAATTGTAGTGACTTATAATATTGTTATGTTGTTAACATATTAAGTATTTAATTATAACAACAGTATTCGTCGAGAATGTAGAATATTGTGTATTTACTCAAGCAAATCTTAAACCATTTACATTCCCACCGTTAGCCATTAGATTCTATAGGATGCGCTATATTAGAATGTTATGCTATATTAGAACTTTATTTGTCTGAAATGATAATAATAAAAATATAGGCAGAGTTAGATGTTAGAATCAGCAATAAATAATGATATTAGAATCATTAATTCTTATTCCAGAATAGGACTATAAACTTTAATTTTATGGTAATGGTGAGTATATTATGTAATACTTTTTTTTTGTCAAGGTGGAATCTGTTTACGGACCTACCCGCTAATGGCTAAGTGGCGGGTGTATGTGGGACTCGCCCTGTGCCTGATAGCGGCACTGAGAATACCCACTAAAACTCCCCGGTAACTTCTGATAGCGAAACTTAAACTCGGCCCTTCACCTAGGATCTGCCACAGCAATTCACCAGCCCACTCCCGGGCAATTTGGGCTAGTGGCCAGGTTTAGCGTCAATGGAGATTGCCCAAAGTTACTTGGGCAACCATCCCAAAAACAGATATATAGTAGTAATAATAGAGTAGATCATGTCAAAACTGCCGCGAGTGCAACAATTAGTTGCTGTATTGCGGGTACAAAGTTGCACAATCACCTTGTTGGTGGTCTAACGGGCCTGGCGTGCCTTAGGAAACTGCACGATCATTCCCTTAGAGTTGGAGTGTTAACCACTTCAGCGTGCTGATTTGCGATTGTTTATTTAATAAATGTAGAGTTCTCTAAAACTGTGCAGTTTAATCAGTTTTAAAGAGGAAATTTTGTTTTTTTAACATAATGTAAAATGAAATTGACTTTAAAAATGATATAATCAGTATCATTGTTAGTATAGTAGCACAGCGCAAGCAAGAATATCTAATGGGGAGTAGCTTATAAAGCCCCTTTAAATAAAAGGATTGAATTTAACAACTACTACTTAATTAACTTAAACTCACTTACTCAACTTTGTACTTTAGTTGTTAACTACTTTAAAAGGCTATAATAGTTAAATCGCCAGCTGTATGTTGATAGTTCACAAGGGAAAGTTTAATAGCGTACCTGTATCCCTACTGTGAGATCGATGGAATTGAAATATCTCGATTGTCTGTCTTTAGCTTTCATATTGTATGCGAGCGACAACACTGCATATGCATATGTGGCGAAGTATTAGAACCAATTCTTTATATATGCGATAATCAGCTAAACGCAATTACGATCGATAGGTCTCGATACGATTGAAACTCACACTAGGGATATACGATTGAAACTCACACTAGGGTGTATAAGTAGATTTAAAATTTAGGATATGTTATAATTTGAGAAAACAGTTTCAAGTTATCTCTAAGTAAATCAGTAATAATAAAAGAAAACAAATAATTATAAAATGAAAGTGTTATTTTCGCTTCCTATTAGAATACAATTAAATAAGCTTATTTTCTGTAAACATAAAACTAACTATAACCATTACGCGGAGCTACCAATCTAAAACAATAACAGATAAAAATCTCAATTATGCCGTTAAGTTAAAATTCCAATGGAATCTAACTACTGTTCCTTTGCCTTTCACAAAATTCTCACCTACTACAGTCGTGGGAATGTCTGCAAATACGATAAGGATTTTGCCAAGATTATTAGATTAACTATTCGTGTATAACAGGGGAACTGAACCTTGCCAGCAGAGCTCAGTCCGATGGCGAAACTAATGACAAATCAGGAAAAACAATGAATATGAGAGAAAATTACAATTTTAATTTTAATTTAAAATTTTCATTTTCTAATAATGTCTGAAGTTAAGACAAGAAGCGTCAATTGAGTTTAATTGTTTGTGCATCATAATTTAAATTCCACAGCCACATTGTGGAGTTAGAGTTTCATACATTCGCACGTAATAGTAGTATAAAGGGCATAATTTATTCGGGGAAGTAAGAGAAACTGTTGACAATCATGTTAAGCAGAATCGTTGGAGACAGTTATAATGATGTTGTAACAAGATGTTTAAATATGTGAGAACATATCTTACTTGGCGTTGGTCTAGAGGTCAGGGTCAAAGGGGTATTGGACCTATTTGACCCTGGTACCTTAATCGAGGAGTCGCTGATCGCTAGTGCTACATCAAAACACGATCATAGCGATTAAATCGATTCGCCACTCGATATAATATTGCTCGCTGAGATTGAATAGTCCCTTTCCGCTAAATCATGATGTAATTGTGGAATATCTACAACAAAAATGAAACGAGAATAAAAATGATTTGAATTTTGATTCAAATTGTAAATTTGTAGATTGATTCCCCTAACAGACCATACTATTTCAAAAGACTGAAAATGACGCTGATAGGATTGCCAAAACTGTTTTATGTAGTTTTAGTAATAAAAAAATCTAATCTAAAGAAACCTTTGGTGTTCATAACTAACAACGTGATTGAGGCACTATTCTGCATCGTGGTTCCGTAATTAATGCATAGGGTGCTCGCTACTCTATTACCTGGACCTATTGCTATGACATTAAGATTAACATCAACCGCCCGACTCATTGAAAGCAAGAAGAACGTAATAATAACCAAAGTATACAGATGATTTCCCGGTCTTATACCGTAAGCAGCAAATTCTAACCCTTGCATTACCTTTTCCTATAAAAGTAATTACGCCTTAATTCCATAATGTGAATTATGGAAGAAACATGTTCGCAAGTTTTTGAAGAAATTGCTATCGGCAAATGTAAAATTATCCATCCCATTTCCACTTACCATTGGTCGATGGCACGTATCACAACGGCGGGCGTCTGGCGTAATGCATTGCAATACTCTCTTTATTGTAGCAATTGATTCTTAATTTACATTTAATAGGATAAAATTACTATAATGCTTCGTAACAATTTAGTTATTTATGTTTACAATGATCGAGCTCGCTGAGTCACGTTAACATTTGCTGCATTTCGGTGTAAAAAGTAACAAATCAGCTCGTCATTGTTGAGGAGTTGAGACGGTGGCGCTGTTCGTGCGTGCGTACATAACGGTGGTTGTACACAAATTGAATGGCATTTTTTGCTACCGTCAGATCGGTTTCATTGTAACCTAGCCCTAATTCGTCAATAAATTGAATCACGACAGAAATAGAACGCTTGGGTATTGGGTATATTGGAACAATATTGGTTCGTCTTGAGTTTTTTCGATTACCTCAGTAGTTTATATTTGAAACGTATTCATTTGAGACTATCAACCAGAGTTGACCTGCAATCATTTTATCGATCGATAGAATAGTTGAACAACCGTTTCAATTGCTATTACCATTCAAGAGTTTATATAGAATGTATTAACATTAACTTGTACAAAGTTTTTGTTAGTGGCCCTCAAGTATACACGTTGTAAACTTATTTATAATTCTTATCTTGATATAGAAACTGGAAGCAAAGGAGTCAATCTCGATGAAGTAAATAGTCAAAGGAAGTAATGCATACATTTTTTTATTTCTCACGTATAGTGGCGTTAATGTATTCGTTTTGATATCGTCGGCGATATATCAAATGAGTTATTCATTCCCCTTCATACTTCATACGGACTAGCTATAAAAGTACAGGAGTTACTCTATTAGCATAGTGAATTGATGTGCAGTAATAGACTTTGTAAAAGGGGGGGCATAGTTAGCGTTACGTGGTTCTATTAGAGTTGTTCCTTAAATGAAAATCTACAAAATCTTTGATATTTAAAATAATAATCCTCTTTTAAAATTACGAGCTTTTCTGAAACCGTACCGAGGACTAGTACGTGTTTCTATCTGCTTATTTTAACTGTGGTGGTTGTGATATTAGCATGCCGATGTTAATAACTTCTCGAGAAGCTTGTTACATAACGGCCTTGGGCGGCCTTGTCAGGCGCAAGCGCAGTCCAGGTCACTGGCCTCGCGCTAATCGAATATTGGCTCCTTATGTAATTTATGTAGGTTTAATTAATAATTGTGTTAGGTAGAATTAAACATGACACTGTGCTAAACGTGGCACTAGATTACTGTAATTTTAAGTTTATTAAAAAATAAAGTTTATTGATTTTTTATACGTTTGTCTGGCCTGTCAAATGGTAAGCAGTTCATTATATTATTTTTGATTAGTTTATATATCAGTCTCACTATATATTACTTTATACATGTCCTCTCACACTACTCTTCTTTTTTTCTATTCCGTTAATGCTTTTCGATTGTAGATTACTCTCCCAGAGGGTATTGCACATTGAAATACTTGAAAACTCAAGCCTCGAGCGATTTAATTTCTTTCCTACCGTAAGAGTCTTCTGTCTGTTTCGTTGTGTTTTGTCAATGGAGTAGCAAAACACTTATTTTGTATTAATTCTACACCCAATTTATGATTCTTGTCTAATCTCTTATTGATGGTTGCCTGCAAGAGCAATAGGGCCGCCTATTTGTACTGTATATGTATATTTTTTTCTCAAATTTTTTCGTGTGCTATAAAGTTTATCATTTATTATTATAAAACAAAGTCCCCCGTTGCGTCTGTCTAACTGTCTGTTCGCGATATACTCAAAATCTAAATTTTTTTCCTGCGTTCAAAAACTACATGCGGTTTTCATCAATAGATAGAGTGATTCATGAGGAAGGTTTAGGTATATATACATAACCCGGCGCAGCTGGGACAGGCTGCTAGTTGTTTATAAAAATTACATACTATGGCGGGTTAGTATGACTAAAGCCTATGCCTAAAATAACTAAGTAAATATTACAGTGAGTATACTTTAAAGTTCTAAACTAAAAAAAGAAGAAAAGTATATCTACCGGAAAAGGTTTCTCAATTAATATAATAAGTCTTAGCGTTTTGCGTTATATCATGTCTGAGCTGAACTCGGCAAGATTTAAGGCGGTACTCCTGTTGAGGATTTCTAATTGACACATGTTATGCGAGGTGGCCCGCTTGTTAAACGAGTCTCCAGGTAACTCGTTTAATCAACAATAAGCTTAATAAACACGCAGTAGAACTTAAAAAACTTGCAAGATTCATTAGAAGGTAGCTACATAGAATTAATTAATCAGATTCATCAGAAAAATTTATAAGTTTAACAAACTTTAAAAAGTCACTGTATTGTTTTGTGTTAAAATTTTTTAATACATAGATGCTAATATCGACGTAAATTTCGTGGGCGTGGAAATCGTTAGGTAGTTTTTATTATTAATCGTTGAAGCGTTGCGAACATTGTTGCTAGTGTCGTTGACTTTGAAGCTTGTGAAAATCTGTGTTAATATTAATAAAAAGATTTAGCGAAAGTTATAGAGTGAAATGAAATTCATCAATTTCTTTGACTGGTACAGTGAAAAGTTCTTGGCTTATATTAGCTTCACTTTCTATTATTAGTTCATTTTGTATAGTTTCATATACTAAGCGGTGGCAGGTTCCAGGGGTGCCTAAGAATACCACTTTTGCTATTTCGTCGAGTTTCAGCTTGAAAGGAAAAATTTTCTTCTTCTATAGTTTTAATGTAATATGAATAATTTTTACATAAAGCTCGTGTCCATACCACATGCGGTGACGGATCTATTTGTTTGGAATAATATAACATAAAAATGGGTTAATAAATGACTTCGTTTTATTTCTGTTATTAAAATAAAACCCACTAAAAACAATATTATTAATAATTACTTATTCAACTACCGATGACCGGCCGAGTGGTCAGCACCTAGCTTTAGATTCGAGCCATGTTCTAGGCCTGCCGGGGAAGATGTTTGTGTAATATATGCGAAAAATTTTCTCGGGTTATGGTTGTTTACATATTTATGTATGTATATTTTCTTATACAAAAATATTTATTATAGTGAATATAGATAAACAAATAGGAAATTATTGCAACACAAATTTAAAATACAAACAATATATCCTTCCATCTTCTAGTATTCATAACACAAGCTCTTAATGATACTTACTTTAGGCTAGATCATCAAGGGGGTGACTGAAGAATATTATTATTATTTCTTTTATTAAAATAATATCTTTACTAATCTTATAAAAAACAATAAGTAACACAATGCGGGAAAAATTAATTTGCTTCGTGCGTGCTCATCCTCACAGCTACAGAATCAACATGATGAAGCCAAAGTAGGCACTTAACGTCATTGCCATTCATTAATCAACGGTGCAAATTTAATGTTCCTGCCGCCGTTACCAGGGCGTCATTAACATACGTAATACGGTAATAATCTGAACATTGTAATAATTTTGACTGATATCTGAAATTGACGTCATATGAAATGTGCCCATATTCTTCAGTTATCATAACAGACCAGGTTACTTCGTAAAATATGTAATGTTCTACCTATAATAGTTCTACCTGACCATGCAATGTGTGGAAAAAAGCTGGGTTATATACCGAAAAATTATACGGATTAACTTGAATTCTTAAAAAAATAATTCATAATTGAAATTTGGTTACATATTGAGTGGAAACATGTATGTTACACCTACCGTTCCACTATTTTGAGAAAACATTGGTATTAATCGGTTTCGCGGACGTGCCCGATGTCCTTTGTCCACAGGGCGGTCAACGGCCCAAATAGCAGATCACGTCACTTCATTATTGACCGTCGGAACATGTCGAGACATCGGTACTATGCTAACGAATCGATTAGGAACGGTTCACCGACCGGCAGCGTTTTGGTAACAGATGCTTGTACACGACGCTTGCTCCTGTTCCGCGCTCATTTTCTGCTAATTTAGTGCAGAGTTGCTGTAACGTATGTTTTCATGATCAAAAAATTATTTATAGAGGGGAAGACGTAAGCTCAACTTTAAAGGTTGTTTTAAGTTAAAGTTTACGTGTAATAACAATCCTAATAGTGTAAAACTTCATGATTAAAATAGACTTGCGAAAAGGATGGCGATCTAAAAGGCATTAAGTATTTTCGTTGGAAAGTATATATAGAATCATTTCTACATTATTTAGTAATAATGTACAAAAGAATAAATAAAGTAATTTATATAACCGTAATTACGTTCCTCATCTTCTACTTAGAGCCACATTATTATTTTTTTAGTGTTAAAATACTTCCAAATCGCATAGTTCTTGTGTCAATTACATGTAAGGATCAAATTCAAGACTTATGTCAAATTACTAGTTTTAAGAAAAATTTATACGCAATATAATTCTGTAATTGCTTTCGGTAGAAAGTGAGACTACTTAAAATTGCTGCAAACTTGTATAGACTATTATGATGTAGGCATTGCACGCTGAGAGTCCTCCCGCCTAATTAAAGGTCCATTTATAAATCCAACTTAAAAGATCCAATTTAAAAGATCCAACCTCAACTCATAGATTTGTTCTGCATCATTAGTCGAAGGTAATTTGTTTAGCGTCATTATGAACTTTCGCTGAACATGAAGAGTAGAAAATTATAGGTCAAAGTACTGATTTTTTCTGTTTTTTATAGAGCCGCCGAGCAACGCGAACCCTAGTGGCGAGCTACCAGTCACAATTGAGCACCAGCAGGATACTAACACGTCTAGCAACTTGACCAGGAATGACGCCAACTGTGACAAGACTGGCACTTGCTACGATGGTAATTATTAGTCCTTTTATTTTGTTTCCTTTATAATATACTGCCAGTTTAGTAAACTTGTTTCTTTATGGGCTAAGGATATATGAGTCTAGTCATTGGCGCCTACGGAAAATAAATACGCTCCTCATTAGTTAATATATTGACTGTTTATTTTTTCTCGTTTTCAGTATCAGTTCTTTGCAAAGATACAAGAATTGCCGTTCAAGTTCGGACTAATAGGCCTTTCAATGGACGTATTTATGCCCTGGGACGTTCGGAGACATGTAACATTGATGTTGTGAATAGCGATCTGTTCAGATTGGACTTGACGATGGTTGGTCAAGACTGCAACACCCAGAGCGTGGTGAGTTGTTATTTTACAAAGAAACCTTTAAAGAAATAAAATATTAATACCGTTTGATATGAAACTTGGAAATGGAGGTACTCTATAAAATATTTATGTTTTAGACTGGTGTGTACTCCAACACAGTCGTCCTTCAACATCATAGCGTAGTGATGACAAAGGCAGACAAAATTTACAAAGTAAAATGCACATACGACATGAGTTCTAAGAACATCACATTCGGAATGGTGCCTATCAGGTAAGTGTATTAGTGACCCTTATAATAACATGCATGATTGCAATGCAACAAAATGTTTATGTTCTCGTCGGCCTTATAATTTATTCAATAAAAAGCAAGTAAACGTGACCTGCTAGGACAATAAGAAAAACGGAGCCAGGTCAAGATGAATTTGAAAGCCAATTCAATATCTATGGTGCATCTTAAACGCGTATCAATTAGAGTCACATACGAGGAGCATGAGACAAACGTGATTTGAACGACAAACTGTAGTTGTATACTTTGTATTTGCTTTTAATGAAGTTACTTAAAGTGCGACGACAAACATGATTGCTGTCAATGAATATAAAGCGTTTACATTGCGAGGTTTTATAATGATTGGAGTTAACTTTATAAAGAAATAACTGGTGTTGTCACAGGTTCTAAGCGTGTGAACTGAACTTGTTATCCGATAAACAATTATATAAAATTACTTCACTTCTCTATAACCAATGAAACTTGTGATTCTTGTCAATAAAAATATTCGATTTTCTGATAACAAATCCTTAAATCTTTTATAGGGATCCGGAGATGATTTCCATCACTGCTTCTCCAGAGGCGCCCTCACCACGCATTCGTATCCTGGATGCTCACCAGCGAGAAGTTGAGACTGTTCGTATTGGAGATCGTCTCACTTTCCGCATCGAGATTCCAGAAGATAGTAAGTGCTAATAGGACTACTCAGCTACCGACAATACCGATAATATACATTACAAAATAATGTAGATAAACACACGTTTTAATTGTTTCCTAATTATCTTCATTAATAATTTACAGCTCCCTATGGTATCTTCGCACGCAGTTGTGTCGCTATGGCTAAGGACTCCAAGACCACTATCCAGATCATTGATGATGAAGGGCAAGTATTTTATAAATATTTTCAACTTCAATATGAACTCGTAGCTTTGTGATCGGTTATTACTGAATTATAAGTGTTTTATTTGTTTTTTTTTCTTTAACAGATGCCCCGTTGACCCATCAATCTTCCCCGCTTTCACTCCAGACGGTAACTCGCTTCAAACCGTATATGAGGCTTTCAGATTTACTGAGTCATACGGTGTCATCTTCCAATGTAACGTCAAATACTGCCTTGGTCCTTGCTCACCGGTACGTAAAATGATTCGTCATAATAAGTAGTTGTAAACAAATTAATGCCAATTTTCACATATGTTTAGTTATATATAGTTTATAATATGTATTCATATTGTGCAGTTTTGTTGCTGATTGCTATCATATAATACATGTTTTTTTTTTTGTAAATGATAGCAAATCAATACCTGATAGTAAGCAGTATACTTAGTCTTGCGTGCTGCGGCTATATACGGCTCTAGCAACCCACCTCCACATTGCCGGCCAAAAACGTGTGTTCACGCTTTTATAAAGAATCCCATGTTATATGAAACAGGCTTGATTTTATGTAAATAGGTAGTTATTTAATGACATTGCCATGGCCAGTCATTACGATATAATTTCATTGCGCAACAGAATAAAAAATATTTCCACATTAGAATTAAAGGTATCTACTCTCATTAGTGACGCATACACAAAAGCTTCTATTACAATTCGTCACAGAGGTAAACACGATAGATGTAATATTGTAATTTTTCAGGCTGTGTGTGAATGGTCTATGGAATCCATCGAGTCCTGGGGCAGAAAGAAGCGTTCCTTATCACGCAATGACACTGAGAACCAATCGCAAGAAGAAAATATGAATATTTCACAAGAAATTCTTGTGTTGGACTTCGGCGATGAGAGGCAGAGCACGGATTTCCTGAGATCAGACAAACCTGGGGGCACAGTTTCCGAAGCCAACTTTGGTGGTAAGTTCTTGTCCCTAAAACTCAAGTTTGATTAGACCCTGAATCTTATCGCAATTGGTGGTAAATAATAATCTGAATTTTCAAACAGTTTATTCTAATTTCTTAAGTAATTAATTTAGTATCTATCAATGCCCAATTATAAAATGACAGAAGCTTGAAAGAGACTAATTTTCTAAATAACTAGGTCTGAAAATACCTAATTATTCTAATAATGGAAATTTAAAAATTCTATAAAAGATTGTTTTTAAGTATCTATAAGGATTAATTTTAAAAAAAAACATCATTTGCAAATGAAACATTATTTTGAAAATAAAGATTTGAGATAATTGGAAAATGTATTTTTGCAGAAAAAACGGTGACAATCGTGGAGCCTTGCCCCAGCAAGGCGTCAGTTCTATTGCTGGGAGTGGCGTGTGCGCTGCTTGTTCTGCTCTACATTGCGACCATTTTCTGCTACTATATGCGCAAGTGGCTCGTGCCACCCAAACACATGTCGTAATCCGCCCCTCGTAGAAGCAAATAGTACTTGAGACATAGGACAGCATGAGAATACTTGACTTGTTAGGCAATTTGATAACTCCGTAAAAATCTAATTAATAAAATTGTCAAGCGTTCGATTCGATTGAGGAGAGTTCCACCAACTCGCATTAGGGAACTTGTGATACAAATAAAATGACTGATGAAAAAACTGCAACGTTCACAGGTCAAAGCCGTCCATTTTTAAGTGGGTATACTTCGTGGTGTAAACATCTGGATTATTTTGATGACATTATTGTGACCACCGCGTGTTTTGCATTTACTTTAGCAGTAATTTCTTGCATTTATTAGTATTAAGTAGGTATATGAATACGTTAATAACATAAATAACCTGACGGATGTTCGAAATGAGTTTTAGATTTCTTTAAACTTATTTAATAATAAATACTGCTGAGATAGGGTTACTAGTAAATTTTATTTTAGGATATTGCATTTATTAGATATAACTAAGTGATAACCAAGCATTTTGTACAATTTTTAAGTACATAGTATGCCCGATGCATAGAAGTCTTGGAATGGTCCCCAAGAATTAGAAAAACGTACTATTAGCATTAGCGTGTTTTTGTGGGATTATTCCGATTAATTTTAAATTCAAATTAGGTAACATTTAAACTTAGGACATAAATTATATATTAAAGTATGTAGTAAAACTGCCTGTATAAGACATTTTACTGTAGGAGGACCTTTTGGTCTAATGATTTTACTAGATAGATTTTTTTGTCAAATTATCTTGAAACTTGTTTTTGTAAATATTTTTTGTTTTTCTGTCGATTCGGCTTCAACAATTTAGATATTCTTATGAACTTTCAGTTGGGTTTTGCAGAAATGTATATATATAAGACTTTGTATTTTTAATGTACCCAGTACACCGCCAATCAGTCTTAAGTATTTAATTGTTTCTTTTAACCCAACTTGAGATTTCTACTTTATTTATTTAGAGTAATTTAATATTTTTACTATTTATTTTTCATTAATATTAACAAATGAAATAAACTTTGTACAAATTTATATGGTCTTTAATTTAAAAACACATCTAATAAATATACTTTATACAGATTACAGATCATAGACAGACAGGTAATGAATTTCAAAATCAAACGTTTTCTTGTACCACTAATTTACTGTATACATTGCTCAATATTTCTTCCTTAATTTTAGTGTCCAATTCGTTAGTTTCACAACCAAAAACTTCATTAAAATGTTTCAAAAACATAGGTGTTATTTTGTCAATAGAGAAATTTACACCAGTTTCTTTTGTTAGAGAAGTAACACCTTTATCATTAATGCCGCAGGGGTCAATATAATCAAACCAACTTAGGTCATTGTCACAGTTCAATGATATGCCATGTGTAGTGACATACCTGGATGCATGAATACCAATAGCTGCAATTTTATTATCTTCTACCCAAACTCCGGTGTGAGGAGACCTATTGGCTTTGATACCTACAGAAGTAAAGAAAAAGTATATTAAAATATGAATTATATATTTTGAGTTGAAATCTGGTCTTTGGACTAAAGTTAGTTTATATGTGTTCTTAATTCATTTCAGCATACTTATGATAAAATGCGGAACTTCATTTTGCATGAAATTCCACATTTAGTAACTAAATAAAAATCAGCATAGATCTGTCAATTAGTAAAGTTATATTAAACAAAATTGTAATATTGAGATAAGCATAATGTTCAAATTTGAATGAATTAATCCTTTTTTTAAATATCAAACTTTACTGATTGATAAATTTATCATAAGTATCAAGAAAAAAGTTTACCTAAGTCTTCACATATTTTGATGACAATTTCCTCCAAACCATTGACATACCACTTCACACTTGTCTTAAAATGTTTCAAGTTTATAACAGGATACACAACAAGTTGACCAGGGCCATGAAAAGTGATTAATCCTCCTCTATTGGTTTTTCTGAATTCTGCACCAAGATCATGAAACTTTGTTATTTCACTTTTAGGTGTTTCATCTCTAATACCTGAAATATATATAAAAAAAAATACTTAAAAATTTAAATATGACACATTGGATTGGGTCCTTAATTTTACTGAATAAAAACTTAATAGGTGGCACTTAACAGTTGTGTATAAAATGGTATTTTAAACATCCTGAAACACATGCTCACCAACATTTGTTCAAGTAATTTGTTATTAATTTATTCTTAAATAGATACATTAAAATTTGCATAGTACACATCTTATTTTAATTTCACTTCATAAGCGATCATGTAGTGTTTAATATGAAACAGTAGTTAGTTTCGAATAACAAAAAACAGAATGACATGTATCTCTACTCATCTAATCACTATTGTTATACCTACAAGCAATCATGGATTCCATATAGACAAAAGAGAGATAGGTTAGGTATGCCACAAAAACAAAAGATTTCAATTTTATTTCATTCTGTTTATGAAACTAGACAGTTTTAATATTGACTATGAAATTTAACATTTTTCAAAGAATTTACAATGATGTGTACAGGGAGGGACAATTCTTGCTGAGTTTCTTGCCTGTTCTTCTCAGGACAAGATCCCCGGGTAATTTAGGTACAGATGGCTTAGATTGACGCTAAATAAGTGTATATATCTGTACCAAGTTTAATAAAATATTTTGACTGACTTTGAAACTCACCGACTGTATAGACAGGCTTGTGTTCCACTAGTAATACTGTATCATAGTTAGCTTCAATTCCTTTCATCATTGCATCCAGGTGTTTTCTGACTATAGCTAGTTGTATTTTCAATGCAGTATCGTAACTCATAAGGCCTAGCTTCCATACATTGACCATTATGCTTTTCGTTTTTTATAAGGTTAATTTGCAAACTAGTTGTGAATGTTCATAAAATTTTGAGCAGTTTCAATGATTTAATACTTTTTCATATTTTTTTTCAAAATTTCGAGACCAAAACAAAACAGATCTGCTAATCAGCTGACATTTGAGATTGACATTCTTCGGTTTCAGCCACAGAGTAGTTTTATATTATGGTATAACAATGCGGTTTTAAGCAACTTAGTTTAGAGTGAACTTACCTATATAATATTAAAACATGTACATAAAACTGCATTGAGAGCAATAACTCTGCAAATTTTAAAAATTAAGTAAAATAATAAAAAAATTAAATAACGTCATTTTTTTTTCAATTATTTGGCCTTGTAACTAAGACCTTTAAGCCATATCTTCATTAATGTAGTTATTATCTTTATTTATGGCTCCAGGATAATGGTGCAATGTAGCCCTTTGCCCCATGGAGTTTTTGGCGACTAATGGTAGGCCCCGCTATTTTGTTAATGACTTACGAGAAAATTTTTGAAAATGGAATGCAATGTAAGTGATTATGCTAAAATGATACGAAAATGAAATGTTATGATAATGATTACGACGAAATGATAAGTAAATGAGAATGAAATGAAACACTGAAAAATCTCACGTAAGTCACTAATCAACGCTGAATGATGTATTCCATATATTGCATGACTTAACGATCCTTTTTGCCATAAAACGACACCAATTTCATGACAAAAACAACACTACAACACAATATATGAAATAAAACACACAGCACCAAACCGCCCCCCACCATTACGCGCCAAAAACTCCCAAGCACCGGCGTTCGTCTTACTAAATGAGATTTGGTATGTTATGGCACACATGCATAAAACTATATCACTGTAGTTGTTGATAATATATACCAGAGCAAAAAATAATTGCTTTCAAATTTAACAAATTTTAATACTGACAACACGGGCAAATGGCCTCCATTGTTGTTATTTGTGTTGATCGAGTTTTAATGCGTAATAAGTTGTTATCAATAAAGGTGGCTATTTTAAGTGTGATTAGTTGCATACTTTAATTGTGTAGCTTAATATAATAGTTTTCACACGGCAAAACGCGTATCCATTTAGTTGTCATATTCTATAAGTTATATTTGGACTATTAAGGTTAAGTAGCGATTGTATTAAGTTTGGGAAAAAATTTCTGTTAACGATCTCAGAAAATGCAGTAAGTGTCGTAGAATACAAGCTCAAGATCCAATGGTTACCTTCCATAGGTTTCCCAACCATGGAAAGAATAATATAAAAAAGTAAGTGCAAATAAAACCATATATTCTATAAATATAAAGCTTGTCAAATTTGTTTTTTATGGAGCTGGATCATTTTGAAACAATACCATTATGTATTGTTTATTTATGATTATTGTTTATAGCACTTTTTGTCTACATAAATATTTTTTAAATTTCAAATTCAATTAATGTAATTGTGTTATATTTTAATTTACTCCTTTAATTGCAGAGGTTATCAAGTCAAGTCCAACGAGAACAACCAAGTATGAGAGAGAATATGCTGTAGAGAAAACCAGTAATGCAAATTAATAATATTACAGTTGAACCATCAACTAGTAGTTTGCAGTGTACAAATAAAATTAACATAGATACTGAGAGAAAATCTTTCAAAAAATGAAAAGGTAATATTTTGGCTTTCTAATTTCTATGATTTTATGAGATAGATGACTAGTGCTTTTCTCTGATGATACACAATAATAAATAGGTAGATAGTGATATTTTATATTGGCAAGATGAATTAATTTAGTCATAAAGGGTATATACAGGTTAGTGTGCTTGGTTTTGATTGGCCAATCAAATGTGGTTTTGTCTTGCTTACAATTTCAGTTTCTTTCTGAATTAAAATCCAAGAGATAATCTGTTGTAATGAATGTTAAGGGGTTATAAAATATACGTAATTGTTATGATCTTGTTTTATTTTTATAATTAACTTAATATTTCTTTTGATCAATTTTAGCAAGTGTCTGATCAAAATAGTCCAGCAACATGTGCAATTGCAACTGGTGTGCAGAAAAAATTGAAGAAACCTTTTACCATCTTAAAAGCAATTAATACATTGAAATAAAAAGAACTAACGGAAAGAGAGATCAAATTATATTATATTTGCAGAAATGAACCTGATAATTTTTCATTTGTATTAAAAGGTATAATATACTTAAAAACCATGAATTGGAGGAAGAAGAACAACTAAAATCTTTTTAACGAAAATTGAATAAATAAAATATTTAAATCTGCTGTTTTCTTCAAAGTACAATTACATTTGGAAGAAAATGAGTCTGTAACAATAACCTCAATATATTGGAGCTAGATTTAAGTTTCTTTAATAAATAAATAAAAGTAATTATTATTTGGAAACTCCAATATTGTAGGTTTTTGTTTCTAACTCGTTTTCTTTGTAACCTTAAAATTTTTTCAAAATGTTTAAAATCTATTTCAAAATTCCCGCCCGTAATTTAAATTTGTTGCTATTACGCAATGGCGCTAGTATCACGTATATGTGTATGTGTATGGTTGCTAAAAATATCTATGGAGTTACCATTCTTCTCCTCGTAGAGGAGTATTATATTCTTTGCTCCCAAGTAAACATCATTTGCCATAGCATCACAGACTACTAAGTAGATAATACATATCATGCCATCTACACGTAATTGTAGCAGACACATTCTGTACAAAATCGTTGTTGTGTGTACTGCTAAACAGTACAAAAGCTTAACAAGAAGTTTCTCTACTCGTTACTAGATGGCGTAACATTGAAATGTTTACACGTGAGCAACTCCGCAATGTAGGTAACCGACAGTGCCTTTTAGGGATAAAATATCTCCAGTGAATTCAGTTTTCGGTGTTCCCTGCCTGTAGGGTGGTGTTTCGTTCGTTACGTAAATCAGCTGTCAATATAAACAATGGATTTTGAGCTCATATGAAGTCTAAATCTACTGCACTGCTGATTACTACGTATGAAATTTAGAAAAGTTATAATTTTATAGTAGTATAGCTTAAATTCTTCGCGCTATATCCTTGTTAGTTCCAAAATGTCATGTTGATCTCAGCTAAGTTCAGATGAAATATAACTCTTATGACCTCGTTATTGCATTTAACGTATTTATGTATTGTTTGGACAAGGTGTTAGTGCGATCAGAGATGTGGTGCTCTCTTAAGCGATGACAGCAGGGGTAAAGATTTTATCTTTTCTTTTTCATAACATAGTTCCTAACGTTCTTCTAAAGTCTCAGAATTAAAGAAATAAAACTTCATTAATTCGTTTGAGTTTAGAAGTAATTCTATAAATATTGATAATAACTTATTTCAAATCACAAAAAATTTTAATACAATAAAAGTTAAATGATCCGTTGAACTGAAGAAATGTATCTCAAGCGCTTTCCTCGTGAAGTTTTGGTTCCTTACCACCACTCAATTGAAAATACTTTTGTGTCAAATAGTTTAATAGTGGTTACCTACTTCACAGATTAAATAGTCTTTCGTTCTTAGCCTGCTTGATAAACGGTTGTGTTAATGAAACCGCTTTCACCCTCCATTCTGCACCAATTAGGTAAAATAAAATAAATACGGAGCTAGTGACCACTTAATGAATATTTCTATGAAATTCATAGGCTGTTCCCAAGTCAGTTCAAGAGTGGTTACAGCAAGCAAAAGCCCAGATTGTTAGAGGTCAGTTGTTTGTATCTCGCCTCAGGACGATAGGTCTCAATCTGGATATTTTCCTAATTACATTATACCTGTTTGTAGGGCTCATATCATTACCGCTTTATTAATAGTGTGGTGGTATCATGTTGTGGCGTATACCGTCTCTCAGGTCTGCAATTCGAAATCCCTTGCCTGAATTTAAATCGGCAGAACCCAGGGTACCCCCAAAAACGGCAGTGAAATTACCGAGTAGTTTTAGTGTCTATTCTCTGTGCCATGTTCTATCTGGGCGAAAGTCAGTGGAGGGTAGTTCTGTCGCTTGGTGGGTCACAAGAAACCTTTACAAACCCTTCAAACTGTGAGAAAATGAACGTAAGTTAGCGCAATAAAAAGATACGGATGTTATAGCCGCATTTTCTGGATATCTAGAATCATGTTTATCAAGACGTAATGTCATTAAAACACAAATTAAAGGAAAATATTTGATAACCTTAAATTTGCAGTAACCGGTGTTTTCTTAGAGTTCCCATAAATTTAAGATAACATTCTGTTGATTGAAATTACTATTTGTCCCCACGCAGCATTGAATAAAATATAAATGTTATGTTATTTCTAAATAAACACATTGAATGTAATGAAACCATAATAAACTTCTTGTTATTGTCATAAATGATAGAAAAAAAGTACTTAATTCTTAAACTTCGCTTCTTATTAATCTAATTATTTAATACAGATGATTATCAAAATTAAATCAAGACGTCAGACAGTCCGTGAGCGATGCGTATGCGCACCCTCGCCCGCTACCCTCGATCTATAAATAGAGGCGGATGTGTGGAAGCACCGGCCTTCCTGCTTCACCTATTGACACTTGTTTACTTTGCTAGTTTAACCCTACCAGTGCAGTTATTAGGGTCAATGACCTGATGTATAAGTACTTTAGTATGCATCTACCTATATAACATAAGGTTAAAAATAGTATATATTATTGTTGAATTAATTATAATGGATGAACAGAAAACCGTATTAAAAAGAATTATAATTACTATTAATTCAGAGATATTTTGTACTTAGTTTTTCCATGAGACAGGTTATACTAATGTACATATAACACAGATAAATACTGAAAAATCTCGAATATACTGAGAGAAATCATTATGCAATGTTATTCGTTTCTAGATGACCCGGAGAACGCTGTAGGTATCACCTACAACCAGTGACGAACGCCATCTATTAATAGAAATATTAAATGGCGATGACAGTTAAGCGACACGCTAGTTCATTTTCCATACTAATTACCAGTTTCCAATTGTTTTTTAGCTTTCCTATGGCATGCCCCACTTTTTAAAAAACTGAACAAAACAATCAAACTATTAATCAACCAATAATAATAATCATCATCATTTATTGCAGATACATCTTATAATTGCATCCATATTACTACCATTGAACTAACAAATCAGTGTTAGTTATTGTATACCTATAGTGCTTGAAAAATAATAAATATGTATAGAATTAATTAATAGAAAACTTCAGTTCGAACTAGGTTGGCAAAAACCTATATGGCAAAGCTTGTCCAAAGATTACGTCTCCATAGCAACGGCGCAGTAGGCCTGCAGCGTGATGCGAATGTCAAGCGGCTGCCGGATCGATGCGGGCCACAGTTTTATGTCTCCCGGATCCTTTTGATCTCCTGGTAAAAATGTTGGACACATTCCCCATTACAAATGGGCTATGCTGACTGAAGAATGGTAATGTGGAAATGGAGAGACGTGCTATAAATTTGAAATAAACATCGAAAAAGAAATGGAATAATTATATGACCGATCCTTGACCGAATTATGCTGAAACTACGCAACTTAATAATAATATGGTGTGTTTATTGATGAAAAAATAAATAAAAACGAACTAAATATCGTGAAATAAAAAGTCTGGTTGAATTGAGTGGCAATTGCAATTCCCGTTGCCTTTTCCTGAATGAATGCCACCCTCAAAATTTTTATTGTTTTTTATAGTTTTGTCAGTTATCTATGGTTCGTATTTCAGAAAAGATATCAATTAATCTAACGAAAATATGAACCTTGTAGCTTAACGAGCAACTAAAGCAAAATTGAAATTGAACGAGTTTTCATAATCTTGTGAAAATGTTTATAAAATATCACTAAAAATATTAGGCTAGCAAAGTATACGATTTATATTTTCACTCAGGGATCTGTTTTTGATAGCAGCATTCTAATGAAATTCAAAGGTTTTATTTTAACCGTAAATAAACCGTAAAGTTTCGTCGTGAACCGAAGTCTTTTATGCTAATCAGGTAACATTATCGTAAACTATGAGTCTTCGAATTTTGTGTGTGCCTATATCAAGAATAATATTTTTTCATAGCCAAATTTGTTGAGCCGCGTTATACAGCCAGAAACTGGACACCATGACGGTTAAATTTTAATTGTGTCTGGAATTCTGGATTATATGGTAAAGATATTCTCTGTAGGTAGACAGATATATAAATAAAATTACGTATAATTGTATAGAAGGCACACAAAAGCATTATATACAGATTATAGAGCACACACATTAAAAATAATAATATACATTAGTGGTGTCAAATTATGTCAATCATAAGTCATCATGCAAGTCTCTTCAGTCCCTAGCAATTCATGTTCCAAAGCCTTCAATATATTTTTCCCTACATCATTATGTAACTCATATGTATTCAATGTGTTTAATTAATAACAAAATATGAAATTACATCATATTTTTTATTATTTAAAGACGGGATACGTACACCGTAAATTATGCATGTAAAAATAAAATTTCAATTGTCAAATGTTCTTTTTGTTACGCGCCAACTTAAATTAGTCGTTCACTTTCTGCAAATATAAATTATCGAAAATGTCAGCTGTTCATTCATCCAGAACTATATGACTTTCTGATTTATAAAAAAATCAAAAACTTTTTCGTTCCATTAAATATTATTTTAATTTTTTTATGAAAGCAAAACCACTATTTAATTTTTCTGGACTTAACTCTCTAGTTGACTGGTAGACCCTAATGGCATTAAATCCGCCAATCGTACGTCTATATTTTTAATAAACGAATAACTAACTATATTAAATGACATTCAGGGAAAATAATCTAAAGTAAATAATATAATAACAGCAAGATCAATGAAGGCGATGAAGCTTGCGAATCTTGCAATGCACTTCAGATAATTGCAACTTTATCACTGGGAAGCGAGCGGTTCTCATGTATGTGCATTAGCTTGTTGTATAGCTATCTGAAGTTGTATAATAATGTAAGATTGACTGGTCTTATTAATCTTGAATAATATTGTAAATGTGTGAGATTCTTTCTTTGTTTGTAACGGTTTTACACGTAATTCGCTGAACCGATTTGAAAACACAGACAAATTATATGTTGAAGAAGAACATTGAAAGTTTTTGTTAAAACGTGTTCTTGGAATTAAGACTATTTGTATCGAAAAGAAATTCACTCAGGTCGAGTCTCATACGGAATACTAGTTAATAAAAACTTTTATTAAACTAGCAATGTAGGTATGTAAGTTTAGGTTAAATCTTGCAACTATATTTTAAAGCATTATTTTCAACCAATTGAGATTAAAATTTGACATGCATGGTAAACAAAGTAGCAACACAGTAAATTCAATATAGCGGACGGCCAAGATGGCAGACTGGGTAATTTAAGCATTGCCATTCGATATTAAATGAATGGGTTCGATAAGACTAATACAAATAAATTGAAGAATTGTTTATGCCTATAAGCACTTATTCGATTGATTGGAGATTAACAGGGAAGGTAACTTTATTATATGTAGATAAAGATGACGGTATATGTTATTTTTTGTGTAAATGATTTATAATAAATAAATATTTTCAGATTTTTACCTATCTTTATATTTTATCTATCATGAAAGCTCAAAGCTGATATACCCGATTTTTAAATGCAAGTAAAACTTTAATTAGTTTCAAAAACATAAAAGCCATTAATTTGTTACATCACTGTTATATTTGATATAAAATCTATAAGATTTTTTTGTATTTTATTAAAAGCAATTTTTTTTCATAGATTTACACATGTCACGATAAAGTTACATATTCATTATAGTATTAATTTACATATTTTCGGAAAATTACATATTTCAACATTATTTTAATATATAAATTCTGGCCAAAACTTTCATTTGAATATTTTGACCGATATTATGAGAGTTCTCAAAACTAACTGGCTAGCCATTTTGAGCGAACCGCTAAATTGGATATAGATGTAGTCATATTTTTTTTTTACAGTAAACTCATTAAATTGACCCGCAGGATTTTAGTCTTTCTAAATTAAATATCAGCATGTAGAATGACTCACTCTGGTTAGCTTAACCATAATTTGTCATCGAAAAATAATTGTGTTTGCAAAATCTCAATCGGTTGTGGATATCGGCTTAAAATTCAATTCTAATATTTGACCTGAACATACAAAAAATTGCAACTGCTCTGAAAGCCTCTATAAAGAATGTTTCTCTTTGATATGTCTTAATTTTGGCTTAGTCCTTGTTATATTTATTTGGTCCCTTTGGTTACTAATGTATAGACAGGGTGGCTACATAACATATAATACGTGTTATATATTTTTGGGCCACGGTACCTTCAGAACTGAGATGTGACTAATTAAGTCATAAAAAGCAGCTTCCGCGATAGAAGTGTTGTTTTAGGATGAAGATTCTAATAATGTAATCGCTAGATTTGTAAAAAATACCACTAGTATATTTTGGAGTAAATGTTTTCTAGGTGGTTTTGCAAACTGATTACGACTAAGTTATTATTAGGTACTTATATACATTTACTAAAATATCTTTTTTAGTTTAGTAGGACAAAATTCTTTCACAAGTATTTAAAATAGACCTTCAGGTACACACGCTGAATATATAATTTGAAGTTAATATTTCAGCATATTGTAGCGTAATATATATGAAACTAACATGATATAGCCAATATCGTTGCAAAGAAACACAATATTTTAAAACTACAATAATAAATATGTATAACTACATAATGAATATGTTGAACATTTGCCCTTTTTTGCCTAAATAATATGTCCCAAATGTTGGGACACACTATTTCCCGCTTTTCGTACATCTGAGAAGCACGTGAGGATACATTTTCAGAAATAGCGAGTGGTTATCGCATAAGTCCTACCCTCAGATGCATTACTCTCCATCGAGGCGCGAGGGCCGGCGCGTGAGTTATCGTCTCTATCCCCGCGTTTAATTATTCATGAGCCCAAAGTTTCAGCGAGTTGCCTCGACATCTGGCGGGCTTCTGTTAAATAATTTGCACTCACTTCTTTAACGCTGTGTGTGCGGTTTTGCATTTCAATTAGTAACAACAACCAGTTCGGAGTGCGTCGCAGTTATGAAAGAAAAGGAAACTTGATTAATAAGGAATTTAATATAAGCCATTCAATATTAAAATTAGTTTTTGGAGTTCTGTAATGTAAACACACAAGACATAGTTTTGATCTATTCTCGTATTACGTAATTTGAAAGGGTTTAGAAAATGAAAGGAGGTATAAAAGACTTATACAGTGTGAACAAACGTTAGTTAACTTCTTTGAGAGTTCTAGTTTTTATGACGTCATTAATAAGGGTGGATGTATGATGTAAGAGTATGTAATAGTGACTACTTATGTAAGTACTTATGAGAGCATTATCAACGGTCTAGAAAAAAATTCTTACCGTACCAATCCAAATACTATTAACTAGTGACTGATATGTAGGTAAGTACTTCCCACGAATTAGCGAAAATTATACAAACTAAATCTAATGTAAAGAAAATTTCGCCTTGTAAGGGACAAAAGGTTGTTAAAATAACCACAACATTTTACATTATTTTATTTTTCTTTTTGGTATAACTACATAAACAATATAGATTAGAAAAATCAGGTTATATTGTAAATTTCTTAATTTCAGATGTGGCCGCCCTCGAGCGCGCGTTTGTGAGATGAGTGCTGCGGCCTCGAGCCGCAACTACTCCTTCGATGAGACTATACAGGTAAATATATACAAACCTAAGAAATGAAGAAAGACACCTGTTAGGCCCGCAAGCCTGTAGCACAGGCTTACTTAATAGGTGTCTTTTACCATGCTACACTAGCAATCTTCGTATTCCTTTCTACACACTCTTCTACTGCTTATTGTCAGACGGTTTCGATGCAGCTGTTATGCTTTTATTTAAAGATATTATCGATTTTGATTCAAATTACCATGAAATTGAATTATTACCGTATTGCACCTAATTTTCTTTCCGAACTGCCGTGCGGTCACCTAAGTATTACCTATTTAACAAAATGGAACAGTTTACAAATAAATTTCTTACATTCATAGATCCTATATTGTAAAATAGAAAATTATACTACTAAATATTTATCAGTGAATTTTTTTGTATAAAAAAAATGAAATCTTGAAAGTCTATCCTACAAATATAGTAATTACATAATTAATCATAATTAACGATGTTAGCGAAGGTACGTTTCCCTTAATTACTTTTAATTGTATGCTAATGTTCTGTTATGAAGTTTTAGATATACATACTTACACAAAATGTAGGGTAGATTTGTAGCTGCATATTGCGTACCATGAGGGACTCGATCGATAAAGTGTACCATTTTTTCAGGATCAAGACATCGACTCCCACTCTTAGTGGTAGCGTTTCATGTAAACTATTACATATTAAAAATAGATGAGCTAATTTAAAAAGAAGGCTACAAAATCACAATTTTATATATATTGTGGATTAAAAAATATTCAATTAATATGAATAATTCACAGTTACGGAGCACAAGTAGAAACAATCGCATTAGTCCTTTCTGTACGTAATATGTTCAGTTTCAGCACTTTCACCGTTACTACGTAGTTTCAGTGCCGCAAGCTTACCTCCCGAATGAATAAAGTACTTTCACCACGATCGAATTTTAACATCACAATGAAATTCAAGCCGAACTCCGCCTTTGATAAAGTTTACGTTGTCGTGGCAATAGCAAAGTGCTAAAACTGCAAGCTCTCGGCGATGGCCCGTAAACGCGTTTTTGTGGAAGGCTTATGCGAATTTGGAGCTTATAGTAATTATGTTTAGGGTTGAGGTTTGATTGTGGAATATTATTTTTGGGATATGAGAGAAGTTTTTCAGGATGCCATAACGGCACATTAGCCGGCGCACTTACCTTTATTAATGTGGTACAAGCGTTGGCGCTTAAGGTCGTGCGGCCCGGTGGTGTCGTCAATACATTATGTCTGGGTCATAGCCTCGGCCTTACGACGTGTCATTTAGCTGGGTATTAGTGGCCTTTTAACCTAGACACGCGCCTACACGTGGTAAACTGGGGAATTTTGTGTCGATTAAGTTGAATATCCAAGTGTTATTCGATTAATTATTTCTTACGTTACGTTAATCATATTTTTTATTTTTATTTGCATACACAATATTGACGATCGAAAAATCGGCCGATAGTAATATTGTGGTTTATCCTTTGCCGACGACGTTATATTTCCACAGAGAGACTAAAAACAATACAACGCTGCCGGCCGTCTTAAACGCCCTAATTTCGCGACTCTCCTTATCTCTGGCTGTTCTCAATATTCCTGAGTCCTGGGGGCCCGCGACCATTTATCAGACGCGACCCACATTGGGCCGACATCTGCCGAGAACTCTCCCTTATTGGACTACGATCGTCGCCGAGATTATTGCAAAAAGTAGTTTTTCTTTCATATCGCTTAAGTTTTCGCCGTCGCATTTTGTATTGTCATATTAAAACAAATGAATTGCTGCTAAGTTTTGAAACGTGGAATGAAAAAGTAGAAAAATCTCTACTATTGACATGTACACGTTATATTCTGTGCCAGTAAAATATATATTATTATTTTTACTGTTTAGAAAATATACATATTTAACGGCGTGCAGCTTGTATTTCTTTCTATTTTAATATCGCTGGAAGCTAAACTTATTTGTTACATGACCAGACATATATATTTAATACGATAATTGTCGCTAACTCAGATAGTTCTATTCTGTTAATTTTCATAATTATGTCTAGATTTTGTAAACAAAAGGTAAGGCTGTGACATTCCCATAGTAACTGACATAGACTTTAGCAAAAGTCCCTAAAATAAACTGTCGATGAAAAATAAGACCATTTGTTTGATCATGCAAACTGCGATTTTGGTAGAAATCAAATAAAGTTCTACTTTACGTGTAACGACTCAAAAGCTTTTTAAATTAAAGCAATTTTCTTAATATTTCAACAGCTCATTATATGAAAGAGACATTTGAGTCGGTGTTCAGCTATAAAATAAGAAGAAAAATATAATATAAGAAATTTGTATGGAAAACATATTACACAACTACTCATTCTTTGGTTCAAATATCTACAGTCAATTGTGTTTTTGGATTTCTCTTTATATGGTTCAATGTGGCAGTACATTTTCACGTGAATGGAGACTGTCCAACTTTGTTATGAATGCGTCTGAAATGGAACTAATGGCGGTCCGGAACACCCTCATTCGATTATTTTATCGGTGCCCGAGGCAATATATTGTGATTTGCTATCTGTATAGCCGGAGATTGGCCTAGTGAATTTGATTAACAGACTGTTGCCATAGGCAAGGGTTGGGCCAAATGTAGACCACAACCGAGACGTATTAAGGAGGCGTGGACCAGAAAATCGAATTTTCCGCACTATGCGTTCCACCTTTGTACCCGCGCGGGTTTTTCAGAGCATATCGTAAACATAAAGTGTTTTACGCAACCCCTTTTCAGAGGGCGTGAGCGAGCAACTCTTTTTTTATTACACTCCAGAATTCAAAGAGGAATAGGAATGGTTATCACCTTAAGAGATATCTGTGTCATAGTCACAGGTGAAATAAATATTTTTGAAATTTTCCAGAATTAACTTTAGAAATTCCGATTCACGCTTGACCTATTTTCATTGAATTGCGTATTTAAAATATCTTAAAGAGTAAATATCTTGAGTTGAATTAGCGCATTTAAATAGATTCCTGGAGGGTTCGTGCTTAATCCGAATTCAAATTTTCCGAAAGATAAAGCGCTCGGTACAACGTAGGTTTACGGGGCGACTCCATGTTCGTGGAATGGCCTATATATAGATAGATGGTGACTGTTACTATGGCCTCCATGACTCCTACGATTGTTAATCGAACATGACTATTGAATGACTAGTTTCACTTCTTCGTAAAAACATTTAATTTTGCAATATTTTAGATGCAGACAATAACTGTAATGATTTATCTTATCTTAACTTTGGGTAATTTGGCTGCGCCCTATAGGATCATCTGTACCTTTCCTGTTTTTAGAATACAAAATACTAACTACGTCTCTGGGTAAATAGAGTATTTAAACTTCGGGCTATGCTCAAAACAAGAAGTCTGAATACTCTTTTTGCTTAATGCCAAAGCTCCACTTCCAAAAGTTTCTAGCTAGATTCTTACAGGACATATGATATCTTCCATTGATTTCTGGCTTTCACCATATGTTCGGTACAGTTGAGTTTGGTAGAGTTGCATTTGGAGTAGTATTTATAACATAATGATTTGGCGTGAGTCATGGGAGCGCTCCAAAGAACAAGCGAAGACGTGTCTACTATTTGCACTGGGATATGTTCTTTTTTATACTTATACGTACCTTTTCCTCCATTGTAATCGCATTTTGAAAAGCAAACAATCTACGGAAACTTTAAAGAATCGAGTATTGTATTCGTCTTACAAAATCATTAAAAGTTGCAAAGGTAAACCAAAATGATTGCGTTAATTGAATTTGGTGGTTTCACGTGGTAAGGGTTTTGCGAAGTGTATAGCTATAAGGATGTTTATGATAACATTCATGTTTTGTGATGTCTTATTAAGTTTTAGGTGTCATCATCCTCTTATTATATGTTTTACCAAATTGGAAAACTTTGACTTATTTATGTGTCATGTTGTACGGTACTTAAATGTTCCGTTAAAAATCTAATTCTAATAATAGTTTTATAAAAAAACTGCATGAATAGATTTCGATATGTAAATTAATTAATCTGTGCAATACGACACTCATAATCAAGCAAAATAGTTTTTTGTTGTTCTTGATTACCGGAGGATTGGAAGGGGACATAAATTTTTACATAGTGGAACGACCTTGACTTTTGTTGAGTTATTGACTGACAGTTTTTCAAAGATGCTGAAAAAACACAGGCAAACGTTGATTAAAAATTAAAAGTATACATCTTCTTCTTCTTCTCTCATATATAACAATATACGAGTCGTTATTATAGCTAAAATTAAAAAGGGCTTGACAGATTTGAATAATTTTTATTGTTTTTTTGGTTTAATTTAGTGTTTAAAAAATTCTTAAGTAATACTAAAAATTTTCTTCTGATGTTCTCATGACTGTAAATTGCTTCTTCTCTAATGCGGATTATTTTTGATAGATGGATATCTGCGGTAGTGGCAGATTAGTTTGAATGCAACAAAGTTTACCGGGTCAACTAGTTGATTCATAAAGAACTGCTAATAAAAATGGGCGCTTCTATAAAATACGAAAAATAACAAAATCTAAGATATTATTGTAACGTCTGACCAAAAAAAGAAAAGCTATCATGGTTAATTACGCTTTATCAGATACACGGCGATCCTTCAGCTAAATTCGAATTTTCCGGAAGATTAAACATCGGGCAAAAGGTTTACGATCCCTGAGAGCTTTGAAGCCTTACTGCTTTGCCTCGTAATATTTATTATTCTGTGGCCCCAGTAAGGATACACTGGACGTTCAGTTTACAGTAGTCGTTAAGTTTGAAAACTATATTACCTGTAAGGCGTATTGTTGTCTCCTTAAACTAGTCGTATGAGCTGGCTTTCTACTTTTATGTCTTCTGAAATTCAACTGTAGCATTTCTTTAAATACATAAATGCTTATTCAATTTCATTATTGTTCTATGGAGGGTAAGATTTCTGAAGTGACAGTTAAAAATGTTGCATATTTTATTACAAAATTTAGCTTTATGATAAAAATCTCTTCCAATCAGGAGAAATTCGTACCACAATAATCAGATTTACAACCACAACTTTGTCGGGACATGGGTTTGGTAATACAAAAAAAAAGATTTGTGGACCATCTTATTAGCGTACTTGTTTAACTTGCTTACCAAATATTTAAGATAGATCATACATCTTGCAAGTACCCTCGCGCTCTCCCGTGATCCGGTCCGTATGCCGCAAGGTAGGCAGGACCATGGGTTGGTGGAGATCATACATCTTAAAAAGTGTTAAATATGTCAATGTTGTATCACTAGTTATTATGGCTGAACTACATTTAATCCGCCGACGACACTGTGCTAACACAAATGAAAGCAGAGACATAGATTATGTCCAACCTAAAGTTGATTCCCAAAGGAGTCACAAAGTTTAGAAAAGTTGTTCGGGTGCTCGAACGCTGAACCATCTCATATATATTTCACGCTAGCCAAATTTGTAGAAGCTTGATGAAAATATTCAATCGATTAATCGCATACTATATACATAGTGTAATATAAGTAATGCATTACCTTTGTACTTAAAAAATAAACGGTCTTGTTAATGCCCAGTTTTGTAGCACATTGGTATTTTCTTTTGTGTGCTTTAATAGCTTATTTATTAAATACCTATTAATAAATAGTTTAATTATTTTCATAAAGATATTATAACAAACCTTATTATAATATACAAGTGATTTTAGTGATAAAAAAACTGAGAATAAATAAATACTTTAACGTTTTTTAATTAAATTTGCTTCTTTTTTTATGAGTTAGGCCTTTAGCTACCGACATAATTTTAAGATCGGTCATCAAAATTTTTGGTTGTATTATTACTATTAAATCGGAACAAACGATAATTTTATAGATCCTTTGGGATCAAATTTGAATTTTATTAACGGATGTGCGACTATGAATTATGGCTGCCAACAGAGTATAACTAAAATATATTTTTCATGACCTTTAAACGGTGCTTATATTTTAAGTGGGAAACTATTAGAGACGCTTCGAATTTTGTCATTATTTCAGACGTATAGCAATCGCAATCAGTCAGACATATTTATATTGTAACTGTGATCCAGTCGTAGAACATTTTACCGCCAGCTAATTCTAGTGTTCCCTGGAGCATTCTGGACGGAACATTGACATGTCAGCAGAGCGGTATCGTGTCGGTTTCGTCCGGTTTAATTTGTGATAGACTGTGTACATTGGGTAGATTTAATTCGTATTAATAGTATTATTTTATAAGGTACGGTCTAGAATTTCTTAGTAAATGTCTGTATACGTATACGAGAATACTAAGATTATCTTATTTTTTTGGGATTGTGGAACTGATTTACCATCTTATGTAGATAAGAATGGTAGCATTAATTTAAAAAATACGAAAATATAACTTAACATGGAAGTTGCAATACGTTCATTATATCCTTTTAATTTTCATCATGCTTTATCATCAAATTGAAATGAAATACGTGATATACTCATTATTAACAAGGAACACAAAATATTGTGTAAATATTTCCCGATCATTGAATATAGATATATAAAATAGTAGCGATGCAGCCGTTACCAAACTGCATAGTTGTTAAGAGCTTTTATCTAAGTTCCAAATATATATTTTGGTCCAGTAATGGCTTTGTAAATTATGCTAAGTAGAGCTAGTAAAGTATAATCCCGATTATAAGGTGTTTAAGGTAATTTTATGTTTATTTAATGATGAATTTTTATGACTTAATTACATCATTAACCAAAAAAATACAGACATTGTATTAAGTTTAATGGAAATATTGAAAATGTATGTTTGATTACAAAAAGTTTGATTTTCTAAAGGCTTTGACGCAAAAAAATATTTTTATTATATATAACTGTTTTTATAGAGTACTGTTGATTACTATGCGCCATCTAGTATCGAATAGCGGCAATAAAAAGACTACGAATTGATACCTCGAATGAGACCAGAGGGCGCATTTATCAATACAAGTCAATATTTAGTGGGGCAAAATGGTTTACGTGTCTGTAGCCGCAATAAGAATCAAATTCGTAGCGATTCAAATTCTTGCTCATATTTAGTACACAAAAATATGTTATTCAATATTAATATACCATTACTAGAAATTATAATTATTTAATTTCATATTGGCAGGGCCTTCTTTTACAAATAGGAAAAGGTATTTTTGAATTAGCTGGGTGTGAATTTGTACCTTTATTAAATATGAAGTCAGCAAAGAAACGACTGCGATGTTTTATATAACAAAAAAAACAATAGGTGAATCACAGAATATTTGAACATATATTGAATAGGAATAAAAAATGGCGGCGCGAACATTTGTTGTAATTAACAAGCATAGGTTAATCTGGAGTGTCGCGTACGTACAGCTCGATGTATCAGGGCTGTAAAATGAAAAGAAAATTCATGAGGTTCAATACTTGATAAGTTTCAAGTCTTTTTTCAAAAGCATTTTTTTATATCAATGAATAGAAGTAAATTTTTCTAAATAAAACTAGGTGATTATGTGATTTTTAGACATCCTTGATAATTACTTTCCAAATCAAATTCAAAACTATAAAATTAGTTGTTAGCTGGCTAAAGAACATAATTTCAGGATGATTCGTGGAAACAAAGAGTAATTCTTGTAAATTTAAAATGAATTTAAGGCGAAAATTCTTGAATTTAATGTAATACACTTACTTTAGTTTTGCTATCTCTTGTACGCGTCGTCTATGTCACCACATACCGTCACTGGCATCCTTACTTCCGATCGGCGGTGGGCGTGCGTCGCGCCGCCCTAAATCACCGACCAGTGACATCCAACCTGTTTTAAACTTTGCTGCAACATTATGTTGGTATTACGTCGTATTACGTTGTGATAAACAGGCACTAACGATTGGTTGACAGAGTCGTCGATAAAGGACAAAAAATTAACAATTAGCTTTCTGATTGCACAAATATATATTGTAATAGCGCAATTAAAAGGCAAATTGGTGCAATACAACGTTTAACGAAAACAAAATGAATAGTTCTATGTTGGGCGCCATTTTTAGCTATGGTTGTAGAAGAATCGAACTTATTTCAAAAAACATGATAACTTAGTTAAAGACTAATACAGGTGAATCACTGTTATCGCCATACACCACTAAGGTGCGAATCATCGGTCTAATAGGGGTAATATTTCTTCGAAGTGGTACGAGTTTGGCCAGTGACGTCACTCCCTCCGTATTTCTGGATTCTTTCATCAAATCCCAACGCTGCTTAGTTCGATTATTCACACGATCTGTACAGTGGTTCTCAAACTAATATTTACTAATAAAACTAAATTAACCAATATTGTTTACCTAACTAATATTAGTTTTATTTAGTTACTTAGTAGGAATATTTATAGGAACCTCTATTGAAAATATATTTATTGAGTGAATATAGACAATCATGTCGAGCACTCTGTATCTTGTAGAAGATAAACCATATTGCTCAATTGAACATAATTGAACATATTTATATAACTAACAAAAACTGAGATGTCATATAAAGTAATATAATTTGAAGCATCAATTACATCACATTAAGAATTTATCCTAATCTTACTTATATTAACAATTTTAATAAACTACCTTTAAAAATAAGAGATCTAGGTACACTTGAATTTTTATTTCACTTTGTACATTCAGTAGGTCTCTTATAAGAAGTAAAGTTTTAGAAGCTATTGAATTGAAAGGAAATAAACGATCCCCTTCTTACAACAGTAATCCCGAAAGTAGATGGCAATGTGGCGATATTGACGTACAGGCTGATCCTAAACGAACGGAATCTTTAATCTTATTACAAATCTTATTTATTGCTTATGAATATAATCTTATTGGCATCAATTGGCTTATTAATTAATAGGAAGGTGCAAATTAACTAGTTAATAGTAGTATCCTAGTTAATATTTTTAAATAAAATTATTTAAATGAAATCAAAATAGCCAAAATTTCATTCAAACTAAGTGCCTACACCTAAGTATAATTATTGAACGTATTTTTATGCCATTTGATCGATTAAATTCTTGTCGATTTCAGTTTTAGTTCATTTCTAAGAAATTGATATGAAAACGTAAAATTTATTTTCTGGATTTGGTTACACTTCATTGGTTTGTAAATGTAACTAGTTACAATTAATAAGAGGTGCGCCTACAGGATATCAAATGAGAACGGCGTGGTGTGTAAATGTGTTGTAAATAAAACTATCAAGAATGTTTTAGATGTAAGTTCATCTCCAATAAGAGCTTGCTGTATATAGCAATGCACCGGTGCATCGCGGCGGAGGGTGCAGTATAGAGGCTGCAAGTATCGCGCCGCCTTAATCAAACCCAAGCAATTTATGATCGCCACACGTTGGGCGTGGGTCATTCTACTTTATTCGAAATAAAGTTAATATTTTGAAAGCACCTTAAATATTCAGTAATAATCGTGAAATTACAGATTATTGTATGTCGATCTTTAAGGTTGTAGGTTGAGCATTTAATTTATCGAACATGCACGCTTTTCATAACTTTGACCTTATTGGCTTTTAATGAAAAGGGTGTCAGACCATCAACATACAATTGATTAAATATTAGATCTGTTTTACCCTTTCTTAAATTTTAATTTTCTCTTCTCCAGTAGAATAGAATAGAATATATCTTTATTGTATATAAGCCAATTCAAAAAGAGAAACACTCAAAAGAAAACTATAGTATTATTTATTTTAACATAGTATTATTTATTCTGATTATTTTTTTATAAAAAATTTGTCACAGGTATGTTAAAATACATACAGGTATCAAGACTTCAACTTTTTGCTTTACATCACATCAATAAATTTAAAAAAGCTGTAGCATACGAAATAAGAAATTTCAACAAGAAGAAATATATAACACTTGCATTAAATTTGAATATAATGTGTATGAGTAGAACTAGTTGTGGAATAGACCCAATATGACCGCATTGTGTCTTAAGTCGGAGGGAGGGACCCCTGTGGAAAGTGCTTGTATTAGACTATGTTCGGACCCACCAATCTCTAAAGTATTGTAAACTGTTACCTCGCAAACCCACCTCACAAAACACCGTCGCAAATACAATTTTTTTCGTTATAAAATAATATAATTATTTATATTCTCACGTACTCCACGCCGAATATGTAACTGGTTTATATTTTTAATCGCACATTATGTAAATAATTTCAAAGAATGTGGAATATAAATATTTCAGACCAAGAGAATATATATATAATAATTTTGCAGTCCTGAAACTTTAGTAGCGTCTTCTTTAGCAGTCAATATACGAATAAAATGGAAAATAACACAATCTAAACTTTTTTTAAATTAAAATCACGGGTGGTACATTAACTTGTCTGAAAACCATTTTTCCGTTTTGAGGTTGCGCTTTTGTTAGATGTTTTTTTAATTATTACACACCATAAATTTATATTAAAATAATTAATATATATTCTAAAATATTAAATTATATTAAATTATTATTATTATTAATTATATTATATTTTATTATTCTATATTAAATTTTCTTTATTCTTTTTGTTTTTTTATTTAATAATTTACAATTATAATACATACACACATACATACATACTTACATACGTACTTTTTTTTTACCAACGAGTTTAATCCTCTAAAGCGGAAATCTTTAAAATTGTAGTGCTCGCGAAAATCCTGTCTCCAGAATGTTAAAGCTATGCAATATCAATGAAGTTTATTGGTGTCTTCTGTATGTTATTCACTTACTAAATATTTTAAATGTAACCAAATCGATGAAATAAAAAAAAATAGTTATCTATTCAATACTTGTAATATTTAGCTCAAAAATGCCAGACCAAAATTTCTTAGTTCGACCTAATCCGAGAGCTGGGTCGGTACAATCAATACGGTCCTCACTTGAGTCAGAGTCATATCTTTCTAACAAGATTTGCTACAGAAATGCTTAGACTTTATTATTTGATGAGTTATTGACTTTAAGGTTCATTCTATTAGATAAAGAACTTTAATTTATTAAATGAAATATTTTTTATTTTTTCAATTTGTGTTACTCACCTATATGCTTTCGAAGCATTTTTAGTGAAAACACAATTTAACATAGTTTCTCTTTTTCGTTGGACTTATGACAAATCAGTTAACTTAACAATTAAAATTGTAAGGCCATAATAACAGCATGGTAAGATCACTAAGTGCAGATATTAATTTTAATGATGCACGCGCTTTTATTTTCTTTTGTACTATGAAACTAAAGTAAAATGAAACTAAAGTCAAAAGCAATCATCTTGACTATGTTTATGACTCCACTTTCATGCCAGCGATAATATTCTACACTGATATTTTAGTCGACGACAAAAATCGCAAACTCAGGTTTTACTAATATCGTGTCGCAATAAGAATGATCGTAAATGGAGCCTGGCGTACTTTTAACACTGATAAATTTCGCACACAAACAGGCCGTTCTCGGAGCATTTGTATGAAGTCGTTCCTTTGAAACTTGTTCCTTTTACTACGTCCAGGTGAGATCAACAGCGTGATAAGCCAGGGAGTGGCTTCGTTAGCTGTAAAACTTTTATAATTTATCTTTTGAGATTTTAAGCAGTCTAGACTATTGAATTAGGTCCTCTAATCTTTTGTAGGCCAACTTATACTATTAAAAAAAATATATTTATTATAATAATTCAAAGGTGGTACATTAATTAAAATTAAGAACTTTCCGTCTTGATTACATTTATATAGTAAATTATTCGAAGTAAACGGTAATGGTGACATTAGTAACTCCTACTGTAATAGAATAAAAGTAAATACAATAGAATACTTGATTGTTTACCCAAGTAGTTAAATTAAAAAAGACAGGAAATATTCATTATGTATAGGAATTGTCAAGCGATCAACGTCCGTAAGTAGTTATTAGCAGATATCATTTTCTCTATTGTCTTTTATAGATTGCAAACTATTCCTCCATAATAGTCAACTGTTTTAAACGTATTAAATATGGACAAAGCTGACCGTAGTAGGTAATTATTATGTAGATGTGTTGTACTTGGAGCAAGCAATTTCCCGATTTCACTGAAAGCCTTGCCTTTATATGTAAGCGTGCAAAGCATAGTAATTTGGATATCGAAATGTTGACAAAGATGACTGAACGTTTTAACGTTGTTGTAATCTTGTTCTGTCCAAAATGGTTGTAAAACTGATTGTACAAAGTCTTAAGCATAATGTGCTTTTTGTGTATTAATACGTAAATGGCTCGATACCCCTTGATAAACAGAACAAGGATTTAAACCTTACCAAATGAGGGTGGTTACAAAATAAAATACTAACTACACTAAAAAAAAGGACATGGCCCACCAAGCTTTGAACTTAACCATTTTTGCTAAATATTCAACAACTCTTCATCTGTATCTGTACCCTTTGTGTAAATTTCTAGTCTACGATCTTAGTTATTCGAGAGAGAGAGAGTTTAGCCGAGAAATTCACATAAAAAAGTAGTTTCCAATACTTCACAGTAGAGTAGAGACTCTCTTTTTGACAGCTGACAAATACGATCGAGACGGTTCGAAAATTACGCTAGGGGCACCGTGAAATACTCACTCTCTTTCTCACTCAATTAAGTAAAATTTTCTATACGAAGCAATCATTTCTGTTTTCCATTTTAATTTTTCACGTCTACAATGGACCGTTTACGGCGTCACAAGCAGTTTCTCGAATAACTCACTTCAATTAAAGCACAAGCGACCTTTAGAGACGAGAACAGACCTATTAAAATGTGCATTCGAAGTGCAAGTCATCTGGGGTGACTGCTTAGGGTGCGTCTACACTGCGCCCGAGTAATTTATACGGCCGACGATGCGTAAAATGGATGAGCGTTGCGGCAACAACTTTAATTAAGAGCGGGTTGTAAAGTAAATCCGACGAAAATCAAGTACGGAATTCGTCTCACCTTTTTTGATGTTTTAACAAAGTTCTGACGGTCTGTGTTGCAGTGTTCAAAATTGTGTTAGTCATATTTTCCAAGCTTGAGTAAATTTTACGGTCGACATTGCGAGAAATATGTAAATGAGTGTGCTGTTGTTACTGCCCTAAGGAGGGTCTAATTAAAGTTCTGTTCAGTTCTTGAATTATATTCCAAATAATTATGCTTGTTTAAATATTGCTGCGCATTCATGAAGTAATAACAAAAAAGTTTGTTACTTGGCGTAGCCGTAACAGATATTCAAACACCCGAGAAAAACTCAAAATAAAGCTAGAGAAACTCTCTATATAAATTAATAAAAGTATAATTCAGTTAATTAGTAGTACGAAAGGGAAATAATGATAATTTTATAATCACAGTTGCGTTTTACCGCCTATTTTTCTGTAGGTATCTACAAGATATTTTCATGCTTACTGTCCTGCCATTTTACTAATTTGAAGGTCTAAATCTTCTTTGAAGAAGAATGAAGGGAGCTCAATCGCTATATGTTTTCAGAAGACTGGCAAAGAATGCTATCTAACATTGTAGTTTCTTTTTTCATCGCTGTTATACATGTATATTCATTGTATGTATAATTTTAATTACCAGTGAAAATACTACCTAAATCTTGTGAAACAGGAAGTGTACGAGTAAGGCAGCTAGCACTACCTCGCTGAATTGCGAGTCTAATTAACTGTGCGAAAAACATGCCAGCCTTTTTGTCATTTAAGAGTTTTATACAATCTTCAAGGCACAAGAATTATGTCGTCAGGCCTCTTGCACTTAAATTGTTTTCACGACATATCAATTATCCTATTATCAATTATTCTGTATCCCTTTGTATTCTGTTCATCCAAAGTTTGTCTGGAAGAGATCGACTTGACCGCGCCTTTCAATTTATGGTGTTCAATAAAACAAATTATTTAATTTTTGTTTACTCTGCTATTGTAGCCTATTTTCATACCGTTTTCTGTTTCTGATATTCCATAGAAAGCATGGAAGCCAGATTGAGTGGTATTTCATAACAATTCCATAATTCTGTTTCTTCAAGACGAAGAATTCAGAAGTCTACACATATGAAGTTGTGAATCTAGTTACTAATGTGAAAAAAAGTTTTACTTACAAAGTAATAGGTAAGTAAAATACAACCAGCATTATGGATAAGGACGAGTTTTATTTTTTATTCATTTTTTATTATTAAACAAGTGCCAAGACGTATCTTCCTATTGATCCCGTTCTATCCTTCCCGATATTGAGTCAGCCGGGTTTCTCCACGGTACAAGAAGTTTTAGTCTAAGATCAAAAAGCCATTCCTTTTCGCTTTAAGTTGTCAGTTCGAGTTATAAGCAAGCTACGTGACCAGGCGCACCCTGACAGCTAGTTTGTATTGGTTTTGTGTTTATTCTTTCTTACTTCCTAGTAAATTGGATGTTTTATACGTGAAAACATTAAAGTGTTAATCTTCCTTATAGAATGTAATAACGTTCTTTGTTACACTAAACAAACAATAATTTATTTCTTATATCTTAACTACATCCTTATTGACAATGTAAAACGCATTTTGCCACTTTTAATATAAACAGTAATTATAAGATAAGAGTGATAAAATCACCTTGGATAGTAATGTTGATAATTATTTTGGTTTTTAAACTTTGCTTATACGTTTAAAAACCAAAATAATTATCAACATTACCTACCTACACGTCCTGCACGTCACTTATGAACGTCAATTCCAAATTATCCGTTTATAAATCTATTAGTAGTTTTATTCAGAGAATTACAACCACCTTTACAAGTCGGTAATTTTTCTATCCTCAAATTCATTCTTTCAATTCAGATCAAGAAAATTGTGGTCTAATGTACTTTATACATGATATTTCAATATAAGTACTTCGTATGTACGTACAATAGTTTACCGTATTTGCTTTCATTTGCAGCCGAAGGTATTTCGAAACCTAGCAAAGTATGTGTCACGAGTGAGTATTAGACAATGTCCGCCCCAGATTTCTGCTGAGTAACAAGCTGTTAAGGTTTGCTTCCCGCTGTGAAGGCGACGGAACCCAGCGTACAATTGCCATAAAAGATACGGATCTCTAATTTCATTGGAAATGAAATTGGATGGGAGGAAAGAAAACATTTCACTATTTCATATGAGACAACCTTTTTCTATAACAAAGAGAGGAAATTACTCTTTATAGTCATATGCATAATTATTGCAGTAATAAAGGAAAAATAAAATTATCACAAATTTGTCTTATTAATTGATAAGACAAATTTGTGATAATTTTATGAAAACACTTATTCTGATAGATTATATTAAACTACTCTTAAATTTATATAGCCTTATACATTGTCATCATTATCTGTTACCTTTATTATGCGACATCTTAATAAGCTAATGTAAAATCAGATTGAACAGTTTATGTTTATAACGTTACATTAACGCATCAATACCAATACTAAGACCGTTACTGAACTCAAAACATGGTAATGACCGTAGATAACAGCTTTCCCCATTGAGATAACGTTGCAAATGCGCAGCGCAGGGCGGGCGGTGGAGGCTGCAAGCGAGTGAGGGCGTCAGGCGGCAGTGCGCCGCGCGCGCCCGACACAGACAGAACGCGGGATACTCGAATTGTGTACTTCTGAAACAGCGTACACGTGTCACTTATGTATATACTTCATATACGTTAATACGTATTGTGTTTTTTATTTATTAAATATGGGTTCTTGTGTAAGACTGCTTCCTGATATTAGTGTGTAGTGCGAAGGTTGTGTATTTTCAAAGATATTAAAAGTTTGTGAACTTTTTTAAGTGTGAAATGTGATGTGATTTATATAAATAGTTAGATGTGTTACATATCTACATGGATTCAGTGTTTCATAGTTATGGCTTATCAGATATGTTGGAATATCCTCTAAAGGCAGAAATATTTATGTATGTCATATTTCTTTTGCGGCCTTTTCCGCGTTTTCCTTTTTACGGCTTAACTGTCTGTGGGGAGATCCTTGAGGGCTTGTAGACTTGTGTTTTACGATATTGGATACTTTTAAAAACTTTTCTTATTTAAAATACTGTTTCTGCAGTGATTATTTCGAAAATAATTTTTTTTAGTTGAAAGCATGTAATACGAAGAATGGCTAGTTCTTATCGTGAATCATAGTAAAGGTTGTATTAAGAATACCGTTATTCATAGCGTACACGCAATGACGTGTTGATTGATATTGCTCCGGTTCCCTGTGGAGTTCGACTGGGATTTTTCTTTTCATCTTGTATTACAACGTATTGCTTGGGTCATATTCTTTCCATCTTTCTGAGCACTTTACATAGACTATATTTTTCACCAAGTTCAATCTTTCTTATCTGCAGAAAATTTTAATTGCATATGCCACAAACTTGCGTACCATGGAAAGACGTGAAATTAAGTAATATCTACAGCTATGTATTTCAGTATGAAATTTTCATACGGCTTATTTGATATTCTCAAGTGAAAATTGCAGGCGAGATGAGTCAGTGTAGAATTATTGGGCGGAGACGTGACCGGCTTTCGTGAGTCGAATAACAATACAGACGCGACAATACTCTGTGATCGGGAAATATGAGACACATGTGTGTGTTCTAGAACTGATGTTCTAATCGCATTGGAAATTTATTGCATTTCGCTGTCAAAATTTGCTATCGTGGTAAAGCATATTTTATTTTAATTTAGTATTTAAACTGTTGCCGTCTCACTTTAGTCAGAATAACAATTTGTCTTATATATTTTGTTAATTATGCTAATGTAAAAATACTTGGAATACTGAAGTTAATATTTTAAATATGTATTAAACAATTTCCGCTTTAAAATGCCGTGCCGCTGATAAAATTGCAAGTAAATAATTCAATTTTATGATTTACTGAATTAAATTCACACAATCATTCAGCGTGTTCATCGAATGAATGTCCGTGAGAATAATAATTTGGTTTTACATTGAAGGTATGTGCAATGTGCATAAAATGTATAGTAATATTATAAGTCTGAAAGGCGGGTAAAAAGTATTTTTTCATCGTTTTTTTGCTACGCAGCCTGTCTGATTTACATATGCTTAGGAAATTCGTTTCAATAAAAGTACATTGTCTATTCATACAGATACTATAGCATTGAAAACATACTTTTGCAAACGATCGTACCGACGCCGAAGCTTAGGTCATAACTTCGATACATTTATATCTTATGTGTTGAATACTATTAAGTTGTTTGACGTTTCGATCAGGGTGCAGTAGCCGTAGTCAAGAGCAGATGGTGGCGCCAGTTACAATAATCAATGTTAAATACATTTTTACACATACATTACATTTTTTATACACGAATGTCCGAAGTCGTAATGATCATGTTACGTGATATGTCATTCTTTTACGGATAAATTAAATCAACAATGATAGACCGACGTAATTATAGTGGTGTTGCTGTTATATGATTTACAGATTGTATTACAATCTTGGCCGATTTCCCCTCCACCCTCCGGCATCTTCTAAGTGACAAAACAAAAAAGTATCCCGTTACCTCCGGGCAGGCGGCCTACATTTGTTTTTGATTAAACAAATTGTACGCTCGTTTTATCGGTCCCCGCGGGGCTTAACTCAGCTGCGACTCTTGGTGTATGATGGAGGTGCTTTCCGTTCCATTGAAGCGGAATATGCAATTTAGGTTATTGCAATTTTTTACTGCTTTGTCCTATGTTCGACGTATTGATCAGTGTTAGATTAAACCAATCGAAAACAATAGATGTTTTTGATTAGATTGCTAGTTTTAGTTCTTTACGGTTGGCTGCCAGAATTTTAATTGTAGAATTGACCATGATCATCTGTTGAAATAAAGCACTTAAAATTACGGAGATCGTTTACACTATGGAAAATAACTACTAATAAATTGTAATATATTATTTAACAACCTGAATTTTAAGCTTGCGAAAACATGTTTTTTCATTCCAACTTGAAGGATATTTCTACGTAAAAAGTAGCAGAATGGCTCTATTTTTATCAATAAAATCTCAATAAACGTGCGACGTGCCTACTGAGGTAGATTGGGGTCTGCGGGAGGCTATAAAAGGATTTGGTTTAACCGTTCCTTTAAACAGGGGGCCTGTCTGAACCCACCCAGTCTTGGAAGCTAGCATTGCGAATGCACCTGACATGAGTACGTAAAAGGATCAGAGAGACCGAGACGAAGATTCGGACAAGCAGAGCGTTTGTTCTTTTGATAAATTTAATTCATAAATGGGAAATGTAACCTATTGGAAATGGGATATTATCTAAAAAGTATGAAGGATCGAAGAAAATGATATAATAAAGCTTTAATTGTAGCTGTGTGTTCGAGACTTTAATTGTATCAAAGCAGGCGGAGACTATATTCAGAGAATGCCTCTATGATTTTGTTTTTGAGAAAATTTATAGTCTAGTTCTTTGGGATTCCACAAAAACGTTCTGATCTAATCTGTTGTCCCTGATCTTCTAGCTATTACAATTCAAGAAGATGGTCTAACATTTATTTGTTTGTAGAACAATAGTCGTACAATTTTTACTTATTTATAACTTGGTATCTCAATACAACGTCACTCGATACTTATTTTAGAAATAAATTAAAAACTACACAATTGGCACAAAGTTCTGGCAACTGTTAGCGTGAGTAAACAGCATTAGACTACTAGAGAACCCTTACTGTTATTTATTATGACTTGGGCCGACTCGTGTGAGATGGGATGGAATTGGCCTGTAAATATTTTGGAATTATGACATTTTTAACCCTTTAGTAACATTTAGCTTTACAGTCACGACAATGTAACTTTAGATAATTAAAATGTTGTAATTTATTATGTCTTTAAAAGTTTAATTATTACAACTTGAAATAACTCTTCCATTTAATTTCTAGCAGGTTGGCTAGATAAGATCAAGATGGCTAATGCAGTGCATAGTTTAAGTGCACTTCTACTTACTATTAGGTGAAATGGAGTCATTGATTTTTCTATTAAAAAAATAGTAAAATTTAGTTGTTATATGTTAACAATGTACAATGTTAAGATAACAACATGTCGGGAAAATTAAGAGAGGCTTGATGCCTTTTATTTAAGATGTAAAGTAGAATGATGCATAAAATTTATTAATATTGAGGAGGTAACCAATCAGGATAGTGGACGAAAACGCAAACCATAAAAACAAATAATAAAGAAATCCTTCAAGAAAATCTGTAAATCATGGAAAATCGTCTAACAACAAAAACTGTCATTTCTTCCACAGCTTTTTTTAAGCTGACGTTTGTAGTTCACCGGGATCCATCAGCTTTTCCGTCTTTTTATTCAATTAATCCGTTTCCGTTTTTTTCATTTAATTGATAGAGTATAATAAATAAAGTTGATCCTTTTTGAAGTCGTTTGTAAAGAGTTCTAATATCGACCCCAGACTTTATTAATCGTGTTAATTTTTACCAAGAGTCATGATAATAAACGAGTCAAAAGTAATCAAGAAAAACCCTTTTTCAAGTTGATTAATATTAAAACCATGGCGGCGAGTGGCTGGTTTGCATCCCGATGACAAAAGTATTCTCGGTTGGAATAATGTTGCCTGGAGTGGTTACGCAAATTGAACAAGAGAAAAACAGACTGTATTTTGTTATTTGTGTATAAAAGAAATTTAATTAAAGATAATGATATCATTTTGAGGCGCTTTCTTCGAGGATACTAAATTAATAATACTCGTACTTAAATATAATTAGGAAAAGTAATTTTGGTTTGTAATCAGCAAAATTTTTAGCTTTTATTTTATAAATTAGGCGTTGCTTTGCTAAAATTGAGAGAAAGCGTTTTGTTGCCAACATATTAGGCAAGTAACGCTCAATCTCTTTGAACTATAACGAACGTTTTCATCGCAAGAACATACCTAGAACACTACTTAGTAATTTGCCTGCGATCTGCTGTAAAGTGTAGGTCTTTTTATTATTTCTAAATTTATATACACATAATTATGGGAGAGCGGACATTCTTTGCAGGTGCCTGCTCTAATTCTATAAACCTTGGTACTAGTAATTTTTTAAGAAGTATTCTTACCCCCATAATGAGGTAACACCTCCTGACCTGTCATAAGATCAAAGACAAAGCATTAAGCTCTCTCACTACTAAGTGACAATTTCTACGCGAACAAAGAAAATTCGTACGTCATTCCATTGTCACACATTTAAGAAATGGAATACTTTGCCACTACATGTTTTTTCTTCATCTTACAATCTTGGGCCCTTTAAAAGAGGCGTGAAATAGTCATTTTGATATTGCCGATCTGCATCTTGCAAGTCATTAAGAAGGCTAGTGCAGTGCATAGTTTCACTCGCACTAGCCACCTTTTATTTGGATTCTACTGCTGCTTACCATAAGGTGGAATGGAGTCATTTGCTTGATCTTTCTATAAAAAAACTGTTAAGTTGCCTTAAACTATTGTACCTGCTTAACGATCCATGTTACCTATTGTGATGAGAAAAATAAATGTACATGTATGACGGCTTTCAAGACATTACATTTTGCTAAATAATAAATTTTAATTTTCTTATGGATAATAAATTAATATTCTACGCATCCATGAAGCCAAAACCATACGTTGATTGTCTTAACAATAGCAAAAAATGTAGAAACCCAGCATTTTTGAACGACAATTTTTAACCATCGTTTAGTCAACCTTATGTAGGGCTGTTATGAGAAAGAACGGGAAACTTTTTAAGGTTTGTCCCACCTTTTACAAATAATTAATAAATGTTCAAAAGATTGTAGCCTAATAAGAGTACTGAATGGTGTTGTTAAGAATAGTATTACTTTGTAGTATTGATGTCATAATAATATTGCCTCAACAAAAATATAGGCATTGGTGTAAAATATATTTTACCAGTGACAATTTACGATGCGATGTCTCGATATCGTGTAGCATACTGTAATCGCATTGAATTAGGGAGCTGGGAGACTATCGTTAAAAATTAACCGGTCGTTTCTTGATGGGAAATCGATACCTGACTCCTGTTTACTGTCTCTGCTGTGGTGGTTTTTGAATATTTTATGGTTTGTTTTTGGTACAATTCTTCAGGCACGCTTTGAAGTACATAGGGATTACCAATGAAAGTTGAAACCGACAATTTGATTAAATTGTTCTAAACTTGTGTATGTAGAATATGTTCGTCGATATTGATTTTCTATTAAACTTTGATACAGTGACTTGATTGATTGGAAAATGTTTTTGAGTCCATGTAGGTATGATTATGGCGACAAAATCAGTTCAATTAGATGTCAAATGATTTTGAATAAGCTGTTGACCTAATATAAATCCAGAAAAAAATCAGACCAAGGAGTTAATATGATTGTTACAAATTTTGGGTACAATGATAATCAATGATAATAAAGAACATAAACGCCTATTCTATTGATACAAACTACTTACGGTAGATCTTTCATTTCTTTTAGCACAATCTTTGAATAAGGAATAAAGATTGAAAAAGAAGAAGAAGATATGATGATTGAAATATAAAATAAGAAACTTTTTCCCCGACAATTTTGATGCAAGATACTATATCAAAATCAAACATAAATTCTAATTAATGCAACCTCCGGGCTGCGTCTCAAACAACATTAAAACCTTTTAGTAGTCTTAGAAATAATCAGAAACACAAGCAAAAATAATAATAAATTTTATTATTTTTATTGTCCTTACTCCATTTTTGTTCCTAATATTCATAATATGTACAGGAAAGCGTTTTCTAGAATTGTATTTTTGATATATTTACTTATTAGAAATATACCTAAATAAGCTAGAATAATACCTATCTATCAAATTAATGAATCTAACAAATTCTATAGGATTTGATGTCACATAACCAGTTTACAAGAAGTGTATGATGGGCTAAATTTAACATTTTTAAAGTACTTTCTTTCTATTCACCTATTATCTTTTATTAGAACAGGCACTTTAAAGTGTTCAAATAACTTACCTCCTCTAAAGTGATAAATTGCCGCGTACATGATAAACTCATTACAACAGCATTACGCCGCTAATGTTCCTCCTGCATTAATTATAACCTTAATACAGCTAAAACTAAGGACTTGCGAAACGGGGTTAAAATCAAGGACGGCCATAAATTATAGTCACCCCGCTCAGGCGCCATGTTGTCTCAACGATCGTAAATATATCCTATTTTAATTATCCACCGCATATAATGCCCTCGCGCACGCATAGCACAGCACATCCCGGTTAAAGTGAACTCATAATTAAAGAATGTGCTCTTAAATTTTGTAGATGAGAATATTTAATTAGTAATTTAATTAAATACAAATATGATTAACAGGGACCACTTGTGCCACTTCGACAGCGTTGATATTAACGAAGAAAATTTGAAAAATCAAGTAGGAAATTGGGAAATACGGTTCATAATATTTTATTTATAGTATTTTTTAAGTACAATATATCCTTAGTTATGGGATTTGTCGAAATTTTTTTCTTCCTTTCTTTTCTTGAAATGCGGTATGATTAATCACTTACTAATTCTAATTATAAATTCTGCTTTGTTTTAATAAGATTAACTTTTTCTCATTGAAAAAACTTACTTAAAATGCCGCATAGGTCTTGTAATATTTTCTTAGAGAAAACTTTTAATAAGATCAATAACGCTTTTATGTTCTGATTTGTTCCATTTCATTTTTAATATTATAATTCTACCTACGTGATTTCATTCAAATAAATTTAAAAGAATAATTTTCATTCAAAAATGTAAAATCGCTATTTAATTTAAAAAATTCGATGTTGAAAGCGAACACTATTCAACTTTCGTTCTTCAAACCAAGAAATGCACTTAATCTTTTCGTTTCTCCAGTCGAATGCAATTTTTAGTATTTTCCATGTTTCTCAGGACTTCAGAACCGGGATCTTAATAAAAGTGCGATTTCTTGCTCCATTATAACTATTCACTTTTGTAAATGAAAAGGGAACGTAGTCTAGACGATTGAGCTTGAATTGATATCGTTGGTATTTAAAGTGTTTAACTAAGCAAAATTATGAATAACATGATATAGGGCAATTCACCTATTGTTAAACTCGCTATACTATTTTATTTCACTGTCATACGTCAAACCTAACCTACAGAATTTAATTTAGTGACATTAAATGATTTATAAAGACAGTTATCACTATTGGTTAGGTTTTGTTAGAATTATTATCGAAAAATTAAAAATTAAGAGCGTGGAGAAATTGACATTTTACGTGTTTACCGCTACTCCAATAACTTTAAAAATAAAATTGAATTGATCAACTTGTACAAAATACAGTGCTTTACCTGGAAAGTAGCGCGGTCAGCACTTTGACGCTGATCCTATCTAAGTATTTTACCAATTATAGTAATGAAAAAGTTAGTTGGCGTTCTGTCACCAATTACGTAGCGTGTGTTCAACCATATTACCATTTTAGATCATTTGTTTTACAAATATAGTAGTGTAACTTATTTTTAAGCTTTATTCTTTAATTACCATTTAATTTGCTGGACTAACTCCTTACACAACTAACATGCTACAACAAAATTATCTACGTGTAGCATCATAATATTTAAGAATACAACATTTTTAAAATATTTATTCGATATAAATTTCTAAATATTTCTTTCTTAAAAGCTTTAGTTGAAGCCCTAATACCTCTCTCACTCATGACTGTAGTAGTTAGTTACTAGTAGTGTCACAATATTAATACTAATTGGTAAAAATATTAAAACCCCGTTAAGAATAAACAGATAATTCTAAATTTTAGGGCTAACTGTATGTTTTAAATGTTTTATTCGAAAAACTTACTTGTAGAGTTATATCTAATACAAAACATCTGATTACTTTAGGTTACCCCACCATTGTTTTTGCTATCGTAAAGTACGGCGAGCTTTATCTACCCGTTCATAAATACGCAGTTATAACTTACCGGGGTCATTAACGACCCAATAAATTAAAGTCGCGGGGTCGAATATGGTAATTTATGACCTTGTGGACTGGCCGACGGTCAATCAGGATCAGGGTTAATACCTGTTGAATTAAAGTAAGGTTTAACGCTAAGGGGGTTAATATAATTCATGCATGCTCATAAAGGAAATTTTCAGCCTTAAATAGCAAATTATATTTATAAAGAAAACTATAGATTGAGCCCTGTGGCTGACTAGTTAGGTAAATCCTAAAATCGGTATGTACATAAACTACGATACTCCATTTAGTTCATCGCATCGTTCCAAGTGACAAGAAAACCTTAGTACTAATTAATGATGATGATGTTGTCTAACTATTCTTAATATTAGTTCTCGTCTTAGAAAAGTATCCAAATTATAAATAAATGATGTCTACCAAGAAATGTAAATCTATATTAAAGTTGCTACTTGAACAAATTGTCGGTATTTTTAAAAATGAAGATATTGTTAAGTAGATTTTTGCAAATCCCAAAGACTAACAGAATTAATTGAGTTCGAGTTGAGTTATTGTTTGAGTTTTGGGTTCTGGGATTTTGAGAGGTTGTACTTTATGGTACTGTCTTAGGACATGATTTTTTCGAAATTGGATATTTTTCTAAATTTAAAAATTTATAAAAATTACAAATTAAAATTTACCAAATAGGCACAGGTATAGGTATTGGAAAATGTGCACGTGTTAATTAATCAATGTCAAAAGGGCTGTATATTTTGAATTCAGGCTTCGCACCACACCATGCATTCAGTTGCATCACGTCAGAAGCGCTATTTATCTTGTAGCTTGTGGCTGACGGATAACGATTGATGATCCAGTTAAAGAATTTGCATATTTCTGGCACACCGAACTCTAAGTTTGTTTCATCCACCAAGTTGAGGAAGCTAATCAGTCTTGTCATATTAGTAGTTTTCTGTATGTGTACGTACTTTCAAATAAAAAATATTTGAGAAAGTATGATATTGAAAAAAATTCGCCACATTATTAACAATTACTTTGACATTATTTCAAGATAAATGTCCAATATTCATTAAAAATTTACCACATTAAAATGTGATAAAATATACAAAGATAATGTTTAATATTGGAATTCCTGAAAAAAGGATTTTCATTAAGTTCGAATATCTCATTTCTTCTGACATCATCATTTCAGTACTGATCTACGATTTGATAAAGTCAGTTAATCTTGAAATTGTGCACCGGCACTCCCTAGCAATATTTTCATTATTTTCCTTTAAAACGTCTCCCCTCGTAATATCGCTTAATTTAATCAAAATTTGCTTACTCCGCCGACTTTACCGACCGCAATTTTCCACACAAGAATTTATAATTATCAACTTAGGCGCATTAAGTCTAAATAAACATAGATTGATGATCTTACGATATTAAAACTGATCTGTGTCCCTGAACCAAGGTAAGTATTATGTATTTTTTTTCAATTATCAAATATTCAATATTAACTGTAAGCAAATTTATTTAAATAATTATTTTCTTTCATAAAAAAGTTGGATAAACGTGGAATTGCACATTATGTAGGTTGACTAAGTAAACAGAGAATAAATAAAAAAAAGTAATTTCTCACAAAAAAACACTTAAATCCAATAAAAATCTCGTTGAATGGCGCAGCTAATTTTCTGCGTGAAATATATGCAAGCCTTATTGCTGGCATATTTTTTTTAAGGTTTCCCACAATCCATCGTCAATATCCCTAAAATGTCGGTGTGCTCCTACACCCCAAGGTCTCAGCCCCAAACGGCTAGCTAGCCATAATATATACGGCAATTTTTTATAAATAAATTAGTAAAATCTTCTACTCATAAATCTTTTTACTTGTCATGTTTAATTTACTTTTGTGAAATATTTGTGTCCAATAAAGAATATAATATAAGTATAATATTCTTGTATTAGTTATAATAGTGCCTGGAAAATAATGGAATTTTTGATTAATTCTAATCATAATTATTGAGCCTTTTTGATAGTCCCTGTCAGAACTGAACCATTGAAGTAATAAATAAGAGATTTTTAAATTGATATAAAATAATAAAATTAAAATGTTGAAGATAAAATTTTGTTATTTCATTAAGGCCCGATTTTATAATAGTCAGAAAACAATTATCTAGCGAATAATTTTGACGATTTGACATATTTTAGAGAGAAAATCTGTCAACTTATCAAAGTTATTCTTTTTTAAAAGTTATCTGGGTAGGTATTGAAAAATCAGCCCTAAAAGTATTTATGTCACCATACGTATTCCAGTCATGCGGTGCATTTGTTATGATATTATCTGATTAATCCGAATCATATTTAAATAAAAAAACAAGATGTCGCCCCACATTAATTAATTCCGGTTCACTGATCCATACTCAATTAAATGTGACAGAGTCCTAATTCTGCACAAAAATCACCCCAATGAAGTACGGTATCAAATAAGAGCAACAGCACACGTAGGATTCAGTTTTATGTGAATATTTCACAATTTTTGCAAATTGTTGCAGAGTTGTGAATAGAGATAATTTTTTTATTGCCATTCAGTCAAATTTTTAAGATTTCATCGAATATAATTTTGAAAACAAATAGAATAGTGAGCAATAATTTACACATTTAAATATACTGATATTAAATCAAAGAAGAAAGCACCACTATGGCAGGAGTAAAGAAAAGACACCCGTATTTATGACCTCTGAATGATTTTATTCTACACGTCATAGGAATTACTAAAAGACGTAACACTGGTCGCAAGTTACTTTCTGGCCTTATTCAAGGATCATTTAATGTATGATCCGGTAACGTAAGCGGATAACTTCTGGTCGGTGTGGAATCTACATATAAATAGGAAAGGAAGGGACGCTCCAAGGATACATTATACTCGTTTGGTGTTGCTTCTCAAATTTTTATAATAGCTTTACATTTTTTCTCGAACTGCGATAATAATTTTAAATAATAATTATATTTTAAGTGTTAAATTAGTTATTTTTAGGAGATTTTTGAAACATTTAATAACATATAGTATTTCTCACACTCTCACCTATTATCTAAACCAAATAAACAGTTACGAACTTGTATTATGGATATTAGATAACGGAGTTGCTGGCCTGGCATGTTATTCATAATCTTCCTTGATAGCTTAGTTACATAATGTATAGGAATTCAAGCTATGTAACAGTAACAGAGTGCTGGGTTCCTACGACTGTAACTGTATTTATTAGCTTCAATGAAATACTCCGAGAATTATTCTTTACAAAAAAGTTTTTTTGCTAAGTAGAAATTACGACCGTATGTGGCAAGCGAACGAGAAACAAAGCAAAACATAGGAGCGTACATACAGGGAAAATACACTTTTATGACCACTTCGAGACTTGGTACCGTTAGCCAATTAATTTTTTAGGAGATTGTGTTTTTGTTTCACTTTTACCCTTACTTTACTAATTTAGAAATATTATAAATTTAATATTTCTGAAATGAATGCTTATTTAATTAGTTAAGAAATAATTTAAGTAATATACACTATTATGACAACTTTTTGTCTAAAAATATTACAGGGTTCATATAAATTTCTCATGAACTGTCTACTTTTATCGGCAAGGATAATGAATAAGAGCTTCAAATAAAAAGTCAAACATTAATTATCATTTAATTCATTTGGATAAACAAATATTTGAAAGTGTTTACACACAAATATTAATTACTTAAACAAGTTAAGACTGTAAATTTAACTGACATGAATAACAAGTATAGGTAGTAAGAAATGTGAAAGAAAAATTTTCTGTTATGGGAACTATTTTGTTTCTGAATACAGAATAACTTTTTTGCTGACTATACCATGTAGATCCCCTGTAATGGAACGTATGCACGGTATGTCAGTGAGAGAAAAAATAATTATAGAGCGGTTTAGTACAAATCGGATTTTGCCGCCTTTCCTCCCGGCTTTGTGCATTTGCCCTTTGACTAATTTGGCACGTTTTGACTGTCTTTTGTTTCCGGTTTTTTGTACTGACATTAAAATGATATAATTTTTATATTAGGATTGTTTGCATGCAAGCAAAATAATACAAGTTGTATAAAAGTTATTAAAAATATTATTAAATTTTCTAATCTCTAAGAGCAATATTGTTTAAGATATAAAATTCGTGTTAAATGAGCTGAGACGTATTTGATGCTTTTTTAGTAAAATATAGTTAACAGTAGAGTGGATCATTCATTAAACAAAACGCCTCAGTTGTAAATTGTCTCTTATAACAATGAGTCAAGGTACCAGGAACTGTCAGTGTGGAACAAGGCTGTTCGTGTGTACATTGACTATAATATTTTTTGGATTTAGAACGACTTTATTTATTCTTAATACGACCGGTATTTACAAAGCAATTCTGACTTGCGAAATATTAACAAAAGAGTCTCCTTCTTCCTTTCAAATACTTATCTCTGAAGCCTTCCTTGCCTCGTGGGACGTTGTTACACGCGCTTCCTCGTTCCATTACCATATCAAAGGATTATCAGTTCTCTAAGGTAGCGACCAGTTTCATCACTAGACCCTACACAATTAACCATGATAAATGGTTCGGGAAAAATCTAATCTAAATATTTAATGGGTGGCACCCCTGCGTGCAGTGGAAAACTAGCGAGTGCAATCCCTTGCATTACAACGTAATACTGTTAAAACACTTTAAGGGTGTAGTTATTTGAGGGTCAGACTGTTGACGAGAGAAAAGACAGGGTTGGCTGTCAATTTTGGTTTTCCGTTCCTGATTTCAAATGCGAAGTATATTTGTAGAGATAAAACATATATATTTTTTTTTTGTTCTTATTATATTTCTGGTGTACTGGAAGGGATTTATATTGAAATAAATTTTACCCCCTCTATGTCCTCTCCATTTATAAAGTATCCCATTTATTTGATAAATAAATCGTAAAATGAAATAAAATATAAATTAATATAGTAAAAATAAGCTAATCACCTTGGTACAGAATTTAAATGATATAATTTTTTATTCTGCAAGTATGAATTATAAACATGGCGGGTCCGATCCTGTCTACCGTGTAAGATGTGGCATCGTTTATATATCTAAGGTGGCGTATGTATCTTTTTTTACATTCTATATATCTTTACATAAATAAATCATAGAACTAAATAATTAATAAATCGAATAAAAATAAAATACTATTCTAATACAAAAATCTTGTCAAACCAGGATTTGCTACTGCCTAGTTAAGAAAAAAGATTTACTTTCATTTTATCTAATATGCCTCAAATTTTAATTATATTATGGACTACAATCTCAATTCAAGTATAGCCTGCCTCCTTCTTAACGTGGGTAAAATATATCAGTGTCGATGGTAATAATTTTTTTTCCATCATAACATTAGCTTAAGAGTTAATATTATACTAGTCTGATATACTAAAGATGATTTTATTTGAGATTATTAGAAATATACACACAAAAATATAATATTTATACCTAATAATAAACTGAGAATTTTTTATCGCACAAAATCACAGGAACTCGAACCTGGGAGCTTATTCATTCTGATTTGGGTATTAAAATAGTATAAATGATATCGTCTGAGTCCTCATTGAATAATTAGTCTTAGAGAGTTCATGTTACATAATATGCTAGTTAAAGTTTTTACTCTGAATGCAGTGCCGTAGCTACTCGTAGTCGAAGTCGTAGTTCGTAGACGCGGTCGCGTACTTAACAAGTTTGTACTAAACTAGGGGAGTCTTTTGTAACTTTGCTAATATGGACAAATTTTACGACATTTTATTTCCCGTATTTGTTATTTGATTCAAAAACTAGTAAAAACATTTGTTTGTGATGATATAAAGATTGTTTTTAAATATCCCATTTCAATTGATTAAAAAGAGCTTTAATTTAACTCTTTACACTGGTTTTACGTTAATACCATTATGGCCTGACATTTTATATTCAAGTGTTTAGGAATGTTGATTCTGATGATTACTTCAATTTTTTTTTTATATCTCTCTAAAATATTGGAGCTGCCATAATTCTTATAAAAGGAATCTTTGGAGAAATAAGATAATTTTTGAGTCATTAAAGAATAATAAGTAATATTAATATCTATTTATCAGTTAACCATTACGTGCCATTTTGAATATGACAATAATTATTACCATTTTTATTTATTTATAATATTTCTTTATTTATCGGCTCAATATCTATCCACATTATAAAATAATATAAGAAAATTGAAAGATGTAACAGAACTAATAACAGCCCCAAATAAATATTGTTGCAAATATTAATTCTGTTGGATTCGTCCATTACAATGCGTGTGTAAATGTGTCTAGTCTGTGTGCGTGAGTGAAGACAAGTGCAGCGAGTGCATTCCTGCACTCCCTATGCCGTTCAGGGAATTTTGGGATGGGGTGATATCGATGAATATTAAAATGCTGTGATTAATGCAACTTACATCCTTTAAAAAATTATGAAATATTTATAATTCATTTTATATGTGAAATTGTTGTTTAAAAACATGTAATTTGTCTTATTTATAGATAATACAATTATTTTCAGTTAAGACAAACCAGAAATAATGTACCAAAATAAAACTGTACTTGAATCATACGTCACGGACAAGATGCCTAGTAGGATTAATAAAATTGTACAAAGGTTTGCGTGAAGAAAACACTCATTATATATATCAGGATTAAGAAAGATATTTTTAATCCCTATCATGACAACATTAAATATTATTGTAACCTTACAGTATATGCACTACTCATTGTTATTTTTGACTCTATTAGTCTAGTAATTAAACCAATAAACATTTAAATTTTAATAAAAGCTAATAATTTATTAAACAGGTTATATCATTTTCATGAGAAAAGTTTTCAACCTAAAATATGTGTATAATTCATCGACTACTTAACTTTCAACACCCATCACTACTCACCCCTGCATTGCAAATGCAAATAATATTTCTTTTCCGACAAAATATTACAGTGTTAATGCCATGGTGCAATGTGTACGCCGCCCCATTGTGTATTTCGCCTATTGAGTTTTATTAGTTCCCTAAAGTTCCCTCTATTGGTTCGTAGAGCGGTTTGTTTTACATTGGTCATGCGACCAAACTAATATTAGTTTGTTGTATTAATATCTTGATTTGTAAATACAAAAGTTGACCAATTTAACTGTCGGATCATTTGCATAAAGGGTTCACAATAATAGCTCAGATAACATAATAGAACTGGGAAATTAACTTTTTATGTTCCATTTTATCGATTGTAGAATAAATAACTTGTAACGTCTAATTTCAATTGCTGTCTACAGACGGTGAAAGGAAGTCTTTCGCAAGTATGCTATCAACAAAATTTAGGTAAGCTTCCTTTCCTCTTACAGTCTCAAAATTTTCAAGGCTTTCTCAATCAGTTGTGTGAATTTTGCTCTCAGCAGTTACGAAACATTATAATAATAATATTTCTTACACTCACACCTATGAACTAGCTGGAATTAACCACCATACACCCCTACAAACTTTACATCTTTATAATATTAATACAGGTAATCAAACAAACGTCCATTACTCGGAAACTTATATTCGTACTCAGCAAATGTCAGCCAAATTCGAACCCATTATGTCCGATTAAGTAGACAGGGATGCTGACCACTCGACCAAACGTAAAAGTAATGTTAAATTAGCATTCTTTTTGCTACGATACAGTAACTACCCTACGTGAAATTACTAACTGAATTAGGCATAATTGTAAGCTTACCCTTATCAAATAATATTTATTTAATACAAGTTAACCTGGTGAACTTTTATATAACTTATTTATATATAAGAGTATATAAATATCTGCCAAAAGAGTAATAACCACTACGTTTTGGTGTCACGAGCGCCATTTATTTAAAGTTATCAGTACCCGTAGCCTAAATTTTAATAGATTTGAGCCTTCTCGATCGTGTTAGTCCTTAGGCGTCAAATTGTATGAAACTGATAGCAGGGCCTCTATTGTGAAGTAATAGAAACTAATTAAAATATATGAATTTGTCAACTAAACGTAAACTACGACTGAGAATTACGTAAAGGGTACTGAAGTGGCGATGAAAGAAGTTACAGCTTTTTCCGTCAGTTAACGATTTTCTACACTAAATTAACCAATGTTCAATAATATAATATATTATTAGAGCGAACGAGGGGCTCGTTGGCTCAGTGTTTTAAGCTCCCTGTCTGCGATTAGTGATATAGCAAATTTTGTCATAGCTGGTCCATCAAAATTTTTAAATTCAGTCTAGCAGTGGGTCCGGCTTGAATATAGGCTGCTGAAGACAAAGATGATTTTATGATCTTTTTTAGAAATAGTCTGTCCCTGCTAGTTTTCTTTCTTAAACAAAACAATAAAGAAATCATTTGTATTGGTGAAACCATTTTTATGATTATAATATTTTCAAATAAATAATGAAAATAACCATAGTATAGTTATTTTAAAATACAGAAATTACTCGATACAGCTTGAGTAGCAGTAGGAGAAGTCCATATACAAAGATAGCTAGTGCAGCACGCGGCAAACGGTCCTAGACGCCGCCACCTTGTCGGCCCAAAAAGTGCCTTTTCACGCCTGTTTTGAACGAAGCCATGTTGATTGAAAAACATATGCCATTATGCCATTTTTTAATTGAAATATCCCAATGTGCCAAAACCATTCAAAGGATGATAAGTTTGTCTAAACATGTCCTCTAAAAACTGTCATAATATTTGCAATATAAATTTTTCAATTGAATAATTTTTGATGGCAAGCTTAAGCAATTTAATTAATAAACATTGCTTCAGATCCGCGGAAATCCCGAATAATTCCCTAATTCGCTTTTATTGCGTGGATTTTATAGCATTACGCATTCCGGCCGCTCAGGACCAGTAAACTTCGTCTTCCTGACCCATTTAAGCGGATAAAGGGGAGGTTACACGTTTCAAATTTCGATTTTGAACCTCTAGCCACCTTCCTTTTCTAAGTTACAATCTTAGAAAGGGAGGCCTCATCGTTACCTTTACGCGATAAGTCTAGTAACCCTGTTAAGGGAAAGCTCCCCTTCGTGTCTCACATGTGAAATCGATCTGTTTGAAGATATATAGCACAACATAGCTTGTGTTATTTGTTAAAAAATTAAAATGAAATATTTATTTAAATAGTTATGAAACACAACGAGTTTGTCGATTTAAATGATCCTTTATTTATTATATTATTGCGGGCTGTTTAATAGAATAACTCTTAAAATATATGAAACTTCACGATGAATAAATATGCTAGTGTAAAATTCCGCAATATTCCGTACACCACAAATACAGTTTCAGTGTTTTGGTTAGACTTTGGATTCCTATTAAAATAATAAGATATTTGAGTATTTCACACATATTTTCCATTGTATTTTTTCCGGTTGATTACCAGACCCAGACCCAGTTAAAGTTATGACTATTGCCTTTAATTACATTTATTTGTTTTTCCCATACATATTCCCTGTTGTGACGATTTAAAAGAACTTAGTAAATGAGTCTATTTTAATAAAGTTATTTTGACTTTGACTTTATAGTCAATAATTAATTTATAATCCTCTTCAAAACACTCATTTTTCAATTTAAACACTTTTCGATCGTCTATAATATTTTAATTAACGGTTTTTATGAGTACACAGTTTTTTTAAAATCTAAAATATCGAGGCGTTCTTGAGTTGTGACTTCGCTTGCTCTGGAAGTCCAAATTGTAAGGTTACACTGCGGAGAAGTCGCTGGGCGCCTGTAAATCACTTAAGACGGAACCCCAGTTGGAGTTGCCGTTTTTGCTATGAGAAGGGGGAACGTGGCGATAAGAAATATTTGAAACAGTATACGTTAACCTATTTTATTTAAAGGCTCCAGATGTGCAGGAATTCCCCGTGCTTTTGTTTTTGTTTTATTTCGGTATCTGAGAAAATGTTTTTGCTCAACCAAAATAGGTAAAATATTCGCGTGTTTTGAAAAATCTATTACTCATTAAACTTTTTGTCTTTTAAATTCTGATAAAAATTGTAAGACCAATTACTCAAATGCAAAAATATTTATTATAAAATCCAGGCAATGTATACACGGTCATTATGCTATGTTTTTTGAAGCCACCGGCATTCCAGTAGGGGTTAAATGTAAAATTTTCAATTAAATGTAATTATTTTTAATTTAATGTAATTTTCAATTAAGTTTTTGAGCATAGTCAAATTCGAAATTTTTCTTTTAGCAAACGTGAAAATAAATACTTAGCGCAAAATTTGGTTAGCGCTTCAGCATTCGAATAGAAAATACTATATCTTTGAAATATAACTAAAGATATAGATAAGAGTAGTAAAAATAAATATTTACAAGCAAATTAAGTGTGTAAGTATACCACAAAGTAAATAGGTATTCCCCGGGCCATACAACAGCATAAAGTTCAACTGTAAAGTTTGCTTGAGGCTCTGGCACGTGCGATACAAAGTAAATAAAGAGACTGGTTGCCAGTCGAAACAAATTAGAAACTTGGTACAAGAGTCTTATCGAGGTACCGATAGAGTTGTATCTTGAATTTATGTTATCAAAAGTGAAATGTTTATCACTAGACTTTTGTAGCAATTTGGGTTTATATTTAAAGTATTTTCAATAGTAAACCTCCTCTTTTATTTTGTGGGGAATGGGTACTTATATTTTCTATTCAAATTCGAGTGGCTTGAGATAGTACCTTCACCTTACAGAATATAAAGGAAGAATAGCGCATTGCGAAAACATGTTGTGAATCTCAAAAAATATTGAATAGGCTAGTGCTAAAATAGATGTTTAAAAACGCGAATATTTTAAAGTATATCGCTCAACGCGATAGTAGCTAGAAGGGATTGTTTAGTGACTCATTTATATAGTTTTTCTCGTTTTCTTCATTTATGTGTAATATTTTTGCCTTAAAGCAGGTTTTTTTATCTTGTTTAGAGAATTATATTATCGCACCATATTATTAAATAATATTTTATATTGTGCACCACATCTTTTAACTGAATAAACACTTATTGTTATTACCATAATTTCTCATCTACCAAGCAATTTGATGCTCTATTATTGTAATCCAAAATTACGTTGCATCTTTTAGTTTCAGTGTTTTAACATAGGACCTTAAATTCACAATCGATAATGCTTATTAAAAGAACTAGACTTTAAGTTTTCTTCACATTAAAATGACCCAATTTTCTATCTTTGTGATTAACGTGTTACCTAACCAATAAAGATAAGCTGAACCGTAGAAGCTTGAAAAACAGCAAATAATATTGATAACTGACAAATTTCGAATAAGTGTACACCAAAATTTATAATAAGTTATGAACACCATTTTATTGATAATTATTACAATTTACCTATGTACTTCTATAAGAATGGACTAAAATTGACCTTACTGGACTAAAACTTCACTTTAGTACATACTTCAAAACACTAACGTGGAAGGAGGGGCATCTACGTTTAATATATTTATTGCTTCAAGTTATCAGTAATTAGGTTAGTGCAGGGACACTTGGGGGTAATTTGTCAGATCCTTACTTAACTGGAGTTGAGTAAGTTCATTAGGCCCCACTTTATTATTGTTTGGCACTGTTGCGGAGCGGGAAGAAAATGGTGGACCGATTTATGAAAATACCTGTTTAGAATAGTTGATGTCAGCTGAGTTAGTCCGAAATTAATCGAAATTTTCAATGTTGAGAAATTATGTTGTCTTAATATTTGATATCATTTTAGTAGACATTTGAATATTTCTTATTCCAACCTTTTTAAAAGCTGTTTTGAAGTTATGATTCGTGATACGAGCTTTCTCTTATACTTGTAAAAAGCGTAGTAACAAAATGTATGCAATATTTAACTTCCGCTATTGAATAAATATAATAAAATAAACGAATTCCTTAACATAGAATTTCACCTTTAGCAAGTCTATTCAACTTAAATAGTTTTCATCCACTGCAGTAAGAACTCGTAAAACACAAGTTTTCCGCCGTATCTACCATTCGCTATCAAGACGGACGTGCATGCATTTTTTCTGAAGACAATGCTGAAGTCGCCGTGGAAGAACTGCCTTCCGGCGCTCACTTGTCGTTGCCTAAACATATGCACCGAGAGATAGAACATCTAAATTCTTTTAACTTCAAGCTGTACATTTGTAGAAGAATCAGCGTACCGTTCTTCCTTTTGTTAGTATATGGTCGGTTTAATATTTTACTGAACAAATACTTTGATTAAAGAGTTTATTTTTCTATGTGATTAAGTTTGTTAAAGTATACACTTATTTCAATATAAAGGTTAGTTTTTGAGTTATAGAAACTGGACATAATACCTCGTTAGTCGACCAACTTGTAGACTAAGTTCTGTAATTTTAAACTACATTAACCGTACTCGAACCCCTTTCTCACATTCCATGTAGCCGTATAACAAATAAATGGCTCCATTAGAAACAACAAATATCCCCGGTCCCATGTGGTTGCGTCAATTTTGTAATTAGTTAACAATCAACTCGTGTTCGTGTTCGATTCCACTAATGATCGCTGTTCGTATAACTTATCTAACGTTACATCGACAGTTCCCTCATAATCAGACGCTATTCCAACATATCTGATACTTATGTCGCAGTCGACTAGGAAGTAGTAGTATAACAATGCAACAAATCAATAATGACAAGCCCAAGACGAACTAAAAAGTGTGGTGCTCAGAGTATTATACAAAGTGTAGATTGGGACTCACCTTCTACCGACACGGGCACTGTTAAACGTAGAAGGTCATGTCCTGAGAATACAAAACATACAATACAAACACAAGAAGCAATATTTGAAGTACAAACACCTTCCGACTCCGGTAGCGGTACCTCTAGAAGTATCACTGAAACTGATAAATCGGACTCGCTTATAGACATTGAACAGAGAATTTCATGTATCATCAATGAAAATAGGTCTTCTAAAAGCAACTCTGAATCGAGTGAGGCTGATATTTTTATAGAAAATTTATTGGAAAATCCTATTGACGAAGAGATATTTGAGACCGTCAAAAATGAACCTGCTTTATGCGATCGTAGCAAAACTTTTATCAAAACGCAAGAGTCTTCATCGATGTGCACTGAATTACGTAATAATTCAGTGGGGGTATGTGATAAAAAAAGTAAAGGAAAACTTAAAACTCCAGCTCCGATCAGAAAACTTGGTAAATCAATCGAAATTGTTAAGAATAATCCTAAAGCAAGTCGAGAACCAATAAAAGGAGATGATAAAACAAGTGTGCTACCTATATACAAAAGCACTCTAAATGGATCGAGCATTGACTTTAACAGTAGTCTAAAGAAAAAAACTAACTCTAAATTAAAATTGCCCTTTTCACCTAACAGAACAATGGAGAAACCAAAAATAAACTTTTTCCAAAATAAAAGCAGCGCTCAAGAAAATAAAACATCTCCCTTGCTTTCGTCACCCGTAAGAAGAACTATTTCAAACGAATACGTACGACTAAAATTTACAAGCGACACGGTTGTGCGACGGACTATAGATGGTAAATCGATACCAAAAATAACACCAAAAATACAATCAATAATTCCGGAAAGTCCAATTGATAGTGAAGACCCATTCCTAAATCTTAGTCCGAATAAAAAATATACAGTGACAGTGAACAATAAAGTGCGCTGTGATAAAGATAATTATGTGATATTTGATCCGACCACAGGATTTAACCCCGAAGATGTGCCGAGACAGTCCCGTATACCATTAAAATCCCCTAGTGGTGAAAAATCTCGTATTCCTCTTAAATCTCCTGCCGGTGAAAATTCTGGTGTAGTTCGTAAATCTGCGAATGTGAGTGATACTGATAGTGGCATACTGTCTCCGATTTCACCGGTGGAGACAAGCGAGAAGGGAGCATACTACGTTAACGCTGAGACATTCAGCGCAACAGTGAAAAAATGTGCAGACTTGGATATCACAATCCTGGATCCCGCGCTAGCTAAGAAGGCTACGGAGCAAATAAAGGTCAGTGTTATTACATTTCAGTTATTAATAAAGTAAGCTTTATGAAACGAATGCCACCAACATGTCAGTATATTTCATTAAGGTTTCATACGTTTTGAAATACTTTTGACCATTACAGCAATATCGTCAACAAATTAATTCTTGCTTAAAATTTGCAGCGTATAAATTCTTAAGCTATGACTCATGCTCTTAAAAAAGGTGAAAACAAGTCACCGCACATAATTTACATAATAATTTTGTATTATAGCAGAAAATACACGTATTTATCATACCAAATGCATAATCATTAGGATTCAATCAACAGTTTTGAAAATGTGTGTTGTGGTTTGTAGGTATTTGTTCAGCACCAATTCGATTTTGATCAACTTATTACTTGTATATTAGGCAGATGATTGTATTCGTAACTAACTTGAGAATCATTAAATATTTACATTTAAGAATCATTGCTAAGAGAACTGTCAAAAGTGACCTTATTCTTCTGATGACTACAACACTTTCAATAAATCGAGAGCGTTAAATGAGCACTAGAAATATATTTATTACTAAATTAATGTGAACGAGTGTACAAAATAACATATTTCTCTTCTACCTTCTTGTTTTCACTAATAATCGTTACTAGTTCCATATTGATAAAGTTGAAAAGAAATCGGTAAAATATCTTGGTGCTAAGGATTGCAGACATAATCCGCCCGTAAAGATCATTTTTCATGGCAACACGTTACAGCGACTGGTCTGTTGTATGTTTTTTTAGTACAATGGAATTGAATTGAATTTCGTTTTATATGAATGCTATCGCCATCTTTGGACAAGTAGAATAACTATTGTTTTCTAACATCTCGGTATAAGTTTGATGTTGTCTAGTTATCAATTTGTTTCAAACAAAGGGCTTAAAATATAAGTATTATATAATTTATAGTATTATGTATTTTTTATAACGAAGTTATAATTACGCCCATTGTTATTGTTTCTCATAAAAGCACGCTTTCTAAACAATAAGCATGCTGTTTGTGTCATGTTAGTTCTACTCGCCAATAGATGGCGTCACTTACGCAAGGAGCGACCTCTTGTGTGATGTTTAGTGAAACATTTTCCTCTGCGAACTGTAGTTCCCTTGCTTTCATTTGTTTGAGTTCTTGTGATAAATATCAGACGACAGTGGCTTGTATTCGGACGCAATCGTGCAGTTAATTTTGAAATGGTCCCATTTAGCGAAAATAACGTGCCTACATGCGGCGAACACCCCGCCGCCGCTTGTAATGGCTATAGTCTCATATGCATGACCAATTATCACAGCTAGATACCTACTGATTGTACACCAGTCTGGCACATTGTTCGTGTCTGATGATGTGGTGCGATAGATACTATCATTAGATGCTCATTTTATCGTTTTGGTTTTTGTGTGACGAGGGGTGAAACATTTCGTTTTTAATGATTAATAGATTTGTAAATGAGGCCTATTTACAGTTGTGGGTGCCTCTCTGGTATAATGATGATGTACTCTGTTGTTTTGATCTCAAATAAACTTTTTCACTTCTATAAACTACTGTCAATAACGCATCAATATTAATCTAAATATATTTTACAATTAACCTCCTTTTCCACACTTGTAAGACCTAGCTTATGTTTATAATAATAAGAGAAAAAAATACCTATATAGGCCTGGATTCATTTTGGAAAACAAAGGGAAATTTACAAATATTGTCCATAGTGTAATAGCGAGATTTAACCAGTCTCGTATTTTAGGTTAATATACTTGGTCCTAGTAAAGCAACTCGGAAATGGATCATAACCGTATATACTCTAGCCATTTAGTATTCCTCGCCTTTTTAACTCATTTTTTTTGTAGGTAATGCATGTATATAATTTATATTCGGTGCTTAGACATAATGATTCTGTGTGAAATGAAGTGGCCGGAAAATTATAATAAATAGACCTTGAAAAATACAATCTTTTTATATCTAATATCATCTTTTAATATCTTGAATACTTTTTGCATAGAAAAACATATCGGACTAATCGTAAGGACTGTTTTTCCATGTAAATGATTTGTTTTCTATTTAATTACCTAACAAAAAAGTAATTTAATTGCTAACAGTTCAATAACATTATAATATACTATGCAATGTGATTTGCCTACTTTACAATCAATTTCAAATAAGCTTTGCAATATATACCCGTAGCGACCGTTATCTCGATTACGATAATAGCGATCGCGTCAATGTACTGAGAATTGTAGTTATGTATGTAGTTGGACACGTAAAAGTATGTAAAAGCATTCCCAATAAGTCAAGTAAAGTAATAACCTAAATTAAGCTTTATTTAAGAATAATATTAGAAGATAAATTGTTTTCTGGACACGGAGCTACATCCAGATTCCACAGAGACTAGACAACGGAGGCGATTACTTAAATTCAACTACGCTATTTATAATTTAAAAATATGTGTGAGTAAAATATTGCTTTAAATCCTTGACAAAATTGTGCAACAAATCGCCCGGCTATCAACTAATTCAATGATGCATCTGTTAATTGGCGCATGAAAATTTAATCCTTGTCATTTTGTTCCGCCAGACATTTCGAAATACGCCTATAACACCATATAATACATTTTGTGAGTTGCACCACTATACAGTGCCAAGTCATAGAAATCGCGGCATAGTATTTCAATAAAGTGGAAGATAAAATTCTTTAAATCCAAAATGAAATGCGTCTTAAATCGTTGTAACAAAGATAATAATTGAATATTGGGACTGTACAGTTGAAAGGTACTCAGGTATACAGGTTGTACTTGACGTTGAACAAAAGCATCGATTGCCACAAAATAAGCCATGAGGCAGCACAGCACATACCGTCCAGAGGGACTAGACAAGATGAATCTCGTTAATCGCAATTTAGATGCTAAATGAAAAAAGTATAGGATTTGATAATTACCCTTGATTGAAGCGGGGGCTTATGTCAAATCCCGTACATTTTTACATTTAGCGGTTCGATTTCGTTTATAGAAATGCATCTTATCAAGTCCACCAGAACGGATAATAGATGGAACATAAAAATCGTTTTGGAACATAAACTGAAAGTTTTATCAGAATATTAGTGAAATATTTAAAGGCATAATCTCGCATAATTCATATTTGTACCTGTAGTTCAACACAAAGACAAGTTAAATTTTAAATTATTATATGATGAAAATGCAACACAATAAATCTTTAAAGCAAGACAAAAATAATCGGCATAGCTCTATTTCGACAGCGTGCCGCATACAGAAAAGGCAAGATCTCTTTGCCATATATCAATGGTACAATAGTAGAGGTGAAATAATATATCAAAGTTCCAATTCTATATTTAGGTACAGGTTTTATTTAACAGGAATTTAAGGAAGCAGCGGCAGGTTTAATTAATAACCGAATGCAATTTAATATCGTATTTATTTCGATTTAAAAAAAAATTCTATATGTCGGCTTTCATATGTTTAAGCTTTTATTAAAAACCTATAAATGTATTCCAATAAAGGTGAAGCATCAAGAATAATGTGACATATTAAATGCGAGTAATATTATTATTACTCATATTTAATACTTCAAAACACAAGGAGGTCTCGTTTAAAATTCCTCAAAAATACAAAAGTGCCAAAGAAATTAATGTACCCAAGTAGAATAGTCCTTCCCCTTATATTAGGGTAATGAGGGAGAGGGCAGCACTCAAAGCACCGCTGTTTCGCCACCCGAGTACCCTCAAACTCTCTCCAACTCCAGGGTATGAAAACGTTTAACAACTTATTTTTACCTGCAAGACGTAATTAGTTCTTGCTATATTGAACGAGTTACACTATTTTAGTAATTATGCTAGTTGAATGTTCAACATGAAGACTAAATAAAAATTTATAAATATATAATCTCACTTGAAAGGGATATATTAGATTAAAATTGCTTGAAACTTATTTTTGCTATTACTCTTCATCATCTCAAGATCAACTTATAAACAAAAACAAACGAAAGTAATTTTAATCGTATACCAGGTGTAAGTTTCAATCGTATCTAACTAGACGTTCCATTATAGACACTTTCAGCTTCAAATTGTATGAATAAAAAATCGTTTCCCTTACTTTACAACAGAGGTGCTGCTCTTGTTAGCAAACAATATGACAACTGAAGATACACAGGATCGGGACGTTACTTTTCGATTGAAACACAGAATAGGAATACAGATGACTTTTCAATTACAAGTTTCAGATAAAGAATATTTTCTGTTTTATTTACTTCATTATAAGGAGGTTTTATTACTTGATATTTCAAGAAATAAAACCTCTTTGGAAGTAACGTTATGGGGTGTCGAGGACTATTCACAAAGGGGTAGAGACGAAGGTTGTTTTCAGAGTTTAACCACATACAAGGAGAGCACTCCAGTTATAAGTTCTCAAAATGTATGAGTGAACATAATTCATTGCTTAATTTCGCGAAGGAGCCTGCGTGTGGTTAGACTGCGAAGTGTTTAGTTAAATACACAATGTTCATAATTAAGATGCTGCTGTTACTGTGTTTTGAGATTAAAACGTTGTTCACTTGGTAGTACAGTGTTATGTATGTTATACAAGTTATGTATATGCGCTTGATGTGTTCGAGTGTTGGAGTAATATATTCAAGTATAAAACTATATTTTACAAAGACTACTCGATCTACGCTAAATTTATGGAGTGTTGGAACTTCTTGAAATTATATTTCACTTTACACGACCTAAAGGCAGCATTGGCGGATTTCGATGGTTCATTTAAGTAGTTCATTCACCTTAAGTTAATGATTAACGATTTTTTCCTATAGTTTGATGAATGATGAAAAACTAAGCGTCTTAACATGTCATGTGATTTTAAATCTTTCATCGATGAAACTTAGCGCAATTGATGAAAATGCAAGCTGAAGTGGTCATATAATTCTGGCTCAAAACTGCATGCCAACCAGAAAAGGAAGAAATGCCTACAAGTATTAACGATGGAAAGTAACCAACAGTATCGAAACAGTAAAAAGTAGCGGTTATTGCAGTATGGCATACGTTGCACTAGCTCTCTAGAACTCTGGCGGCGTCATGTCATTTGGTGTATGTACTTTGTCCAAAAAAATCAAATCAAAATTAAGTAGATTAAACATTCGGGATCCTTTCAAAAGTTGAATAATACGTACTTTTCAGATCAATTCAAGCTACAGTGTCTTAAACATCTTTATTTTTATATTAGATAGTTTAGTCTTAAATGCAAAATATGACAAGGAATCTAACCTGTTTGACATATTGCTTGAAAACTGTCAAAATAGTGTACTTCGATTGCGTGTTTCGTTTTTCAGAGTAGGCCCTCAGTATATTATACAGAATCCAAAATCTGTCTCAATTACGTCACTATATTTATGTAATGTAAGTAAATTGTTCACAAGGAGCCAATGCAGACCTGTACAATTTACAAGGAGTGAGTCAAAGAGGGCCCGCGAGCGGTTGGGACTCTGCTCACGCCCGTTGTAACCGAATTACGGTGTAGACATGATGAACGAGAGACATGAATGAAAAATTTATGGTTGCAATTAAGAGAAACTTTATGCAAACGATAAAGATTAGAATAGAATCGACGTTCCTTTTGTCTTACTGAAACAATAGGTAAAGTAAAGAATTATTTATATATTTTTTTAATTTTAAATTATCGAAGCCTATAGTCTTTATATTAAATAAATAAGATTAAGTTATTATATACCATAAGCAGACTCTAGTTAATAATAGATTCCGCTTTAGTATCTTGTCATATCAACAATATAACACTTGTAAAATAATTGGACCCGAGCATGAAAGACAATTGTGGTATAACACGGTACTTAAGTGTTCATTCACTTATAAACCCCAAGCATCTTACATAGATTGATTAGGTGCAATTAATATTATGTGTACGAAATATTAAAATTCACGAAAAAGGTTGCGTGGTGCGTGAATAAATGATGATGATAGAAAGTTTAACGCTTTCAATAAATCTTCCTTTATGAAGGATGTTGGGTTTTGAAAATTATTACAGTAAATCACTAATACTGAGCTCCGTGTATATAAAATAAAATTTACTGCAATTGAGATATTGTGAGTCTAACTATTTGTAATTCTCTGGCATTATCAGTGTCAGCTTCCGGCTAAATTTTGGGGACCCCAAAGAGCCTATTTTTCGATTGAACGAGGGTGCATCCCGTACAAAGGTTCCCTTATGGTCGCATCGCAATCAACGAACAGAATTGGAATCGAAAATAAATTAAATTATTGTGGTTCAGGTCCTCCGTGCTCAACTTATAAATTACTGCTTTTATTGAAAAAAGGTTTTGTTTTTAATAAAAGTAGTGTTTAATCCATAAAGTGCTCACAAGATTATCATTTTGGTTTTAAATACAAATTTAAAACCAAAATCAAAACCCAGTATTATTTCCCAACGTTTTACCTATTACTCACATGTTCAAATTATATAAATTAATTTTACGTTTATTCTCTTCAATATATCTAATATAAAAAATATCTAAGCCGGAGAATAGGTCGTAGACAATTTTTTTACCACTAGACTAAACTTATTTAATATGTTAACTTAGGGTCTCCCCAGAATGGTGTCAATCGTACATTCATCAAAATACGGCATCCAGAGGGTCTATTTGTAAATTTTCCTAGTATTCATCACCCAGCTATTAAATTCTTTAGTAAATTTAAACTTAATTTAAATAATTTTTTTACGGAACCTTCATTTTTATATTAACCATTTTTTCTGGTCTTAAATAAGATTTATTTTGCAACGAAAGAAATATTGATACAAATAATCCTAGTACTATTTGCACCGAGTAAATGTTAAGATAGTCGTACCGGAAGTAGGGGTTCATATATCAGTCGGGTAGCCCGTAAATATTCCGGGCTGGGCGTTCGTGACGGATTATTCGGCGCGTGCTGTACGTCACCATTGTAATAAAGACTTTCTCTCAAGTGTTTACAGTTGAAATTGGATGCATCTACCGTCTGATATCTCGAAATATAAATGAAGTGAATAGTAATGCTCTGAATTTTGTCACTTTATCAAATAAATAAAGGATAGTAAGAAAGTTATTTAGAAAATTTTGAATTTCATGGAATTTTAGTTAATTAAGTTACATTTACGTATGATGAAAGAACTTGTTTTTCAATTTGGCGCTGGTTTTGTCACTAGTTTTATTTAAAAACTCAAGCTCGCATATGATATTTATTTTTATTATAGAAAAGTTCTGTTTCTCGTATTTACATAAATAAGGTTTTATTTTTTACATATAAAATCAAGCAAGAAAGTATTATATCTTCTGTGTGATTCTGTCTTTAAAACAATACCAATTCGACATAATTATGCTATGAATATGACTATGAGCCGATATTATGATTGTAAATTGGCTATTGAGCTAAAAGCTTGAAAGGTCGTGCAATGAATTGCAAAAGAAGGTGCTAAAGCTTTGATCTCTATGCTCAGGCAATTAGTGACCCATTTATTGTTGGTCAAAATAAACAGTTGGTTACAAAATCAGTGATAAAATGGGAGAAATGTTTTTAAAGATCTGGGAAAAATAACATGTTTTACCACTTCCTTGGATGACCTATGCCTTTGATTTATTCCGTAATATGATGAATTATTATATCCAGGCGTTTGGTAACTGTGTGTTGGGATCGTAATCTGCCACCACCACATATGTTCAACAAATATGCAGGCACGTGTGTGTCAAGTCAAATAATCTACGACTCCCATCGCTCCTTCGCATATACGCAAAGCAAACCAAATACATTATTAACGCAGTCAGGCCCTGAAACAGGACCCACTACGGGGCTGAACCACCAATCTTCTGGAGAGGGGATCAAATAATGTATTTATAGGGAGCGTTCGATCTCATGTAAGTACAGATGTGATGTGTGTATCGTTTCTGTTATTTAAACGTTACTATATGCTTTCGTCCTCATAGATGTAAGGTTGTGTTTTTAAATAAATTTTTATTCGACCTGTTATAATTGATAATAATTATGTTCATGCCCCATAAATGACGCGAATAAAATGTATCCTTCAACACAGAACGCTTATTTAAGGCAAGCATGCTATTTATAATGTCTTTTTATATCATAATGTGATCATGAATATAATATATATTAAATAATAATTAACTTTCTACAATTACTTGTTAATATATACATTTGTTAATATTTGTAGATTTGAGGTACGCTACTAGATAAGTACTAACTTTAGTTGTGTTCAAAATCGCTTAGAAACATTTCAAATCTTTAGTTCCAAACATCATAACTTGAATATATTAAATTGAAATTTAGAATGGCTATGAAAGAGCGTATTCTGTACTGCAGTATTCGGAGCTACATACAGTATTTAAAAATTTTGTTATATAAACTTTTTACTGTTCTTTTCTTAAAGTTATAATTTCATAGAATGGTTAAGCTTGTAAGACTAACGATGATTATTGTCTTTTGTCTTTTTTACAGTTATCTATGCTTGTTAAACCTGTGTTTACACACACACACACACTTCTTTTACACACTTTATACATTCTTAATACGACGCATTTCATGTAATATGTAACTGCTAGTCGCGTTTTCGCAAATTTATGGCGCACATGTGACGAAAATATGAATCAGATAAAAGTAGGCACTGTTTTGCAAGACGTACATTTATTGATATTAGGAATCTGTACGGTGGCGAAAATATTTACCAAGTTTTGTACCAAATTTTTGGATTCATACAAAACATGATCATGGGTATGCTTTAAACTAGTGGATTTCAATTGGTAAATGCTGAATTCTCAGCTGTGTGAGTATGATATTATTACCTATCCATTAATATTAAGACGTTAGTACATGAACTAAGCATGTATATTACTGACAAAATTTCAATATTATTTATAAAACAGTTCTAGAATGTATATAATTATAATTTAAAATAATTATTTTGCTGCTCCAAGCGTACTTAACACTAATGAATCGGATTCTCATACAAAGCTGTCAGTTTCTTATTAAGCATACAAAAAGTGTGGCGCCTCGCAGCTTCTCCGTTCAAAAATATGTTTTCTTACAAAATTAAACAAACCATATAAAGAGACGTAACGTCCGCATCCTGCCTCAAATGTATTCCTCTTGTTGAGATTACGAGCGGTAAATTATTTTCTTATGGTGAGTTATAGACTGTAGAGGCGACAGACCGTTGTCTTGGTCCAAATGGGGTGACGTAAAATTTTACTTAGTCGCGTTAAATAAGTCTATTTTTGTATGGTATATAAAATTTTATTTATGGATTATGTTGCTTCTCTTTTTAGATAATACCTATTTAATCTCGGTACTTAATATCAAAGGAGGTCCATTCGTGACTTTCATATATTTAGCAATGTAGAAATTTAACTATTTATCTCTTATTGTAATAAAGTGAAATAACTTCGGTGACAATATTATTATATCAAACAAAAATCAGTCCAAAGATGTAGGAAGGAATTTCTAAAGTTACTTAACTGACGCCCTAAATTCTTTCAGAAATATTTACAATAGACTTTTAGGGTGGACATAATTATGATAATATTATGTTTCCATTCTCGTCTGATTATAATACCTACCTTTTTAAATTATAATAAATATTTATTTTTACATAAGAAATTTATATACATAAAAAATAAAAATATATAAAACTTATTTTACATATTTTTGTTTCACGATAACCACGATACCCTGTATACGGAATTGCGAATAAAAGGTAGCATTAAACAATATTATAAGCTTCGTTAGTATCTAACATTTATAATTTCACAATTTTATCGTCTTATATTGATATTATAATACTTAAGAAAGGGTTCAACATAAAATTGCCCATCTCAAAGCCCTCTCTAATTAATCGGCTCATTGACAGCGTAAGCCGTAGCTTAATTAATAACATTATTCCATTTCATTTCTCTCATGGCTTTGGAAAGATTAACTTTAAAAATTAAACGTGTAAATCATTGCAAGCTTAAGTTATCCTGATTGATCATTAATTTGATTTACGACTTAAAAATAACATGTGTAAGAGTCATATTTTTAATTTATTGCCGGTCTCTGTTACCCCTGAATATGACAAAATATAAGTAGATAGAGAAGTAACTGAAAAACTAGATGGTTTCTTTGATGATGGTTAAGACATTTTTAAAATGCGATTCCTATTAATGTTAAACAGAAAGCAGAATGATTTATAACCTTTACATCATTACTTCTTAATAAAGTTGAGTTTTTTTTAAAAAGTATTCCTTTTGATTTGAAACTTATGTTTTATGATTCAAACTGTTTTTTAATTCAAATTAAATCCATTTCCTAAATGACGGTTAAAGTATAACCGTTAGTAGTATATAAAATTTAGTTAGTATTACCTATATTTTTTAGTAATAAGTAAATACTTAAGGAACGAGAAGATTAAGTTACTTCAGTCAACTTCTATTTTTATTTGTCATGCAGTTTATAGCCGCGTACCTATACCGAACATATTGACACAATCTAGTTTAAATAAAATACAGAGTTATGGCTTTTTTTATACTTCTACAAATTTAAGTTATAAAAACCTTAATTTGTGTTTTGCAAGCTTTTTAATAAAATATAAAAAAAATGATTGTTTATTATATGATAATGCTAAAGTGTTATAATATATAATATTACAAAATTGATCCAGTTTTGTTAGACAAGTGTCTGAAATTAGGAATTATTGAACTATTTAACTCAAAAAACTTGATGTGAACATTTAGTATTTTATAGTAGATTTTTGTCATAATCATATCGGAGCAAACTCTATCGATCTATTATATCTGTTATTGCGGTGAAATGCAGATTCGATTTCAAGAATTTTTCGTCTTCTTTTTTAAGAACAGTATTCAGTAAATAAAATGTCTATAACAGTTCGTCTAATGTCATTCATTATTAATATCTAAAAGGAATAACATTTTCATCAAAGAGAGTGCAACTTAAAATGAATTGCTACTTCCCTTCAACCCATTAAAGCTTCATCTATTTCGGCTCAAGATTTCATATAAATCGACGTGAAATTTATCTAGGTACCCCTCTGGACAAGGGGTGATAATTAGTACGATCGTGCTATTCTGGGAGACGTCGTCCCCATCTAAAAATGGCTCAATCAGTCAAACAGGGACCCGGGACACAAGATCACGTGAGTCGGATGTCGTTAGTGATTAACTAAAGGGAATGGAAATTGTAATAAATAAATTTTAAGATGCTTCTGCATTTTATGGTAATTTTATTTTAAGTTATCAAACCAATCGGTGACCAATATTTTGTCAGAGAAAAATATTAAAACATGTCCTACAAAAAATTAATTTTATTTTCAGGAATATGAAATATACGGAGAGATCATACATTCACAAAATAAGTTCATAATATCACCGAGAAATTCTACATAAAAAGTTAGTAGTATCGGTGGCACATTCAATAATTTCTTTTAAGAACAGAGTTTTAAATAGTATTTACTTTCGTTACAACTTTTATCTGCATATGGATCTATTAATTTTATTAATTTAAAGTAGATTTATTTCAAATTAAGTTATTTTTGATTAAAAAACCCCAAATACTTCACTAACGCTGCAATTTTGCTACATATTCTAAATAGCTAAATCCGTATAACAAAACAACAAGAGAAATAAATACGTTTGTTCACCACCACAGAAACATCAACTGATCTGAAACAATCCTTTTAGCTCTTTATAAAGCACCCTATCGTATTCAGGTGAGTTTCGGCTTTTAAAACTCCTCTTAGAATAATAGAACGTGTATTGAATACATAGGAAATTTGAAATAGAGGTTGAATTATGTTCTTTTTTCTTTTGAGAATCAGTATATAATGATATGGGCTGCAATGAAGCATATTAATTCTATCTGTCTATAGTTTTCAATATTTTAAAGGTCATTTATTGCAATATTTGTACAATAAATACACCACCCACAAAACTGGCAGGTAAAAGTATGAAACTAACGAAAATTCCTGTTTAAATTATTAAATGTATCTCTGAAAAATCTATGTATCAGAAGCTGGCTTTTATATTGTGAAATTGGACTTCCATGGTGTTATTATTATATATACCATTAAAATCTTGAACAAAAATAAAAATTTACAAATGTAGGAAAATGTAGTATTTATTCCTAGTAATTTGTTATTTTAATCAAAACAGTTAACAAAGTGATATATTTTAATTTAAATTTTTTAATAGTTTTACGAAGTGCAAGAATCAAATTAAACTTTACTATTTTGAACTATATAGACTCACGATCAGTGTACAAGTGAAAACAAAAAAAACACTCTGGCTATCTGTCAGGACTCACTTTGAGTAATTCAAACCGATGTTCAAAAGGACAGTCACCTCAAATAGATGGCCCGTCGTACTTTGAATCGGAATACGTGAATCTTCTCAGAGTTATTCAATTTGTTTCCGTATAGATAATCAAACACTAGAAGCGATTTAATTGGAAACTGTATATTTTTTAAAATATTTAGCTTAAGCGAACCTTTTGTAATTCGATACAAAAGGCCTTATTTTTTTAACTGATAGGATTTTTTTTTAATCGTCATTCTAATACATTGTTATGCAAAGGTGTACTTATTTCTGTCTAGTAATATGTGACTGACGAAAATAATATTTTTGTTGTTTTAGTTTTGATTGAATTTCAATTAGTCACAATTGTACTGATATAAAACGAATAAAAATTATTCTATGAGTCGACAGTAATCCTATGAATACTAAGCCCTTTGTACAAATTTTGTTTAATGTTTTATGTGTATTTCTCTTCTTGTACAATAAAGATATATTATATTCTATTCTATTTTAAGCTGTATTTTTTTACTGAAACACAGGGATATGAATCACAAAATAGAAAACGAAGTTTATTAGATATCCTCTTTACAAAGATATGTATCCAAAAATTATACGCCACATTAATCTCATTATTGTATGCCACATCTAGAACCTGTACATACGCTGAAAAAAGTGAAACCATACAAACCTGAATCCCAAAGGTTTTGCCTCCTGCCACATCCAGAGCTTACAGGGAGGTGCATCTGCATCCCCGCGGGACGAGTAGGGATCGATCCGGGGCTCTTCCGCCCCAGTCGCGTGTCGCACGCCGCCGGGAATACCCGAAGCCTCCGTTAGGCGGGTACCTTTCCACTTGGTACGTTTAGGCGGGAATATTTTCAGAAGCGAAACATTTTGGAACTGGACGCTTTAACATTTTTGACGTGATTTTGATGAGAGGATTATAGGATTATATATAGTGCGTGTAGCTGAAGTGCCTGATATGGTAGTTGGGTAGAGTGGTGTTTGTAAACAATGTTTTGTTGATGTTGTGTTGCGGGTGGTTTAAACTTCAATGGCGATCACTTTTATTGGATAACGGCAATTGTTTTTTAATTAAAATGATTAATATAATTATTATAGTTCTTTAAGCTATTTTTTTGACAGTTTTTGTTTATTGTTCGGACTTAACATTTGAATATGACATAAAACAAAGGATAAATATTGAACTATGAGTTAATCACAATTTTAGTACTTACAGGTGTCATATAAAGACGAAGTGTGACGACTGTCTGGTCAAGTGGTCAGTGCCTCTGTTCACTAAACCAGAGAACCCGGGTTCAAATTCCAGTAGAGCCAAAAGTTTATGTTTTGTAGGTTTATCTAATCAGTAAATGTATCATATTTATAAATGAAAAGTTAACAATTAGTTATTTCCAGCATAAATTAAGTTTATTGTCACTACCAACTCCCACCGTAACATGTACTTTATATAACTCTTTATATTTATTGGTTTGTTTTAGTTTCTGAAAAATAATCATTATTAAAATGTGAGGGTCAAGATGCACCTTTTTTATTGGTATAAAAGCTTGACAAAGCAATCTTTTATGTATTAGTAATATAATAAAAAAAATACTTTATCTAAATTTTATTACTTTTAAATAAAAATTTGTTATCAACCGCAAAATACATTAACGATACCGATGGACATACTTTCACCATTCTAGTCAATAAATTGCAATAAAGCAACTTGGGTCCCTAAATCGGTATTGTTGCGAACTCGTCAACACGCATTTATCACGGAATCCGGGAAGTTTATTTTGAAAACTCTGACGTTGCCTGAGATATTTTGTTACTAATGGCTAATAGGGGGAAGGGAAGAAAACAGATAATATTATGAACATATTTTATTGAAAATTCACTTCATCATATTTTACTTGTAACTTACACTGACTATGTTTCTACTATAATAAAATAAATTGCAATTTTATAAATTCCTAATATAATTAAATATTTAAGAAATATTTCTAAATTCAAAACGTGTTCTAAATGTCACAACGTCCGTGGTGCTGTTTTTACCATTATTAATCTAGTTAGTAAGGGACGCAAGGTTAAACTGTAATCTCGAAAATTTTAGTTTACAGCATGTTAATAAAATATTATTTTATTAGACTATTATCGTTATGTAGAAACCAGCTATCCACAATGCCTCTCAGGATAATAATATGTAAAACGGACAATATTGGACGGACGGCATCTTAGCAACGGGAAGGTAATTTTTTTTTGGGCAAATAACACTTACAAAGAATAATCATTAGTTATATACCATGTATGTTTTTTATTATGTTACCATTAGTTATTATCACTAAATTAAACGGATATAAAAGTAAAGAAAAAATATAACAATTGAAAATAAACTTGACTAAAATTATCACACATTTTCAAATAAGACATGGAGAGACATACTTACATAAAACATAAATTAAATGGAATAGTTCAAACCAAATTGAATGCTTAGTAAACCCATATCACTTTCAAAACTTGTTAAAGAAATATTTACATAAATTGATGAGTTTCGACAAAGTATACCATCCCGATTTTGTTCTAGAACTATCTTATAGAGGGAGTAAATTACGGTTCATGTTATATATTTTACAAATACAGAAGATAAAACTTAGTAAGATACATAACTATCAGGACATTTATATTTTTCAATGAATCTCGTTGTGTGGTTTATCTTAAATATTATCGTCTCTTTATAAAGAAAACTTAACATTGATTTTAGGTACTTTAACATAGAGTTTAGCTATACCATATAGGAGTATATATTCTGTAACTTTATTGCTGTCGAATTTTGCTTAAATAATAAGAGAACTTAAATGTTATACTGTTTGATCAATATTAAACAAAGATAAAAGAAAAGCTTACGGTCCATCTGATGGTAAGCGGTTTTAGTGGGTAGGTAAAAAAAAGAAGTTTTATATGCGGTATATAATAGAACACATTTGACATAACAAATATATTTAACATTATAAGAGTAATACAAGGAACGCAAAAAGCTATCAAAAAGGACGTTGTTGTTGTAATTATGTTTGTAAAAATTAAATAATTGGAGACTGTGAACTTTTGAATAATATATTTTATATGTAAGACATTTTTGACAATCTGTCAGGAACATAATAAAAATTATTTTTAATTCTCTGCCAGTATTACATCACATGGTATGATCTACAGATGAGAATTACAACAGTTGTCACAGCATAAAGCGTCTGCGAAACTCAAGATGCCGCCGAAGGGCTGTTATTATGACAGGGCTTTTTTTAACATTAACCAAATCAAAACGTTTCTTCAAAATAGACCTATCGACCTACTCTGGCACCTTTATCTAATGTAGTAACACATTTTTACATGCCTTTACATAACGCAGCATCATAAATAAAGGCTTCAACGACATTTATATCGTTGCCGGTACTATAGATAATTTTAAAATTACGCAACGTCAAATTTAAAAGTTTAATCAAACAAATTTGGCTGTTCAATATTTTCTTTATTAAATCATATAGTTATCTATTGATTTTTGCTTATTGAGCTGATTTAATTTAAAAATTATTGTTAATTTAGCTTAGTTACTATCCTTAGAGTTAAACCATAATGTAGATTTTCCTAAATAAATGAAAAAAATAAAAGACAAAACCACTAAGCACGTATTACGGCTACGATATTCTGAGGTTAAGGGGAATTCATTATTAATGTACATTTTAAATAGTTTATTATAAATATACTGCCATACTTAATTATATCTCCATAATATCGACCGCCATAGCCCCGTTTTAAATTTGTACCTACTGCGTGTCAGAGCCCGTGTTCCATCAGGAACATGTCAGAGCCGATTAATCCTCTAACCTCCCGTCCCCCTCAATACCCGCGTAACGATTGTGGACGCCTTAATCCCAATGCACGCAACCCGCACGATTTGTTATAAATTCAATAAAATATTGTTAAAGTGAACGATAAGATTATAAACGGTAGTTCCGAAACCGAAGTTAGGCAGGAGTCGTAATTTGATTGTTTTAATGGATGTTATTATAGGTTCTTATTACAGAATAATATCGTTATAAATTACAAGCGGAAGTGTTCATAAAATATATTTTAAATGGCACAACTAATTAATGTTTCTCATAATTATAATTTAAATTGAAAACTTAAATATTTATTTATAAATAGTTAAAAGTAATTAAGCTTCTTTTACTATTTCAAATTGCATTCGTTGTATAGGCCATTTGTTGCGACCACCAGCAAAATTATACTCGATAAAATTTTTTTTTTTTATTTCAATGTAACATTCCAAATAAAAGATGGAAAATTACGTCTTTTAAAGTGTCTAATAGAACAAACTACTCATTAGGCGTGGACTGATAGAACATAAATAATATTTTTAACGTCAAATTTTCTAGGAAAGTTTACTAACAGAGCGGAAGCGGATGCAGCGTCCGTCTGATTCCGGGCGGTTGAAGAGTAGGGGTTAAAGGGGGGTACATCCCGACTCATTAAACTGGGAGATATTTAGAATCGGACAGATACAGCTTCAATGACTCTTTGTGTAGGATAGGACTTATCAACTGTGTATAGGATTAAATGTAATCTTGTTTGAGTGCTACGAATAGTTCGTTGGAATGTTCACTCTTAATTGGTCTCAGTTGAATAGATTTTATTTTCTAGTCAATTTATAAGAGTAGTCCAGACCTAATTATGAGTAATAGGAGATGGTATTTATAGGTTTTAATAGTCCCACTACGAATATTGTATTGGGACTCTTAACAACAAATTCATATTATTGAAAAATAACAGTAACATAGAAAGTAGTTTTCTTTATAAACTACAAAAATATCCGTTTAAAAAATAATGTTTTCAAATTCAAATTTTATTCCAAATTAACTGTTTAATATGGGTATAAATTACTTATTTCGATTTTTATAAATCTTTTTAAACGTTACGACAAATTTAAACGTTAAATTTACCTTTCTTTTTACTTTAAGAAACCATGCAGGTCTCTAAAAAAGTGTATAATATTAAAAGATGAATTGGAGCATAAGCAACGCAATAACTTGTACAAAAATAAAAAAATAAGTACTCAAATACTATCATAAAGCAGCCGATTAAATTAAATCAAAAAAGCATCCCATGCGACGAGCGACGGTAGAAAACATACGAATCTCCATTTTAGCATTACGACGATTGAAATAAACTAAAATAGCTGCACATATTTCACATCGCTCTTATCACTTCCTTTTAACTATTTTACACTACCTCGACTAGGCTTTATTCTGATCCTTTTCCATTCGCTGCAACATTTAATCTGTTCTTCCTTTTTTACTTGCATTTGTGTCTGTGTCGTACTTGAATTTAATTCTAAATCTGAAGTCAAAGAAGATAAATGTATTCCAGAACCTGTATAATAAGTATTATATTTAAGTAGTAGACTGTTAGACTGTAGAAAGTAAAGAGAATATTGTTTTTAACTTTAGGGCTTTTTCACCAGTGATAGTGGCAGCGCAGTACATTATAAAATAAATATGAATTTTTAAGTAACGTACACTATTGACAATTTGTCATATTATAACCCGATCATACACTGTCTACCTTAAGGTAGGTAACATTTATGAATTGAAATTATTCATATTTTATTAATTTTATCCACATGCCACACCAACCGAATTAAGCTTTTGATAAATTAGAAAGATATAAAAATAAAATTTTATGTTTAAATTTCGAGTACATAAGTTAAAATAGATTTAGTTTTATAACAGTCAGAAGCTCTGAAGTATTTATCTGCCTTTTTGTTTAAAACATCGTAGAAAAAAGATCACTCTGTACATGAAAGTGTGACAGGACGTATGTGAAAGGACAGAAGCTTAAAATGGGTTAGGAACAACAACAAAAAGGCAGCAAAATACAACTATACTATTTAGATATGTATAAGGAATTGAGACTAATGCAAAAATATGTGAAGTGTGTTTATACTTTTAGCATCATGTATAATGTATCCATCTAATATCTATCCCTCGTAATCACCAACCTAACTTCAGATTGCCCTGGTCTCCTGATTATATAATTGGCCAGCTACTGTCAACGGCAAAGGGCGCAATTTGCATCTTAATGACGTGCAGATTTGGAGTTATGTCTCTGTATGCAAATACATTCACGTGAATTATGTTCCTATTTAGAATCTGACAAATGCCTATTATGTAACGTTTACTAATAACTGTAAAAGAAATCAAAGTTAATTTGTTTTGACGTGTTAAATGTACACAGATTCTTCTGATTTCGGTGCTATACGACACTTCCTGGAGATAAGGAGATTGATTTGGATTCTAGCCAATGAACAACATTGGCAGAAAAAATGAACTTGAAAAAAATAATAATAACTATCTCAGACTTACACTTATTATATAGCATCATTAAGAGCTTGTGTTATAGATACTAGATAACGAAGAAATAAAATATAAAATAAATCAAATATAATAATCATATATAAATCATCCAAATCCAATTAACCTCCAACATATTTACTAATGTCAAGTAATGGCGTTTCAAATATCATGGACCTCATTCTGAAGGCATAATATAAAATTAAATTTTAGTTCAATACATTCCGTTCTCTCATTATGTTATAGAAAAAGGATAGCAAGAATAATAACTGTCAAATAACCTAATTAAATTATTTTAAAATGTATAAGGCCTTCATCCACCTTGTAATAATGATAGAATGAAATGCAATGCACTTTAACTATGTACATCAGAATCTACCAAATTCCATAATCGTCTTATATGGCACGAGGGAAAAAGCCAAATATGTTTACCGGTATACTATATATACTAAACAAAAATAAGGTTAATTGCGTTAATGCGTAAAGTGATATATTTTTGGTTTTAAATATATATATTTAGGAAGATTTCCAATGATTTTTTAATCCTCTTAAAGGCTTCCCGTGTTACATTACGTCCTGTTTCGTAAACACATAAACCCGAAATAAATTAGATTTAACCCAGTAGCCCGGTGTCAGACGCTACTAAGACCTGCTTGACAAAACATGGTCCCCTTTAGTCCCTCGGGCATCCGAAACTTGTTTAGTTTTACCTTGTCTTCCTTAATTAATGTGCCGGTGTATACCTTAATCACGAAGTTATTATTAACGACATATAAATGTTTTTGGTGTTCCTTTCACGTATTAAAAACATATCTTATTTAGAAACTGCCTTTATCCTTCTTCATTTTACTTAGTGATAGAATCACTATTATTACTTTATTATTTCTAGTAACTTAAAGAAGTAAGTCCGATAGTCAGTCAGATGGAAGTTAGTCAGTTGTTGGTACGGTTGTTTCTTGTCAACCTTTGTGTACTGTGTACGTTGTGTACCTGACAATATATTATGAGTAAGTCATTTCTCGTTTTCACTCCTAAAATAATTTCCGTAAATCTTTATCTAAGGTCTTGGGCGTATTGAGCTTATTGAATTATGTTTTAATGAAATAATGCTTTCTTTGAAATTTTCTAGGACAATAAATTACTATATTATATCTCTATTCATCCAGTTCCTATACTTCTCTAAATTTATATTTCTCAGATTCTTCTCGTTGCTATGAGAGGAAAAATATAGAAAAACTTTCTTAAGAAATTACGGACGTTCAAGCTTCACCGACGGCATCAAAGGACGGTTCCTGAGTATTTTTGAATACAATAAGACGTGTCGAAAATAAACATACTGGTAGATTGTCAAGTTCGCGCTCGTTGGGGTGCCTATTTCTGTCAACTAAGCAATGTGGAAGCACCATTATTTGTGTTTATCGTAGTAACGTCTCCTAAAGGTGTGTTTGGATTGACAGATTGGAAGATAAAAAAAACTATTTAAATATCTCGGAAGGCTGGCTATGAGAGTTTAGTGTAGAATTCCGTAACAATAATTTAAAGTTAAGGCCAACTTCGGATTTTTATTCAATTGCCTATTTAAATTTTTTTACATGTATTTGAATTCTTTTTTGGCAAAGGACATTTCAAAGATTTAGTTATTATTTGTTAGTATACCACTAAGGTGGTAATGAAGCATACGTCCGATGCAACCGTAGGATATTAGTAACTGTACGTAGGTAGGTAGTACCGGGGTATAGTTCATCAATTTAATTCAAAATGATATTATCGCTTGGGATTCGAAATATGGTGGATTAAGGTTATACGTTAACGATAGGTTGAATTTTAGGATTTATTTTAAAGAGGTTTAAAGAAACTACGATGTGTCACTGCTTTATTTGGGAGTCCCAAAAATATTGAAAAACAATCTGTTATCAATTTTTTTTAATAAAACTAACCCTATGTAGTTAAAGTACCAGTTTAATAGTTATTAATAGTAGAATAGATACTTTTGGAACTGTAATTTAATGATTTCTATAAACTTTATGCCGCGGTTTATTACGAGCAAATTTTTCTTCTAGTCAATCGTGTATCCTTAGGTCAAGTGAACCCCATGTCATCCCGGATTCGTCCTGTCATCGAAATATAATAATTCCCCCGCACGTTCTGTATTAAAAGAAATAGGGGATATGAGGGGACATTTCCTTCAGAAAAAGAAAATCGACTGGCAAATGCGCGGATCACCTTACATATTGGATATTGGCCGTATATTTTTGCCTGGGATCAGAAAGTAATAATAGTAACGAGTTTGATGAGACAAATGTCTTTGGTCAGTCTTGGAATATCTTTGGTTCCCTTACTTTATTGCACCATACGACAGTTAATTTTGGTGTATGTATTAATTTATAACATAAAATCTAGACAACTGTGTTTTCCTCCAACCTGATATATATGTTATACTTTAAATGGTATGATACATATTATTCGAACAATTACAACCAAATAAAAAAAAAATACACTGACATAATTTAAAAAATGGTTATTTTTTAAATGAGTTTTATCACGCCAGGTTATCGCCTATATATGTGTAATTCATCTATTAACAAAATTTATTTGTTAAAAGTTTAACCGTATATTTTGATAACCCAAATATATGGCTTTCCTAGCTATAGTGTATGGGTCATTGTATAGAGTGAATTATGGCGAACAGCTTGAGATGTACCTGATAATATCAGTCACGAACGGGTAGCGGTACTCTTTGGTACAATCCGACTGATTCTATAGAAACAGCAAAAACTTTATAGTATTGTAAGGAGCAAAAAATTAACACATTCCTTTCTATTCAGAAGAAATTTGTTTTCTAAAATACGATAAAAAGGGAAAACATGGTCTCAGTGGTTATTTCAAGTTTGAATTCTGTAGTTTACTTTCATGTAGGGCATATTTTCTTTTTTTATGTCTATTAATTCACTGAAGATTGTAGCTGAAAACTGCTTAAAAAGAGTTTGGTTCTTGGTTTAACGGTCGATATAATTTGATTTGGGAAGAAAAGTTTACTCCCAATCTTTATTACAAACTTGTATACACCTATCATACTCAATATTTTGCTTCTCGCGCTTGTATTAAAAATAAAGAAAAACGTTACAAAGTGCCTTGATAAAAATAAAATTATGGTTTATAACAACATAAGAGTTGAATTCTACCTATTGAACGTAATGCTTGCACATTGTGGTCTTGCGGATTTATTCAACTCAGGAACTGCTATATAATATGAAGTGTTGTATTTAGCTACGATTTTATGTAAGGTGGACAATACCAGTGAATAGTGTAGTAGTGAAAAAGATACTACTGGTATTAAAGTTCGACTTCAAATATTATATAAGTCAACTTAAGTATAACTTCATTGTACAGATGGAAGTACTGTAAATTCAATTGCTAAGTGTACTTAGGTTTATTTGTTATATTGTGCTTATTTGAGTTATATGAGTGTGCAAATATTATTAGAAACATTATTATTTTCAATCTTTATTACCTCATAGAACAGGAGTGATTTATAAAATTAAATCGGCTTAACAGTCATATTTTCTATGCGTACAGTAGAGAGGGTTCGTTCTTCGCGTGTTATTTCACGGTTTCCTTTGTTTCTTGTAACATAACAACATGCCGAGTACAACAGGAAATTAATCGTTGACGCGAAATTAGAAATGAAGAGTTTAATATTCAGCGTATATTTACGTTTAGTGATATGGTGTAATTTCAAATTTTTATTTATTAGATGTTCACCAGATTACATCTGCAATACTCTTTTATGTTCCATGAAGGTTTTAACGGCTAATCGTGTGTTAGTACTAAATCAGAGATCTTCGTTTTTAGTTCTAAATAAGTATATGATACTACAACATATTTGTATGATGAGTACTACATTCGGCTTACAACTCATGATGCTTGTATTTTTTTCTTGTAAAAGCAGTCGTTTTATATAGATTCTCGTTGTATAACTTTATATAAATACACACATGGATGCAAACAAACTTTGAGTGTCTACAACTGGTTATTATTTATAAAATCCATGAACAAATTAATATAACCAGGGAAGAACTCGAAAGCAATAAAATCTAATATAATCTCGCGTGTTTTTGTTTTTTCTCAATGTTTGTTATCGAACTGCTCCGAAACGGCTTGACCAATTATAATGATTTTTTTGTGCATATTTGGTAGGTCTAATAATATATCTTATGCTATTTTTTACACCTAGGTGAGAGTGGCCTTATAGTGATTATTTTTTCAGAAATAATTTATATGGCAAAACAACGTTATCCAGATTAGGTAGTATATCTACATTTCTGTTATTATTTCAATGTAATAATGTAATTCATTTCAATGTGTTTGTTCTAGTATAATTATGTCACTAGATAACGATGAAATATTTAGTTTATTATGTTTTTATTATTGGACTGACGATCTCGCGGGAAGCTTAACTCTGTTTGGAAATCATTGGTGGGAGGTTTATGCTTATACGATGATGATGATGATTTATTTGAGCTAGATCATTTAATTTTTATGTAATACCATTATATATTATAAAATAGTATTACATAAAACATACAACAGTTAAATCGTAAAAGTTTTGGGAAATGTTACTAAAGTTCATTCTTTTTCAAACTTTCAATTGCTTAATCAACTTCACAGGAACTGTGTTAAAAGTTGCTTTGATTTATACAAAACAAAATTTCTGAAAGCTAATTTTCCAATGCGATAATTTTGGGTCTCCAAGAGACCGGTGAACATTTCTTCAGAATTCAGTACACAAACTTTCCACTTGACACGCTCTCAAATCTATGGAACAAACAAACCCAAGCCTTATTTTCAAAAGAAAAGATACAATACAAATGCAAAAGAAAGTTTGACGATCCAGCATAAACAATGTTAAGAATATTTTGGTACGGACGAATTTTAACCTTTTCTCAAGTGTTATAAAGTGCAAATTGATCGTGATCAAGTGTTTCGCGCTAGGGCGGTGTGTTTACATAGCGATCGATCGCGAACGAGCCTCCGCGTGAAAATTGCAACCCGTAGCCGAGAGCGTTTCAGGTAATATAGTTACTGGAAGGCTCGGTAAATATTGTCGTGTAATATTTATTATACAATGTTGAGTAATATCAAATAACAAATATGGTTTGATGAAAACGTTGTATTTTAAAATAAAGTTAACCATATTAGTTATCTACAAATAGGTAAGTTACCTAAAAACTAAACCTTAATTCAGACCCTCTTCAATAATACCATTTTATTTTTCGCTGTGGGACATTATCACATACTTAATGTAATCCTATATAAAAATTAAAAAAATAAATTATTTTAATATTAACATTATAATTAAACTTATGAACGCTTAATTAATATCGTTAACCATAACTCAGATTTAGAAAATTCAGTGATAAATAGTTATTCCTTTATTAGTTATTATTTATTTAACTTCAATGTCATTTCCAGTTAAAGTGACAGCTTCAGTGCTCTCCTGACAGGTAGGGTATAGTTTACGAATGCCGCCCCATCTTACCACGTTGAGGGGACGCCGTAGATTTGTTTTGCTCCGTTTACTTTAACCTTTTTCTATTCCGTCTTTGAAATCTTAGCAACCGCCAAGTGATCGCCATTGAAATCAAACCTTTTTCATTGTAAAGATTACACCGTAAATTATTAAGGAATAAGTGTTAAAATTGTTATGTGTGCAATGGAATGAAATGGCAAGAAAATACATGGAGCGGCGATTTTCAAAAACACACCGGACCACAATACCATCTAGTTTTAAAGTTCCAGAGCCTTACGAATTCTACAATAAAGCCACTCCTTTTGTACAGCGTACTCTTTTATTCGTCGCTGACGAGAGTTCCGGTCCAAAGCCCAGCAGTAGCTCTGAAGGACCAGATACAGTTACTGACGACGTCAAGATTACTGAAGAGCAAGAAAAATCACCCAAAAAGAGCTCATTTTTCTTTTCCCCCTCTAAAAGCTGTAAGATTCACGGCCGGAGCTTTTTTCGGCTTCAGACGAGTCCCAAGAAGTCGAAAGCTGAGGGAGAAGCTAGCGGGGCGAAGCAGGGGCCAAGTACATCGAACGGGGGACTTATCAGCTACGCTCCAGGATGGTCACTGAAGGGCGAACATCTGATGAAATGGCAGGAATCCGGCAAAACTACTATCGAGGTAAATTTATACTCTTTTAAAAATAATTATTGGCATAATGTACTTAACTGTTGAAATTAATGACGCGTGGAACCTAAAATATGACTCAAATTAAATTCAGTTGAAGCCAGGGACCTTATTATTAAAATTTGGTATATTATAAATAATATTCAAATCGAAAATTTTGCATGTACCAAAATTTATTCAACTTGTTATGGTAATTTAAATATTTGTTAGTGTATTTTCGCTTTTACTTATTTATATTATAACTGTTTGTGTTCATTTGAAACCAAAACTCAACATAAAGAAATATATTCAAAGTTTCATAGATGAATTACACGTAAAAAGTTAATATTTATCACTTAAAAATTTTCACTTAGAGTTTGGTGTACATAGAAAGGTTTCTCCAAAAATATATCAATTTTTTTTATTGAAAATTATGCATGTGAGTACAAAATCAGCAACTCAATATCACTAAGCACTTTTAGCATTGAAAGGCAAAATTGCGCGTACAAAACCGTTCAGTAACCGCTTACTGAGTCAGCAACTTGGTATTACATTTAAGGGGACTTCCAATATTATTATATACATTTACCACTTCAAGGGGTTAGATATAAACCATTACGTACATCTATAGTGCAACATTAATTTAGTTAATACACTAAGTTAAGTTAATCAAACAACTAAACATGCTCACGTAAGTTATTTTTTCGTAGAATATTAACTAAGATTTTATTAATTATTTACTACACAAATAATTTTCCTAAAAATCTATGTAATTGTGTAAATCTGCCATGTTTTATTTACTAGTAATGTAACAAAATCATTGTAATATAAATAATCTTTTTTTTAGATATCATTTGGATATTTATTATTGTATAAATGTTCAAATGCATTTTTACTCATACTCATATTTTTAAATCTGAATGAGCTTGTATAAATTAAAATAACAATTGTTATTCTTTACTTAGAAAAATTGACATACCACTATTTTACTTTCAATTTTTCAAACACAATAATGTACAACTGAATGATGTTATATGTTTTACTGAGATTAAAACCGAAGAAATATTCACTGAAAATCCTCAGGGGCGCAGCCAGACACGGGGTCGAAGCCTGTTTTTGTTGAGAAAATGAAAATTTCAATCTAAACCCGCCCCCAGGTGATCACCCGCCGTAGATGGCGTTGTATCGAAACTTCTCCAAATTGAATTTAAAGCAGACAAGCGTGTGCTTACACAGATTTATGTAAATTTTATGGGTTACTTGAAGTTCTATGCTGTGGTAGCACAGAATATTTTTCTTCTATTGCTTATTGCGACATAATAATTATAAATATATCATAGAGCCGCTTTTTGTTAATGCATCAAATGAATTAATTATTAAAAAAAATACTAAAATTCTATAAAAATCTTCATCAGATCTAGACATTTATAAGGTACCAACTTGGAAGTATACTTAATTGAATACAAAAAGAGTAAATTTTCCGTCCGTTTCGTCTACAAAATTAAGATTTTGATTAAAAAATTTGATGACCACTAAAAGTTTTTAAAAGGTAAATAAAACTGGAATTTAAAATTAAAATTAATATTTTTTAGTTAAATTGTCGCTTGATGATATTGCTTGCATGTGTGAATGTAACTTATGATTTTTTTTTGTTTAGTGTGCACTAATGTGAGAGCGTGTCTCTGTATATTCATAATTTAATCTTCTTCTTCTTTCTTTTATATAAAAATGAATTGATGTTGTTAACCTCTCTAAAACTCAAAAACGGTTTGACCTAAGAGAATAATTTTTATTGTGTTTTATTCGGTTTAATTCAGGGGTGAAATAAAAATAACTGGGAAAATCCTAAGGAAAAGCTAAAAAAATATACAACTGAAAATTGGCTATTTAGTATGGAAAATCATTTAGATGACATGCTAAGCATTAAAGCCGTCATTTCTTATAGGAGAAACTACTTCAGGTTACAAACTACCACTACTGGTACAAAATACTACTACACATTGAAACAAAGTTCACCGGGTCAATTAGTCACTGATGAAATAAGCATGAGATGGATCTGACCATCTATGCCTTAATAAAAAATAAAATACTTTGCTTAACACAACAAAATCCTAAATATTCAACTCGTCGTGTCTTAATATTCAGGATTTCATAAGCGACGGCTGTCGCAGACCACAATAATGTCTTCGTATTACCACCGCCCGCATTATTCTCTATTTCCTTCGAACAGGGAAACTGGGGCGAGATAAAGACCCCGATGGCCCCTCATAACCGTGTAATGCGGATCTAATTTTCCTTTTATTAGTAATGTCGTGGAAAAAGTATTCCATATGCCATTATCGCCCATGTGAAGGCGGACAGATAAAGTGATAATTTTACACAATTTATATGGCTTTATTATAACGTTGTATCAATTTTCCATATTTGGCGTGGAATAAAAACTATGCAACCGTGAACCCTATTTTAAATCACTACAAATACGCCATATTGATCAGTCGACTCGACCGACATATTTAATTAGACAAATAGAATATAAGTCGATAAATAAAATAGAATTTATAAAATAAAATATTTGCTTAAAACATCCTAGCGATGAATTTAAATTAAATAAACTGATAGGAATTTAAAAAACTAACAAAGCTATCGCAAACAAAGAGAGCAAAATATTGAAACTTTTCATTCGATAGCCCACGGAACTATCATAACAACTGTGTTTTCATCGCAAAATACTTTCAAATGAAAATTGAATTTCCAATATTCCGCTATTTCGATAGTTTGAAGTTGTTATTAAAATATTTCCTGTCAATAGTAATAATTATTATTTATTGTAGGTATCGTGACCCATATCTTGTTAGTAGCATTATTACTTATTCAATGTTAGTAAGAACAAACAAATATACTTCGCGCCTCGTCCTCGAGATTAGTATCTGGAAATAATATATATTATTATATTATTTCCAGTTACTAATTTCTTCGGAAGAGACGCTTGGTATAATTATGATAGAGCTTCACTTAAGGTAAGTTCGTTTAATCATCAATTAATATGCAATATAAATACTCATGTAATTACTAAAATACAAGAGTATCCATATCCCACCAAAAACTGATTAAAAACGGAAATTCTGGGCGAGTGGTGAAGTGTTGAAGTACTCAATGTTTTGTCGAGTGGAGGCTATCTTTCATTACACGTTTTTCATTAACTAATGGTACTGATCAATTTTGAAACAATTCACTAATTTGATTGTTAAAATATTATAAAATGTATTATTGTTATTGAAAAATCAAGGCCAATATATCATAATTTAAAAGCAGCGTCGATATTCATAAAAGCTTCATAAGAGCGGTAAACGATTATATACGAGACGAGATACACTGAATATGTATGCGAAATCGAAACAACAGCGTCACGAGTAGCGTAGGGTTAATATCTGAAATCGGAATATTAAACAGTTTATAATTTGTTGGTTTAAAATTATTGGGTGGGAAACAGACGCAATTATTTTACGGTTAGTAACTTTTGTTAGGTAATATCATAAGAATTAATTATAATAGAACCGCAATAGATATCTTTCTTAGCTCGACGATTGCAATATTTAACGTAACAATTTTTTATGCGAAAAAAATTGCAAATGTTGTCACTATTTATTCATATATTTAAAAATTCCTCAATTAGCTCTGACAAGATTAGGTTAATCACCGTTGGAACACAACTGTGAATTGCGATTTTTTATAAGGATTTTTCAAATATTTACTCGACACAGTTTCTGTGGTTCAGATCAGTACCTTAGATTAGTAGGTCCGGCGTGAGGACAAAAATTTTACTCAGTTTGGTAGGCTTATTTGAACGCCATCTGACCAAATAACATCATCTTATACCTAAATCTGTCGCCATCAGAATAATTCAGTCGGAGGAAAGATAGCAGCGGGAATTCCCCATGGTTGAGGAATCCAGATGTAGCTTCTATTTACACCCTTATTACCACTTACTATCACACGGATGAAAAGAAGGACAAATGTAAGATATCCCGTTAAAATCGAAATAAAATTTATTATACATACAAAACGACTTATATATATAGTTTCTATTATGCTGTTATCAATAACCTTTCTATGAATTACTTAGAATATTTACCCCTTCCCTGTATTTCTATAGTTTCCCTTATTACCGATGTTTATTTAAGTGAAGAGGAAAGAAATAATATTTATATAGAGCTGTTATTCCCCTAAAATAAAGCCCCAACTCATTGTTTTCGTTCTCCTGCACATTAGTAATGCACCCTCTCGGAAAATATATGAGTATTTCTTATTTTATAAGGTGTTCGGTGAAGTGACGGATGTGTAATAAAGATATTGAATTGGAATTGAGATTTATTCTTGGATCCGATGAAATAGTAATGCTATCTTTTTTATACCGTTATCCTACCAATGATGATGATGACAGATGATGTTCGTCTGATGTAAAATTTTATATTATAAGTACTAATCTTTTTTTGCTAAACGGGATAGCTCTTGGCCTTAATCTCACCTGATGGTAAGTGAAGATAAAGCCGAAGATGAAAACGAACTACACCCGAATTTCTCAATCACAATGGAATTGGTATTGCCTAAAGGCGTGGGTATATATAATTCTATACCACCCAAATAAGAATAGAACCGTGCTATTGACGAAGTTTACTCTGCATTGGAAACACAAAAAGGCGAAAATAATTTAATTTAAGTTAATAATAAGATAAAGTTTTTAGTTACGATCAAAACTTTTTTTATAGTATATTAGTAGCCCATTTATTTAAATCTTAATATTATCTGAATATTGTCGCTAGAAAATAAAGTAATATTTGGAACATTTTAGCGCAAGCGCCTAGTTTCTTTATACTCACGAATTTCACAATGCATGTGCAATTTTCTCAGAGTACGCACGTAATTTCTATTGACAGCTTCATTCAATATCCTTGCTCTTCTCGTTAAATAATTCAGCAAGAGACTTATTAGTCAGCTAATTAAACGAAGGAAGCGAGGGGACGTGGGCCCTACAGGCGTGCCAGTGACAAGCCAAGGCGATGAGATCTATTTTAGTAAAGTAGGAAAATTATTTCACAGCATTGAATAACGTTCCCGATTCAAGAAAATGAGAAATAAGATAACTATGAAATCATTGGATTTTGCAAAATTATAAATATAAGATAATTTAGGTTTCTCACGGATTTCATGGCTTAGATGTAGTTGGCCACAATCTGCCTTGATTGTAGCAAATAATAAGAAATTACATCGTTCTTGTTATTGATCCTTTCATATTATTCATACAATCTCCTTTACATACATTCATACTGGTAGATAAACATTTTATGTGATTCACGCTGTATTTTAAAAAAAGTAATCAGATTCCTATACCAACTTCTTGCATAAATACTTTGTTCAATCTTCGTTATTGGTTCCTTTTAATGTGCTTCTAATAAATTTTATGAGTTTATACAGAAAATTCCGCGAGATGTGATAATGAATCACGTGTTTTATCGTGCCTCTGGTATGTGTTTGGATTTTGTTATTTTATTTCAATTATCTTTAAGTATTTTAACTCTGTAAAGAAGAATTCGGTTGTTTCCTCTCACAGCTTTAACTTATTTAAGATAAAACCACAATTCGAAGTATATTTTGCTAACGAAATAAAATACAAAAGGGTCTTTGTTAAAATATTTAGATAACATCGCCGTTTATTTATAGTCCAGATCTTAACTTAAATGTTTGTGGTTTTCTTTGTTATATTATAATAAATATAACATTTATTTTGTTTTCTATTAAGACTTATTATTAGATTATTTTTGATATAAAACATACAAAATCTATGGGCTGTATCTACAAACACGAGTACACACGACAAATCAGACAATCACTCATTCAAATTACCACAGAATGACATACGAAAGAGGTAACAGTTTAAAAGCGGTTAAAATAACGACAATCCTGTTCGACTTCGACCGCAATTCGATAGCCAAAAGTCCTGCCACCGTGCCGTCATGCATCACTCAGTTCACCATAAAGGTAGGGTATTCCGAAGCATTCGATTATATTCTAGGGGATATAACGTACATTATTTGATTTTACCTGTAATTTGCATATAACCAGTTGAATAATTCAATACAAAATTGTTGTGATTTATGATACATATTAGGATTAGAAAGAACAAATTGAGTAGTTAAAAATAATAAAGGTTTTAGAAACTTTAGAAAAATGTAAAACTGAATTAGCCGATGGATATGCGCATCGTAGGTTTTGTACTAATTTTTAAGTATGTATAAAAAAGTTAGTATCATCAAAAATCCAAATAGGTCCCCACCGAGAAGGAGCCGACCCTAAATTAGAGCGATTAGGTCTTAGTTAACCACGCTAGCCAAGTGTGGGTTGGTCGACTTTACGACCACCTAAGAATTTCTTGACAGGTGTGTGCAGGTTTCCTTATGATTTTTTCCTTCACCGTAAAAGCGTCGAATAAACTTACATATCAGTACATAATTTTAAAACTCATTGGTATGTGGCGGGGTTCGACTGCATTCCTATGGAAGATAATAACCTTACACACTATGCCACTGACGTATATTTTGAAATCTACATTAAAATATAAAAAAAGTAATAAACTATTTCGGGATTTTAACCTCTACTTACCTCTACTTGATACACAAAGAGATATCATGACTCCTTTTTTCGTTACATAGTCAGATTGTGGAATTCCTTGCCGGCACACGTATTCTTTCCTTTATATAACATGGGTACTTTCAAAATAGTGGAAGAGTGGCCGGTAAGGCAGAGCTGGCTGCTACAAATTACCATCAGGCTGTGTGATCAGTCATTTGCTGTGATATTTATAAATAAAGTAATAAAACTCGTGCGATATGAAAATAAACCCCAAAGCTCGATTAAATTATGTCAGGTATGCTTGGATTGTGGACAGGTGGGATGGAAGCCCGTGGCCTGAGGCTTTTTCAAAAATCGCTTGCTAATATGTCAGGACCGCAACATTTTTTCTTCTTATTATTTTTAAGTACATTTTTATAAGTTATTTATTACGGAATCTCTCGGAGATACCACTTCATATAAAATTAAATTGATGAATGAAATACAATTTTGATGAATGATCTAAAATACATTTTGGTATTTAATTTGACTATGAGTGGTGGATTTGGTATTTGATTTGTATATTATTGTGTAATAAAGCTGACAAAGGAAAAAACAAAGTCCAAAGGCACTGCTAAGTGAGCTACAATATTTTTTTAATTTTTTGCCTACTACCTCATATTCTCCATCCTATTCTTACTTTTCTTAGTATTTTTACTGTGCTTTGTCTTTAATAAAACTATATCGACTACACAGGCTATAAAATAAGTGCAATATCATTACTCTCTCTCATGCAAATAACAGCTTGTTGCCAAATCGGGATTTCGTCGGAAATTGGTTTTGCAAACTGACCATTGTCCGATCATTTTCGTCCGCATATTTGACGCGGCCGTCACAAATCGCTTGACGTTTCACCTGAACGAGTAGGAAGGGTTCAACCCTTTTGTTCATAACAACTGAATAGTATGATTGAAACAATCGCAGTTACATTAATGTTGGCTTAGATACATTTCTAATTGTACTGTATGTAAAATTGGTAAGTTCTGTAGTACATTTATGTTTAGCAACATTATAGCAAAAATAGAATAAAATAAAAATTTAAAGACGCTTGCTTGATTTAAATCTTTTGTATGCGATTGTATCTTGCACTTGGCTGGCTTTTCTAACACTTAATATTTCTTTATTATACAGCAATAAAAACTAAGACCTGTTAAAACTGGTCACTTATCGGAACTTATTTAAAAAAATATATGTCGCAGTATTTTGTTGCTATTTCTGTAAAGTATTGCTTTAATGTAAATGTAAATTTGTTTTTCTATCTAAACCCGCATAATATCAGTCGGACAACACGAGCAACAAGGTCCTTCCAACCTTACCGTTTATGAGGGGATCCGAAATGTTTGTTGTCCCTGCATTATGTGAACAAAACAAATGGAAATGCCTTGTTCATTGTGAAGACAGATATAAGGGAATACGAATATTTAATGGAATACGAAATCGAAGCGAAATTTATTAGATTTCATTGTAATCTGAGGAAATATGACCACGTGTGGTATTTATTACATAAATAATTTGGCATTAAATATATTGGCTCTTTATTCGCAGCGCGCCTTACTCTTGCTTGCGTTGCTATATAACGTTCTTTTTCTTCCCAAATTACACACATATCTAAAAACCTTAGGATCGTCTATCAACCTACAAGTTCTTGCTCGTAGTAGTCCTCCTTTCAAATTAATTCTGCGCACGCGTAGTGCGATTGTGGAACTTCTTGCCTGAATATATCTTTAGGGCTCGTTTTCTGCAGTTCTTTAAAAGCCAGGCATTGCATCACTATCTTCACGTTTGTCCCTAGTTCTTTGTAAGTAGTTCTCATATATTTTAATTTACGTAATTATTTGTATTATATTGCATGTAATGTAGGTCACTATCCTTCCATATTCTTCAACCCAATCTAATTTAATTATTCTCACCCAAGGTTGCCTGGAAGAGATTGCTTATTACCAATATACAGCCGCCTATTCGCCACTCCGTTAAGAATTATAAAAATATCTCGGGAACGAAATTGTTTGTACTGGGCTTGAGTTTATTTATTACAAAATTAAATGATATCATATACTTACAGCATACTGTTTTAACTGTAGTACTTATATACGCTCACAGACTCACATTGCATTAATTATTGCCAGCGTTGTCACTTTGTAATTAGCGAGTATATGACTACGGTGATGTGATATCGTGTTTCGGTCAATACGGCCCAGTAACCGTACGTGTCAATTAAGACCCGTCGCCGGTTGTTCGCGTTAATTTAGATTTATTCCAATTGGTAACGAAATTATTGTTAATCGGGCACTGACTGTTTGTTCGTACAGCATGATTTAGTGAGCATGGAGCCCTGAGGCGTGTAATACCGTAAAAGTAATTCATAGAGCAGCTTTGAACTGAGAACTTTTATAATTATTCTTTAATAACGACTTCGGCATAAATACGAGTATTAACTAGATGATATAGCTGCAATGTATGATTTCATTTATCAGCAGCGTACGGATTGTTGGATACCCGCTTAAAGAGTTAAAGTACTGTCAAAGTTATAGACTTTTATCGAAATATCAAATTGAACACTATTTAAAATTGAAGTTAGGTTTGAGTAATACAAAACCATGATAATATTAACTTATCTTTCAACTGGACCACAATACCCGTCAGTAATTAAAGAGTTTCAACTGTGGTGTTTTTATACCAGAACCTTTATCAGACCCACGTCTAATCAAATGTCTCCAGTGATGGAGATTGACATATTCTGAGACTAAATAAAATACTTCGTCCAAATTTACTGTCAGCCGCAGTTTTATTAGCCGACCAAGATTAGGAACCGAGATTTCAATTGCTTAGGTCAAACACTCAAGTTTGGAGATGTCCTCTATTGTCTATATTGTCATGTCTGATATATGAACCCATACTATATAACCCCTAAACTAACATTCAAAACGATCGATTAGGATTTCACTTTACAATTAAATTATTATCAAAAATTTGTTGACTTATTATAAATATCAGTATCTTAATTTTAATGAAAAAAAAGTACAAACAGTTCTTAAACAAAATTTATTTTAATACTTACTTAATGTTTAGCTTACTATTAATTTATTATTTTCGCTACTTAGAAATTAGAGGAAAATTACTATGAATTAACTGGACCTATATCAATTCATTTTGACTAGTGTTCAATGTATCAATTGATTAGGTTTCCTATTCAAATCACGGTTCGCAACGGTAAGCCAATTAAACCGCCTCAAAATGTAATGAACCGTTAATGAGACGCGCCGAGAATTTAAACCATTTTGTATAAATGAAGAAGAATAGAAAAATAATATTGTCTTTAACGTTATCTCTTATAACGTTTAAGAAAATATTATTTTTCTATTGACGTGCAAGCAGATGAAATTTAAAATAGTTAGAAATTTCAGAATAAGAATATCTTAATCTGAATATTCATAAAGTTGAATTCAGTTTGACAAAAAATCTCGAAAAACAAAAATCTTTTATCGTTACTGCCTTTACTGAGTGTCTTTTGTTTTCCTCAATCACAAGTACTGACTATAAAATAATTAAATATATATATTTTTATTATTGACTTCTCTCTATAAATAACTTATTTACGTATTGAAGTTTGTTCTTTATGCTAAAACTGAATATATGGAATCTGTTTCGTTAAAACAATTAATCATTTATAAGACCGTGCTGGGCAAAACACTCCAGCTAGCTAAATTTCACACCCCACCATAAATTCAAGTGAGACTCTTTCCTCTAATTAAATGCAATACAAAATACAGGCACCGCCTCACGTATTTGTGTCCCTTAATTATTTCTAACACGCCGAAATTATTTTGATTTATCGCTTTGTGATTGCCACAACTCGATTAAGTAGGACTACACTTGTAGTAAATTGAATTAAATGAATAATAAATTAGCTTTAGTGTGAAGTGTCGTGAAGACGCCTACTTTGTAAGGCCAGGGATATTTTTAGGGTACATTTTCATATATTTACTCTATAAACTTTTATTGCTAATACTAATGTGGTATAATATTGGTTTTAGTATTTAGTTTCATCAGTTGCTGTAATACAAGATATTTTTATAACATTTCCATTTTATTTGCTGTAGTTCAGACCTTACCGTTAGAGTTATCTACTTAGAGACATATAATAATTTGTATTCTCAATGAAAATATATTTTTATTTTGGTAACACATCAGTTTGGAAAGTAATGCTAGTATAGAAAGATGGCCGTAGTTTATCAAAAATTGGAATATGGACATCCACAGTTTTGTTTGATTAGTCTATTAAATGTATCCTTCGTTAGTTTTTTTGATGTTATAACTATATGCTAATTTGTCACTACAATGTACTTTATGTATTATATTTCGATGTACCTAAAACAACAAGCTTATATTATGCTGTAAGTGGAAGGTATCTCGTGTAGCTGGATTTAATTTTGTCTCGAGGTGAGTTGACAGTGACTCATATATGACTCAGATTGCTGACTTCCCTGTCTACTGTCTAGGCAAAGATGCTCAATTATTAGGTAAATATTTCACATTTTATTCTTTTGCATTTGTTGTTAAACCGTTTGGTGTTTTGCCTACTATATCAAGTAAGATTAGTAACATTGCCCAGTGTTAAATTTTGAAAATTTGTTTATGATATATTTTTAATTATTCGTTTTTATATCAAAATTACCATGTTGTGTATATATTTATGTTAAAGCTAATTAAACTATAAATATTTTAATAAACATAAATGTACAATTTATAAATAAAAACGATTTGCTTCATTTCATTCTTTTCTCTGGTTGGGAGCCAATTAAGTACTCTCTATTATTATACCTCGATTCATAATTTAATTAAGAAATTATTTTATATTATAGATATCCTAATTATCTTTATGCCAAAGTTTGAGCGTCGCTGCCAGTTTATTTACGCACTGTATCGAATCGATAGGCCATGGGATGCCTCCCAGATCCGGTGAGTAAGTGTCGAAGAAACATTATGCTGAGCTATTCCAAAATAGTAGAAATTATTTTATAATAATCGATATATTTACTTTCAGATAAACCCAAAATTTTACCAAGTTTTTTGTTAATTAGTTTTGTCTAATAAACTTTAAATAACCTAGGAATAAACAATTAATGTTAGACAGCCGGGTCCTATGATCAAGGCTTCCAGGCGTAGATCGCTTGCATCTTCACTCTTAGAGGTTCGTAAACTAAGGAAGAATAATCAATTTTTTTTTATTGCTTTGAAAAAATTGATTATTCTTTCATATTTGACATTTTATAAAAAAATGTCAAATATGAAAGAACATACGCTTACATTCATATAACGCTTACATTCTTTCATCTTCATTACATTTTCAAAATCATAACAAACGAATGAACACAACCCATTAACCGGACGTAATGATATGACATAATAAATTATGCTCTATTTCAGAGAAGGCTATTTAAAATCAACAAGTACAAAGCACATAAATCCAGATACACCAGTTGCACTGGGCCTCAATCAAAAACATGCAACTATATCAATAAAACTGAATTTAACATAAAAAGTTGCACATTTAACACTATAGAAGTCGTAAATGTGAAAATAACATCGCCTATTTATATTAGCGGCTGGAAGACTGAACGATTTTGATACTTTTCCAATTGCAAAATCTTATTTTTTTATAGGGTTAAATAGTTTCACTCAAGATATATTTTTTTAACTATGGCTATGCGTTCGTTAATCAACCGAGGTTTTATGTCTTTAGAAGAACGGGTAATTCATGAGATGAGATTAGTCCTTCCCTCTAAATATTTTTAATTCATATTCACAAGAATACAGCAGATTTTTTATATTTTAATGTGGCAAACAAGCGTTATGCCATCAGGTGCGATGAAAGTGAAGAACTATCCCGTCAAGAAGAAGAAAAGAAATTACTTTCTCACTATTTACTTTGATGGCACAGTGAACTTAATGTGTGACAGTTGCACCTCTAATAAGATATCAAGCCACTTAACTTGATCATATGCATTTTCATGCTACTAGCAAAACATATATTATTAGAGTACATTGCACAGAAATGCATAATTTTCAATTATAAATATCAAGATTTTTGATCCACAACGTGCCGTGAAGGCGGGCGGGCCAAGTAGTCGGCCCATTGATGTGGAACGACGAGGGGCGTCCGCGACAAAACTTACGAAAATAGTTCCACGCGACGTGAGATGTAGGTACTACTGTTCTGTACCTGTTCGCTATCTGTAACTGATTACAGAACGCTGTATTAGAACTACGATAAGTGTCTAATATCATTCATTTGAATGAAAATCATCAACGCTAAACAAAACTTTTTTAAAAATAAAATTTACGCATATTATGTCTGCTACCGTAAATGTCTAAAAACAGTTATGGTTGTTAAGATTAAGTTTATTATGTTTATATGGTCCAAATAAATCTTTTAAAAGTAAAGTATAAAATATACCAAGAAAAAGATTTTTTATTATTTACCGTTTTAAGTTATATTTCATGAAATTACAAAAACTAAAACTATTACTATTACTATTCAGAATAAACACGCTTTACGAAGGAAAATGAAAATGAGCAGAATAAATATAAATAATAGCCTAATTTTGCTCAGAAAATTAGGGTACAAATCGTGTGCTTTTTATAGCAACGTAATGGCAACGTAGCGAAGAGTCCAGATGTGCTCGTTCAAGATAAGCTGTTGCACGGAATAGAAACACAAGTGCATGATGAAATTTTATAATTTAAAACGAGAAATAAGTGCTCCCTGTTTTTGATAATCTTATTTAGGTACAATTACTGTCATACTATCATAACCTACGACAGATTTCCACTAAAAATACTATTTAAATGTGACATAAAGATTATTAAGATATTACTTATCCGTCATAGCCCACTTCCAGATTCATATAAACTCGATTGAATAATTCTCCTGCATCTAAACGATGGACCAATGAATATTCATAGGTAACGAAAAGAGACCACACATCACCCGTTTCGAGGAAATTATATTTAATTTCATTTCGTTTTAGGTCACTCCATTTGTAATCAACTCGAAAGACTGGCAGCGTCACAAAATTTATGATAATAACACAATCGTATTCATAGGTTTTTTTCATATAAACCCGAATGCGATAAGTCACGGTCTCCTTTATCCGGTGCACAAAAGATCTAAATACGTCGGTAGGTCAAGTGTCGGTTCCCGGACGTGAGGCCTCGTGGCAACAAAAGACAAGTTTTTTAACCGCATAAGTTTAGTGACAGGTCGAGGGTACCCTACCCAGGTGAGGGTGCCGTGACGAGACAAGACCCATGTAATGAGCGTTGACACAAACAATTGACACTCTCGAGTATTCTTCATAATCCTCAAACATTTTTATAAAAAGATTTATTTTTAGTTACGATTTAAGCAGTATAAGAGCTCTGACTTATAATTAAAACATCCTATGTTATTGGGTACAATTTTTCAAACATAGTTTCCGGTACGTGCCATAAAGTTCAAAAGAAGTGATTACATTCATAGGTTCTTGATCAAATAAAGAAGGATAATATTGAAGAGAAACTGAGCATGAATGAAATGTAAAAATTTGAAGGTGGAAATATGATTTTTTCAAATAGGTATTACTAACGCTGATGCGCGCCACTACTTTAGGTTTTAGACTAAGGGCTTTCCATCTGACTCAATGCTACGTCCAAGTTTAATAATATTTTGAATATTGTTAATACATGAGAAAATCTGGATATCACTGGATCTCAAGCCATCTCACTCTAACGGTTGAGAGCTTTCATAAACGGCTTCGCTTTTGGCTAAGCTCCGGTGCGTTGTTAGTCACAAAGACGCACGCGCACGGTCCACGCGCGCTTTCATGAAAATCCCACAAGTATATGTCGCGTGCGCTAATTTGGTCCTGTAGCGAATTGTAACTCGAATAGAAGTGTCTTCACGTTATTATTACAATTTAGACGTTTACAAAGTTAGTGCTGTGATGGATTTGAGATAAGATAAAATCTTATTGTGATTTCTGGGCAATGTGTTAGTCTTACTTCATTATTTATTATTTATTTATTTAACATTTAAAGTACACACAATAAATTTCCGAGAAACAGGTTTATGGGGATAAATTGTACAAAGGTACTGCTTATATCTAAAGAAATACAATTAAAAGTTTATATTATATACAAATATATTTTTATAAAAACATTATTGTGCGATCTTCATTGTAGTTGATAAGGAATAATGACAAAATAATCTACGATCATTTATAATGATAGTACTAGTAATAACATATTAAATATCTATTGAATAAATACACACAGATCTATTTAATTGAGTTTGTAATTTTCGCAGATATTTATATAGGTATAATATATAAAATATCCTGAGCAATCTGTTTCTTGTTGATATTTGATGAACAACAAGATGTAGGGTTATCAGAAGCTATCAGGCTTTCTCTTGAGTTAAGGCAACATTCTTTAACAAGTTTCATTTTTATGTGCACAATTCAAATGAACACGCAATCGGAACGTTACTAAATCCCATTTAAAGCTTAAACAATAAATCGCATACGGTCGAGTGCATTGAGACGATTTATTGAGCACTACAGGCCATTTTTTGCTCGCTCAAATGGATTCCGATAAGGTGCTCTAATGCGCTAAGATTTCAACTTACGGGTAAAATTGTTAAAAATAATTAATTCTAATTCAAAGCTTATCAACTATCACAATTCTTTATTAAGTTTTAAAACACTAATAAACAATATAATGTCTAACAACAAACACCAGTAACCTTGAAAGCTAAAAGTTAATATTTTGGTTAAGCTCCGTACTTCCAATATTAGGCAGGTTATTTTATGTAACTAGAAACCTGATATAATCCCTGAATGGGTATGTATTTGTAAGTAAAATAAATTCAGGTCAAACATTAACTAGGCTAATTTTTATTTCAATATCTCAATAGTTCCCGGTTATGGGCACTCCCTTCCTTTAACAATGGCGTGTCTTTATATTTCCGTTCCCAAGTCGTTATCTGTCGCAAATCATAAGAGCAATGTAGTGTGAAAAGTAAACAAAATAATTATAGAAATAGAGATAAGCAACAAAAAGTTATTATTAGCAAGGATTTTTTAGAATAATGCTGTTTTCTAATAAGTTAATGACTTACTTTTAGTCTTAGTTTGAAAATACACAACAAATATTTCAACCAAAACGAAGGATAGCATGAAGTTTCGAGACTGTTTGTTTTAATGGTTAGCTTAGACAGGAGGCGAAGCGTTTAAAATGAAATGTATACCACTAGTTTAAATATGAAGTACCAGTCAAACAAAACGGGAGGCGAGATGGTGCTTTTTAAAGTTTAAAATGTAATTCCTGTTTATTGTCGAACGTATTAATTCGCTTTGCATGATACATTTGTTTGGCACGTGCTCGAGCGTACTACTAAACCGAAATGTATAACATTGTGTTTGGTGTTTTTTGTCATATGTCGAATTCAAATTTAAATTAAGATTCGTTATTACACGTACTTTTTCGTGATGTTTGTGTTCGAGAGTGTGTTCATAATAGACACACACAGCAATGCCCATATTTACCGAACTCTAAACTTTATGCGTTGCTTAGCGTTTTTATCTCCTTCTTTTAAAGAGAAAGAGACAAATATTTATATAAGTGCCTGAGCTTGTTGGATTATTGGTGTATATATTGCCCTTAGGCTTAGATATTGTATATGTGACGAGTTACTAATTATGTCTCATATGTATACAGGCTTCATTATGCCTGATACTGATGTTCTAAAATGAATAATAGGGAGAGGTTAGTAAACATTTAGGATTTTCTATTTCTCTTTTATTTATATTAAGCTCAGCAAATGACTCGACACCACCTGATGATGAGCAGGAGAGGAGTCCATATGTGAAGAAAACTAGATCACTTCCTAAAATTTGCATTTTAATACGTTAATTAAAGTTGAAAATTATTTGAACATATCTCTCTATATTTCATGTGATATGACAGCTGTCCTTTTTGCAATCATATTGAGAGAACGAGATCAGTTTATTTATATTTTGATTTTACGTTGAATTCAAAGTGTGACTAATTAGTTTTTCATATTAGCAGATTGATATAAATACGAGACTCAAGAACCGGTTAGAATTTATTGACTGACACTCCAATAATTTGGAAACAGGGAGATTTAAAAGTTAGAGAAGTAGTGAGTTGTCAGTTCGTTTACCTACATTGGATCTATTTATAAAATTTAATGTGTATTTATACTCAACGCGAATCCCATTGAAGAAGATGAGTGTGCTCGTCTGGAAGTTTGCTTATTTGAAATTCGAGTCGAGAGTTCTTTTTCTAACACAAGTTTTAGTTAAAAACCGCAAAAACTTTTAACCATACACGATATAATCAAAAATAAACTGAATTAGTTTATTTTTTATTTTTTTTCTACAATAATTCAATTATTTATGGATTTATAGTCTTTTATTTATGGTCCAAATTATTTATGGTTAGTAGTATTTTAGTAGTTTTAAGGAACGATTTTAACCGACTTCAAAAACGAAAAATTTATGTATTAATTTCCGTTATGTACGTTCTGTTGTGTATGTATTTAACGGAAATTAATACATACCCTTACAGCGAGATATTAGTATATCTTGCTTCATTTCGTTGCATTGGAAATTTTCAATATTAAACAAAAACTCATTTAATAAGGGAGTAAAAAGATAAATAGTTACAAAAGCGAATAAAGGACTCATTTTAAAATGAAGTAAAATCTAGATAAGCCTTTCGGTGCCGGTGGGCTGATAAGGAACGAAAAGTTAAAGTTGAAAATATATTATCACACATTCATTTTTACTATTACATTATTTACGTAATGCACATCCAATAGTGGTTGTTTTATATTTAATAAAGCAACTCTATTTTAGTTTGTACAAACTACTATATTGTGGTTGCAACAAATTAATAAATAGGTACTATAACTAGGCTCAACTTTGTGAGATTTATCGTGATCTTACCGTTACTGGTTTGAACAGTCGTTTAGTGAAGCCGATTTTAATCACCTACCACCTAGAGTAACCGGAGTGCATTCGCCTACATAACAATGGCTTTACGGAGTTAGAGCGGCGTGCTTTTAATAAAAATATCGATATTTAGAATATTAATATTTTATAAAGTAATTGTAAAGTATTTAAGAAATAAACACCGTAATTTTATTTTTCTACTATTTTGGTCTTTATTTTTAAATTGTGACAAACAGTTGTCATTACAATGTTACTAAACGTATGTGTTATGTCTATATATAAAACTAATCAATGACGACGAAAATACGATAAATAATGTACTCATATATCACAATAGAGGCTGATTAATTTGCATTGATACGTAATTATTTATTTATCTTAAACTAAGCGGGAATGCTGATATAAAAAAAATTTATTTTATTCTAAGTGTTCTATATTTTTTATAATAAATTAATGCCTAATATAATTCTAAGACTATCGATTGAATTCGATTGCTTTGCATCCCTAAACCTAGTTAAACGCACATCTGCGGCCCACATTAACGAAGGCTGATAATGTATCCTTTTATCAAACATTGGGTCCAACAACGGATTGTCACGTTTGGTGAAGATCGACATCATTTTCGGCTATCTCTGGCGTGAAAGGGCAACATACCTTCCGTAAATGGAAACATTACTAATGTCTTTTAAGCAGTGGTATTGTTGATTGTTATGCAATGGACGTCTAATTCAAGCCATTGATGAAATAGGAAAATGTTCGTTTAAAGATCTTTGTGAGTAAATATTTGTGATAACTTTTGGAAGCTGAAGTTAACTTGAAATATTCTTTTTATCCAATAAATTTTTTGTGAATTTATAAATGAGCGATCGTTTAAGAAGGTTTTTTCGTACTTGTAAAAATGCTTTGTCTGGTGTTATTAACTTTTCTCATAAAAACATTACAAAGAAAAATAACTTCTATTTGCAGGTTCGTTTTCTGCAACAGGACATATGTTTTTAGTTTAGTTACACACACACACACACATTACATACATACACACGTTACGTACACACGTACGTATACGTCCTACATCACTTAGATATTATTATAAAAGTATTGCTCTTACCTCGGTTCACGCATCACGTCTTAACATAATTCATTTACGACGGCTACATTACCGCCCGTAAACCATAACAAAACAATCATAATGCACGCCGTTAACTGCTATCTAAATACAGTATATTTTGACTTCTATCTTAAATGGTACAGGAGCACCATAAATCCTTTTTCGGCAGCCTAATTCTTTTAACGGACTTTTGTCTCGATGTCGGTTTTATTATTATGTCACTGGGGTCGATGCTCCTACGCACCTTCCGTGTTTTATAAATACGTGATGTGTTTGACAGTTTTTTAGATAATTCGTATAGAAGCGGTTAAGTGCACCAATCAAGAAAACGGTGTACCAATTTTTATTGAGTCTGTTAAATCATTAAAATATCAATAACCAAAAAAGGATCCATAATCGATTCAAACTTAGAACGTTATTAATCCGAACACTGAAGTAAGCATAACAAATTATATTGTCTACTTTCATTACATCTAAATATAGACAGTAATAGTCCAGATCGATCGATCCACAAATGAAAATAATTTTGGGTTTTAGTAATAGCCAGTGAGTTCAATAAAGTTAGATATTTTAAAATTATATCTTTAAAATCATAAATTTGTACTATGTTTCGCTGTTTGCTACTTAATCACGCAAACACTGTATAAAACCAAGTTTGATGAAATTTGGCAATTTTTTTGTGCAAATTTTGGTGAAATATTGCATCGATTGTTTAACCATGCGGGTGAAGTCATTAGTGCAAGCTCTGGTGCAAAATCTGGGTCAATTTCGATTATTTGGTACTAGCCTTTGCGATTTTATTAAATTGTCACATAATTATGTCACAAAGGTCGATGCTCTGGCACACCTTCCGTGTGTTATAAATACTCTCTGTGTCGAAGTTTTGACAGGCTTGTAAATAAACGGATGCAAATCGAGCGCGTCGCATGCGCAATAAACTTCACTGGCAGCAGCATGTTTTTGGACCTACTTAAATCTTAAACATGGTTCGCTTTAACGACCATATTTGTTATCTTAGTCGAGACAGCTGTTTGTGCATCAATTATTTATCAGCAAAATAAGTGATTTTTTAAGATCAGAATTCTTATTACGCAGTTAATGAGGGCAGTTATTTTACTTTTATCTATGCCAAAGAGCATTGTGTAAGTTACCTTAATCTTCCGTTCGTCTTATAAAAATTAAAATGAAATTTTAGAGACAATATTTAAACTTAATAAAATATGGACCTAAGACATATGCATCCACAATTGGTCATTTCACGATCCAAGTGAATAATAATTATATTAATACAAAAAATAATTATGTTATAAATTCAACTAACTTTAGACTTTTCGGGTCAATTTTTACGGTAAGTGCTCATTAAGAGTTTGTAATTATTTTATTGTTCGGTTCGATTATGCAAACTATTAAATTGCTCTCAGTTACAATCTGATTATGTAACTTTCTTATAACTCTAGCATGTTAATAAAATAAGGTATTTTGTTTACAATAAAAGCTGCTATACTTTGTTATTTTTATACTATGATGTAGCAATGTTCCCAGCCTCGTCATGCATCTCTTTATGGGTTTCTGCAAGCTTATGCAATTTTAAACGGTCTTAAAATAAATACGAATTTATTTTTCTTTAACCAAATAAGACGATTGCTGTTACAAGTTTCGTGTTAAGTATTACAGTATACAATACAGTTCTTACTTTATTACGTAAAATCTTCGGTGTCATAAAAAATCTAAATATAAACGTAACTAAACTGTATCAAAAAGCGTATATTCCGAAACACAAAGGAGTTTTTCTATTCTAGAACATTTTCATGCTTTATTCTATGCATGTTCCTACAATTACAGTGAACCTTTAGTGAACCGTTAGAACCATGTGAGGCTTACATAGACTTACCAGTAATTTTAACAAATGGAATATTACTACTTAAGAATCCAAGTAGTACGTATATAGGGTTAACTATGAAATTGGCGTATAATAATTAAACATTTATACTTTTTAACAATTGAATATATTCATTTAATTAAAGTATTACTTCATTGCCTACACATTTCTGCGATTGAAGCTCATTTATACTTATAGAAAAGAGTGGTATTCGAATGGAGCTAAGTCTGCTGGGATAATGGAAGGTAAATGCAGGTTCTATATTGTTAAAATGATTTCTCGAGTATGATGTCTTGCATTATTATGAAATTTATGATGAAAGAACGTTTGATGATTCGGAATTGCTGAGTTACGAGTCACATCTTCATGGTTCGAAGTTCTGAAAAGTAGATTTTAGCTGTTATTGCTAGATCGGATCTGATAAACCTGTAGTGAGTATATTGTTGGCAACACCAACAAGATGCTTGACTTGGGCAAGTGCTCTCTCTTGAGAATTAATGACGATTTTGTTAAAATGTGTCTCAAAGTAATAAATAGCTTTTACATTTCATAAAGTCTTTATCTTGCTGCCCTAAGCTGACCTTCTCCACTCTAACATACACCATGGAGTGACCACCAAACAGCTACCATCACTTTTTGTGGGTAAACTTCACTTCAGGGCATTGTTCCGTCGTTTGATCTGGAGGTATCCATTTTTTAATTAGTTTGCGATTCTAGAGAAACCATTTTTCGCCACACGTCACAACACGGTCCAAAATCCTAAATTCCTATACTGGTTTAACAAGGTGATACTAATTTCAATGCGCGCTTGGCTTTGCGGTTCAGTTAAAATTTGAGGCTGGGTGCCATATCTTTATAAGTTTTCATTTATTTTTACAGATTTGATGCAAATGGGACAATATTCTGGTAAACTGAAATTAAACCATGTCGCTAAAGCCGTAGTAGTTTGCCACGGATCGGCTTCCAGCATCACGTTCGTTACCTCGTTATTCCTTATGGTTCATTCTTCAAATTAAAGTTTAGGCAGTTACATTAAAAACGTTTGCTTCATTCATTAGCCGTATCAGCTCCTAACACAGCTGTTTCTACTGCATTAGTTCCCCGTCTGAACTCGAATTCCAAAATTGAATCCATCTGTACGTTTAAAGTACAATATAAAAACAAAGTCAAACAATCGATTGTCTCACTTTTAAAATTTAGAATATAATTTTATCCTGCGAAAAAAGCCTTATTCTTAAATATCAAATCATGCCGGTTTAATTTTCCAGTACGTTAAAATGGCGATTTCAAATTTTAACCACTATTAGGTACCCAAGTAATGGTATTCATATATAAAAACATTTTGATCTTATTTAAATCACAAAGCACTGTATTTCAATAGTGATATATAACATCCTAACCGTTGACAGTTTTACTATGCTTTAGATATTTTGAGCTTCAAAGAGGTGTCAGAATCGCGTCCTGTTGAACTCGTATATTTAATTATTTTTCTATGGATGTTGTTCTTTAAATGATTCTTTAATGAGAATCTCACGTTGAAAAAAATTGCTTCAATAGACGTTGATTGATAAAAACCCAATTGAAGTTTATTAAAGTAAGCAGATACTTAAAAAACAGATTAAATATGTTTCTTAACAGAATATAGTGTCTACTTTGATAGGATAAAATCTATTATAGTAAATTACAGTGTAGGAGGAAATTACACAAAGAAGATAACACGGTCAGTTAAACATTAATTGCAATATCTCAGTCTTATAAGTCTTGTGAAAGATTTTCCACGACATCCTCAACGAAATTGTTCATTCTCTCACAGTATTAGTACTACCATAGAATGGTCTATGGTCATTATTGAAAAATCAGAAACTTAGTAGGTATAAGTTTTACTATTTAAATCCAGCCAAATCCATTTATTTAAAAAATTAAAATGAAGACAAAGATTTAGTCCAAATACTCAAATTATGAAACATTGCCGCCATTTTTATTGTGTAGTAGTACAATAAAGGATATAAAATAAAATAAAACTCTTGCTCTGACTTTTACACCATAAGTGCTGCATCCAAGACATAATTTCACTGGCGTTACAGTTAACAGGTTTAACGGTACAAAATAATACACATGGAACACATTGAATAGTTATAGAAGTCCCGTCATATTTCTCTGCTCATTAACTCTACCTTGTGACTACTATTTTAAAATTCTAATTTATCTACCTGACAATACCATTTCCAAACATTTGCATTGTGTCCTCCCCTGAATATAAATTGATGAGAGGTATTTTCCTATACGTACACCAAACTGTTGTTGAAGGTTAGAAATGCATTTAGACAAAACTTATAAATAGTTATTAACGGATAATGCCCTCCCACTGGCTTAAGCTCATTGTTTCAAGTCAAAGGTTCTATTTCATTTCAATATAATCGTTTCTTCATCTCACCACCCACGCTTAACGATCAGCACTGCAATCCTTCATATTGAAATTATCGTTTCAAAGTATGATTCAATTTACATAATTACTGTAATTTTCTTTTGTTAGTTTTTATCAAAACATAGAACTTGTTATTTAGAAGATAAGCCACTTTTACTTAATGCAGGTGTTGAAAGAAATTCATTACAGTAATACTATTTTCAGTACCTATTAATCAAGCAAGGATATCGATGATGTGTGTATAAATTTAAAAATAAATAAAGCTTTGTGCAATTATTATTATTAATTATACTTAATAAGCCATAAGTTCTCGACGCATTTGTCATTTGACTCAGACTACATAAATACATACTAAACCTACACAGATATATACTAAACCTTTGACCTACATAGATATATACTAAACTATTTTAGTACGTAGAGTAAGATTGTATTGTGACCCAGTCGAGAGACACGCGTAGGCGTTGGCTCCGTTTCGTATTGTTAATATTACCAAGAATACGGTTCGCTATGCCGGAACCGGTAGAATAAAGTCTTGCAAAAGTGTAAAGAGTTTTAATACAACTGCATGGATATAGTTTTTTATACAACTGCATGCATATGTGCTTACACTATAATTTGTGATAATAGCCGCTTTTCACAAAAATTCTTTATAAGGCTTAAAATCATAAATACGTGATATTTTTATAGAAAATATTTCAAATTTTCGAGTAGAGTGACAGTAAAAAAAATGAGATTAAGAACAGTAAGCCATAATGGCGGAACATTAACTTTGAATTAAGTACCGCTTTTTTAAACAATTCGCATGTTCGCTACTCTACTAGTTTCTGTGTAAGATACTAACATATTAGTTGTCCCTATTGCTGATGAAAACATTCGTTTTTAAACTTCAGTAAATTTTCATTACGGAATTAATAGCTACAAATAAACTAGTAGTATTTTGTCATTGTAACGCCCTCTTACAATTTTCCTACTCAATAGGATACGTGTACGTAAACTTCTGAAATAAAGATTACTTACTAATACAATATCTTTTATTATAATACATAGGTTAGTGTAATAGTTTTTCATTATTTTATATTACTACCATTTCCTCAGTGTAGTCTTTCGAATCAAGTTGTGATTTGGTTTTAAACATAGTTAAGAAGGAATACGTTGCCCGGAAATCCCAAAAACAGATTTTTTCCACAGTAAAAATAAAAGTTTTAATGAGTTAACATCGGAAATGAATAACTAAAAGAAGATATCTTAACTTTGTCAATTATCAACTAAAAAATATATATACTTCGAATATACTGAAAATGATGGATTCATCCTTCAGAAACTCATATTATAGTCTATGTGATTTTGTCCTGATATTTTAGTAGTGCCCAAAATGATACCCACGTGTATTAGAGCTCCGAGGTCCATCCAAGGCTCAACTGACGATGTCACCCGGCAGACCCGCTCCATTGTACAGGTAATCAGATATGTAATAAATAAATATGAACTTACTAACTTCAATTATTTCATTTAACTAGAGGTCCCGCGTTCGAACATTGACTTTATTTCTGATATTTATCTAGGTATAACTAACTATCTATATATCTCCGTTATCTAGTAACTATAACACGAGCTCTCAAATGATGTTCAATTGGGTAAGTAGATAATAATGCGACTCTGAGAATTATAACAATATATAATACATTAAAAAGAGAGGACAAACAAAATCTAAAATATTATCTTTATAAGCTAAGTGCGAAAGCTGTATACCTACTTTTAATACACTTTCAAACATCGGAGTTTGTAAATATAAGTTCATGGTTAATTTAACGCGTCCATCAGAATCTTGATAAATAAACAAAATATTTACCACCTTACGTAAACTTAGGACGTCTGTTTTGAAACACAAGTGACCTAATTCTTAATTCACAGAAATGTAAACAACAAATACAAAGATGTATCATGCAAACACGGCAGTTGCATAATAGTAAACAAATGCTAATTTCAACTTGTTCCTCGAATTCCGTACTATATTGGTACAGAGAGGGTTCAAACTGAAATGTTATTGATGTTTGCTAGAAATGAACCAGACTTTTTAAGGTAAAAGAAGATTTTCGTTTGTATTTTATCCCACTCACTAATATTTTTATCCAATTTGTAATTTATATTGGCTGAGAGACTAGCAAGGTTGTACTCCTAGCTTTACAAGTCACTGAGTCAGGGGTCCCGGGTTAGCGTCCGGCTAGAACATACATCTTTGTGTGTTGAACATATACGTTTTCCCCGGTCGGTTGCATATATATTTATTTATGTTTATTTGAATAGTTATTACTAATTGCCCACAATCGCTCCATATAAAAAAATATGAAGTAGAAGTAGTAAAGAAATTTTCAAAAAGTTTTTATATATTGATATGAATATTTTTTGGATTTTTTTTACTCTGTATTTTCAATACTTAAGGAATTCTGTCTATTAAATTGTTAATTTATAATTATATTAATTGGATTACATTACAATTGCTTAATTGATAGAAAAATATTAATTTTACGATCACAAAAGCATTGCAGGATATATTTATATCACTAATATTATCAAAATATACGTGAATTTCTAATGCCTTGAAACATTTTATACTGGCTTGCTTCTTGTATTTTTTTTTGTTTTTTCCGTTGTATTCAACCCTAAAAAGAACAAGCATATATTTCAGTTCTTACCAGAAGAAGCCTACTAGTGTTACAAAGTGCGCCCCGCGTTATTAAAAGCAACGACCTCATTTCGCTTCCGCTCCTAGCTCACACCTACCGTCAGTTCGGGCTCACTATTGACGGATATACGCTTATTTTTGGACACGCAACACTGGGAAAATCAGTTTTCTTTATTCAGCAAAAAGGAAACGGATGAAAGAATTATAATAGACTCGATTATTAATACTTAATTAGAAATTATATCTATGACGTTGCAAAGATTCAAAGGCTTTTATGACCCTTACGGCCAGGCGAGGCTATATTATACCACCTTCAATAAATTAATTGAAGAGTTGGTATATTTTTGTTTTTCTACATTTAATAAGTAGGTATCTTTGTTGAGTTTTTATTTAACGAAAACCTAGTTCATACATTAAAAGTGACATATTTTTAAAGAACAAAGGTCATCTATATGCAAAATGTCTTCATTGGTAGTAATTGAACGCATCTATTTTATAAGATCAATTGGCTGAATGTTTTTATTATCACTAAATATATTAATGACTGATGCAAAAAGTTTTGATTATGTACAAGGTTATCGTTTACATTCTTTAGTTTTCCTTGATAAAAAGGTTAAAGATTTAACAGAATAATTTAATATGACATAGTATCCCAAGTTGTAGTAAGCAGGTAATTGTAATTCAACATAAATTCATATATAATGTATACTTAACTTAACAAGTACATAGTTGTTATTAGTTTATTCCTTACCGGCACACGTATTCCCTTCTTCATTCAACTTGGGTTCCCTTAAAAGAGACGTGAAAAGGCACTTTTAAGGCTGGCGGTGTGTCGCATGAAGGACTTATGAACTCCTACTGCTTATTATCAGGCGGTGTTGAGTCATTCATTGTACTTTTTACTTTGTAAATTCTACTTTGATAGAATAGTACAAAAAGGTAATATCAGTAAAACTATTTTATTTGACACTCAATAATTTCAGTCCATACTTTTGAATATAGCTAAATAATATTGTGGTATTATAAAAATAGGTACGTATATAGTAAAGGTCCTTTACATTTCTATTGACATGAGTCAAGTTTCAGACGAAGACGTGTTTGCCTTTTGTCTAAAAAAAACTTTATAGCATTTTTATAGAAGATTGAAATTTATCGGGCATACTATAGAAGTTCGTGGAAAACTGACTCAAGATTGAAATAAGCATATAATTCATAAAATGCTTCACAAGATGAAATGACATGGGAATCCATAGAAATGGAGAATGAAGGTTCGTGGGCGAAGCTCTACACTATATATAGAAATTCATGGTGTGAAATTTAATTGATACATTTAGTATCAATGCCTTATTACATAATATATAATGAATAATTAAAATAATATTTTCACAACGATATTTGACACAAACGATTAGTTTCAAAATATATTAAATTGGCATAATCATAAAGATATTTACAAAAGTCAAAACAAAGATGAACTATCTTCTTAATAGAGAAAAATTCAAAGGTAATTCATTCCATTCCCTTTTTTTTCAGTTTTACATACAATCGGAAAAATCTATACAGAGTGACGAATTTTTGACCCTATCACCACTACCTCTCTCTCTATATAACATTGATTTGTTTATTTTGGACGAAATTCAGTCCACAAACTTACGGGCACATTGTAAGCGTAAATTGCGTTTGTTGAGCGCAAATAGACTACGCCCGTACGAATTGTTGTTACTGCACCACGAAACTCGTAAGTTGACTTAATTAATTATTTACGAGATACGGGATTTTTGTTTTGTATTATTTATTACCGCATCGGGAATCCATTTGATATATTTTGTTTGTATACTACATATATATGTTATTATTGTTATATGTAAAGGGTAGTTCCAGAGCTGTGGCTGAGTGGTTTAAGCGGTCTAGTTTCCCTTAATAATTAATTAATAATTAATATTCGGTCAAAATAGAACCGGATCATTTGCGAACTTCATCCACTAAGGAATTTGAACTTACATTCAATTAATACTTAGTGTATTTTTATTATGAATGATAAATATCTTAAAGATTAAATTATATTTACTTTGTAGCTTAATTTTTGGAAAATCATACGCAGTCGCTGAAGGGAATAAGTTTCATATTATGACATCACAATTTGCTGACAACTCCAATCTTTTCTAATTTTGATAGTAGAGAAACTATACTATGAGACTACGACAATTCTGCAATAATGGCTTTAAAATGATTTATATTTATTTATTCATCTTTTATGTAAGTACAATGACGTATCAATCTTTACATATCTTACATCTTCTTTATTCCATGTTTATGTCTTGATACATGATAAATATCGCCACTAGATCAATTGACTCATAAAAAAGTTGGTTTTATTTAGCTACACGTTCAATAAATATCAAATAGCAGCGCCATAAGACGGTCATCGCATCTTATTCAATACAGCTCAAAGACCGATAAAAATGTCCCACCGAATAGATTTATTACCATCGAAAGCTATTCGGAGCCTATTTGAATAACTGCCGTGAGATACAAGATAAGGAGCAATCGAGATATGTTATCAGTGCTACCTTCCTTCTTGTCATGATTATTCTATTAACATATACTGCAATCTCCAATAAAGGATATACCAACGCCGTAAATAAATTACAAAGTATGAAGATCGTTATAAATATGATAGGTTATGATCATATTTATAATTTATTGATAAAACTTATTGCAGTAAAATTATTAATATCAGAATTCTTTTGAATCCGACACTGGAGGACAAAAATATACCAAACTAGCATCCGCCCGCGGCTGCGGCCGCATGGAATCCGATCTATCACAAATGTAATATAAACTTTTTTAAAAAATAAAATTTACTAGTAGTTTTAATGATTAGCTCGTTCAGCCAAATAAACTTTAGAAAATATTCTAATTTCTATATTATTTTTATAATAAGTATAGATGAAACAATGTCTTTTTGAAGACAATTATATAATTACATTACGGACGTAAGCAAAAATTAAATTTGCCTATATCCAATTCACTCCATTACCGCACAGTAAGTTATACATAGTGCAAACTATTAAGCGCCATCAAGAGGAAAGTCTGAATCCATTAGCGAGAAATATTGGAGTCCCATCACATACAAAGTATACGATACACCGCGTAAGTCGGGCGACTGACGGTCGCCTGTCGTCCATTTGCCCTCATTCTGAACCAAGTTGACTCGTAAATTTAATCCTTTTAAGAATTCACTATTCCTCCACGCATTAAAATTTCAATTATTATGTCATACACAATATTAATAGAGGTATTGATGGGTCATGAGGTCAGTGTAAGAATGCCCCTGCTGTGAGTCAGCAAATTTACGACTTTCACGTGTTTATGGATATGTAGATGCGATTAAGTTAAGTAATATTTATTGTTTCTGAAGATGCAATAAACAATAAATATTTAAAAGGAGTTCAGGCCTATGCTGAGTTTCATTAATATAGCTTCGGATGATTCTGGTTACGTGCAATGAAGACATTATTCACAAGTGAGATAAATCAAAATCCAACGCCTGGTAAGCAAATCAAACCGTAGGTTTGTAGTACCGTGGGTACGGATTATTTAACAATAAGCAGGTTAGATTCTGAGACACCAGCATAGAAGAAATACTAGATATTTATGTCTGGTACATTTCGGAGGCTTTCCGTGGCTTATAATTCACTCACGACGGACTTTTTGCAATAGCTGTACACTTAATATGTAAGGAGTTATGTAAAAAATAATATTCAATGAAGTTTTAAGAATTATATTTTGTATACTTTATTACAAGTTAAATTCCTACCTACGTAGTTAAATATTCAATCACGATATATAATTTTATTGAGACCTAGGTTTCAAATAGGACTACTTAAATTAAAATGTAAAACCAAATTCACCTAATTCACTGAATGTGGTCGTTAGTCGTGGGTTGTTAATATCAACAAGTCATTGCTCTAGTTCGTAAGCGATCGAGTAGAGATTAATATACTATCATTATTAATCACATTAATCGATGTAGAATATTGCAAATGATATTTATCAATTCGCCAGACTAATTATCTGTAACTGTAAGGTGGTCTGCTGTTTATAATTAACAATTTTGACATTTTTGTAATAAAAGGTAAATTTTAAAGTAATGTGTTACGCTTCATGTGATGTTATGTAAACAATACAATAGGTAGTCATATCAATATCGTATTCCCGTTTATTGTCTTATTGTTTTAAGTTTCAGTATTATTGAATGTCTGTCCATAAAATAACTTGTTTCATGATACGACGCTGTGTTATGTCTCATGTGAATCATATATTTCATCTTTCCCATAAATTACACATGGTTAACGTTGAAAGATTGACTTAAATAATGTGCTAATTGCAAGCTTAAACAGCGAAGACAGCTGTTGTTAAATGTACTTATAACAATAATTGTCAAAGGCATATCGATACATTACGTAAAGAACATGTATTTAAATGGGCTTTAAATCAATTTATTTTTGTACATGTACGGTTTTTCTAAAACAGAAAACTGTCCAGTATGAGTGTAAAAAAGCAAAAAAATATTAAAAGCATGTTTTTAAAAAAAAAATCATTCTGATATTTTTATAACGTAATTTTAAGTTCTCAAAAGATACAGAGCATATTACCAATAAATATATTGACAAAAAGATAAAAATTACCTCCATTATGTTATTTAAATTTTTTTAAAAGAATAATAAATGAAATTACAATATGATTCCCTCGATTTATGCCACAATTCCGTTGGGCACGGATATAATAAAATTTAAGCTATGCGCATCTCTTTCATCCCAATTCAATAACAAAGGATAGAACTAATTTTAAGTTTTGACTTAATTTAATCGGCATCTTTTATGCTGTGCTTTAAAATAAGGCAAACATGCTTAAGAGTTGCCATTTTAGAAAATTCTTGACTTTGTTGTATTATACTGAAAGAGTAGTACTGAACCTAAATTTAATTTAGTTACACTATAGGGTGCACGAACTAAATAAAAGCACTATATATTCAGATATATCGGAGCCATTGTCTCCTTTTCTTCAATGGATAATTCGTGAAAAGATTTTCTGCTTTGTCAATAACTAGGTACACTTTGAGCTTTCAAACTTCCCTATGAATTTTACTTCGATTGTCATCAATAGATAGTTATTCAATAGAAAGGTTAAGATGTCTAATGCGTAAAGGGATTGTGTAAATTAATTCAAATATGACAATGATTGTTGAAGATGTTGAAAAAGTGTAAGCCGTCTGGAAGCTTTCATCGAAAAAATCGAATCAGTGCAATATAATGTATGGTGGAATTGCTACACCTTTACAGTCCTAACTTACCTTCTTATTTAGTCCGAAGGTATCATCAATCATCAATGGAATTATTTATTTTCCAAAAAATGTGTTTGTTGTGAATTATTTTATTATTTCAAACAATTGTTGTCAATGCTTAAAATAATAATATCATAACCTTATCATAGCAAAAATCTAATGATAGTTGCTTATCTTAGAACCAACAATTTGAAGCTATTTCGCATATCAGCATTATTAATATTAGATGTGTCGCAAAAACCACAAAACTATTGTTCATAAATCAAAAGATACGGGGAGCGGTCCTTCAAGCATTGTGTTCATTCAGAAAATTGTTGGCTGTCAATCTAAGTCAAACGAACATTCAATCTTATACACAATACAGTTAAACCACACTTCAATCTTATTTTGAGTGTAATAAAGTTCAATTACAGCCAACTGGTATAACGCAATTCATCTTAATCTGTCGGCCTTAACCTTATTCTACAGGAGTTGCGATTTAGACTTGTTTGAATCAATATAACCGAAAATATGTTGACTTATTCAATCAATATAATAAAAGTATACAGTTATAATATTATAACGCTATAAACATATAAGTATCTTCAGTTCTGACTTTACTTATGGTTTGCCAAAATAGTTACGAAAAATTACACTTGCTATTTAAAAAACCTTTCTATTTTATGTTGAAAACCTAAAATCTGTGGGTAGGTGCTATTAGTACTATAAGAACTGCTATCTATATTTACAATGTCAAAGAAAATTTTGTCGATTGCCAATTGAATAATTTTAAAAGTTTTTGTTACATTAATAACTTTTCAGTGTCTTTTGATTACCTTTCTAGGACGGAAACGTCTAGTATTTTTTGTTTAATTTTAAAGACTGCAAACCGATGTGAGCATTAAAATAAATATTGAATGTTCTTTTGCTAACAGATATACACAGACTGGGCCAACCACTACTTGGAGCGGGCCCGGTCCCGTCGACGGGCCGGGGTGTCCGGCGGTGGACTAGCAAGGGACTGCGCTGACGGGTTACTGCTTGCCGATGTGCTGGAAGGCGTCACCGGCCTCAAGGTGGCAAGGGCTCATCGAAAGCCAAGAAACCCGCAACAGATGGTAAGAAATTTCTCAAAATTATGGTTACCAACTTTAAATTATTTCGTTTTACATAATACTACGTCAAAATACTTGACCACTCATAAAAACTTTTACTCTCATAAATATGAGTGAAAAAATAAAATATGTTAAATGAAGTTTAATATAATTGACTAGGTTTGATTTTTTGAAGAGGAAACCCGAATACCTTAATAAAAAATAACTCCTTGACTAATAAAATTACTAGTTTCTTTACATTAAGTTTAATAAATTTATAATAAGTTATATAGAATATTGGAAATTAAATATAAAATTTATGACATACTATTGAAACTTTTGAAATTAATCAATCAAATTTATGTAAAATATTATAGTCCATTCAAGTTTTCAAAGACTTTCATAACACTACCATTACATATTATTCTTAAACAAAGTGTTATTAATTACATAAACAACTTATAAATAACAAACACTAGTACGCTTCCCTCGTATTGAAGACGAATCGTTAAACTCAAACCGTCATTAAATAATCGATAATCTATAAAATCAATCTTGGGTAGATCGATAACAAACCAAATATCTGACGTATTCTGTTTATTATCGAACGGTCAAAAATGAAAGCGAGCAAGAATATGTTTCCTGCTCAAAATAGCTAGTGAAGCATGTTTGAGGCAGGTATAGTAACCGGGATACACGTATTCACACCTTCTATGTCTTGGGAAATGAAAGTATTAGAAATCAGGCTAAGGATGTATGATAATTGTTTTAAGCCATGAAGTAACCAAATATTCCTTTAGATGGCGCTTAGCTCCGTGTAATACTTAGGTATAAATAAGTTGTATTATTAGTGAATTCGTTATTAAGTAATTATTTTTGCCAAAATAAAAACTAGAAACAATTTTTAATTTTATAGTATAAAATATACTGTTTGCTTCGGTACTCATAATGTACCTCATTTAAAAACAAAATCTAGGTAGCTAGAGGCCCCGGGTTCAAATCCCAATAGGGACATTTGTATTCTTATTACAAATATTTGTTCATGAGTCATACATTTTTGTATGTTTATTCTTTTATTTAAAAATGAAGAGCTGATGTTAGTCTCGCTTAAATTCATAAACGGCTAGACCAATTTGAATAATTTCTATTGATTTTTGTTTGATTGAATTCAGGGTAATTCAGGGTAATAATAAGAAATATCCTAAAAAAGATACACAAATAATAAGTGAAAATTGGTAATTTAGTATTGAAAATAGTCTAATTGACGTAAATATTACAACCGCTACTTCAGTTTATTTTTAATAGATGGCTTAAAGTTCATCCGTTCAATAGACCCACTAGTAATATATATCTAGTATCTTCTTCGTTATCTAGTATCCATGACACAAGTTCTTAATAATGTTTAATTTGCACCATCACACAATATTATCTTGTATAACCAAAGCATGCAATTGTAACTAGATAACAATGTGGTGAAGAGACAAGTACTCCAAACCACATCCGCCAAGGCCATATTTACATTGCATATAGCTGCAAGCAAAATTAGCCTTAACGTTTATTGTCGTTTTATTAAATTAAAACTGTAATTTTTATTTTGCCTTTAATATAAAAAAATCGCATAATTTAGAACGATATTAACCATATTGGAGCTAGAATAAAGTTCTAATTTATAGAAAGCATAATAAATACGTAAACTTCTTACTATCGTAAGAAAGAAAGGTCGATGTTTTCAAAGAAAAAACCTCTAGGGCTTTACGGTTTAAAGATTATATTGCCATAATTGGAACTAATTTCGCTTTTGCTCACATTGTTAGTGCAATTTAAGATTTATAACGTATAACTACTACGGATTTGTTATCGGCTTGATGAAACAATCGATATGAGTTCCCATGGCCTGAGTTGACCACAGCTGGTGTTTAGAATGAGTCGTAAAATTCTTCTATATACTGACAGGTTGTTAAACACGAACCACATCGTTCTAAGTATGACTTTTCTCGTAAACTGTCAGGAAGGGATTGCAATTTCGTTACATGTGATAGTGAATTTAACTTTATCAAATAAAAATCATTTTTAATTACTTCGGAAGTAAGGAAGACGATTTGATGGCAAATGCACACACGTGATAAATGGCAGATTAGTCCTCTAGGTGTTTTAGGAGAAATTATAAGTAATGAAGCTGGAAGTAAAGTAAAAGCTGAAATCCATTAAAATCCCTAACAATTTCAATGTTAAAGCGAGCGTGGCTCTTCCATTCTGTCTCAAATGGGAGATGCATTTAATTACTGTTTTCTATTCTTTTTTATTCAAAGTACTCGAAAATGTACAAAACATTGGTACTTACTAGACCATATAATTTCGTGTCTTGGGTTTTGTCCTTAGTCTTAGTTCTCAACTGCATACCAATATATTGTTTATTATTAAAATGCGAGTGGGCCATTGTTGAGTAAGTGTTGAAGGAAACATGCCACTTGAAAGCTCCTTGGTACACTTGTTTTGTGTGTGAGATTTCCGATTGTTCTATGCTGTTGAACTCAAGTCCTCATAGCTTATTTAAACCTTAGAATGAAGTATTGCTTATTTTGAGTTATTTTCGTTGCACCGGCTTGTTGAACAAAAGTATTAAAAACATTTCAATAAAAAAAAGTTCTTAATTACTTAAATAATTTAAAATGTACATTAATCATTTAACTTTAACATCACATCCTACAGGTAAAAAGATGATAAAGAAAATCTAATCAAGTAGAGAAATTTCAATCATACAATATATTTTCAAACCCCAAGAGCTAACCCCATTCATCTTTTATCTTTTAAAACATCCCCTTAAGTAGATAATTAGGGGTTTAAAACGCCCTCCCAATGCGATCTTTCACCGCCTCTCGAAATGAACGCAAAAAACTGAATAGTTTAAATATTTTATGTTGCTTTTTAGCGTAGCATCTTAGAGTAAGGTGGGACAGAAAGTATTTAAACAAATTGCAGTATTTTAAAAAATGTAACAAACTATATCAAAATGAAAAAAAATAAAAATAATTATATAATATTTAGCAATAAAATCAGCTGAATTCAAAAGTATTTAGTTCAAATCCAAAAAAAAATCTTTTGAAACTTTATACTTCTTGATTGCTGTTTTCTTAAAACTTTATAATTTTATAACTAGATCAATTTAAAATATTATGAATTTTTAGAGTTAATAAGAAAGAAAATAAGAAAGATCACGAATATTTCCTTCGTGTCAGACAGTGCTACTCAAATGATTATTGTGAAATTATGAATTACAAAAATCAAATTATTTGTCTTGCCTTTCCAATAAATATTACCGTTTGTTCGTCTGTCCTTATATATAATAGCCGATTTATTCTTCTTACTCCAAAATTTAGCACATATATAGCACCAAAAATACCAACTCAAATTATATTGTACTTTGAACTCCCAAAAGAGCTACGAAACCTTTATTGCGTGTCCAACTCGGTCTTGGCTGGGTTTTTTGCGTACCTACTCACTAGATCGTTAGCCGAGATGACTGGCCCAGACAAACAAACGAATTGTTTACTTGTCTGATGTGATAAAGTGATTTATTATTAGTCGAGGACAGTCCAGATTAACCGCTTATTGAATATTGACCTCTATGTTACAGTAAATAAGAACATAGTGGTATGATTAAATGTTTAATTTCTGTGTATTTGTAGTCAAATGAGCTAAATTTGATTTTTGAGAAATTAAAAGTTTGACTATACATATTTTGACGTATTTGAGTTTCAATAACGGAAAAAAGAAAAAACAAAAAAAATAACGAAAAAACTTTCAAAATCAAAATCAATCAAAATATGTTATTTTGTGCTCCAAAATATGTTACCATTCCGAAGCCCAGATGCTTCGGAATGGACGTTAAGCTGTTGGTCTTAAATCACCTAGACGGATTGGACCAGCAGCATGGTGGTGTAATGGCCCAAACTCCTCATTTGCTCCTCTATGGATGACCTGTGCCCAGCAGTTGGACATATATAGGCTGTTACTGTTGACGATGATGATTCTAATGAAATATGTCGTAATAGTTATCTATGGTTGATAATTGTATTACATACATACAAAAATTGTATTACTATTGCAAAAATCATTTTTATGATTCTTAAAAATAAACCATACCTGTTTTATAAGTACTACGATAGGAAATGCGTATCAAGTATTTTTAAGTTCAAATATATATTATTCAATATATTTTTGTGATTAATTTTCTTTATTTATTTCCTACAAATTTACTGTACACATCACACATATGTATAGACCAATATTTGCCAATATGTGGTCTTATCACTAAGGGCAATGTCTTCTAGGCAATCTTAGGATGGACAGGATTTATGAATGCTGATAGCAATGCATTTCTAAATTTAATTTAAAATAATACTTCCGACTTATTTCTTTAAATGCCTTGTGAGTAATAATATTGGCTTTTGAAAATATCTTATGTTGCGTTGGTCACAACCTTGTGACCACGTAAATTATAGTGTTAGTCTTTACTAGTGTCTCTTTACACAAAACACATATTTTCATATGTTTATTACAAATACTCTATAAAAGCCAAAATGCCAGGCATGTGAAATGTAATCTCAGGTCTTTAAGTCTTCTTAGTGTATTAAATACTTGCACAATATTGCTCGCCGTGACCCACCCGGATGCTGTAATCTTCCTATCTGATCCGCAAGACAGGTCGCAAGTCACGGTTCATTGTACTTTTAACTAAATTAAAAATTTTAAGTTTTGAGTGCTTAAAATGTTTAGTAAGTTAATTGCCTGGCCCTCCCGCGATCGCACTTCTTAATCGATGTTTTTCTCAGCACTTTGATACGAGTCTCACGTAGTAACTTGTAATAAGCCATTCATTCTCGCGTACGCTCCACGCAGCGACGGGCGCGTCTATCGACTCGAGTTTAAAATTGGAACTTACAACTTACGACTAAATCGATAACTTTTTTATCGTGAGACGAGACGTGTTTGTTTAAAAATTATTTTAACATTGTGATTGTGAGTGACCAGTGTTGAATTTAAATGTTTAGTGATTTTATTCGTGTGTTTTCTTTTTAAGACTTTGTTTTTGTTAATTATCCGGCCATGGATTAAATAATCTACATAAAGTAAGTTTTAAATGTTTCTTAATCCAATTATTTATTTTTTAAATCTCCTAGAGACGAATTTCGTCTCATGCCCTCCTGATTACCGGTTCCGTTAATTTCGTGAACGTCAATGGTTGTCTCCATTTTTGGGACATGAAAGCATTGAAAGTGACAAATGATTAAACTCCGCCTCCGCTTCTTAATAAACGAAGAACTTTTCTACAAATTAATAAAATCACGCTGAAATAATCGGCAGCTTGCTTCTAAATTATTTGTTAAGGTTGAAACAAACAGTTACAAAACAAATAATGATATAATAGTAATAGCTAATACATAAATATAATTAAGTAACTAACTACTTATGTTTTTGAAAGTTTAAATCTACCCTTCTTTCAAAATTACAATAACAATTGTGACATTTACCCAAAACAAAAACCTAAATGAATTGTCTGGTGTATACACTTCTTATAAATCAAAAGGGACGGTGCAGCTGTAAAAATGATACCAAGAAATTAATTCAGTGTACCCTAAGCGCAGACGCCAGGCGCAGTCGTCACCTTGAACTGTCATAAGTGTTTAAAGAGTGGCAGATTTACTGAGATCTTGAACTTAATGGTGAATACACACGATCTGTAAGTTATGTTATTCATGAAAACTTTCTGCAAGCCTTAAATTAGGTTTCTACGCTTTCTCTGTTTCAAAATCGATATGAGTAACAGTGACACACTTAGACAGTTGTTTTAACTTTACTACCGTAAATTTAATTTACTAGCTATTTTAATACGTGAAGAAGAAATATAATTGAGAATAAACCATAAGCGCCTGACCAAATTCAATATGACTTTTAATATATTTTGTTACTGGATACCAATAATATTATTTATATTTTAAATACTTTCTAATTATATCATTACCAGCAGTAGGTATGTGTGTAACAAATTAATTTAAAATTTCATAATTATCATATCAGTCAAGAAGCGCTTACTGCTGGACCCTCCCCCAAGATTCACCAAACTGATCGACCCTGCGAATATTACATAATTTTCAATAAATAGGTCCACAGAGTTTATTTATTCGAGTTGATAAAGTCTACTATTTTATTGATTAATTATCTATTAAAAGAGTTGATCGAGCTCTAGTTAATAAACGCATATTTACAGAAATAACATAGAAATAAAAAACACAATATGACAAAAAAGCGGTCTTATCGCTGCGAGCGATCTTTTTTGACGAGATAAAAGAATCCATTAATACGCAAGCTTTCCAGAAACTGTTAAATCCAATATCTTTATAAATAAAGCATTTCACAGCTGTTTTACATATGAAATTAGGTTGTATAAGTAGCTAGTGTATATATATAGGTAGTGTTAAAACTATCGAGCTTGCATGCACATGTTTATGTTTATAGTAATTGCCAAAACCAGACACCAAATGGGACGCGTTGATTGCTACCGAGACTGTTTATGATAAATTGGTGTTCTTTATGAAGATAATCAGTGGGTAAAGATATCTTAATTATTATTTTGTTTCTTATAAATAAATGTCTTCAATCTTTTGATAATTATCATTCCAATAGAAGAAATCTTTTCATTTTTGAAATGATCGCATCATAAATCGTTAAAAATCGGAAAAAATATATAATTGATTGGCATAAGATTTCTATTAACCTAATTTTTTTGAGGAATTATTTTCTTAAATTATTAACTTGGTAGATTTTCGCCTTCATCTCACCTGATGGTAAGTCGTCTCACCTGTTGCTAGCCAGGTAGACTTTGAAAAAGTACTACCACCAAACAAATCTGAACCCAGGACCTCCAGATCTGAAGTATGTTTTTACAGCTGCAGATCACAGTAGCGGTTATTGTTAACGTCGTTCATAGTATAAAATAATGGAAAAACAAATTTCTAAATTTCGATTAGGACTCGCATCAAACAGTACAAATCACTGAATTTTGGTACGATATTGCAAAAATTGCTATCTCTGATCAAAATGTTAGTCTTATCCAATCAAACCGAACTGTACTAAATTTTTTAAAGATCTTTAAGAAAATTTGATCCGTTAGCGGATTATCACATCATTGGAGCGTTTATAATTAACGCCTATAGCCAAGATAGGCGTCGAAACCGGCTTCAATTAATTTATGTAAATACATGTCGTATTATTTGTAAATTAAATGATAGTGATCGCATCCTTTTATCAAACGCACTCCGCCATGAAAATAGTGTTTAACTGGATGATGATTTTAAATTATCATCCATGGAGATTTTAAATTGTCACCGCAGGACATTGGAAGTAATGTCAACTATGCTCCTATAAATGAGATAAATTGTGAATAATAATAACATTGATTTATCACACAGTAAATCATCATTAACTGTAGATAGTATTGCGAGATTTGTAGAAAGAATTGGGTTGGAAAAGCAAAATTTCACTAATAGACTGTAGTTAATTCTAAATGTATCTGAATATATTTTCCTTCTAAAATCAAAAACCATCGTGAAATCTCAAATGACCACCAATCTATCAACTTAACTTTTTGCCTATTATTAGTGCGAGTGTTCTATCTATTTTGTAGGTATAGATCCAACTACTATCTATATTAACAATTCGTATAACTTAACAAACTGACCTTTGAAAGTATGACAAAGCGCTATGATTTGAAAGTGGCTGTATTATGTCAAATAATATCTTTAATTTTGGCTTACATTTTAATATTTTTCCCACGCAACTACTTCGAATTCATTCATAAATATTACCCACTAGTTAACCCTGTGAACTTTGTATCTCCTACATAAAACCTCCGCCACTTATGTAAACTATAAAAATATATATAAAGTATCTATGGATGAAATAACGAATGGCGTCAGTAAGTCGAGTTTACATATTACATTTACGATTTCAATTAGCAATTTTTATCTTTTCTTTACTTATTTACTTATCTTCGACAAAAATTAAAAATAAATTATTCAATTCAGAACAGATGTAAGATTTTCCTCAAGGAATACCTATGTGCTCCTGAAAGTATGAGTCACCCTTTAAAAAGTAGATCTTACTCAACGGATTGCTCATAACAATCCCATTGTCAATAACTTGTTTTTGCTGAACGCAATTAGAGGTCTGAGCAGTTTCCGAGAATTTAATAGCACACTTCAATACAAGGTAATAACTAATAATCTATGAGTAACACAAAACGGTTTTAATACTGAAGCAATAAAATACAAATTTGCACACATTTTATTCCAAATACTATAAAAAGTACTTGGCAAGTTACAGAAATATCTTACAATTCGGGGAACAGGGAATTATACTTACTAATTTACAACTACCTAAAAATAAAACGTTAAATGTATTATTAACGGTGCAGTTCTTTAAGGAACGAAGTACTTAAATTCAATAGTAGTAAACGCCAAAGTTGAACCAGATTAAAATAGAATCGCAATTGTGGCAGTTATTTTAGTGTTTAGTTATCAGCTTTTAGCAAATGAAGACGTGTCTTCTATTGTATTAAATTCATTTTTCCTTGTTATTAATATGATATACTTGAATAATTTATGAGTCAATATTATTTGAAACTAATATCCATTTTGTGTGTTATATTTTCTTCTCTCAACTGGTGTCAACTAATCCCATCATTAACGAAGCACCTGGAAGTTCCTGTCACCGAGAGGTGCGAAAATTTCAGTTACATTCTTTTTCGTTCACAGATTAAACTGTATTGTAGAAAATTTGCAAATATTGAAAAATTCACAAGATTTCCTTTTTGATTGCGTAAGCTTTGTTAATATTTAGAAGTAATTACTTCCCTAGAGTAAAGTATTAACATTATTATCGAGAGAAGTTATATAGAAGCTGACGCTCTTTGTAGATTCCTGACGCTAGTGGTGAGATCACGTCGTGTCGGCGTCATGTCGCCGGCAATTGTCATGTCCTCAAACGAATAGGGTTTTCACATTCACTGTTAATCACCTTCATAAATTTAAATCTTACGTCTTAATCTTGTCTTTGTTACTTCTTTCTATCTTTATTTACATTAACTAGTGTGCAATAAAGAATCACCATCTATTTTCATGATACATGGCATATAAAGTACAATACTAAATCATTTTCCCAATACCGATTTCAAAATTTTCCCATTGAAAACTATATAAAACTTGCAAACGAAATGAACAACTTTATATTTTAACATAAAAGTATTTAAGATACCTCTAAAAATTTAGAAAGAGTAGGTTTATTATGAGGTATTTAATGTACAAATTTTAATACACATACGAAATACAGAAGCTTAATAGAACACAGTAACAATTTCCACAAAGCCAGAATAGCGAGATAGCGTCACGTTGCAGGCAATTCTCACGTCCTAGAGAACTTCAGAACTAAGTCAAATTGGAATTGGAAGAATACTCGGCTTCTATACGAAAATTGTCTAATCTTTACCTGAGTATTAATTCTTTAAGAAGACGTGACTACGGTCTAACATAATATTTATTTAATTCTTATAGTGAGCTATGAATATAATTAGCTACTTTACGGGAACATGTACACAGAACAAATATTTAAAAGTATAATGTTCTCACATTATGCTATTAATTAAAATTTACACCGTGAAATGTGAATTTTTAATACCAGAGGTATTAATTTAATTACGCGTTTGACCGTGACCCTATGGATTTTAACTTTAGTGGATTGACAGGAAATGTTTCTTGGTGATAAAGTTTGAAATAGATAAAAAATTATCTAGATTGATCTTGTGCCATGAGTCAGTTACGATTTAAGCCCTTAGCTGTCGCTCTTTTAGTCTTCGATGCCAACCCTATTCTATGTTCTGAATATACCACCCACACTTTATTTCAGTAAATAGGACACATTTACCTCATTTTTAGGTTTAATATTACACATTGATCACAACTGATTAAAACCATTAAGTAAAATATTTTGAATTAACTTCAGTTCAAAAGATATCATCGCTATCTTTACGTATGCCGTAACTTATATTTTTACCTGCACCATTATAAATCTCGAAAAATTTGCAAATAGTTTAATAACGTGAGTGATAAAACAATATTGAATATTGAATTGCCGATGGGCTAATAAAGTTATCCACCGTTTTATTGTTTGGTATTTTAATTGATATGCAATACATATCAGGAAGTTAATGCTTAGTATGATTATAATGCGTAAAGATAGAAACTTAGAACAAAAATATTAAGAACAATGATAAATTACAATTTCTTCATATCCTTCAGCCGCGTCATGCAGCCTCCGCAATTCGACTATTAGACTGTTCTGGCTTACTCACCAATTTGATTGACAAGACAAGACTAAGACGCAAACAAAGACCAAATCATAAGAATAAATTCAGCGAAAGAAGCAACTCATAGTTCTTGGATTTACTGAATATTTGAGGTCAGATTATTGGAGTATTTATCCTAAATATTTAAATAAAATACGAGACAAATATTTTTTTCTTTTCTCAAATTGAGATTTCAACTCCTGACTAAATAAGAATAGGATAGAGTTATTAATTTCACTGTGTACTACATTTTCATGTCACGTTAACTGTATATTATTATTAAATAATATTTACAAGTAAAAATTTAGACTGATTTCTTAGCCCATCTTGCTATGCTAGTGCTGGAATATTTGACTAGGAAAACCTTTGATTTTTTTCAAATAAGAATGAGAATTTTTATGACATTCAAACATAAATCTAACTGTATATACAAACGTCTTTCGACCGCACACGACCCAAATTCAAAATAAACAAGCCGCGCCTTGTAAAAACTGAACATGTGGTCGCGAATTAAAGAATCGCAATCCAAGTGAATGTAAAGACGACTAATGTGTGACCCTGACCTTGACTCGTTTGAGGGTTAGATTGATGAAAAAGACATAAATTTTTTCTACAATTTAGTACTTACTTCGAGAGTAAGCAATAGTCGTCAATGATAAGCGAGTAATAAGAATTATCGCTGAAAGAAAAATAAGTTAATATTCATATTGCAGGTAAGCTCAAACTAAAATATTATTTTTGGTCCGGGTATTTTTATTTAAAAGTTAAAGATAAAAAAATATAAGTGTATGATTTAGGTGCAGCTCAATCTTCATACAATTAGACTTTTACGAGAAATTTAAACGTCATTTATTTCTTAACGTTGTATTTTCTAGACAAACTCTAAAGAAATACAAAATAAGAAACCATTGTTTCATGGAAAAAATAAGAAGGAAATAGAAACATAAAAACTATTTATTAGACCTGGTCTAATAAATAGTTTTTATAGTCCATTAATTATGTAAATAATAAGTACTTTATAATCTACCTTATAATACGCGAATCCTCTTTTGTGGTTCACACTAAGTCGTTTTTAAACGCATTTCATTTGTTTTTACCTCGACTACATAATAAAGATTTGGTAGCTCCGATGTCCTAACAATCTTGTAATATAAGCTTAAAATCAGATATGATCATAATTTTATAAGATAAGTACTGTGATTGTAGTCCGTTGGTAAAGTTGGTTTTACTTAATCATAATTTGTTACACTCCATTAAAAAAGAAGGCATAATGTAAGTGAGAGATTTTTAAGGGCCCTAAAATTAACACTACAGACTATAAATCACTTTTTTATTTAAATTACAACGGTTATTCTGTATCATGCTCAAGCCAGAAAGGGTAATATTCGTAACAAAATTATATTTCGTTTTAGTCGTGATATTGTAAAACATGTAATTAAACATGTAATTAATTTATGTAAAGCTGAAAAGTTTTTTTGGTTGAATGTGCTAATCTCTGGAACTTCTTTTGTAATGGATATTCCATTTTTCGCGGAAGATTATATAACAATATAGGCTAAAAATATATAATATTATATGGTTAAATAAGGTATAGGCTCTATAATATTTGTAACAGACCTAACTCAACGTTAAAATTACAAAAAGAAGAAAATTCGATAGCGTTCTTCTGTCAGTTAGAGGCGATGAACTATAATATACTATGAAGCATAAAGTACCTATATCTACATTCATGGTTAATTATAATAAAAACAATTAAATAGAATATATGTCATCATAAGTTATTAAACTCTAATAACATCCGCCTATGGGAACGTTATATTTTAGGGTAACATCATGATTACACTAGTAATAAAATTGTTATAATTTAAAAACTTAACTTTTTTGTTTAACAGATTTTGGCATTCAGTTGTCGAATGTTAATATAATTAAAATAAGCAATATTTTGTTTCGAAGTTGAATCTTTTCATTATCTTATCAAATACATACAATTACATACACAGAGACATAAAAGTAATCACCAAGAGTCTACAAACGTCAAAGCCTCTTTGATTAAAGATTAAAGTCAGATTTCTATTTTTAAATGCTTTTTAAGTATTATTCAATATTTTATTATTAGTTATTTAGTATTATTCAATATTTTACTAATTAAAATATTAATGAAATAAATAGCAAACAGCTAATAGTAGCTGTAGAAATAGATCGTCTTTATATTTTTCCACCAATTGAGACCCCATAGAATGTTTTTAATATTTATATAATCTGAAAATTAAATAACCAGTTATTTTTATAACAATCAAATTATACTCAATACTTTTAGGAATACAGGCTTACTTATGTTGGTTCTTATAATAAAATATATTGCAAAACAAATCAAGAGCGACCGTGAACTTGTCTTATTTTAAGGTCGAGTTGTAGCAATCAATGGGCGTATCAATTCTTTCGTTCAAACGTTGAATGGATCTTTGTTTATACAACGGATGTTAACGGTCCAAGCAATTAGTTGAGCAGCATGATTCGGCTTGTCTATGGAGGGGTTTCATATAAAGGCTATATTGAAAAACGGATTCCACAGATTAACAGCTGCTATTTATTCTGTGCTACTAATTTGAGATTAAATAAACCTGGATTGTTATTATATGAATAAGTTGTTAGTTGCTTTTTTGTTTCAATAACCAAGATAGCCTGATGTGTTAAACTCTTTACGCGCTGCTTATTCTGTACAAACAAATGAGTATACGAAATTACAACCAAACTTCACTGTTCCTAGTATTTCTAAGAGTCTTATGTACTTAAAGAGTATGGTGATTTTTTATTTCAAAATTTAATTTGAACATGATTTCTAAAAACCTTGTTATTACGTTTCGAATTGAGATTTTTGTGGCCTGCCAGGTTCCCTAACGCAACACTTCCTCAATAAGTATTGAAACTGTTCTCACTGCAGGAACATGACAATCACTAATCATCTACGAAGCTTAATACACTGCGATATATATAAAGTAGATATCTGGGTTGAGCTCCTATTCAGCATTTAAAGTAAGCTTTAAATTATAAGTATTTGCATACAATAATATTTTCTTATCTCTTATAATATAATAGTTATTTTAATTTAAATAGAATTATGAAAATTGTGGTTTTAATTTCTTTGGTTCGATGGTAAAACCAACGGTTGTATAGCAGGTCATCCACAACAACGCGTATGAACTCACCCGCACACTTTCGTTACGTCCAATACGTAGTACCGTTCGTCCGAAATCCGCTAGGTTTAATCTTGTACCTCTACACAACAGGCTTATTTATGTACTAGAAATAAAATTACTTTTCTAAGCCTTCGCCCTTATCACAAAATAAAAACACGAAAAAGATTTAATAAACCAGGTGTTCTATTGGGAAGTAACATCATCTAACAATGTGAGATTTTATTTCGTACAATAACACTATTGAAAACAAAATATTACCATTACATATGTACCCAAGCTAATTTAATAACGGTTTAAATGTCAATTCATAGATATCAACCTAAAGCAATGACTGGCACGTGTTTATGTTGGCTTGTACAATATTGATATAACGTATTTACAACATTACTTTCATATTCATACTAAATGGCTCCCTGTTTAAAGGTACACAATTTTACAAATTGTTTGCGATAATTAAATATTTGTTTGATGTATCTTTTAACTGTATTGAGATATCAATAAGTAATTTTTATCATTAAAAATTTGTTGCTAATTCCATTCGTTTTATAAACTTTAAATTTGATCACAGGTTGGAAAAAACATTTTGTGGTCACTCCATTTCTTGCAAATATTGATTGAATTATATTCGTGTTTTTAAATGTCTGCTAAATAAATTCATGAATGTAATGCTCTTCTTATAAACACTTATCCATTAATGTGTGCTAACATATTATTCAAGACAACCTTTTTGTGATAAGAAGTCCCTCCTATGATAAGGAAGGATTTGTTTTTAAATGTTTGCTAGTTACTTTTAAAACTACTGATTTAAATATTTTCACTATTCTTATTGTAGAGAGACAGGATTTTGCGAGTCTGTTAATCCAGATGTAGCCTCCATAACCCCTACGGCTATTTAGACAAATCTTTCTATATTTTAATTTTAATTTATTAATCATTCAAGTCCAGTTCATAGCCGAGATGGGCCGTTCTATCTAATAAAGATTTTAATGAGATGAAGCGCATTTTATAAGGATTTTGAACAATATGATCAAAATTAATTACATTTGCAAAATTATTTCCAATGTAGTCTATATATAAAAGAAATATGTTTTTAAAATACACTCTTAAGCTGACGTGTTACCGTTTGTTCTAATAGTTGACTTATTAGTCCCACAGCGAGTTGTGACGATGGCGGCACGGGCACCTATATGGCGCATGGTGAAACTGGTCCATTGGACCCATTGTTTTAGACTTCCTGCGTCTAATGGTCACATTGACACTATTGAGGTGTAATCAAAATAGCTGTGAGTAGCTCAACCAAATATAGCTAATTATACTACTTAGTACTTAATGGGTACTAGCGACGTTTACACTGCTCGACTCTATGACACCAATTAAATAAGCATATGACGTGCGTCGTATACCTACATACTCGGCGACGAAGGTAGCTTCCATAGGAAATCTATCATAGGTTTTCTTAACAAAACTGATAGTCTCTTTAGACAATGGTATAGCAAGCTACTATAGCAAGCAGTAAGAATACGTAGCTGCCATTGCTATGTTATTTTGGATCAAATCTCATCTATACTTGTATTAGGTGGAATCGTGTTGAATTATCTTTAATATTAATTACCTATAGTTTAATATTACAATTTATTAAATCATGTTGTTAAATTATTTGATTTAACTTGTCTTTTTATAATTAAATTTAAAAAACTTGGTTTAAATATATGTTCATACATGGCTTTGTTTAGATTTAGATTAATTTTTTTCCTGATTACTTTTAATAATTAGTAATGCTTAGTACTACATTCACCAAATTTCTTCGCCTAAATTTTCAAAAGTAAGACTAGAATTAAGAATTATATATAATCCAAAATGTTGGTAGCTAGCCAAAGTCTGATTCCCACATTAAAACATACCTTAATATTCTAAGTGTTTCTTAGCTGTGCTCGTGTGATCAATATGTATCGAGTGGTTGAATGTCAATGCATGGGTGGCTTGAAAGAGGCACGCAGTCATGATTTTTAACAGCCGAGATGATTTTTATTATTCGAAGTTTTAAGAACTTGTGGACTTTTATTTCGATGAAATAGTGGTTCTTTACTGTTATAAAGACGTAGAAAATGTAATTTTGAAATTGTTATTCCACCCTGGGAGACGTTTTTCTAGTCCAAAAACCCCACATTCATAGCTACTCTGCATCCAATTTCACACGACCTCAATCGAGGCTTACTTTGTTGACTGCTTATGTTACACAAAACAGTCGTTTATATATCAAGATTAGTTCCGGACCATGAGTTCGATTCACCTCAGTATAACGAAAGCCTAATTTGTTGCATATGACAGATTTATGACTGGAAATCACTTTACTTTATGTTAGAAGTGTTGACGCCATTTTGAGCTTTATAATGATCACGTAAAGTCGTACATATTCCGATACAAAGGGTAGTGCTTTCAATTTAAATGAATATTAATATGTTCAACTTACTATACGTAAACAAACACGTATCAAATTACAAGTACAAATAATATATATTTACTGTGGGAATTTTTGTAAAACAAAACCTAATTTCAAGGTTGTATTTCATTAATTTTTAAAACATAAACATTAATAACATAAACTCTTTTCTGAATATAATAACATTCTTACACTTTCACCTATTACTTAGCCCAAAAGCCTCATTAAGAGCTTTGTGTTGTGGATACTTGTTAAGCGAAAAACGTATCCAATATTGTAATAAAGTATTTATAAAAACCTATTTAATATATATGAGAAATATACATATCTAAATACAACCATGATCGAGAAAAAAATATTCTTATTTAGGCTAGAACTCGAACTCTGACAAAGTAGCCAGTGGTTGCGCGTACTAAGAACACGGCCAGGCCGGTCTTCAAATAATTGTTTTGTAGCTTGGAGAATGGAATAAGTGTACAATTATACGACTACAAAGTAATTTATGGTAAGTACTCCAAGCGGGGAAAGCCGTTAATGGGTACGACTTGCGATAATGAAATCTCATAACTCAGGTTCTCATGTATTAAACAACAAGGTCAATTGTACCATCCGTCTAAAAATATAAACTAAGTTAAGCCTAAATAACTACACATTACGGGCTATTATGGAAAGTGTTATGTTTTACTAAAATTACGCCATTTTATACGCTTATTGACCGTGACTTAGATTATTTTAGATACGCTTGTCTTTAAAGTTTGCTTGTAGTAATGATTTTCACTTTACATGATTCGTGTTTAGATCATTAGTTACAGATAAAAGATAGTTATCTCAATGTGTGCTAATTTTCGCCATCATCAAGTAATCTTGGTAATTAACGTGTTATACAAGAGTTTTAATAGTAATCTTTTTGCAAATAATAATTTTTATAATCCCATTAGTTTTATAATTTCCTCAGTTTTATTTTATGGTATAGATTAGTTTACTATGTAGATTTAGTAGATTTAAATGGCAAATCATAAATCAGGGAAACTGAACAAAATTTGAATTCATTACTAACAAAACTCTAAATGATATTATAGTTATTATTTGCGTGTACCATAAAAATATAAGGCTTTATTATTAAAGAAAGAAAACAAAAAGAAATGAATTCGACACAATCATTATTTTAATCCATAAATTTGAATGTCACAGAATAAAAAGCGGCCGTTAATTTTGACGCGCCATGATTACTACCTTGAGTATTTTGATTACGTATGTGATATTGCATTATTACAAAAGAGCCTAATATTCAACTTTATTGTCATGTTCACACACGCCCACATCGCGTGACAAACGCATCGTGACTACCAAAGCTTTTCTATGTTCTGTTTGCTACTGTGATAGGGGTTCTACGCTTTAATACAATTTACAACAAGAGTTAATATTCTATAGAGATAGACGAACGTGATTGATCCAAAATTGTGAGCGATGAGTGACAACATTGATGGTAAGTGTAATTGATATGTTATTTCATAGAAAGTATTAACTTATTTGTATGCTAGAATATTAAAATTGTGTAATGGCACAAAGCTTTGCACATTTATTAACTTTTCTATGCCCATAGTTTAATGTAAGATAAGACTTTCAGCCCTAGTTTTGTACATGTAACTATTTATGTATGGAGTTAAAGCAAAATATATTTACAGTTTTAATTGCGTATAGAGACATAGAGGGCCAACTTCTATAGGTACCACCATGTTTTATTATTGGTCATACTCACACTGTACCTTCCACATAGAATCCATAAGTTTACTATATTTTAAACACAAAAAGCAAACAATGCAAAAAAATGCAAATATTTACTTTTAATTGTGATTCACGACAAAAATATTATTCACTCATTATTTGCGTAATTATTTATAGTTCGGTGCGAAGCTTGGCCTTGCCATCGGGCTGCCTGGGGGTGACCTAGTGATTGCCAACCCAGGTCACTCCCGTAGAGGGCAACGGAGTAATCTGAGAGGTTTAGTGGGTATTCTCGGTGTTGCACATCAGGTACTAGGCACACACGCCCGCCGCTTAGCCAGTGGCGGGTAGGTCCATAAAAAAGGTACTTATTTATAGTAAGTAGAAATGTTACAATTTTAGTTCCTACCACGTTTTTCTTTTTTCTTTTTGTAAATTTTCCCTACGTAAGGTAGGGTAATTTTAATGAGGCTGTCGTTTTTGAATACTTTGTCTTGTTACAAATATATAGGCTAATGTGCGAACAGCGGCCATGAGTTGAAAACATGCTACACACAAATACACATAAGCATGAAATTTAACTTATTATCGGAGGTTTAATAAACACTCAAAAAGCTTTGCGATAAGTGTTATTTTTCATTTGTAAATTTTTTACGGGAAAATGTTGATTCTCGTTTGTGCCTTCGAGTGATATTCCTGGATCTTCTTTGGCGTTTAACTATTATGAAATGTATTTTCACTTTTATGTCGTCTTTATAACCGAAAGATTCGCATTTTAACCAATACTACCCATAACATAAATTCAAGGCTGAAATGATTACACTTACGCTCACTGAGACAAACATTACATACCATAAAAATATTAAATTTTACGTTACTTTCAAAACCAGCTATTTCAAAAATGTCTTTGCAAGCTTTCTTGAAACCAGTAATAAATCTGTGAGACCATAATAATAACAGGGTGTCCCATTACAGTGCGATATGGAGTGAAATATCTCTTAATAGTGATAAAATGTATTTAGGCGAAATATTATGTTAAAAAATAAATCTCGCTATTAGAAATAATCGTATATAAGATTGAGTGTTGCTAATATTACCTGCGATCATTTTCATGAAATATTTTTGATTTTAAATTACCCCATACTTTTTTTATTTAATATTTGGATTTCTTTCTCCATTGCCAATATTTCTGCCTGAAATAAAGTCTCAATAAAGTTACAATATATCATCAATATAGCCCTTTTATACATTCATTGAGTTGAGTGGAACATCCTGTACAACAAAATTTTAATATAATAACAACACACTGTTACCAGTTGTATTTGATGTACGTGCTTAGATAAGCAAATCCTTTCTGTGGTGCAGGATGTGTTTGACCTTGACCTTGATTACAAGTACCCATGCAGAAATTAAATACACAACGTGCAGGAAACACTAGAAATACCTACATGTTTGAAGCAAAAGTTGCCTGTTACTATTCGCTCTGTGCCCTTGTATCCAGTCCTGTTTTTATTAGTGTTGCTAGATAAACAGGTCCACAGATGTACTTCAGATGTACTTCAGATTTTTGTAATATAAACAGTTTCCCTAAATTGTAATAGAATTTTAATGCAATAATCTGTTTCAACTTTCTCAGCAAATACAAATATAATGTAAATTAGTGCTTCTAAACAAAACATTATGCTAACAATAAATGAAAATATTTCCTTTATATTTTAATAATATTCTAATGCGTGTTTCCTTTTAACAAAGATAGATAAATTAATATTCGCGGTAGTATATCTCGTGTTTTAGTGATTGGGAATAATGTATCGAGTGGTTCTAAGTATTACTTCTAATATAACTTGTACTCATATTACTTTTATGATATCATTTGTTAGCTCCTGCCCGCGAATCCGCTCGTACGCAAAATATACCAGCTGTATAAGAATCTATTGATTAAATTAGCTTCTTAAATTACATATTACTAAATAAAAATTGGTAAACTGTTCCCTATATTCCAATAAAATTCTACAAGAGATTCACTTTTTGAATTGTTTAATGTATTTGAATTTTTTATTTTATAACATAAACATAAAAAATAAGGTCTAAATAATAACTCCCATTGTTTAAGTCAGTTAACAATAACTATTGTGTATCATTTAATTTTAGAATAATACATTATGTCGCGGTCCTTTCTGTTGGCATTTTTAAGAAAAACAGATTTCTACTACAGATAATAGCATTTCAAGCGTAACACGTCAGCTGGAAAATGACTCTTACTCCATCGGAAGATAAAATGTGTGGATTCCTCCCACAAGAGTTTATTTTGAACTGTATGTGTGTGTACATTGTACAGGCATAAGACTGACTTACGTTGTATTTTATATATAAATACATTGAGAAATTTCATAGTAAGCATATGCTATTCACCTGTAACAGCTTTTGATGCGCACGCACAGATAAGGCGTGCTACATGTCGCAGGACGCGTCGGCATGACCCTTAGCCTAACGGGACCCCCTGTTGGCTTTTAATCATTTTAATCTCTTAATATTAAAAGATAAAATCTTATAAATATTATAAAATATTATAAAATCTTTAAAAGTTATTAAAAATAAATACCTATACTATAGTAATGATATCACAACACAATTTTGACAACTTTTAAAAGTTCAAAAGCGAAAAGTTACATTAGTATTTTTATATTAATGACATTATTTAACTAACTTAATAAATTGCTAAATAAGTAATAGTTTTAAATAGCAGATTTAATATAAATCGCCAGTTTTGTTAGGTTACTAATAGGGTGGCCTAAGGTCATATCAAAGCTAAATATTTAAGTAGAGTTTGATTAGGTATTCAAGATTGCACGTGCCACGGTCTCGATACGCCAAATTTAAAAAATATACTTACCTCATTTTACAACAATAGCATAGTTTTAGCCGTCTTTTTTGTCATTTAAGTTTCTAAATTGACCATGGAAATCAGTTTATTAGTGAAACTGTGGCAGACAACAACTAGTTGTTGTATAGCACAAATCTATAAATTGACGTATCTTTTTTACAATATATTCACAACGGCTTGATTTTTTAGAAAATATTTTAAACTATAATTACATTACCATATTCTCTAATCCTATAATAGAGCTCAATTAATTATTATTATTATTAAAAAGTAATAAGTTTTTGTACCTTATTAAAAATTTTACTAGTTGCATACTAAATAAGGTATATAGTATATATAACATAAATTATCCTTAGTAAAAGTAATGGCGGAGTTAATAATACGACCGCGTGCCCGGCCCATATGTTATTTTTATTTTTAAAAAGATCGTTATATTACGCAATATATGGAATATATTCAGTGTTAGTGACTAAAGTGAGATTTTTCTATGTTTCATTTCCATTCATTCATTTGTAGGGTGTAGGTTCCTTTATTTACTAACATTGCATCATTTCATTTTTAGTTGCTTATCATTTCATCGTAATCATTAACATTCCCTTTTAGGATCATTTAATCATAATCGCTCACATTGCATTCAGTGCAGTTGCATAATAAAATAATCATTAGTCGCCAAAAACTCCATGGGGCAAAGGGATATGTTACACTGGTATCCCGGAGCTATAAATAAAGAAAACTAAAAACTAAGACATGACTGTATAGGCTTCAGTTCCCTTTGAACCACTATTAAAGAGATAGCTCTTTAATAGTGGAGAAATTTAACAAAAAAAAGGAAAATGAAAACCTTTAAAAGAATTAATTTTTTCAAGTAAAATAGATGACCGACATATTTTTATTTAACTGATTTCAAAAAGATTGTAATGTTTATCTGTGTGTATTTTTAATGTTACTGAAGCAGCCACTGACATTCAAAGCACGCTAACTTCATAGATTATCTTTTTTTATACTTCTAATAACGATATTTTCACGTCCGTATTGTTTTAATGGAACAATGACATTATCTCTTATGTTGCATAATAATAACTTTAAAAAATAATAAGCGAATTGGTAGGACTATCGTAGCAGTAAACTGCTACGATAGTCCTACCAAATTGAAATTTCTACAGAAAGGATATTTATGCGATTGTAATGCTATCTAGTAAATCTAAACATCGCTTATGGTATTAGTAAATAATTAAAAGTAAATTTTTATAATACCTACCAGATTTGTGGTAACTACACAATTGGTAGGATAGGTAAGAAAGTTTTTCTTTGAAATTTTAATAATAATTTTATTTTAAAAGTAAATATAAGACATTTTGGGTAACTAAAATTTAAAAACTGCTTGAATTTAAAATGCATTTTAAGGAACGATAAACAATAACAACATACTTCCTAAAATACGTTCATTAAACTCAAAATTCAATCTACCTGTCACATGATCAAATTCTCTCGTAAATTTTTGTTCCCCATCAGTGATCTTAGCTTTGTGATTTTTATCAAGGACCAACGATACGAGTTTTTGATGAATCTGATTATATTGCTTGAATGTAAATGGGAAAAGAGAATCGTATATAATATGATGACAACACTATCACAAATAATCGTGGTATACAGCAAGGAAAATTGATAATTTACCAACACTGCAATTTTTCCCCACTTGAATATAATTGAGCAAATGATTGAGAACCTACTGAATACTGTCAGATTTTAGATTAAATTCAGAAGCTCCTTTCCAATATATTTATCGAAAATCAAAAGGTACTAATTGGCCTCGAGGACAGACCTTAATGTCGAACGCAATTGCACTTGCGCACGCGCATGTTGCGACAGCACCGGCGCCGGTCCGTAAAAGGTAGGGCTCCTGATCTCATAGGTCACAACTCCCGGCCCGTGGCATACTTCCACTATGGTGAGTAAGTAGGTTTTGAGCTTAAGGGTAGAGCCCCGATATAAATCAGGTCCCGAAAACTGGTACCTTACAAAATAATTTATGACACGCAAAATAATTATTTATTTTGCGGCCTTTTGTAGTATGGGCATACCTCAATAATGTAAGCAGCTATTTAATAAGTACCGCCATCGTCTCAGCTTCAAGGTATTTTAACGGGAAGAAAGTCAATTAGTTGATTTGAACAAACCCAACCTGTTCTAGCCTGTTGTCACCGCTTAATTTTACACTTTTTGAGTAATGTCGTCTTTTAGACCAAATTGATTATTATTATTGGTTGGTAGTGTTCCTGGGGAATTCCAAACACAAGATAGTTTGGGCCAGAGCCCTCCAAATTGTAAGGCAAATCCAATCTACTGGTGCAGCTTTAGATCATTAGTTAACAAAAATTCTAGAATTTACCGACAATTTGGTATTTAGTAGTATTGAATAGAACCGCTACAGAAAACCAGTTGCAGGGTACACCGTCTTTCATATTTTCGCTGTTCTTCGGCATGAAAGGAACGGTTTAGATTAGAAACTAGTTTCTCACGATATTTAACGCACCAAAAATATGCAGTAATACTAAGTAATACAAGTAATAGAAATTTCGCCATTTTACTACTGTCCATCAGGTAAGCTATCTGTGTGAAGACATTCTTTGACATTAAAAAAAATAACTTTAACTAAATCCATCGGCAGAGAACTTGCTTGAAAATAACGTTTACATCAATCATCCAGTTTATGGTTTTTAAATTGCCATCAATTTGCCATCAAGAAGTGTTCTGTCAGTTTGATCCTTGCACGCCAATCTTAATTGAAACTGATGATTTCTTAAACGTTCTCATAATAATTAATACACGTTGTTAATAATCGTTTATAAGCTTCCGCCTATACTTTCAATTGCTATAAATCACAATATACTCATCTATAATAACTTGGTAGTTTTTACGTAATCTATATAAAGAACATATTCATTGAACTTTCGTATGATAAGAGCTTGATTAAACAAAAAAAAATATATATTTACATTAAAATACTTTCTATGAAAACCAGCCATCCGCAACTCAAGCTTAGAGATAGTTACTCCTAATCCTGTGCTAAAGATACTTACGATTTTGAATATAGTTCAACGACTTATTTGTTTTTGAAGTCATGGGCTGATCAGCATGCTATAACACCTATCGAATATTGATGGCTGTCGCTAAAACGTGTATTGGGTTTTACCATGTCCGTTGTCAGAAACCGGTTTGGTAGATTCGTTCTATCATTAATTTTTATGATTTATACTGGATCAATATTGTTATATGTTTAAAAAAGTAGAAAAGATTCCTTAAATAATAGTATAATATTCGGTATTTAATAGCCAATACTGCTTATCACTATTTAAAATACCTCCAAATTGACTAATGAAGTGGATATTCAGACCACCTATACAAACGTCCCTTAATGTCTTCTGAAGCTCGGTGGAGCTATAGATATCAAATTCGACGATCAGTTATCAACCACAGCCAAATAAAATTTTATTTGCATTTAAAACAAGAACGCTGAAAAAAAATTACATAAAACAGCGAGCTAATTTAAAAAAAAGTTAAAATATTTTACTTGTTTTTAAAATGGTTAGTACACATAGGCTGAGATTCTTCCCTCTGGTAATTTAAAAAGATCTGCGTTACAGAGGTCATTTTCTTCTGTTTTTAGTGATATAGAGAGTTTTATGCTCAATACAGTATATAGAAACTAAAAAAAATAGTTCAGTAGTAATAGTAATATTCTGCGGTCTGTTTCCTACCATTATTATTGAGCTAAGGTACCTACTACGTCTTAGCTTCTATACTTTTCGAAATAAAAAGTATTCTAGAAATTTCCGCACAGTTCTTATTTAACTTTTCCAATTGTTGTCGTTATCCAATCCAATCACCGTTCTTGCTTAAGATTTTGAACTCCGAAACTGGTCAGTATGAAACCCGCTACTGAACTATAAAGTCATTGATGGATCTGATTGCTTTTTCTCTTCTTATCTTTTGTATTTAATTTATCTGGCTAGAATAGTGTCAATAGAAAGATTCATATTATTACTGTAATATATATTTTAATGTTTTCTTATTAAAAGTCTAAATCTTTTGCTATTTACAATCTATCTGTCACTCACGATAATCATGATCGCTATGAGATTTAACTATAATCATAAATGTGCATACAAGGAAATACTTGACAAATTAATTCCCTCACTCAAATAATTCATTGATCGAACTTATCCTTTATTCTTCGCATAAATGCTGTTTTATAATTTTATGTCGCTTAAATTATGACAAGGGCATAATTAGAATCACATTAATTACTCACTCAGGTTCAGGTGTGTATAATGATAAGTAATTGTATAATTAAAGTAAAGCTCACCGAAGAACTACATGTATTTTCAAGGCCTTTATCGATACGATTAATATTATACTTATTTGGTAAACGAGTCATGTAACCAACGACTGCCTCTGTGAATTTAAATAAAAATCGTACGTTTAAACATGTTATTACGATTTTTTTCATTTCATCAAAACTGAAAGTTTTAGGAACAAACTTTTATTTCCGATTATCTTTTTCATTAATTAGTAGTAACAATTTTCGCTAAAAGTACCCTTCTACAAGATCTCGATAATTTTAAATTATATTTATAACGGAAAAACAAAATTAATTCATTAATAAGGTCCTTTTACACCAACACAAAGATGGTAGAACAAAAAACAACGGTGAACACCGTAGAATTTTTATTTTATTTTATTTGGATGATCTAAAAAATTTGTATTGTATTAACGTACTCGCCTTCCGTAAGAAGATTTCTCTCTTCATTTTATATTTATTCACTTCGATGATCGTGTAATTGACGTCAACCATGGAAGATTTTGTAGAATAATAGAATTATTTCTTTGTTTACAGTTGGAGAACGTGCAATGCTGCTTGGAATTTTTGCACGCTCAAAAAGTCCAGGGATTGGAACAAGTGACTGCTGTAGATATCCGGGACGCAAAACTAAAAGCCGTTTTGGCTTTATTCTTTGCCTTGAGTCGGCATAAACAAGCCACAAAACAGCGAACAGCGCCACCTAGTGGCAATGCAACGAACGCTGCTAAAAACTCCAACGAGGACGTATCGTTGAGCTCCGTACAACGCATCACAGGGGGCAGCAGCTGCGATGAGATTTTAACAGCTTGTGGCAATAACGTCGAAATGACAACATTGACAGCAAATAGGTAAGTGTAAAAAGTGATATATATATAATTAATATAATTATATGGAACAAAACCTTAAGATTTTAAAACATGATTCTTCAAAATTACCGCCATCTATTATGGAGTAGGAAAGGTTTTACTCTAAAAGTGGCATGTAATATAAAAGTATATGTTGATAAAGCTTCCTGTCGTAGTTCACAGATGGCGCAGTATAGTATTACTGCAAAGTTTTATATGTTAAATGAATTATAATTAAACTTAATAAATTAATAACACTGATGGTAAAATATATTCGCTTTCAATATTTTTTCTGTAAATACGTATATGATGTGAAGATTATAAAACCTGTTATAAAAGAATCGAGCGCTATGCTATATTTGAACTTTTAGGTGCATTTTAACATTCAAACTTAATTTTAAAAGTGAAAACGTCGTCAGTGTTTGCTTTATAAGTTCCTGTGTTTTTCCAATAAGAATACCTACATAAAGAACTACTAAAACTTTGCAAGTATCTAGGTATGTTAATAAACTAACACGGCTGTAGGCGCGAACGCGAATCTAAAATTATGCCGGTCCGAGGAATATTATTTCATTTATAATAGGGCTGAAGCAGATCGTTACAGCGATTTCTCAACGAGACGTAACGAGTAGTTGCGCACGCACCGCCTCACTTAATCAGTCATCAGGGTTGACACTTTACTCGCAAAACAAAAGTTTGATAATTAATTGGTTGTAGTAAATGTATATAAAGGTCTATAATTGAAAATATTAAACATGACCAGTCTCTAGTTGGAGTGATTACAAGAAAATATTTACAAACGGCCAAGGCAGCCATAAATATAAAAGAACTGTTCAAGGAAAAAAATAACTTATGGCGATAAAAATTTAAACATTTTAAAATATTTTAATATTTTATTTAACTATTACATAATTATTTTTTCTTTAAAATAAGCGTAGTGTGAACCCTCTTGTGTCTTGTTCATAGTCTAAAAATAAGTTATCCTACTCAGTTCCGAGTTTATTTCGCTTTGTAAAGATCTATCGCTAAGTTGTTTAAATGAAGAAGGTCCGCACTAATTTAGATTCTTGATATGAGGCGTGACATCAAAAGTTACAGATCTACCTACATATTATTAATTTGATATGTTGCATATCAGGTATACCTAGTCAGATTTTAACAGAGGTACAAGAGTTCATAGCTTTAAACAAAAAAAGAGGGCGTTGTGTTTTTTGCGTTTTGCTGTAGTTCGGTCACGGATAAATAATGAATACAAACCTTCAAGCTATTGCTACTTTTGACGTGTCTAAGTACTGTAGAGAACATCGCGGCTAGATATAAATACATCGAATTATGGTAATGCTGTAATGAGTCAGTGTAATAGGTAAAAAAAAAAGAAATAGGAACTCAGCTTACTAGGATAGTAGCTGGAGCTTTTTAAACATCTTAAGTAAATAATTACAGGTAAATAAAACATCAATATCAGTTTTACTCGAAAACGTAGTAATTTCGTCCTTTGCTAAAAAAAAGTTTTAGTATAAAAATAAATTTCAAATACTAAAACGGAAGATCGGAAATGCCTACCGCATCGTCCAACGGCAATAACTCTCGCAACACGCGGCTGCCCAGTGACAAGTTTATTTGTGGAATAGCGCCCTCTGTTGGCGAGTTGCCGAGATGTCCACAATTAAAGCTTTACTCATGTTCTATGTTAGTAAACAAAGAGGACCAAGTGCAATGTATCGATTAATAGAACTTCATTAAAGATAAATAAATTTCCAATTTTTTTACTCACATCAAAGGAAGCTATATTTTTAGATTTTTGGGTAAAATACTCGATGGCACATAATAGACAAGATAAGATAAAATTTTACTATCTTATATTATCTTTAGTTGTAGGTATTACATTAGTGTTATTTGGCTGTGACGAAGATAAAAGAACTTGAAAGACCTAGCTATCACCATCTTACATAAGTCTGCCGTCATAGTAATAATGTTAACAGAATTATTGTGGTCCGCCGGTTGGAGGTAGCCAGTTCCGCTGTCGTTGCGGAATATATATATAGTTCGCTTCCATTTTCGGCCTTGTCTTCACTTATCAGGTAAGATAAAGGCCAAGAACTACCCCGTAAAAAAGTAATAAATTAGCTCTAATTTTGAGTGGAAGTACTTATTAACATAAAATAAAAATAAGCAAAACTGACTTTAAAAAAATATTTACTGACAAATTACGGTAAAATAATAATAATAATAATTTATGTTAATTAAGCTCAGCTATGTCACTCAATGTTTACACTCGGTCAATGCTTCCCTGATTGCGTGACAATACGAGGATGTGCCGGGACCCGAACCCGGGAGAAAGGGTTAACAAGCCATTGTCTCCGTAGTTGAATGGGCTGGCACGTGCCAAGGTTGCACTTAAAAAACTTTTAAGTTCCGTTTTTGTGTAAACACCGGTGAAGTTTGTACGTGTGTAGGACGTACAGCGTTTTTATCCCGAGGAACAAAAGAGAATTGAAACCTGTAATAAAAATCTGTTTTACTTAGACAATTAGCGCCTTTTTAAAAATAATTGCAAACGCCTCACAAATCTCCAACAGCTTAATATGTATCGTTGTCGCTTCTCTCTTACTATTGTAGATATGTGCCTCTTCTTTGGTTCACTTCGCTTACTAGTCCACTTATATTTTTATCAGTGGACTGGTAAAGCACGCTTACGGGCCCGTCGAGTTCTACTCAAGAATATTTTTATTATCAATTAATATTTTGCTTTGATTAGTAAAATTAGTTGGATAGCAGATATTTCTTATTATCTTACAAGCATCATTAATTGGTATATTTGTATCCATGAAGTGTTGTGTTGAGTCGAATTATAATCGTGAGCGTGACTATCAAATATTAAAAGGCAATTTATTTGTCAAAACTGACGTCCAAAAGAACGTGCTTGGGAGTCGTGACAATTCAGCTGATAGTGTTGACTGTTCTCTTGGAAATTAATAAAACCAGTTTGGTTTTGAATAATAATTTGAATCATCTACTGTAGCGACGTACAATTTTAGTTTGAAAGTCGAAATTTGTTATCAATATAATTTTGCCGTCCGAAATCAAAAAACTAGATAAGTTAATAACCACTTTTATACGGACTGTTTCTTACACGCTGTTATGCAAAATTCAAATATTTATTTTATTTCCCACGTTTTACTTTGAAAGAAAACATATTTTCTCAACAAAAACTAACTTAAATTTTTTTTTTTATATATAATATTCCTGGTATTTAAAATTTTGTTTCCGATTAATTCTTAATTATATAATAAGATTGTGAGAATATTTCATTAAAGTGGTCGGGAGCAGGCCGCGGCATGCAGTCAGTGTGGTTCCATGGAAGCCACGACCAAGTAAGGAAAGAGGTCCTATTGTCAACCGCCATCGCCCGGTTGTTCACCCACGGGAATATGTGAATTATCCAACTTTTTATTAAACGAACCTTTATGTTTTAAGATTGTTGTTACGATATTTGGTCAAGTGTCAAGTGTTAACCTCGTTTTAAAACCTAACCGAGGAAAAGATATTGTCTATTGATTATGCTTTTACGTTTATCTTTTAACATATATTTTTAAAAAGTATATATATCTGACTCATTGAAAAACTACATCGATTTGTGGGATAGCGTATATTGGTTTCAATATTTTTTTTTACATAAAACACAGTTGGCAGTGCTTAACAATTTGACGGCCATAATTATTATTTATGTAAAAAAATAGTCACGTTTCTTCCTTTTCATGATATAAGTCTAAAGTAATTTAGAAGAAAATGCCTGACATAATTTTCGGTCAATTATGAATAAAGTAGAATCGAAGGTGCTTCTTTATCTTTGTATAGATAAATGATAAAGCATCGTTGATCATTTAGATGAGAAATCAAATTATTAACTAACTCATTAAAGTAAAAATAAAATTAAATATTTTTTTACTTATGTATGTGTCAAGATTACATTTAAATGCGTTCAAAAATATTATCCTAGAATGAGAAATATAATATTTACATTTTATGATGACAACACTAATTAACGGGCTTTACTTTACATTTAAAATAAAATAATATTATCAGTAAACCAGTCAGCTTATCTATAAGCAACCCGAATAAACAAGCACCCCTCAGAAAATGTTCGTCATCTCGGGCTTAAGTGTCAAGTTTCTAGTTAAGGGTCCCTGATGGCCAATTACGGAAGTTCGGGACGCCGCCGCTGACTGAGTTCTCAGCAGGCCTATAGGGTTATAGGATATCCTGCTGAAACTAACCGCGGACTAGGATTAGGGTTGTTTTAAACTGGGAAATTGAGAGTGAATCCAAAATAGCGTTAATTGCTTTACAGACTTGATACATTGTGCAAGACATCTGCTTTCATGCGAGTATGCCTGTGGAAATCTGCCTACTGTAACTCTTTGACACTTAGCATTAGGAAAATTAACTCTTAACATAATTACTACTCAGTGCTTTCGAATTTTAACACAATTAGTAATAATATTATTAGTTTTATTATAAGTTTATTATAACTTGAGAAATACAGGAATAATATCATTTACTTTTAAAAAAAAAGTTTTAATTATCTTTATTATATGCACGCCGTCGAAAGCCTATGTCATAAGGTAAATTATATCGTCTCAAATCTTCTGAAACCCTTGAGGATTAACAACTATTGAAACCTCTAGTAAATTTCAAAGTGAAATTACTGCATAAGAATAACTTTAGCAATTCATAACTTTCGCTAATTAGAAGAGGCCATTTAACCATTAACAGCTGCAAACTTTTCGAAAGTTAGTTTAGCAAGTTAGTTTCATTGTTATAATTAACTTCGACTTTTGGACTTGTCTTTTCGTATATTTTGTCAATATTTTGTTAACTTTACACGTAATTATAATGAAACCAAAAAAGTGTTAAATATAAATCGTAACTTCGTATCACTTTATATAATAAATACTCGAAAATAAAGGTCATAATCGATAGTCGTTTCTATTTTCTCAACCGACATTTGGCGGTTGTCGACAGGCGGCTCGTGTCAGTCTGTTTGTTTACGAACCCATCATCCGCTGCTATCTATACTGTCAACAAACGAAGAGAGCTTCTACTTATCTCGACTTTTCAATTGGGTTACTATACATATTTGCTGTCCTGTATGATAATACACAACAATAATAGATAGATAGATATATGATGGGCTATAAAATAAGGTAAACTTGCTTGAGAGTTGCCATTTTAGAATCGTTAAAAGACGTCATCTATCGTTTTTTGGTTGTATTGTACTGAAAGAGTAGTATTGAACTTAAATTTAATTTAGTTCGCACACAACAGAAGTGGAGCCAATATCACTTCTAAATTGAGAATTTAATGCAGAAAAGTATCAAAATATTTTTACCTAATTAGAAAAACATTGCAGGCATACCAGGCTTGGTATCCCTGGCGTTGCGATGATGATATACGCAATTGCCACCTCAGTAGTACGAGTATATTAAATATATTCTATTCAAAGAATAAAAAAGGATAATACTAAACTCATTTAATTTTCGAAAAATTTTTGTACGAAATATTTGGTCTGTGTACCTATCAAATATTTTTCAGTAATCCATCAATAACAGCTCTCTAAGAATACAAATCATATTTTCTCACGTCCCTCCAATAAATCACACGATGCTTTCAGTAGTTCCTTAGTCGTTCCAGGAATAGTTTAATATAGTTTAACAAGCGAAAGGGGAATTAGTCGCTGTAACAGCAGAAAAACTCGTTTATTTTCATTACATTGAAATAGAATTTTAATCTTTAGAATTGGGCCATTGTAGACCGTCCAACTAAACAAATATTTGTTTCAAAAATTCTTAGCTAACAATTTTTTGTAAACAGTCTTTAAGCAATGATTTTTTATACGTGAGATGTGTATATATTTGTGTTCTATTAGAAATAAGACAAATATTTTTTTATTACAAAAGGGTTTTTTTAATCTTACGGGGGTCACCTGACCTTAAGTGAAGATAAGGTCGAAGATGGAGTTACACCCGGATTCCTCGACCACAGATGAGCTAGCTATCGTAACTCCTCAAAAGCTATCAGAATATATCAAATTGGCGTTTGGTTAAGAATTCCAAGTCCAAATCTATAAATCCATTTATCTGGTACATTTGAGTTTCGAAAACAGTAATTCATTTGTTTTTTCTTTGGCGTCGTTAATATCGCACAATGGAAAACATGAAATTTCGCTATATTTACGAGTACGAGTTCTACTGTGGCACCCAGTGCTGCAAAAACAGCTCGAAGGATTAAGGATGTGTATGGATTATATCACTAATGTCGCAAAAGACACGGTACGTTTTTGTCTCCAACGTTTTCGTTCTGGAAATTTCGACTTTCAGAACAAGCCCCACGCACCGCTGGACACCAATGTGGAAAAAACTATTGTGGAATCGGATCCATCTCAAACCACTTCAGATTTAGCTTCAGGCTTCGGTATGAGTGATAAAACTGTAATCCGTTTGAAGGAGATCGCGAAAGCAAAAATACTTGAAAGCTCATGAAACCACGTGAATTGATTGAATCAAACAGCAAACATGCATCGACTGCTACGTTACATGGGACACAATAATAATGGGATTTTAAATCGGATCATTACCTGTAATGAGTAGTGGATCCTGTATGACAATCGGAATCGGTCGTCGCAGTGGCTTAACCCTGGAGAGCCAGCGAAATTCTAAATAAATATTTACCAATCAATTTAATGTATTGTATATTCCGTATATTATGCTCTAATGAGTATTGACGTCATAATCAAAAAGTATTAAATTCATTGTGACTTGTGACGCAACCGGGGTGGACAGTTAGACCCCTATTAATATAGCAATACTCAAATTTATTGATATATTCAAGAGGGCACCATGCTTAAATTGAGTCTTAATTTTATTTAATTATTTATGTTTTTTCCGGAAGAGTTCAAAAAGCAGAAAAAAAATCTTGTAAAAAACTCTTGCGTTACATAGTAATGTAGCAAGAGTAGGTAAATTCTTTTAGTACATATCCCTTCCAGGTGTAAAACTACCGTAATTCTGACACTCTGTAAATAAGGGACGCGGGTAATATTTGACTCCTGGTACCACGGACAGGCCAAGTTATTTACCTCTGATCTAACGAGATAGGCCACGAACCCTTCTGTGAGTGCATAACGCCATCCCGCTAATGCTAGGGTCCCTCCCCGACGCAGATGGTACCCGTGCCGTCAGTTTTTCATACACTTGCAGGGCTCAGGGTTGTCATGTGCTTGAAAATTATTCCTCCGTATCTCAAAGATGTCTTCAAATGTATGAGCTAATCCCAATCCCTATTCAACAACACATCATAAAGAAATTGCATGGTAAATATCCCGTGTATAATTCTAATTTTCATGTTAGTTACCATGGCAATATAAAGCACCTAATGTTTTGTTGTGTACAGGACATAGTATCTATGAATACGATTGTTGGCAATAAAATATTACAATCTTTCATTACCCAAATATTTGATAAAATAAGATTAAAGATTATGATTTATTCTTTTGTAAATTTATTTATTTACCATTTAATGTACACACAATAAATTTCCGGGAAACAGGTTTATGAGGATAAATAGTAGAACTTAGAATTTATTTGTACCAAGTCAATATTTAGTAATCATATTACATTTACAGGTTGTATCCTTTCCGTAAATAGAGTCCATGGTGCAGTAAGAAAAGACAAAATATGGTCAAAAAGTGTAATATATTTACACTTTAAAACTTTATTCTGAACGTTGGAACAGACGAACAGATGACAGTGAAACAACACATCTCAATTTAAATTTTTACAAACAAACGTTTAATGATACCTGCTTTGTACAATTGTACCTGAACTGCTCTTTATATGTTTAGTCGTAATTCTAATTTTGCATCGACATCGACAGCCCTAACCGGTTAACATTCACTGCATCCCGCGCGATCTCGGATTCGGAAGGGGCGAAGGCCCTTATGCTTTCGTCGACAGTCGACTGTTTTGTCTGTCGTGCGGAGCCGCGCGGCATGATCGCACGCGCACGTGCTCGGTCTGACAAATCCGCGAACGCAACAGTCCTTGAACGCGACAGTACAACGACCGCGACAGTGACTCGTGACAAATCTTTCGAAGATGATTGTTTAGTGTGCAAAGCCCGGATATTTATAGCTTAGCTCTTACAGTGGATGCAACTATCATGTTTACATTAAATGCAGTTCGGAGTTAATTTGAGCCACTCTCGCTCGTTTGTTTAGATCAGCGTGATTCAAAGAGCCACTTTGACTTAACATGAAACTGGCCTTCATTTTAAGCTTAAGTATGATCCTTTAATTTATTGATTATTTTAGTAAATTATGTTTTTACAAGAAAAAATTAAGTAATTTTCTAAAAACTTAAATTGTTTTAATTGCTAAGAATATCATTATAATATCCTGTTAATAACATTTTAAAATTAGAAGTCACGTAAGAGTCCTACGTTTTTGTTAAGAACATAGTGAGGTAACAATTTAATGTCAGATGAAAGGTTACGGTGCAAAAGTTCAAAGAAAACTTGAGGATTATGTCTAACGGTTTATGTTGACAGTTTGACTGAATATTTTCGATTCTTTTAACGAGCTAATTATTTATCTTTGCCCCAGCTTTGTAGAGAATGTAATTATAATTAATTTCCCAAATAATACATTTATGTTATTCACACTTCGTGAGTGCACCTCATTAGTTTAATCTCGTTTAGTTCTCTATGATCTTTCAGTATTCTCTACTATCTTTCAGAAAGAAGTTAGCTACTTATTTCAGTTCCAAAATATAAATATGTGTAATGTAAATGCCAAAAGGTTTTACAAAGAATGAATTGTGACTTCATATATTTCTCAACAAAACAAAAAAAAAACAAAAATTTAAAAAAAAAAGTCAAAAAATGTGTAATGATGTTTGTGAAGTTTAATATTCTATGTTTGTGTTCGGTATTCAATTTCGTAACAGCATTTAAAAACTTAACTTACGCACAAGGTTTTATCTTTGAATAGGAAAGTAAAATTCTGAGTTACATTCATGAGAACTATAATTGTACCGTAATCACAATAACTTTTGCATAATGCAATTAAATAGCTTCTCTTTCTAAATTAATTACAGTTTTAATTATTATTTATATCGTCGTTTGTTTTTATGATGGTGATATTTGTTTGATTATTAATAAGCCTTTTTTTATCACATATATTGACGCCCTGCGGTTTACTTAGCGTGGGTGGAGCTGCAGGCGTTCGTTAGTTATGGCTGGAAATTTATAATTATTATTGGTTCGTAATACAATAACGTACGTAATACATGTTTTTGATATATATAATATTGTTATAATTATTTATAAACTGCCCTACACTGTAATTATCTGAATTTTATTTTCTATAGAAAATCAGTCTTCAATTGTTTTCCAAATCAACTGAGCTATCAGATATTTATGTAATTTTGTTGACAGGTCTTTATTACTTTTTTTTCTTATCGGGATGGTTCTTGGACTTCGTCCCTCTTTATTTTTTTCTTATATACCAAAGGGGATATTTTTCAATGGTTTTGCGGTCCTTATACAAGTGATTTTTTTTTGAGTTAAAAAGTAAATTAAATCCGTATACTTGCGCCTTGTAGTACATCTGCGGTATACTTATAGTCTGATAGGATAGTCGATGAGCGAACACGCTGCATGTTGTGTAGGGTAACCTTGTATTAGTTGAGTAGAAAGATAAAACTTTCAAAATATGTAGTGAAAATCATTTTTGATAAAATTTATGCTTTAATAAAGCAAATCACAAAGAAATATAAATAAAAGCTCTGAAAACTACTGACTTTGGAAATTGTAGTTGTCTAAATATTAATTTTGAAACAATTGTACAGCTTGACAGGTAAGAATATTATTTATATTTTAAAAAATTATGATAATTTATTATAAATCATGGAAACCCTTACAGACGAGTTATCTTGTCTCGCTTCACGCCCACGACTAACACTAGGCTGGTTCGAGTTCAATAAAACTCTTGCAAAGATACTCGGTACCGACATATGTGAATTGATTTAAGTTACACTTAAGATATAGACGAGAAGAAAGAGTATCGTTCCATATTTTTTTACCTGCCTAATTAATAGTTAACTGTGCATTTTTTTAATACAGTGCTCATTTTTTATGTAAGGTTTTACTTTTACGAGATCTCTTTTACATGTAGTAATACTAACATTTTCAATTATTTTGCCGACTCTAGATATTATTTGCTTAAAATGTAGATAACAACAACATCATAACTATTATGAAGCAATGCATTTACAAATTTAATAGTCTTGTATTTAAATCTTATTTGTTAGGTACTTTATTTGAAAATCTCTTGATAGATTTAATTCAACTTCGATATCAATTTTATTCATTTACATAATTGTTTATTGCATTTTAAAATTACGGCATTAAGTGAAAAATCGAAATTTAATTTAAACTCTAAAATTCGTTATTTAAGAGTCATTTAGGAATAACATTAGAAAACTCAACATTTTGTACGATTCAGTATTTATTGCTGAGGCTATTGAATGCGTATTCAAGTGTCATAAGGATGAATCATTCCCATGCCAATATATCATAGAGATTAGTAATAACTCATTATGTATATTATACCTTTAAGAAATAGATTAAAATACATGTTTATGAACAATGCACCCAAATGAATGTTGGCAGGTTGGTATCTTGCTGTAATCATTTTACGCTTTACGGAATTATATCGGAAATTGAAAAGTTGTACATTATAAAAAATTACATCTAAGTTAGTAAAACAGAAAAGGTTCATTTTGTTTAAACATTTCGTTTTTTTTTCAATCTTTAAAGTGTTTCTGTAAATATAGCTTTAGGAATTCCCTTAGAAACATACTCGGTGCTCAATTATGAGTAAAAATATGTTGTAGTGCGTAAATTTTCATTTTAATATTTCTGCTTTTAAAATCATGAGCCATTGAACTTGCCTTTATCACAACATACGTTGTCTAATATTTCTAGAATTATATTAATTCAATCATTATGGAATTTATGAGACATGATAAGCAAACAATATGGCATATTATTTTAGTTTGACATTAGTCGGTGAATGGGACTTTGTTGGCTTGGAGCAAGAAACCTTGGGATATAATGTGGTAGTGTACCTGTGTTGCATAAGTTGATCATATTTAAAATGTTGATTAGTAGAAAAGGGTGGGTATAGTGTATTTTATAGAACCTTATTGGGGATGCGCCTTCTTAATAGATGTTTGTAGCCAAATAACTTTATTTTGGGAGCTCTACACAAAATTCTATAGTGTTGTGTTCCTTCATTAAGGAAAGTTTCGAGTTGGAAGCAGAGGAACTAGTCTCCTTGTGTCAACATAACGCTGCCTCTTTCTCTGTAATAATATTACAGAGAAAACAACTTAAAAGGAACCCTTTTTTTTACACGAGGTTTGTGCTTCACTAACTGATGTTAAAATTTAATTAGGCTTTTGTCCAATGTTACCATTTTAATCTTATTTAAAACACAGGCTGATATGATAACGATCTAGAATTTAGAAAATTATAAACTACATTCTTAGATTATAGGACTTGTGAGCTCTGTATAGAGTTGTATTTGTAGTCTGTGGAATCATAAAAATGAAATATAAATAAACATTACTACAAAATATATTTATTTTACCAACGGCAGTGGTGAACGAAATATTTTACTTAAATTAATAGAAATTTAAGTAAAATGTCATGTCCGACTTTTAGAAGCACTTAACAGAAATAAAAATGTCATAACTATGCCGACCGAAGATGCCAAGCAGTTTGGAAAACAAAAATGTAAAAGATGCCATTAAATGGGCACGAATCTGAGCACATTATAAATAGAAGCTGATTGGAATCCTCGTTTTCTGTGGAAAATGTTAGTATATGTAAAGTATTCGTGAGACCAAACCAGTTCGTATGGTAACGCAGGACGTATGTGGGCGAGATTGGCGCAGTACTCTGCAATGCAACACTGGAATAAATATCAAAATGCACGGTTTCGCTCTCCGATATTGCTGTAGACTCAGTCATAGCCGAGGGCTTTTATTTCGTGTTAAAACATGATTGGTATATAAATTAAGCAGATAGTTTTTAAAAAGAGGATCAATAACTTTCGATTTGCCCACTTTCAATAAGATATATTATTATAAAAATCTTAAAGTTCCGTTTTAACATTAAAACATATGAATATGATTTGAGTACTGAGTTATAATTATGTAAGTATAGTTATTAACAAAAAAGCATGACCTAGGGAAAGGGTAATGCTTTCATGAAAAGAAACTTTTATCTTTTTTTTTCAATTTGAATATGAGATTTAAAACATATTTATAAAGTTTCGTAACCAACATAAGCTTACTGAGTACACTAGTTGGTAAAAATATTTATACAAAACTGGTATTGAAAATCTTATAATTGTCGAACAATTTAAAATTGTCTTTTCCTCCATTGCTAATTCGTATTAGCCTGATGGCAACATCAGGTAAGTTGCATTAAAAAAATGGCATTGGTGAAACAAACATTAATGGATCAAATTGTTGTTAAATATTTATAAATAAAATTGTTGATCGTCATATCACAAAAATATTGAATTTTTAAAAACCTTCTGAAAGGATTTCTCAATTAGTTTTTAGGGCTGCAACCATAATTATTCTTTGTCTGTGCCGCATCTTGTGCATTTCGGTCACATTTCCTTTTAAAGAGCGGTTCATGGTGTAATAAAATGCCCCTGTTGCTTAACTTTAAACTAATTGGTGTGTTCACGCCATTCAGTTCGCTCTCGGACTCTGCATTCGGAGTAATAAAACATACAATCAGACAGATTGTTGTACTTTATGAAGATTTTTAATTGCATTGTGACGTAATTACTTTCATGTTGGTTATTTAGGATAAGTGAATCACCCTAAACTGCTAATAAAATATTATTAGCAGTTTAGGGTGATTCTAGAAAGGAAACTAAAAATAATATTTTATTAAAAAATTTCAATACAAGTGTGTTGAACCTAAAAACGTGTGTAAAACTTAAAACCGATAAAGATAGCTATGGAATGTTAATCACCTGAAAGAGATGATTATCTATGTGTTTTTATTTCAAATATCAACGCTTAAAACCTAAAGATATTTATGTTAATACCCTCAACAACATAGGTTGTAACATAGAAAAATATACTGCTCTCCGTGTTTCTGTTTTACGATTATTTATGTTCGAACATTGCAATAATGTAGCTTTACCACTACTTTGTGGTATTTTAATACCACAAAAAGTAAGTTAAACTGCGGTGTGTTTGTTTGTTTCGCCGGCTTGCCTCGTGGAGGGTCAAACAGGCCCCTCCCCTAAAGATTCTGTACCCCCGTCTGTCGAGCACAACAATAGTTCACACGAAATAATCAATATTTCCATGGTGAGCTATTGAGTCTAGTCGAAACTTTGTAAAGAGCATTAACCGTGGTATAAAAAATCCTAATTAAGATTGCAACTTGATCGCCTCTTAAAAACTTAAAAAAAATCAGGTTTATGTTCAAATATTTTTTATTTTTTTTACTTAAAAGGAAAAACTTTCAAATATGAATGAAATATATATATAGAAAATATATATTTATGAAATTACATTTTGTTATAACATAAACAACAAACAATGTTATAAGAAAAAAATTTAATAATATTTTCTTTTTCAATTATTATTCAAATCATAGATTGAATGTCATTCTTAAATATTTGAATCAAAAAATTCTTGTCAAAATTTTTATATGACTGTTGCACTGAACTTTACAATTGAATATTATTTATCTGTAGAATGAACGCTATCAATTAATAAAGTGAGTTGCTTTGACGTCGGCTTTTCAAAGAGGTTTTATCAGCTTTGATACTTGACTCACGAGCTTTTAAATCAACTTACGTAAATATAATTATTGTAGTTGTTGATACCAATTATCTAGCAAAATTTAAATGTACAACAATCTTGTGGATATCATATAACAAATAAAGGTGACGACGACCATGACTTGTAAACAAAAGTTTGTGTTATTTTGTCTCCTGCTGGGTGGGAATACTGAATAGCTTCAGTATCGTCCGTAATTCTCTACCTTTGAATGTCAAAATTATTCAACAGGCAATTCAAGATATTTCCTAGCGTTGCTATTTTGTCTTAAAAACCAGACGGTAAAAAAACTATGAAATAGCTCCTGATTAAATCAACAAAAGAATATTGTCCCTAGCAGAATGAATTTAAGATTCCGTTCTTTCAAGATGAGAGCGAGAAAAGTTTCGTTATTCGAGGGCGTGTCGCGTGATAAATCTGACTTAACGTCACGTCGTGAGTCGCAGTTCCTGCGAAGGTTCTCTGTAATGAAAATATATTGGTGAAGGTGTATCCACAGCTTATGGATGTAAATTTGATACTACGATAGTATGTATACATTCGTACCCTACTGCATGGGGGTTGAATTTGTGAATATATAATGTATATTTAAGATGATTTAGTAAATTCTATGTGAAAAAGCTACCACACTTCTAGTTTCAACATTAAGAACCTTTCAAGTTCTGCTTTTTAGAACACTTGCAAAACTTTCTTTCAAAGGCAGGTACGAAGTAAAGTAACTAAAAGCCGCCGTACGTCATTAAAAGTAAATTCCAATTCAATTTCTAAAATATCAATTTCCGAATAAACTAGGTATTTATTAACAACGGAACGAAAGAAAGACAAGTAAAAGAGAAATAATTTAATATCATAACCGTTTCTATTTGAGAAGAAATACCTGGGGATTGAAAAATAAAATTGTGATTGCATTGTGAGCGCGTTATGAAGGATTCTGAGGTTTTCTCAAACGAGAATTCATACAAAAGGCTTTTATTATTGTTATTAACGGCACCGCCGTGATATTGAAAGCTGATTTCGCTGTGTAACTATTGGTTTAAATAATAAACTGAAGCGGAAAGTAAGTCAGATCAAATATTAATTTAATTTTTTTCATAAACAATATGAAAAGTGTATTCAATTTAAACGTTTGGTACTGTGTAATGATATAAATCGTAATGATCTAAGATCCTTCAAGGAATTGCAAGTACCTGCATTCTTGCCGGTTCTTATTTCATATATTGAATAGCTAATAAACTAGAAATGAAAATACTAAAACTATTTATGGAACCTTATAAGTAATTTATCGCTAAGGATGGCCCAAAATATGCATTATTAATACTACACTTAATGAAATATTTTATTCAACATATATTCGAAAAAGAAACAAACCGTTAAGTTCTTAGTGTCTCTCTGTGTGTTCTTAGTGTTCTAAGCGTTTTGTTTAATGTTGACCATAAAAATGGATACACACATTACCAATATTAATTCGATCACTTAAAATCATCACATTTAATATTATTTAAATTATTTTTTAAAATGCTACAATTCATATGGCAACGATAACCATGGAGTCCTTAAAGAGTGTTAAATTTGACGTTCTCTCATAAATTTGTTTACTTTAAATTATCACAAAGCCTTAAAATATTTAATGTCCCGTTACTTTTAGTCATGTATCTTAAAACTGCGGCCAAATGGTTTTCGTTAAGTTCGCCATGTTTGGAAATTTATATGGACATTAAAGTGTAAATAAATGAGATGTTATAAAATTTAAGAAGAATTTAGTATTTGGAATAAGAAGATTCTGACGTAAGCTTGTCACTTGCTCTTAAAGTATCTGTGTGATCCCCACTGAAACTCCCTCACACAAAACAAGCATCCTGTTCATAGCCTACCATTATATAGGCTTAATTAATTTGCTTTTATATGAACAGTCTTTTCGATTCCAACGAATCACTGTCCAATGTGTTTTTATTTGTTAATCAATGTTCATTGCACTCGTGTGATATTAATTTACCAATGTGCAGTTGTTGATTTTCACATTTATGTTCGTAAATTTAATTTAGTTGAAGTTGAAATTTTGTTCTATTCTTATCTAATTTAGAGAATTTCAAAAAGAGGTGGGTGTATCATCACGCGTTATGTGCATTAACCAGAAAAGTTAGAAAGCGAAAACAATATTGCAAGATACAATGTAAATTGTTAAACTGTTATTTGCTTATTAGCAAATTATTTATGCTTACCTGAAACTTAATGAAATCATGCTCGCCACATTGCTGTTTATACTCCACTACTCGTATATACAGCAGGCATCTAAAACTAAAGTAGCATAAATTTAAGCTATCAATTTAATGTATTCTACAGTTTCCTGTAAAGTGAAAGTAGCACCACGCTTTAGGTACCTGCATTAAATCAAGTTTCTAAAACTAATTAACTGAGCTGCTTGTAGACACTGGCCATATTGTTTATTATTGAAACACCCTCGACCTCATTATTTTATCCTAAATCATAATTGCGAAGATAGCTATCAAGGTAGGATTGTTTATTGCTTCTTCAGGTTATAAAACACGGATATTCTTGTTCTGATTTATAAAGGAGTAGGTCCATCACTAAAATAAGTATATTTTTAAAGCCTAGAAATGTTCTGCAAACCAGTTCAATACCCTCTCTTGCTAAGAAATTTACATCAACTTTTAAAATACAATTTTTTGAATCACCGCAAATCTTCAAAGTTGCAAAATATAGTTAAATATGCATTCATAATACGAGTAAGCTTAGTATCACAGATCTTATTTTCTGTTGATGTGCTTTTAGACCCTAAAGTAATAATTTCTGCCTGAATTACTCACATCAGCAAAAGTACTTGATGTACGCCAGTTATGTTGCACTTGACATATTTCTTTGTTCACTTTCCCAGAACTACATACCGAACGAAAGCTTCTATCTACTCTTAAAAAGCCGTGAAGGAAGCTCACCCTATAATTCGTTATACAGTGCTGTATTTTCACGCGCCCTGCGGTCATACAGCAACAGAGCACGCAGCAATGTACGGAAATAAGTCAACTATGCTACCAAAGTTCGCTCGTAGGTGTAGGGACATGGCACAGTGACTATTGATGGTTATTAATAAAGTATCAATCATGTTGTGTTGATCTAGAAGATAGAATTAATAATTAGTTGAAGGAAACTGCAGTTAATTTAGATCATAGCTGTTTACTGTATTGCCTTTGGCAAATTTGATAAGATCTCAATTTGAAATCGACATGTCAGTTGTTCATTTGCATCATTGAAAACCAAAAAACTAAATTTATACAAAAAGTCGTTTAACAAGTCAGAACGTAAAAATCAAGTTATGATTCACGTTCAAAGGAACTTTGTGTGGTCATTGGATGACAAAGAAAAGTAAATTGCATTTGAATTTCACGATAACCAATAAGTTCTAAAAACTTTCTTTTCCTTTCATTATTATTATATCGACACTAAGAAACCATATAATGCGTTTTTTATAATTAAAGTCTTGAATAAATCTGAATGACATTCTTTATATATGTAGGATAGTTTTATTCTTCTTCCTCTCGTTTCATGTATGCCCTTTACAAACTTCTTGTACAAATGTCACGTTCTTTGGAATATACATTTTTCCAATTTACGGGTAATAGTACGTTACTGTTCGGTTATTTGTGATTTTAGGTTCATTGTATCTGTATACTTTGAGGTAAAATTAAAGAATTTTAAATTTAATATATTTATTGGTAAGTATAAGAATTTCAAGAATTACGATTACTATCGGGGAAAGGTTTTCTCAGATCTTTTTTTTCATAAATATTTCCAGTATAGAGGCATGCGAACGCGTAATACAAAGTCCAAATTGATATTTACTTTCTTTCTTTTTTTTCTTTCTTTTACTTTCTTTCTATAAAGAGAAAGTGGTTTTTTTCAAGAAATTGACAAAATATTTTATAATCTCAAATATTATTGAATTTCAATTATTCTCTGAAATAAACCTGATTAGTAATATCGCATTATACAAATCTAGATTTAGGCTTGCATTCGACATTTGACATTTCACGAGTCGCACCCGATCCTTTTACGCTATTTTGTACATTGTTATTTTGCATTTCCACCAGGGTTGTCAAAGTTACATTTAAGTTTAAATAATATACATTTCTTCGTCACATTTATAATTTATAACTCCTTTTTGGATTGCACAAATTTAAACTTAACTTTTGACAAGCTATGAGCTTTTATTTTCATTTAATTATATTGGTAATTATGTACATTTTATACTAATTGACTTAACTGATAGAATATGACGAACTAGCGTGATTCTGGAAAGAGTTAATCTTAATTAATACTATTTAATTTAATTCTGAAACGTAACACTTTTCAGTTCATTTCCTTTCATTTTCGTGAGAAACTTTTTTGAGTTCGCTTTACTTAGAATACAAAGGTTTCCAATCAAAGGGTATTTTCTTTATTCTTTTCTGTTAATGGTTTCTGTAAAGTTTGCAATAATATAATATATTATTATTACTGATTAGATTAATAACACCCTTATGAAACCTGTTCTCAGCCTGGATGCATAACAGCTGAAAATTTTGATTTAACTTTCATGTCACCCTCATTATATATACAAGTATACATGTTTAAATATCAATGTGGATTGTTTCAGTGAAGACAACCCTTTAAACGTGCGCGTTAATGCCATCACCGAGTAGATCTTACGTGGGCTCATGAATTATTAAGCGGCTCGCTTATATCCTCACATATCGCAATTTCTTGTTCAAGATGTTTATTCTTACACTACCGTATGTTCAGTGTCACAGAATTGTTTTATTATACGGAGATTATGGGTTGTTCTTTGTCGAGCTGGCGCTTTATTGTGATATTGTGAAGATACTTTAAGTGCTAAAAGTAAGGTGCACTTGTATCAATTCTTTTGTTATAAAATATATCATTCAATATTGATTTCGTTTGCGTGAATATACTTTCAATATGCAATAACTATCAGTGGCACAAGCAATCAATTTATGGACGGAAAGTTTTTCAGTAGGAAAGCTCGAAATGTTAACAGAAAATAATCGCTTTTACTTATTATATACCATTTAAATTACTTCTGAAATCAGTTATAATAATTGCTTATTTATTATTTCTGAAATTAGTCTATTATGTTAGTATGGCATTAAAACAATTGTTTACTGATTATAACCAACCAAGTAGATAATACCTAATTTATGATATACTAGTGCCTTAATGATTATTATTAATCAGGTTAGTAAATAATAAAGCTTTTATTTTTCTTATTTATGTTATAATTTTTGTTTCTAATTATTTATCAAATTTTGATATTGTTATTTTAATTATACTAAATAATTTTATAGTGTTTGCTGTGTATGTGAAAAGTGATTGTATATTTGGATATGTGTGCGTGTGTATGTGTGTCTTTAAAAAAGCAAACTACCCAAATTAAGTAGCACTAGAATCATAAGTAAAATACACGTGGAGTTTTTCAAAGAGGTCTTTTCGAAATTAAGTTAAAGTTTGAAACTTAAATCTTTAAAATAACAGTTTTTTAGATATGAAATTGAACTAAAGAGTTTTACAAAAAAATGTCTGGATTTAAATTAAATAGGTACGTTAGTACTTATTTATTACTTACTTTACTTTTACTTAAACTTGAATGTTCATGTTAAGTACTAGATACAGATAGAAGAACAGTGCCACAATTAAAAATCTAATGTAACAGCCAAGTATGCACCAAGTCAATTCAACTCAACAAATATCCAATATAATAAGTTTTAAAGTTGCATTCAATATTTGCTAAAAAATTACTTTTTCGTCTACTTTAAACTCTCTGTAAGTACAACGATACGTGCATCAACAAATTTAATGACAATCGGGCAATACATTCTAATAATAACTATTGTTTATTTCACTTATAAGGATTGAAGAATAAAGTAAGAAACATGTAATTGGCCCCTGTATATTTATGATTGATGAAGTTACAGTCAGAGACTGAGAGAGCTTTGAGCATTGTGTTAGTGTCGATCGTTAAAAAAAAGACATAAAATTCAGTATGTTACCCTTTTACTATAAAACTAGAAATACAAATATGTCCATTAGTGTGCGCTCAAAGAAATAATTGGATGGTGTAATGAGCAATTTTTGACGTTATTGACATAAAAATAATTTTAGTGACTTTTGTTTTGACTGGCATTTGTTTTGCCATAAGCAACAAAAATTTACTTAATTTGTTTTAAACTCCTTTTTTATTGAAAACCTTACCTTGAAAACGAGGAGATCGCTTGCGTTTATTGAACTTCCCTTGCGGAGTTGTGGACTGAAGTTGTACGGTGCTATTTTTATTTTCACCGCACAGTAAATATTTGTTATTCACTGAAACAAATTATTGATAGTACTAAACGTACTAGCCACTGTAACGAGTTATAACGAGAACGATAACAATAAACATAAGTATGAATTAGTATAAAAATGCTTACTTATGGAATGGATTATAATGACTTGTTCGTACCTAAATTACATTTGAGTAGGTTTTAATTTCCTTTTATTTTGTAATATAAATGAACGGAACTGTCTAAGACTTTCTTACAGACGGCAGAGAATCGCAGGCGGCACATTCATTATTTGACACTTTTAGTCTCACTGAGCTAACACCGTATAAAATTAGCATATGGGAATTATGTAGTTACTTAATGAGACTTAACATGTTTGTATTACAACATCTAAAATCAGCTATTTAAAAAGGCAAATCATATTGTCGTATGTTGAGAGAAGTAGGACAATAGTGGAGTTTATATGTGGAGATGCTAGTGCTAGTGATCTTCACCGGTTCAGCACATATGCGGGCAAGGTAGAGATGGCTATGTATGCCGTAACATACTGCACTAGCCACCTCTACCTTACCGGCCCAACAGGTGGTTTTTCCGCCACTTTGTAAGGAGCCCATGTTGTATGAATGACACTTTTTGGCTGTGCGACATATAAACTTGTCACGAAATCTTTTTAAGCATAAATTAGAGGTGGAAACTGCGAATGAGTGACTCCACATACCGGTACGCGTGGTCTTAAGAAAAAAAAAGAGCTAGAGGGGTAAGGTCGCAAAGCTTTTCAGAGCACTGTTTATGGCGGTATTAGAAGGCGCAAAACGACGTTATGTTGCAACTCATTTGTAGGGCTCATGGTGTTTGTGATAGACAATTCTACATACAATTCAACGCTGCAATCTGACCAGAACATAGAGAAGGTGGAACATCGATTGAAAATATATTTTAGTCAGTCTTAACTTTATGTGCCACAATTATTTGGTGTATTAGAACTTGACCAATTCACCATGAGTCTATCTTGCGCATAGACTGTTGAATATAATAGCTGCAATGACACCTAGAAATGAATTGGAATTAATCTATTAAGTTTATTAACCTCTGGTTATCCATCAAATCAATTCAAGCATGCATCACTGAGCATAGTCAATTTAGTACCTATCGCTTCCACTACAAATATGATATTTATGAGCAAATAAATAGATTTTATTTTTGCATTCATAATACAATAGTTAAATGACCGTCGTTTGTACCAAAATGAATATGATATTAAGTGTATAAGTTGTGTATGCATTCAATACTAATATTGTATTTTAGCATTATTGCTCCAATAGTTTGAATTTGATTCAATGGTAACTAGTTGCACTTATTTAGTGAATGGTATAAATCAATATGAATAGATTTTCAGCATACGTTGAGATTAATTGAAAGAACATTTCATTTCGTTCAAAAGTAGAAACTAAAGAACTTTTATTTTTTTAAACTTTTATTTTTTTAACCTTCAAAAAGTTCGAGGTTCGCAATTCTGTAGGTATATTTTTGGTAGTATATCATTTTGTAGATTTCTGATCCGATTTACGTGACTTTTGTTTTGTTCGATGCGGAATAGTTGCGATTTGGTCCCATAAAAATCTGATTCACTTTAACTCAATAGTTTTTCTTTTATTAGTATAGTTGTTAACTTCACCGATGTAATTTCCACGAACAAAGAAACAAAAAAGTTGTTTCAAAAGTTATTCGAGTATTTTTATCTAAAGACAGGCAAGATGACAATACTGACGGTCACCCATCAAACTTTCGCCATAAAACATGAACGCTTAAAATAGTGAAAAAACATTATAAACATAACCAAAAATTGCCTTATAAACACTTAAAGGTCAAAATTAAAATAAAGAGAGATTTTTGGAGTTGATGCTTAGTGGTTTCCAGAAACAATAGAAAGTGAAGCACCGTCTTTATTGACTGATTTTAAATGAAATAAATTCTTAGATTGAACTATTTTTATATAAAGTTTTATATAGAGTATTATATAGAGTTTTGAAGTTAATTTTTAGCAATTGTTTATATCAATCAAAACCAATGGTTATAAAGAGCATGAATTATTAAAAATGTTAATTTGCTATAGTTATCTATCAAAACAAAGCTGTATGAATAAAAGCAAATATCAAAAAGCTAATGAACCTTCCACTCCCTAATTATAGACCTTCCATTGTGTTCGTTCTTTGAAAAGACAATGAGTGTTCACTCAACTCCTCTGCCTGCTTTTAATTTAATTAGTAATCTCCGAGACACAATTCCGAATTTCGAACATGATATTACAGATATTTAAAGTGGTAAAAGGTATTAATTTGAAGATATGACAAATAAGAAATATTCTTCTTTTCCTCCGAATCTTGGGGAAAAACCAATGGACGAGTTTTAAAAATGTATATTGCCTCGTTTTGAAAGTATTTTACACGTTATTAGCAACGTATTGTGTACGCAAATTATCTTCACTGTTTAGTCAAGCGAATTCCATTTTTTTATATTAATTGTTTTAGTTCATAGTCGGTTAACGTGATTTAAATGATTTATTTGTTATCAAGGATTAAATTATTTTTTGTATTTTTTCTAAATCCACTTATTTTTGCGATTGACACTGTGAAACTAAAAACGCTATTACCAATATTTATGATTTGCTCATAATTTTGCTGATCTGAGAGTTCAATAGATTACAGCAATCTGGATTATACGTGATCTCCTGCTGAGCAGACCACTATCTTACCAAGCGTGGGTTAAGCTCCTTCCCATCTACCAGAAATTTAATATCTTGCTTAATTTGTGCAACAATTCACTTTAGTGATTTAAAAGTATACTATCTACGAACTGTTGTTATTGTTATCGTCATAAAAAGTGGACCATTCCACTTTTAACCAAGTTTAGTGCTTGATGAATTAATCTGTCATTCGAAAATTAGACAATGACAAAAATTCTTTCCCCGTTTCACATTTTTTTATTGAAAAAGGGTAGAAATAAGCATACAGACCGCCTGGCGGTAAGTGGTTTTCATTACTATAAGACGTTTTCAAAAGCTAAATCATCTGTAATAATTAAACTTTTATGAATGTAACTGTAATATAATTATAACTGAATATTTTAATAGCCGTTAATCTGTCTACCGATATCCAATTCAATAATGTCCAATGGTAATAAACTTTCGGAATGTATGGAATACTTGCTCCCAGCGACCGTTGACTCAGTATCTCCGGACTGTGGCCACCATACTGTAAATACCTACTTAAGTAGACCACAAAGATAACTCAAGATCAACCACAAAGTCAAATGCCAGTGACTGTTTTAGAAATGCCAAACATAACCATAGCGAATTGCGATGACATTTATACTCTCGTAAATAAATAACTAGTTTTATAGAAACGGCTGTATAAGGGCTGAACCAAAGATCAAAGAAAAAACGTTTAAAAAAAGGAAAACAAATGCTAACACAAAAAGATAAGCTAACAGTAAACAAAATAATAAGAAAAAATTAAAAGTGTGTTGGAGATTATAGTTAATCTTTTTTATTTTAATGGTCAAAAGACTACTACTACTAACTTTCAAATGGTTTCATTAATGCGGGTAGCTCAAAAACTCCGAACTCATTTACAGAACTCCATCATGCAAAAAACTTAAATTTTGGTTGTTTTATATATGTTAAGCGTGACTAAGTTAAACCACAATGTATTTCAAACCAAATGTTAAGTGCAACACGAACGGGATCAATCTGTGATATGTTTAGTGCCATAAAAGTTAATGTGTATTTGTAGTTGCTATGGGCAATACTAATTCAGGACATGGCCACCAAAGGCATCATAGTAAAAATAGGAAATGCAGAAGTCTTCCAACATCACCTGAAGTCAGAAGGTATGTATGAATTAAAAAGAAATTACCTGCGTTTTATAAGAAAGTGTCTAATGTTAAATTAAATATTATTTTAAATTATTATTATTATTATTTATCATGGTTATTTTAAATTTAAGATACCTTTAATGTAACACTAAAAGATAATACGTCTCACTTTGTTTTGTAAGAAAATCCAAATAAACTTATACAAATTTGAAAACCAGTCAACACGAATTTTCTTAACCTAATACAATATCAAGTTCAAAAATATGTTGAGCTCGATTGCCTTTTTAGTAAATACGAAAAATGTGAGAAATTATTCTAATATAATATTAATTTAAGAAGGTTCCTATACTCTTTTTGCTATTTCTCTTAGTTTCCTTTCTTTTTACCTGCTTGATATTAACAGCTTATACATTGTTTTCATCTTCACATCAAATTGTCTTGTTGAACATTATTTCATTTAATCGCGTGTTTTAGACTTACTTAGTTATCAATTTAGTCTATCATAATAACTTTGTCCATTTTTAAAAAGACTTATAATGACGCAAGAAGAGCTTATAATGACGTTATTATATCTGTAAAATACAATATCTGTTTTCATAAAATTATCTTTCAAATAACTGTGGCATGAGTAATGTAACATTTCTTTCACTTCGATCTAAACCTATTTTATTGAGTGGTAATTGCTCATAAAAAATTGTGTACAGATAGTATTATGAAGTTAAACTATTTGAAGCACAATCCACTCGAAAGAGTATCTTCTTCTTCTTTTATATAAATAAATTAAATTATGTCCGTTAATCTAAATAAAACTCAATACGGCTTAACCTATATGAATAATTTTCATTGAGGGTTTTATTCGGTTTAATTCAGGGATGGTTTAAAAAATAAAAATAAAACTAAGAAAATCCTAAAGCAAAGCTTATAGATACACAACTGAAAATTGGTTATTTTAGTATGGAAAATCGTCTGAAATGCTAAACATTAAAGCTATCTTTTCTTCCATGGCTACTTCGGGTTTATTTTAATAGATGGCGTTGATGGTAGTTCACATTAAATCATCAAATCGGTTCAAATTTCAGGTCAAAATTTGTATATATACTACTCTAGTAATACATCAAAGAATATAGTAATAACTTTTTAATAAAACAATTCCCAAATTCAAACTCTTGGTAGGTATGGTCAAAGAGGTCAAATTATTTAGTATAAGTACCAACCGGTGCGATATATAATATCGTAATTAAAATTAAAAAAAAATTTAAATCTAGTGTTTGATAATTACGAAAACAGATTTTTGTAATAATTCCATTTTGGACACTACTTTATTATATTATATATATTATAGACTACTATAATAATTAAAAATTATAAGTAAAAAAATAATATTACCTACACCTTGTTTGTTGTGTACACCTAAGTCTGTTTTTACACGGTCTTTTTGTACACGGTTTTGATATAACACGGTTTGAAAATTGAATATGTAACTGATGACGACAGCAATTAAATTTATGTTGTTGTATTTATGATTATCACTTATTCTATTTTATTTTATTTTTTACCTTAAAAATTGAATAACCTATTCTTTTCGTTCACAACATAGTTTTTTAGTTCCTGAACTTGCCATACATTTAATTTATATTACTTTTAAGATTAGAGTGCATATCTTTTTTATCATTAATTACTATACTTGTGAAAATAAGCATTATATATTTGATTTAATAAAATAAACATGAATTCTTGTTCTTAAAAATTCTTGTTTTTCTCTAATTTTAATAGGTTTTAGAGATTAGGAACAAATCACCCATTTTTGTATAAGATCAATGTCTTTTTTTACACGGCTTCTTCTGGAACCAATCTACCGTGTAAAAACAGACTTAGGTGTATTATGCTGCATTATGTTTTGATCATATTACTTATAAGACTATGAATTTAAAATAAAGTATCTATGAAAGGACACTCAAGCCATAAATACTTACCGGCCTTTGAACCTTTATTCTTTAAGGAGAATACTTCATCAACATCGATATATCTTAGGCGCAGTAATCTTTGATCTCGTGTTCACGTAGTAACAATGAAGGATAAAATCTGCGCCTTTCCATTTACGGCAACAATATGTAAATCTGCAACATAATTGTGTGTAATAAGAAGCTATTTTTGGACGGCGCATTGAATGTTAAGATATTACAAGAAAATTGTTTATGAAATGCAATTATAAGGCAAAAAGCCTTATTGTTGTGAATAAAGAGCTTTGCTCAAAAATTCAAATTAACGTGGAAATAGAAAAGTTGTAAAAGATGTGTGTGTGTTTTTACATATTTTTAAAGTATTGTCTTTCTTTTCATAGTTTAAAGTAAAACTAAAAACATACTTCGAAACACAAGCTTTTATTTTTTGAAGTATGAGCTAAGTTGTTCTCAGAAAAAAAAACAATTTTGATTTGTAAGTTACTAAAATTAAAGTTAAATGGACCTATAGGAGTTAGGAGATGTAGTAGTTCAAGTATGAATTTTTATTTTCCTATGCCTAAATGGTCATTTAAAATATTGTCGTCAGCCACTTTTTGGTGTTTTGCTCATTTTTGTTATTCCACTATGATTTCCACGAACAAACGAAATGATCTCTATAGTTTAATTTAATTAAGTTCTTAAACTTAAAACTGCCAAAACCAAATCAACACTAAAACAACGACTAACACAAATTTAATATATTAAAAATAAAGAAAGAAAAATTGAATCTAATGATTAACTGTAATTAATAAGGGCACTTAACGGTGTGCTTAACTTCATGCGAAAGGGCCGAAATTATAATTTACATGATAGATAGCGCTGAAAAAAGATTTTTGAATAATTATCAATCCTAATTTTAAAATAGATGCCGTATCTTTATTGTATGTTAAAACAGTTTTCTTGTATTTAAAGTAAAAGACCACAATTGTCTTAATATTCTTTCAATGTTGATCAGCCCGCCAACGAGCGATTATTTCACAGATTTCTGCCACGAACTTACTAACTGTTGAACGCAAGTGTCACTTATGTAACGACAATATGAGTTACATTGCCAAAATGGCGACAACGACACTGATACAGCGGGCACTGACAGACTTTATTTCCGAAACATCGACGCTACTGTAGGAAGTTTGCGTACTCGTGTCACCTTCCAAACTGTGCTTTGGTGCTACTTTTACCTACTACATTTGTGCCAAGTGTTAAAGCAACTATATTGAAGTTTGATCAGTTGCATTATAGATGTATCCATACAGATTGACTCCAAAGCAGAAATTATAATGTCTAAAATCGAAAATGCCTTAAATATTGAAGAGATAATAATTTCCAATTTCGAAATTTTTATGTAATAATGATGAATTTTACAATTTCTATTCGTATTAATGATTTCCAACATCTATAAACCACCTAAAGATTGTAGGAATTATTTATATACGCTGCAATCAAAATTCCATGCTCAAATACACATAATATTCCATTTGAGAACCGATATTTTCTGCGCTTGGTTTTTCAGAAATCATTCACTAAAAAGCCAGTCATTGTTTTATTTTCTACTCTATATTGAAACTATTTGAAACTATCAAAACGAAAATATGGTCATCGTAAAACTGGAGCGAGCCATTCTATTGGAAATAAAGCGAGGTATACTACATGTGAATAAGTAAATGAGCAACTAAACTTGGTATCGAGTTCACTGTTAGAAAACTAGAAATGGGGAAAGTTTTGTTTGGGAATGTTTTGAGAATTATTATAGAATGAGTTCGGTGGTCGATTCCGATACCTAACGGTGGTTGGTAGAACTTTCAGTTGTAATCAAAATTATCATTATTATTATTATCTATCATAAGTAGATGTGATGAATTGTAACGCCACTAACCGTAAATAGTTTGTGTTCTTCGATTTTGATCATTATTAGAATGTGTTTAAGGATATCAGCTTACATTATCAAGTGAAGAAAATCGGACACGTTTGTGTCATGTATCTATTACGCAAAGTATCCGCGCATGTCAAATAACACTATAGTGAACGCTGCTTATGCGCAGCCAGATGTTCATTGTTTTGATTTCGGCCTCATTATCAACTAGCTTTGATCGAACAAAGGGAGTGTTACTTAAAGGGCAGTGGGCCTGTTATGTAATAAGATATAAGTTAGTATATCTCACGTTTCTATTTCTTTGAGCTTACTTGCAATAACGTTTCACAATATTATTTTACAAAACTTAATTTTAAATAAAGCTAAAATTGCTCTTAGGGGAATTGAACTTTCTATTGTTTTTGGAATCAGCCTCAAAATACCTTAGAATAAATAATTTAATTGGTTTTGACATTTGGTGTGTTTCGATAACGGTTTCTAATCATGGCTGAATGAACTATATTTTATGTATGCCGCACTCAAGATGGTGTTGCGTCTACCGCGGACACTGCCCACCAAGGATGTGCGCTTGCGCATGATTGTACAAAAGAAATTCACCCAAGCGTCGACACCTGACGCCCTACAAAAGCTAGGCAACCCCACCAAGATCCTAAACGCATTGTTAATAATATATTGTTGTTGAAGCGAAAGGCAATTCTTATCAATCTTACTAAATAATAAGGTAAAGTCATAAATATGTCATAATATTTGTTGACGTAATTTATAATATTCTACTTACCTATGTTGATATTGCACCTGACATTTATTTATGTGTAGGTGTAATTACATATTGGTTACTACCGTGTGAATTTATTTAAGCTACCTTTTGAGATTGAAATGGTCAAATAGTGTTGAATTACAACTGAATCGTTAGTAAAGAAAGTTAAATTCTTGACAGTAAATAATGAGATACGTTTGCTAAAAATATCTCAAAGGGTCAAGTGTGTAGAAAAAACCAACGTCTACAGGCTAGGAATATGTTTTATCTATGTCCTAAAGCAGTACATAAGTCTCGCCTTGGACTTTGTGATATATTACTTTCTATTTCGATCTAAATCGTTTCGTACTAGGGTTAACTTTACCATTTCCAGAATACGTTTTTCACAGCTGTTTTTACGAGTAAAAGTATAGAGTTTTTATTTTATTTATTTCTATGTTAAATAGTTAAGGTGGTAGGTTATTAATTATTTATTACTTACCAAATAAGCTATAATTTATGAATAAAAGACTTTCTGTTGAAAATACTTTTAAAATAACCTTAAAATCAAGTATTCTACATTTTTAGCGTAGATTAAAAGTTATATGCAGCAAACCCTAAATGGTTTTCAGTCGATCGGTCTGTCTATTTATTCAAAGAATATCTGGCAAGATTAATTAAACTGTGTGTCTGTGTAAATATATGAAGACAAATAGAAGTATACTTACCGATCGTAATTTTTTTAGTTCATTATTTATAGCTTAGCAAGCGCTGTCTGAACTTTACTAAAAGCACAATCTATGCTTTGGGGTGTGGCGCCATCTAGTAGGGAGTAGCAACATCATAATTATACTAAATTTCAAGCCTCACTTTACAAAGTTTAAAATATTTTAAAGTTGTGCACGTTGAGAATAATAGCATCCGATACTTAAATGGTACTTTTCTTAAGGTGAAAATGTTATGAAAATATTAACTTAATATTTTTAAATGTAAATTATTTATTTACTTTATATCTATTTGGATTGTTTTTAACGTACAGACGTTATTATAAGATTATTTCTCTAATGTCTTGCGTTCCAAACTGGAGTGGACATAGTTGCAGCTTCCTAGCCGGTAGTATATTATCGAGTCGTGACCCACGACCACGCTGGGAGCTGGAATTATTATGTCCTGGCGTTCATATTTGCCGCTGGTACCCATGTACAGACTGGTTTTATTGTAACAGACTTGGCAAATACCATTTTGTATTACAATTTTTTTTCTAAAGTCTTTTATACATGCCTTTGGTTTCTCCCCAATTTTGTAGCAAGTCGTAAAATTACAAATGCAATATCGTATCATTACTATCAGTATTTGCTAAATTTTAGTTTCGATAGTTTTTAATCAGTCAATATTTAATTTAGTATTAGTTTGCACATTTTGAAACAAGAGCGATACTTCTTATGTATTAAAGACAAATAAATTACAAGGCTCTAGTAATATAGCGTATAATTTATTAAAAATGGATAATAATGCATTACTTAAGGATAAAAATATCAATCTATTTCATATTGTAGTATTTTCATAGGCGTAGAATAAAGCATAATTATTATATATAGGTGATATATTGAAATTAAAAAAATTACCACTGGCACATCATATTTAATTTACCCTTGGAGGATTCTATCTCTTTCAAGAATTATAAATACAAAAAGTGATTTTTTTGTATTAGTGTTTTATATCATCTTCCTTCTACTTTTCCCAAAAGAATAAACCTCTCTAGTTGACAGGTATTGAGAAAAGTTTTGAATATGATTTCTCTGAAATCTCACCTCAATATCAACTCAAAATAAGTATGTTTAAAACTAACGAATGATTTTCCTAAGACAATCTAGCCCTACACAATCATAGAGAAAGTAGACTAATACTAGACTAACTTACTAATAGTAACAATGGCCCTCGGCTTGATCGGACTTCGATTACTTCGGAATACAGTCAGGCTTGTCTCAATTAACCACTTAATTCTAATAGATGAAAGAAAGCAACGTTAAATTGATATTTAACGTTGCTTTCTTTCAGCTAAAAAAATATTAAATTACTATTTACCCTCCTGTTTATTAATTGATATTGATATTTTTTTCTATTGGTGTTAACACCTTTTAATTTTTCTGGAAGCAGGTATGCTGGAACAAATTTGCGAAATGAGCAGATCCTTCAATAAGCAGATCTATTTTGTCATGCGAGTATAAAGAAATAAAAGCGACATCAGAGCCTGTTTTACCGTAAATAATGAATGGATTTACTTACAAATATAATACAGTTATTCTATTAACATAGTCAAAAAGAAAATATTTTTATTTGTTCTCACACCACGTAAAATGCACTATTTTACTATTGTGAGATATCATTTTTTATTGAATATGATAATACTATTGAATAGACGAAAATGAATAATTTTCAACATTTATGCCTCACCAGCCTGCCGGCGTGGTGGCGCTCCCGAGCGTAAAATATATAATAAACGCATACCTTATGTTCTTTAAAGTCTCGAACTTCAAACTAGCAGAGAAAAATCGTAACCTAATTCTTTTTTACATACTTATTATTCGTTCTAGTTGAAAAAGATTATATAAGACCACAAGCGTTATAATCTCTTATTCTTCCGGGTCTGCAAAGTTGTAATGTACAATATCGCTCCCTTCATTGTTTAGGCAATAGTATACTTAAATTATTACTTGCAATACTTTTTTCTATTAAATCTTGTTATTCTTGTTGCTAAGGACAATTATGTAAGTAATCTGGTGCCACCTCGCAATTAATCGAGAAGAGCTTTCGAGCCGTTAAACGAGTCACCTGCGCGCCCCAGGGTAGCGCTTCTAATGGGAATTCTTTCGCCCGAGATATTCCGGAAAATCATATTTTATAGGCACATTATATTATAAGTAAAGACGTGACGTGTTAGCAATAATATCTTCTGCAAGAAAAGTCCGTTCTGTTCTAAATATAAAAAGGAAAAGAGAGTTGGCTATGAATATTAACCAATAAGAGGAACCTTTGAAGTCCAACATTTTTGTTATATTTAATATGTATTTTACGAAGCCTCATGTTACAAAAATTTCATATTATTTTAATAGCGCTTATTTGAATACATCCGAGGCATACTGACACAAACATTCTAATAAGTATTCATCTTAAATTTATGTGGCGTTCTTACATAAATTGCCTCGCAATAATAGTTTATCCAAATTGGTACATAATATTTGTTTATTCACCTTCATTGAGAAAGAGATAAGTATTTATGGTACTGAAGAATTGAAACCATAAATATTTTGGAAAATGTAAATGGATATCTCTAGCCTATCCTTCAGTATTAAACTTATGTGGCCTTACAGAGGATAAGGTTAAAACGTAATCTTCAGTACTTCTTTAGTTGTATTTTGCGGCTTGATTTCTAATTGTGCTGTGTTTTCCAGACAGGTGTCGGTGCTGCAGACGTCCATCCCGCTGCCTGCGTCTGCCGCGGCTGTGCGGCGCGCTCCGCCGGACAAACGACCTCTCCCCGCCACGCCTATTCATGGTATTATTTACAAACATTCTAGAATTTGAATAATGACTAAGACCTTTATGCCATATCTTCAATAATTTAGTTTTTATGTTGATTTATAACTCCAGGATACTGGTGCAATGTGGGCTACATTGCACACATTTATGATAATGATTACGATGAAATAATAAGTAAATGAGAATTAAATCATAAATTATTATTGAAAAAATGAACTTACCCTACAAACGAATGTGATGGAAATGAAACATTGAAAAATCTCACGTTAGTCACTAATCAACGCTGGATGATGTAATGTCAAATATTGCACAATATAACGATCGTTTTTGGCATGAACTACACGAATTTCATAACAAATACTTCACTACAACACAATATACAAAATAAAATATACAGCAACAAACCGTACCCCACCATTACGTGCCAAAAACTCCCTGACTGTTAATCATGAGACGGGGATTGTTTTTATTTACTTTACCTAAAAATGTACCTAGAAAATTTGTTAAGAATTTAATTTTATAACAGAAAGAGAATAATAATAAGGTATTTATTTTATTCCTATGTAAAGTTATTAAAAACAGATTAATACTTTAGTATTTGTGAGTTAGTTATTATAATTCTGTATTTGAAATCTCTAACATAACTTATATTTACACTTTAACTCAAAAATGTCAACAGACAGTAAGTCTGCTGACACTCTAATGTTATATAAACAGAGAAATGCTACTATGAGTACAATGCGCTATCAGGAATGAGAGATGCAATGAAAATAATTAATCCAATTAGTGGCCTAAGTGCAACGATCCACAGACGACCCCCCTGTGTGAGCGTCGTCTCCGGTTGTTTGTAAATATATCTATAACATTTTGTATCCATTCTATACAATAAATTACTAACAAAGACGTATTCATCGAAGACAAAGCACTATTCATGATATTTTTGTAGAAACGCATCAACTATGCGCTCCGCCAGTTTATAGAACTTTCGGAGCCACGCATAAATTAGGGTTTGATGAGATTTTAATCTGTTCGTGGTTAACTAAATTTAGAATTAGTGTTCTTAGTTTCACAAACAACTTTGGTACTTAATATTGCTTAGGGATATCTGGAAATTAATCGTATAATTTGTACAGTTTTTTTCTTCATCTAGTAGACGTTGACCTGTTAGTTAATTTATATGTTGTTCAAATTTAGTGGTTCTGATACCTACTTTTGGTCTATAAAAGCTATTGTACATAAATAGGTAAATTCGCATAATGATGTCAAACTTTATTTGTTAACAGGAAATAAAATAAAACTGTTACGTACCGAAATTTAATGAATCAGTTATGAAACTAATACCATTACACTTAATTATCATATCATGTAGATAGTATAATAAACATTATGTAGATAGGATACTAAGGTTTTCCGTGCAGTTTAATTTTGCAACTAAAATTAGAACTTATGCAAGACAAAATGCCATTTTTTTTAAAAGTAGGTGAATTTAGATATAATAGTTTTTTTTCTTTGTAATGGACAACATGTTTTATTGTAGTTTCTAGCAACAATTTCATTTGTAACTGATGTAAGTAGTTCTTTTGTATTCAAGAAAATGTATATTAATAATCTGCTAATCTGATCTAATACAATAATCCAGTGTGAATAATCTGATAAAGTACGGTCTCCAGTTTTATGAGTCGTAAATTCTCACCTCATCTTAAATCCAAGGATGAAAATATGTGACCTATCTACTAAGTTTATACGCTCGCTTCCGCTTGAAATAAGTGAAGGCATTCAGTTTATTGCATATGTACTGATAAAACAGACGCACACGATAAAGAAATACGTCTGGAGATGTTGTGGTGCTATTTTTATATAAGAATTCGGTCAAGTGTTATTTGATTTCGGGTTTATCATTTTCACACTGACAGCTTATGTAATTGACTTAATTTTTTACGATAGACTGTCAATCGATGTACACGAAGCGTTTGAAGTAAATTGAGGATCTACTTTGAAACTAAAAATGATAGAAAATGAAAGCACAATATTAAGTGATTGTGGAACTTCACATTTAACAAATAATCAAAGACGTGTAAAGGGCGGAACAATAGTTGCCTTGTCTTTTGCCTTTTGCCTTGTCTTCTCAGATCAAAAGATATGTATAGATAGATTTACAAACAGAAAGCATTAAATTGACGATCAATAAGTGTACATTCCTATAGTACATATAATGAATAAAATATTGTCACTTTGATTTACAAATAAATATAAAGCATTGTCAAATTATGTGAATGAGCTTCCTTTAATTTGTGTTTATTTATATTGCATATTATTTCAACATGTTGATTCGTACAAACAAATTTAAAATTGTCTAGAAGTACCCGGGAGTACTTCGCAGATGAACGAATAAAAACCTTTCTTTGTCAGTTAAATATCTAAATAACTCTTGACAAATGTGCCATAATATCTATGTCATACTTTAATTCTCACGTTCGTCAGTATCTCGCGACTTATTTCGTCTGTGTTATCGTAACTGTCTGCCTCGGATGCAGCCGGTGCACGGTGGTGGCATGTTCAGTACTTAGCTTGTGCCCATCGCGAGAGCGCATTTGTACTACTTGCATCGGTTAACTTTAAAACGATTGTCAGAGTGATTTCTTGTTTTGTGTACTTTAATTTAGCAACTCTAATTGTCTAATTTGAGGAGGAACTCAACTATTTCTTCTCAGGTATGTTACAAGAGCGTCCAATCCCAACTTTAAACTTAATAATGAATATTTCTCTAATGATAAATATTGTAAATTATTTTGGAACAAGTCCGAGGAACAATGGGTTCCCTAAGAACTATAGCTACCTCTAATATCAGAGTTGCGATCATTTCAAACGTCATTTATTATTAAATTAGCGAATAATGGTGATGTTTTACAGATTTTCTGTAGAGTAATTGTCGAATTCTTAAGTAATTCTCTAGATAAAACGCTACTTTGTCCTATCCCTTTTTATCTAATTTATTAAGTAATTTTATTTCTTGACAAGCAATAATTTATCCATTTATAATAACGTTTGAATCTGAATCACTTTCCGATTCAGGATATAGCAAGAGACAGTCATACTAACTATTTTAAGATTAATTGGGTACTTCAGTATTTTAACATTGGATTAAAAAGTTTGAGTACTAGCTAATAAAAAATTTACACAATTATTAACTTTAATTTGTTTCCTGTTTCTGATATTGTTTTTATTTGTTTAGTTCTCTTATAGTCGAGTTTGTGATAATTTATCTTGAAGCATATACATAATACTGTTTACTTGGCCACAAATTATCGTGACAACATTTTTATTACTGTTATTGTAATATTTGCGCCTAAATAAGTTCCATGTTACTAAAAGTTAAAAAAACCTTTGAATAAAATTGATTGTCGCTCAGATATTTATTTCTAATTTCTATTGCTACACTTGTCCACAGTTAACAAAAAAGTAGGATAACAACCAGAATTACTAACTAATGGCATTTTTGTCGATTGGCATAAGTCGAATTGTTCTATTTCTAACGCATGCAACTTACAAGGATATGTTAACTACTGTAGTATATACTGTAAGTGATGGATCATCCATCTTGGCATGTGGAACGGATGCCCAGTTGATTGACATCGTTATATTCGCATCTGCAGTGACGTATGTGCTTCCTCTGGCATTGTAATGCCACCTGGATTTGTTATGGTTATGGGAATGTCAATAATTTCGAATTGTTTTCCGATAGACGATGTACTTAAATAGAATATGTTATAATTGTGTGGCTGTCGTATGTGTATTATAATAAATATGCCCAGCGTTAGTGTGCAGTTAACGCTTATTTGTTCTAGGTTAATTTACATTTCATATTCATAATTAAAATGTGTCTTAGGACAATATTGGTGCATAACTTGCAGCGAGATGATTGTTAGTTGGGTTCGATCGGCTAACATTGGTGTAAATATGTTGGTTAAATTCTACATTAATATATAACTATCTCAATATATAGCCACGTCGTTTCTCTCTTATAACCTTCATCGTTATATTTCTTTTGTTGGGCTTTAATTTAAAAAAAAAAAAATAATAATAAAATAATTAATAATTAATTTAAATTTTTTTAATTAAAAATTGTACACACAATTGCACATTTTGGAATGCAATGTTTTCATTTCAAATAAATTCAACGAACAGTTTAAGATGTCTTTGACACTAAATGACCAAAACTTTGCTTAATTGAACTTTTAAATATAGAAAGCAACTGTGCTGTTTAAAAAAGAAAAACCTTTCCAACGTTTTGTAACAATATTAACAACATTATTAAATACTGACTAAAATGAACTCTATTTACATTTATTCCTGACTCAGGCAGCCCTTATTTAGGGTCCTTACGCACGTGCATGCATTAGCATGACGTCACGAGTAATTATATAGACGGTATTACTACGATCGATGAATTCAACCAATATAATTAGGACTATTGCTCAGCTGTATAGGTCTGATTGTTAATTCACAGTTTAAAAGATTAGGGGGTGGAAAAGGGTCTACTTAAAGTGGTAGTAGTTGTTGAATACAAGGTCATCTGATTTGAAAAGCTACAGTGCTCAGTGTATTGGGAGCGCGGGCGCACCGTAGACCACCCGTACTATTGTGATAACTCGGGCTTATCTAGTTAGTGTTAACTTTAAGTTGATAGTGTTAAATCAACAAGGTGGAGTTGTGCTTCTAATATTAAAAAAATGTATCGTAATATGAAAACGCAAATCACATGCATTCACTCACTTTTTAATTTATTGTAATTGAATAGATAATGCATAAAAACGGAAACCAGATCGTTTCTGTCGTTCCTAAAAAACCCTTGGAATGCCAATTTTTTTGAAGTGAATTGTAAGTGAGAGCTCTGTTTAGTCTTATGCCAGCCCACCGAGACTCACAGACAATAAAAAATTTATTGTGTCTAATATATTGGTAGTACCTTTGTACTAATATATGAAATTACATAAAATCAAAAAGCAACCAATCAATATATAAGCAAAAAATATACACCATAGTGATATCGACCATTTGCACTATGTAGTATTATGTCGTATTTTCGTAAAAAATTACTTCAGGAACAGAACCTTCAAAGACGTGCTATTTGAGGCTGCGAATTGTTGTAAAGGTTTTAGGGACGCAGGACAGATCAACTTGTCTTAGAAAAATTATTGCCAGGTTAATGATATGTAAAATTATTTATAACCTTTTGTTACAGGTGGAAAATGTGGTCTCTCTGCCAGCTCCAGCCGATCTACAAGTCCGTTGGGGCAAGGAGCTGTTAGCTTTATTCCCCGTGCACCGCCGTCTTCCTCTGGGTAACTATAAAATTATTTATCATTAAAAGCGAAAAAACATTAAATTTACACCAATGTTCTTTCTGAAATTAAAATTGACAGGAAATCAGACAGGAAAAAAAATCTTTTATAAAATGGTTGGTAATGAAGATTTCTAAAAGTAATTATGATTTTCTGTTGTAGGTCACGGCCAAATTCCTCACTATTTGCTCCTGGAAGTAAAATTCCGTCTACCCTTCAGCCACAACAACATTCACAGGCAACTAACAGTCACAATGGAACACCAACAAAACATTCTATGTTAGATAAATTAAAACTTTTTAATAAAGATAAAGCCAGTAGTGAAAAGCAGCACAGTAAGAGTACAGCTGTTTCAAAAAGAACTAGTTCATCTAGTGGCTTTTCTTCTGCTAAAAGTGAAAGATCGGACTCCAGTTTGAGCCTTAATGAATCATCAAATACACAAAATACACATATCAAATCTTCTAATCTAGTAGGACCGAAGAGCATAAGACAACAGAATGATACATTATCAAAAGACAGGGCTGGTAAAAATGTTAAATCTAAACTAGTTAACTCTAAAGCTCCTAAAGATTCTATCACTAATTTAAGTAAAAGTAGTGCTAAATCATGTAGTAATGAAAAATCTAAAAATAGTCCAAAACTGCCAGCACGGGATAAAGAATCCAAGCTAGCAGCACCGAAGTCCATTAGTAATACGAAGTTAAATCAAATTGATGATCAATCACGATCTTCTAAAGTAAAAGTAGAGTCGAAAATGATTAAGTTGTCAGGGAGTCAAATGAAACTTAATGAAAATAGATCAGAATTAACAGACGCTAAAGGACATGAGATTTCACAAATTAAAAATACCCTATCTCAGCCACAAACTCCACCAGGAGGGCAAGGATTTGGAGTACAAAATCATACCGGTATTCCGAAACCAACAGCTGCGGTTAAAGGAACCTTCAAAATATCAAAAGATGATAGAAATGTCTTCAATAAAAGTACAAATAGTCAATTAAGTCCTATTCAAAGCAATTCTAGTTTAAATTCTACCAATAATGTAAGTGCACTTCCATTTAGTAGAGAACAATCTAATTTAAGTAAAGATATATCACAAAAACAAACATTAGTGGTGTCTCCGATGCCAGTTGTAAGCTCAGGGAATCAAGCACCCGTATCACAAATGTCTGAAAGCTCACATTCGAATTCTACTCATAGCACAACAGGGCAACATTCTAATTCAAGCGACAGTAGCGTAATTTACCGTCCATCTAGTGAGTCTGGATCAGAAATGTCGAAAACTCCAAGTAATCTAACTTCCAATAAGAGGCTGGATATGAATACAACATATATTAACAACGTAATAAATGAAGCAGAGATATCCGAAAAACAAGCAGCCCAAAAACGGTTATTGGACAATTCAGCACTGAAACAACAAATAGATCATAATAAAACTTTGACTGAGTTGAATAAAAATCTAGAAAGCAATAGTAGATCCAGTACTCCTTCACATTGTCGTGATAACTCATTGGGTGAAGATGAAAATCCTTTGATGAATGTAATGCCAATGAGGCCTTTACTCCGTGGTTACAATAGTCACTTGACTCTGCCAATGAGAACTACTGGTTTGACACAGAAGAATGGGCCAGGCTACCCACATCATGCTAACACAGTCAAAGCAAATTTTGGCAGGGAGAATATGGGATTAAGAGATCGAATAAATTATGGACCAGGATTTTCGAATCCGGATTATTGTGACCTTGAAATTGCTTCGGGTTATATGTCTGATGGAGATTGTCTCCGAAAAATTAATGTAAATGATATAGATTATGGTAGAAATAATGATATAATGGACGGTTACATGTCAGAAGGAGGCGCTTCGTTATATGGACGACGAATTAATTATCAGCAGCCTTCGCAATTCCAGCAAATTGATGAGAGGTAAGCATAAATTAACATTTGTTAAAAAATTATATTGACTACGCTGCGCTAAATCATAGTATAATCGCTTATAAAGCTCAAATTAAAATTCCCCCTTAGGGCGTGAGATTCATCGCTCTGTAGGGATTGTATCGGCCTAGCTGAGTTTTGTTTTGGATTTTGTGGCCTTGGGGTTTTTACAAGCTGAATCTTTTTGATTATAAAGTTTAAAATATAAACTTAATTATCATGTCTTGACTTGGTAATTTTAAATAAAAATATTGGATTATAAGTATAAAAATAAATAAGATAAAAATAAAAATAATATGTGCAGAGTGAAAGAAATTTGCTGTAAACGAATAAATATAGTAATTATTACAGAAAAACCAAGCATATATGAGATTTTCCATAAAATTTCTTACCTATAAAACCAACTTAATGAATCCATTAGATTTGGTAAAATTAAATGCATAGATATGTACTAAGATGACAGGGCTGGCTATCATATAAAGACCCAAAGAGTGGACGTAAGAAAATCCATTTTCGAATAACACCGAGCGAACCTGTCGATCCACAAGTGGTCGGCCCGCCTTCTGTCACTATACGCTTCGTGTAAAATTAAATTGTTCCAATGCTTCCTATCTGTTATTGGATTTTTTTATCAGTTTTATTATTATTATTTTTACAATTTGGTATTTTTAAAAAAATGCTAAAGTTATGCTAATTATAAAAGGAGTATTTCATCATGATTGATTAACAAAAAATTTTAAATAATGTTCTGAACGATAATTTATTTATTTCATGGGTTCCTAATGTTTATTTGTTTGCCTTCGTGTATATAAATGAGTTAATATAGCCAGTCATCACAAACCAAAGGAACGGTTTGGACGCGTCATTTGGCAATCGTTGGTGTGAACAAAGCTTTTTGTTAATATTCAGCACTCCACCGACGATCTCAGTGAGGACCCGAATCGTATAGCGCACACACAGTCGCAGTGCTAGGGGAGAGAGCGGGGTGACCAAAATCGATACTTCTACGTCTCATGCCCTGCCCCGCACCTCTATCGCCCGGCCCTAACCACCCCTAACAGATCCGCACCATTGGGAACCTTAACGATCATAACATAAAATCGTACTTCGGCCGAGACTACACGTAAAGTCCTACCGTTTTCTAGTGAATTTTGTTTTCTTTTTTCCCAATAATGTCTTGTTTGTCGTCGTTTTTATATAAAATCAAACAAAATCATCAAATATTTAGCTCAAATAATAACAAAATCTTTAAACAATAAACAAAGGTGCTTTTTAATAAGAATCGGATCAGCTTATTGGCAGCTCCGCTCAGTGAATCTAATAACAATCCTATTAGAATTGAATAGTGTGAATGTTGGTGTGAGGTTGTCCGGCGTAGCGTGGTCGGTGCTACGACAGCCGCGGTGCGTCGACGGTGGGCCGGCGGCAGGGCGGGCGGCACTCGCCGGCGGGCACGATCGGCGTGCGGGCGCGCCGCTCTTGCCGCCGCGCTAACACACGCACGTGACAAACTTTCCCGATTTTCTCAACGTAAAATGTAAATCTGTTGCCGGCATCGATCGTAGCGACGAGACGCGCGCTCAGCGAACCGAACCGCCGATCACAGCTGGCGCCATGTATCTGGATCGCTAACAAAGAAAGAATACACGAACTCTGGTCACGCGAGCTGTATGGTGTTAGTAATTAGATATTTAGTAAGTGGTAGTGGACCATTCGCGTTGTGCCTTCCGTCACGTGTTCCACGGGTGAAATAAATGATAAACTATAATTTGCAGTTTTTATACGCTGCTTTAATAATTTTGCAGAACTTAATGTAAGGATCAGTGTTGCCTTGCTACGTGTCTTTGCTTCGCGATAGACGTTTGTAAGCTTACGGTGCTTTATAGATAATACTCTTATAAATTCTGATAGGAAGTTGTTGTTTTATTTGGAGAAGGACGACAGGATGAGATCGGTAAGATACTTTTGATTACTTTATATCATAAATGTTATAATTAAATTTGGTGCGAAACAATAATTTTGCTAACATCTGGTTGTTTGCAAAGCCAATGTATTCCTACATTGTCACATGTGGTTAGCATTTGCGCAGCATACGGCATAGACTCAATTTTATGACACTTAAATGCTGACAATATTTTTTCTTATTAGTCTGAAATCTTCAATACAAGAGACGGTTAGTGACCCAGGCCGATTGATCCGTGTAATAATGTAATGTTATTGCTTCGGCATCTGCAGGGTTAGGGGGGGTGGTTCAATACCCTTGGTTCGCTCTTAGTCATGATCCTTCGCTACATATCGCCTTATAAAATATTCTAAAAGGATGATTGTTTTTCTTTCTTACGTTATATGAATAAACCCTACTTATTGTATTGTAGTTAAGTATCCCGTTTATTTACTTAATCTTAAGCTAGTAAACAAATGTACATTTTCAAATTAATGAAAAGGTGCAGTGAACAATACCGATGTCTTTACACTCGTCTCTGGAAATTTATATTCAACACATTAAACTCTGTCCCCCATTCAAATAAGAGTTAATCGACCATGTCGCGGTGTATGATATATTTATACGCGCCACTAGTAAAATTGTCTCTTATAAATCGGTTAAGTTTTACATTTTAGTATCTACACTATTGCCAACCCTGTCTATTGCGTGTTTCGATGAAGTCACTGTAGGGGTTTAAATAAATTTAGTAAATGAATCATGATGTTGGTTACAAGTGGATCGCTTGTTGAACGACTGCAAAAATGCATAAGTTCTTCATTTTTCCAATAACTGTATTTGTAAAATTAGACTTATTAGATTTTCGCACGGATTTTTCCCTTCGCATGGGTTGAGCAGTAAGTTAAAAATATTAAAGTTATTAAATGTTAACAAAGAAAGAATTAAGAGAAAATAATATTATAAAAATAATAATTAAAAAAAAAGAATTAGGGTATAATGCCTCTAAAATAGTCGTTATTTACTCTCTAATGTAAAATAAAATTATAATTAAAGTAATCAACTTTAAGTGGGCATAAACTTTGAGAGCAGGACGGCACGAGCGGGAAGACATTGAAAAAACGGGCAATTTTGCAAATGGGCTCATTGCGAAAGTTGGTTATCCTGTTTGCATATCACATGGTGGTATTGTGCATAACAATGCAGCAGAGATCTTGTTTTTTTTGTCGGCGTCACCGTGTTTTCGTAAAGAATTAACTTAACTACGTGCTTACTTAAATAATAGGCTATTCTAATTCCCACAGCATAATAATTGCTAAAATGCACAGAGGAAAAGCTGGCAACTTAGTTATTCAAATTGTTGATTGAAATAAATAAGATTTAGGTGTCCGAGCCTTCAGACTCACTTGTAAGAAGAAATAGACAGATTAGTAATAATATATGCAATTTTAATTAAATTAAATATTTCTCATACTCACACCTATTATCTATCCCAAATTAATCGTCGTTAAGAGCTTCTTGAGTTATGTATAACAGAGAAATATTGTAGTAATCTTCTTCATCTTCTTATATATAAAAATGAATTGATGTTCATTAGTCGCGCTAAAACTCAATAATGGGTTGACCCATTTAAATATATTCGATTTGATTAATGGCTGGTTAAAAAATAAAAATAACTAGGAAAATATTAAAGAAAAGCTTAAAAATATATAACTGAAAATTGTTTATTTAGTGTGTGTACTAACTGACATGCTAAACATTAAAACTGTAATTTCTTCCATCGATGTTTTGGGTCGTACGTATTTCAATGACTCTGTAACAAATATCGTATTTATGATAAATACGATATTTCTTTAATTACGACTAATTAGATAGAGGTACTGACAGACGTAAAATATATCAATATTTTTTAAAACAGCTTGAAATGTTACCCTAGGTGAAAAAAGCTAAAAGAGGCTAAATTAAAAAGGGCTGGACTCATTGGAACATTGCATTGAAACTAATAGAATATAACATAAATTCTTATAATTAGTTGACTTTGTCTAAGTACTAAGGTACTAATTTACTTATACCAGTTAAACCTAGCAATAGCTATCTTCGGCAAATAATAAAAGCTCCTTGAAGCTTAAGCTACGTTAACAAACGCCATTCACAGCAAAACGATGGCAGGAAATCCGTCTGGTTCTGCGTTGTTACTCCGCTAAATGTCTGTTTGCTTCAGTTTATCAATCGGCTTCTCTTTTTAATTTTATTTTATGATAGAAGTGTTTGCAGGGAAAAATAATTCTGGATCTGGAAAAACATTGAATATAAAATTAACCTTCTGAATTAACTACGCTTCGATAATTTAATTTGATTCGCTTATATCATTTGATTCAACTATTTTGTAATAGAATAATATAATGATACCTGAGTACCTATCCGCCCTGTTTTGGTTATTAATAATACAAATAAACCTACACCATAATATTGTACATTCTAAAAATTTTCAAAATAATGATACAACGAAAGAGATAATAATGAGTGACTACTCCGTTCATAGATAATGAGATGGTAGGAGTCTCCATTGAACGGGTCCCTCATCGTCAACGAGAAGCTTCAGGCCGCAGTTTTCATTAAGACGCCAATGTTTGAAATAGCAAAACTGTCAGACAGGAGTATTAACGCACCTTACAATTACCGTTCACGTAGAGTTACAAACCCCCTAAACGTTACTGCGGCTTTAGCGAGTATTAAATTCCTTGAACTAAGAACATATACATGGGGAAGAGTCTACCTACGTAGACAGTAATCTTTGTATCTACATGTTTTTATAGACATTCAATGAAATGATAAAGATAGTTCCCTCTTAAATAAGGCAAAGTTATATAAAGAAAACAGGCATACTAATAGAACTCTAAGGTTTTGGAGCGAGAAAACAAAACTTTGGCTGTACAACATACATTTTAAACTTTCTGACACTTACCAGCATACTTGTGTTAATTATTCAACTATGAATACAGAACTATTTCTATATTTCATTTTGACCATTATTGGTAAATAAAAACAAAACTTTGAGACTTAAAATTCCATCACAAAGCCCATTTATCCCCGCAGAGCCGACTCTTCGTTTGCATCCTTTCACAAAATTGATCCAATAAAAGGAATGCTTGACAAATTGCTGCATCTTCTCGAGTCGCGATAAAGTAGGGCACTGCGGCGTTGCTTACCGCAAAGGCTGCGAATGTAATCTATTACAATTTACTTAACCTGCCTTTAACAAGGAGAATAATTTTCCGCTACCATTTCCTTGCTTTCTTTAAGCCTCATGAGAGCTGCATTTCTCGCTACGTGTAATTGCACAAAGGTACTCAACGTAAATGGGGCGAGAATCGGATGGGTGTAGGAGTGGAAAATTTCGAGGCCCCTTCTTTTATTAAGGGGGAAGTGATGGACACTAATCCTAGCCTTCAAGTAAAGGTGAATTGAAATTCTGCAGAAATAAAACGCTTATATCTAAAAGGTCTTCGAACATTCACAAAGTATATTGCATTTAGTGATATAGCATCCATTTCGACTTATAATCGTGTTAATATAGCGTCAGTTTGTGCAATGTTTTGACACAGAAGATTCTTTGAGCATAAACATCAATAAGATTTAATTGACGTATATCAATGCACCCGTTCTTCAAGAGTATTAACTTCGGTCCATATCATCTTGATTTAATAAGCACGTATATACGATCCGTAGTGAGCTTCTTAACAATTATTGAAGCAATACTTTATTTAAAAAAAGAAGATATGACAATAACAATAATAAGAAGTGACTATTCATGTTGTCCTTTGATCTGGCTATTCGATAATTAACCTATTTAGTATAAAATTCAACATTTATGGCACCGTAGCACGTCTGGAACACGGTTTTAGCGACCTATTATTAAAATAATTGAATGTAGATATGTAGTTCACAATTATTAAAAAGATTAAAGAACTTTTCCTAATGTAGTTCTAAGCTTTAATATTAAAACTGGTACTCTCCTTCCTCCTTAAAGCGTTGGAGCAGCATGCCCTCTATATCAATAATAGTGGATTAACAAAAATTCAGAAATTTTAATGAAGTCATCAGCATCTTCACGAGTGTAGAGCACTCCAATACCTTCAATTGATCTGCTTTGTTCAACTATCCAGAGCTTTAGAGTACCATTCATAAAGCCCTTGATCGACTATACACAACTTATTTCACTTGTTCATATCCAGCAATTCATCAGATAACTAAAATAATCTTATCGAACCGTATGTTTGATGTGGGTTTTAGTAAACAGTCAAGTATTGATTTCCTATTACAGTATAAATTTATAAATAGACTTGGGGTGTAGATTATTGTGGCTATGTCATGTAACATCGGTTTTGGCGAGATGTCGAGTTTTATAATAGGTAACAGAACTATCTTGATTAAGAGTCAAATATAATATTTATTACCTTCTTGTAAAATTATGAATACTGATATTTATGACAGCGACATGTGAAACGTAAAAATAGTAAAATAAAATCAGTCACCCTCTCAGAGGCCCCATAAATATCGTAAAGTGTGCTTGTATTGTTACTCCCGGAATACCTTTTTCTTCTTTGATCTGTCAGATTATGATAGGTCAAATTTAAATGATCAACATAACCTAACACTCTAAATTTAAGCTTATGAACAGGTGTTTAGTTAGCCTTTTGGTTTTTCTTGTAATCCATTATAACTAAGCTTCAATCAAAGCTGATGACGGAACAAATAAGGGATGGTTTAAAAAGCTAGTTTTCGCTACAGCCCTTTGTGACTAGAAAGATACAAAACGGTAGCTAAAATTCGTCGTTCGGATGGTTACATGTAAAACATTAATCATGTCCTCCGCTAGGTCCCATTTAGTAGAAGCCTACCCAAACATGAAATACCGTTAATCTAAATACTTACCTGCCATGAAGTTATAATTATACAAGGTTGAAGAAAACTAATACTTATTTGAAGCTATCTCAATCTGTCACAAACAGATAAAATATGTTAGGAAGTAAACTTTTTAGAATGTCCTCCCATTTTAGTTATCTTTCCACAGACGTGGCGGTGGCCGCAATAGAGGCATGGAGGGTGGCAGTGGGGTGGTGTACCGAGTTGTTGGTCGGACGCGCAACAAGACTGACTGTGGACAACAGACTGACAGGCAGCCACCGCGGCAAGACACCACCTGGAAGAAATACACCGACTCGCCCGGGGTGGGGACTCCACCATTGGTAGTCGTGTTCTGTAGTTCTAAACTTTTTCTCACTAAGAACACACTATTGAACATGATTATATTTTAAGCTAACTCTAACTTAATCGATTATTTAAAATTAACGATAATGGTGATGAATTTTCGTAATAGGTATATTAGACTTTATAAAACTCTTTTGTATTTTAGAATCAGCCTTCACAAGCACCCCCTAGTCCATCGCACGGGCGTAAAGGTGAACGACGGACAGGTCACCACTCTCCGCAACATCACAAGCGAGAGAAACTCACAGCTGCTCAGCAGCTTGGAATTGCGCCTCATCCTCAGGTGATAAGATTTGATTACCTATTACAATTGTTGAAAATTTATTGTTTCCTGTACTAATAAAGAAAAGAAATTCAGGGATAAATTTGAACTAAAGTATATTTTTAAAAACAAAAAAATGAAATTATAAAATCAACGTTATCTTGCCAATAGAGGTATTTTTTGGCAACATAATAATTCCTCTTATTTGAAATCAATTAATGATTAACGTCGATAACCATTTTAAAAGTTACTTAACTTTTAAATTATATCTAATCAAAATTAATAGATTGATTCTATCTCAATAGTTCAGTTGAGACTCTTGAAAATCTTTGCTATTTCCGTCAATTAGAGGGTCTTGAAAATATGCATTTCGATAATTACAATAGTATCGCCAAATGAAAAATTAATGGGATTCGGCAATCACACTCGCTTGCTAAGTAAGAGCTCATGTGAAATCCCATACTTTTTTACACTTAGCGATTATCAAAATGCATCTTGTCTTGTCTAGGTTCATAGTGCAATGTGCCATTTTTATTGTTTTCAGTATGCGGCAGCAAATGCTTCAAATCAACATTCATCGAGAAGTGGCAGTGCACAGGTAGGATGACTTTTAGTTACAAATGCAAAATGTTAAAATTGTAATTTATGAAATTAGTAACTTAATAGATAAAGTTCGAAAATTTCTTATTTTGATTAATTTTTGTTATTTCCAGGTTCAATCTCCTAGTGGATCATCTTCGCGGCCATCTAGTGTATCAAGTGGTGGTAACGGTAGTAGCTGTTCCAGTAAAGCGAAAGTTCCACAAAACTTTGGTTATGTGAAGAGACAAAATGGTGTACAGCAACCGTCTCCACAACCCAATGGTCCCCCACCACATGGCCATAGTAAGTTCTTTATAAATTATTTAGTTATTAGTTTTTGATATTATTTGAAAGAAGGCAGTCATAAAAGAAGTATGTTCAGTCAGACGTGTGTTTTGAATTTTTTTTAAATTTTAATTGTTTAAAAAGTAATGATAACAAAAAGATTTAAAAAGGTATCAGATTAGCTATTGAAAATACAAACGCTTAAATGTAAGTCGAAATCTTAAGTCACTTTCAAATTAGTCGTCGTCTTTTTTTTTTAAAGTATGGGCTGTCAAATTACGTCAAAAGTGCAAGTGTTAATCTGACAAGTTATCAGTGTCAGACTATCACTTAACTTTTTGGTTAACACTTGCTCAAATGTCTTTATTTATGCTAAGTTTTTAGCAGTTTGAATTGAATTTCACGTTCATAGCTATTTATTTACTCCAGAAATAATAGGTATACCTGCCTATGGAATCTTTCGTTGTAGAGCTTATTGCTTAACTTTGGTTCATTATTGTGGTTGCAGGTGGAAGAACTGCTCAAGTTTCTGCGGTGCCACGGACTAAGGTTAAAGTGTCTGGCGGCACGCAAACTTGCACTCAAGACCTACAAATACATAGTATGTTTGCATAAATGTAATATAATGACGATACGGGTGCCCCATCCTGAGAAAATTAAGTGCCTGTGAAAGACAAGTCTACCCGCACCCAGCACAATACTTCCACTTTTAGCTCTGGCGAACTTATCTCAAACAAATTCACGTCATTTGGTCGATACTATTCCCTATTAAAATAATTTTGATATTGTCAGTATTTTTAGGGGTCAACCATATTAAGTAGGTTAATTTTCAGTAATTTACTCCATTCCTAGGATAGTTAAGTCCTCAATCACACTTTCTGTTCTGTTGTATTATACTACAAAAATAAAAGTCCATTGAGAACTGTGAAAAAAACCAAATTTAGACAGTTTTGAAATAATCAAAGATAATTTTAGAGTGTCAGATGGCTGTACTAAATGAAAATAGCTGTTTCAGTCCATAAATTAGTGTTGCACATGCACAAAGTGTATTCAGACATGTTAAAAAGAAGAGTTTTGAGGGTTCCCAGAGCTGTCATGGCTACTTCTTTTGGCCTTGGTTTTGGATATTTCCTAAAGCCATTTATTAACAAACTTGTAAATATTTCAATTCCAAATATTTTCCGAAAGAGAAGATAAAGCTCTTATTAAACAAATGATTATGAAATGGACGTACCAGAAATCAGAGAGCTTACTTATCATGGGGAAGTACTGCATCTGATAAATATTTTATATTGTATCATGTATTTACAATATGCAGTTGCTTTATTTACTATGTGCATTTCAATGCACAAACACATCTAACTTCTCATACCATGCAACTCACAGAAGCACACACAAACACAAATATTTTTTTGCTGTTTGTTTATTGGCTAATATGTGAAATGGAAATCATAACTTTCCCCCATAGGACAGGCTATGCTTAGTTAATCAAACATTTTATTATTATTATTATGTAGGGAGGCCCTTCCTAAAACATGCATTTTAATATATTTTCTAAAGGGCAAAGAAGAGATATTCCCTTTCTTAACTGTACATAATATGCCAGTTGTTATCATTTGGACAGAATGAGATGCAATTCATTTAAATTAAGTTTAAAAGTGTATACTACAGAATAAACTTATTAAATCCTATATTATGTAGGTACATAATATAATTTTTTTTTCCACAGAAAATGGCATTGGACCTAAATCATATTCTTTGGGTGGAACAGCAGCTGCTCAGTTATCAGCCTCAGTTCGAGAAAGACTTCTTGGATCCCAGTCATTACCAAAACCAGGAACACATGAATTTGCCGCATTATTTCATCATCACAGGTAAGAAGCATACTATTTATTTAGTAAAAAAGCTTTCCAGGTTGCATATTCAATTGAGTTGTTTTATGTTTACAAGTAGGAAAAATCTATTTAGTTAAAATAAGCCGAATAAGCAATAACTCCTGTCTGTCGAAATAAATGATCAGTTAGATATTAGTTACTCTTAATTCAATGTGTGTCTGATTCCACTCTCAATTAACTAGAGAACTAAGGTTCATTAGGATGGAAATTATTTAACAGATAAAAGTTAAAAATACTTTTATTTTAAGATACGATTAGAACTGGCCTAAACAGCTTTTTATCAAAAAACATTATTCCATTAGAACCTGTGTGCTTATGAACTCTGCAAATTAACTTATTCTAAATAGTAATTATAATCTTCATTTATTATTTCATAGTAGTTTTACAGATCTTATTTCATAACTTAATAACAAACCATTAACTAGTATAGAAAAGGAATTTACATTTTGTGAATCATTCAAACTATGCTTTTGAGCTAAGTAAAACATGTAATTGAAAGAAAAAAAACCTATATGTTATTGAGAAGAAATAGGTGTTTATTGGACATTCATATAGTCAACCCGAATATAATTTGTTATCAATCCTTTCAGATATATACCAATTTAGATAAATATAACACAATATATTTCAAATTTGGAACATCAATCAATCTAATGGCGCGTGTAACATTCTGACATTAGCAATTAAACTGTTAAAATAATTTATTAAGCTTGATTAACTCCTTGTAGCCAGAATGAGTGGTATAGATCATTTGTTCTCATTCAATTCAAATATAATAACTGTCTTGTTACAACTGTACAGGGATGTACTGAATAAAATTAATAACCATCAATAACATTATAATTAATAATTATTTCATGATCAAATTTTGTAATTGTTAATTTGTATATTTTTTTAATATTAGATAAAGAATATTAAGCAGTAAATTTGTAATATTTTACTCAAATTCCTATTTCTTATACTTTTATTGATAGTTAAATAAATTGTATTTTTATTATTAATTTTTTTTTAATTGTATTTTAATTACTTTATTATTAAACATTTGTCGCATATAACAATATGCGACAAATGTTTAATAATAAAGTGCTACAAAGATGTACTGTTTTACAAATATTTCAACAAAATAAAAACAATTTTAATAATCCTCAACTATTTTGGTTCGTAAAACACTTAGATACATCCCTGTACCAGTAGGTAATCATCAATTAGTAAATAAAGCTCATTGTTTACAAGCATTTTGTGTTGAGCAGACGCGAATCAACGAGTGATATAATCATGTGCTGTTTTTTGTAAAAGTAAATCATATTTGTGTTATTACAATGTCTCATACATTTAGGTAATGTGCATTATTATAATTTAAAAGTAATATTGAAGTTAAGTTATTGTCGTTTTATTTGTTGCAGCTCAGTATTGGTTTTCAAAGAGCTTAGACATTTATATTTAGAATAACAAACATGTTTCGAATGCAAATAGAATTCTTATCTTTCTAAATATTTGGTGCTTCAAGTATTTTCCCATATCACCATGGGAATACAGTTTTTACAAATATACGGTACGCGTCACATGATTTGCACAATAATTTGATATGATGCGGTTTTTTGTGTTTAATAATTGTTTTTTAACTCGCTTTTTAAATAAAGTAGGTAATAAAATAAAATTTTATCGAAATTATCTTTCTTCAGAATAACACAACGAGGAGGCATCAAAATTAGCGATGGCAGTCTCTCGGATACTCAAACGTACTCCGAAGTGAAGTCTGACTATGGGATTCCCTATGCGCCTTGGCTAAGACATAGGTATGTTATGTAAAATACTACGAACTGGTTGGAGTTGATATTTATAATAAAGTAATTTGAAATTTTAATGAAACGGTACATGTAAATAAATTTCGTCACATGACTTTTTGTTTAGGTCTATTGTAATTATTCGTCATTCACATAATCATCATCATATTTCCTATCATATTCTTTGTATCCCTTCTATGCCTCTGTGTGTCATATGTTAAATATTTTGTGTAACTGTTAACCTGTTTTCATAATCACTTGCTTTGCTGTCCTATTTCCGACGTGGCCAGTTGTAGTGGAATAATTGTTTACATAGTTAGGTATTGAGGCAAATTTATTTAAGATTTCGGTTAAAATGTCGGCAAATATTTTAAAGCGATATTTCCCTTATCTCAAAAGCAAACGTTGAATATTCGATTAGACTAAGTATAAGTACAAAAAATTTATGCAGCTAAAATTGATCTACGTTAAAGAAATAAAAATATATTTTAGTCTTATTAATTTTAGAAACTATAACCAAATGCAATGAAACGAATCTCCATTTTAAATTTTGTCAATACCGGACAATATTGTATACTTGTTGACCCGATAAACTTTTATCACCTAAAAACTACCATTAACGCCATCTATTAAAAGAAATTCGAAGTAATAATGAACGATATGACAGTTTAATATTTATAATGTCAGTTAGTCTATTTTTCGTACCATTTTTCAGTTTTTATTATTAAACCACTCTTGAATTAAACCGAATAAAACACAATAAAAATATTCAAATAGGTCAAGCCATTTTTGAGTTTTAGCGAGACTAACGAACATCAATTCATTTTTCTTTATAAGAGAAGATAATGATGATGTTCTTAAATAAATATTTGTCGGTGTTACTTATAATGGGGTTTCAAAAAATTTGGTGTTTAAAAAGGAAGCCTCTTAAATTACAGCTGGCCAGCATGCCCCTTATCACGTTTCCCATTCCAGCAACACATACTCAGCGAGCGGGCGCCTCTCGGAGGGCGAGTCGATGGAGTCGCTCACTTCTCTCCATTCGGCGCAGCACAACCATACTTCCCCTAACTCACACCACCGCAGCTCACTCACTCACAATAAGCTCATCATGCACCGGGATCAGGGTTCCAGGCTTAACAGGAGCAACAGTATTAGGTAGGTTTCTAGGGTGCGAAATGTTTAGTTTCAGACATTAATTACCGTCACCAGCAAAATTTCTTTCTGATTTATGGTAGATTACGGTTATATGCATATAAAAGAAGACATAATAAAACTAACCAGTGTTTATATAGCAAGACTCATATAATGCAATGTAAAATTTTATAATTCTGTTTCATTATCGACTGTAATATTTAAAGACCGTTCGTTATACACAATTTTCTTGTATTGAAAACCAAAAATAAAATAATAATATATTTTTTTATTTAAACAAACACAATTACTACTTTGGCCTTAACACTATAAGCCTTCTCTTAACACTATAGCAACTCGTAAGCAATGGAATAAATAAATTAAAGGTATAATTAAGCCTCTTTAGGTACATGAAAATATTTTTATTAAGCACCTGTCGTAGTAGTTAAAATTAAAATCAATTTATCAAATTTTTTATATGAAACATAAGAATAAATATTATAAGATCATCTATCGTTCATCATAAGTGTTCATCATTCATCAAAATATTTATAATTTAAGTAACTACTCAAAATCTAAAAAACAACAATTTCAAACAAAAATAATTAAAAATGTTTTACAGTAAAAACTACGAAATCCTTCATTTTATAATAATAACCACACTTCAAGAAATAATTACTGTTGTTGCGTATTTAGGGCTATAAGTTTCGATAGTCAATCATCCTTTCAATCCATATTCTATCGTCCAATAATTCAGTGCATCTATTTGTGTATCACTCATTTTCATTCGTGTGTTCATAATTGGTTTCTAATAATGTTATTAACAAAAACTTCGATTGTCCAAAATTATGATAACTGTTACATTTCTAGCTACCTCAGAGATAGGACTTTCCCAAGGTATGCCACACTGTTGACGTATGATCATGTCTTGGCTTCAAAGGTGGCACGCTTCTCTTATCATCTGCATAAATTACGCATGATTTGAACATAGCACGGCTTACTCTTATGATTTTCACACGAAGTTAAGTAAGATGTTGCTTTTAGCATTTTTGTGCTGATTTTAAAATATAAAACTAAGGATGCAGCAGACAAATGAACTACAATAAAGTAATCGAGCTGTGAAAGAGATTTTTTCTTCATCGCTGCAACGACGCCATTACTACGTTGTAGGCGTTACTAACATTTCTAAAGTTAAAATTTTCTGCCTTAACACATGTTATCTTGCCGTTATAATATAATTACTTTGAGTACTCTACGAACAACACCTATTTATAATTGCAAAAAACCCAAACCACTTTATATCTTCAAACACTATAAATTAAAATTTATGTCGCTTGTCACAATTTTTTTCTTAAAATAGATAATTAAATATTTTCTCCCAAACTTTTTTAAAGCATTTAGGCTTTTGTCGCTAACTGTATTACAATGCTAAGTCATAAATTACGCTCTTTCAGTCGATTTAGCTAACTTATTTTGTCAATTAGTGATAATCTCCAAATTGCCTGTCAATTACTGCTTTAAAATTACACTCTATTTTCATTCATTTCCTATCAAAATAAGTTAGCGAATAGGCCTGCTATATTGCAAATTATGTAATTTCTTTGGATTGTATGGTACCTGTTAAAGAAGTTGTGACTGAAGTCTTTTGTTTATGTTAAAGGCCCTGCAAAAATTGTTACTGCTCTGTGTGATATATCGAATAATCTAGTTATTATATTTTACTCGATATTTCATTTATTATTTTTTGGAATTTTTTTAAATACATATGTTGATTTTTATTTGTTTTATATCTTAGGTTTGTTGGTACAAGGCACTCATAAATTTAAGAGTAACCTAAATAACCAATCACATTTAATCAGCTGTTCTTGAGCCCCTTTACATTAAAAGCCCCTTTACTCAGTTTCATGCGTCCTATATGAAAGTGGATGTCGTCTTAAAAGTGATATGGTTACAGATCTACAAAATCTGAGAAGCTTTACCCTTCAATGCTGCAGCGGTCGTCGGAGAGTGATTATGAACCTTATTACTGCTTGCCAGTGCAGTATGGACCAGGTGGCCAGGGTAAATTTCTGTAGAACTTATCCATTTTTTGGTTACTAGTAACAAAAAGGCATTATGTTAAGAAAAGTAAATTTAAGCCATTGTGAGTGGCTTATTTTGTTACTTAAACCTCTATCGATATCTTTAAAATTTGACAATAAGTTTTATTTCATCGCTGATATTCAAAATACTGTTGCTATAATAGTACTTCTTGTAACAACAATGAATGGCAAATTGAAAGTAATTACTATCACTATCGCTAAGAAAAGGAGGGCTGATTGGATTGAATGCTTCTATCATACTGATGGATTTTTTAGTATGATATAAGCTTGTCTTCAACAGGAGTGTCTTATGAAGGTCTCATGGCTTCTAATTATTAGCTGCACCATAGGTTTTTCTTAACCGAGTCTCTTCTTGCAGGTCTAAATTACGGTGTATCGGAACCACCATCACCGTCTCCCAGATCAGCGCTTAGCCCAACACATCAACCTGGAAACGTGATGCACACACCCAGGCATTCCCACCACTATCCCAAGAAAAATGATGATGGTATGCAATATAATTATCCTCCTTTTTGGTTTTACATCGAAGTTATATATAAAGCTCAATCGATGTGAAATTAAATAACAGATAACTATTTTTGTGTATAAGTGTCAACACTACCTTTTCGTCGTTGATATTAGCTAATATGAAAAGGTTGGCAGCTGCCAACGCTGTATAATACAGTTTTATGACAGCGCCATCTAAAATATTCGTGATTAACTAAATGTGTAAAGACTCAACCATATAATAATAGTCGACGCAACCCGCCTAGATGGCGTTGCTACCAGCCCCTTAGTATTGAATTTTTTACTGTAAAAATTCACTTCTTAAAGAGAATCATAAAATTGCTTGAGTATTCTTGTATATGGACCAATTTACGAAGGAATTTTAGATCAATCAACATAAAGCCAGCAAGGTGGTGTTCGGCCCAAAACTTTTCATGAGATTTCCCCATACAGGAACACAAGGAGTAGGAGTACTTTTATGATGATAATTTAACTTGTTTGTATGACTAATTTGTTCTATAGTTCACGGGTCTACGGCATCATTGGTGTCAACTGCGTCGTCGTTGGCTGCTGGTGCAGGGTCGGAAGAGAGGCAAGCGCATGAAGTAAGAAATATTTAAGAAAATTGTTTTGGAACTTGTTAGATCATTTAAAGGAATTAAACTGGACAGGAAAACATGACATCAGACATGAGGCTAACTTCACCTAGATTGCGTATCTTTTAAACAAAATTAACTTATCTTTAAAATGTGCCGCCTGCTCCCTTGCTTTCTCAACCAATAATTATGACTGTATTTGCTTCAGTAGCACAACAACTATACAAGAGATGCTATCACAGGCTGCCAATTATTGGCGAGAGATTAACTGAATTTTAAAAATTATCAATTTTCCACTGTTGAATTCATTAATAATTAAAACTTATTAATTTGGTGTGAGTGTGAGAAATATTATATTATTGTATTATATTCATAGTGAGGGAAAAAATATAAACCGGTGTACTACCTGCTACCCAACCGTCTAAATGAATGAGCGTATTGTAAGCTCTTTACCTGAGTTCTATTACTTATTACTGTAATGTCACACAGGTGCGGAAGTTAAGGAGAGAACTAGCCGACGCCAAAGAAAAGGTCCACACGCTGACCACCCAACTAACAACTAATGTAAGTAATGACCTGACATTTTACTCGCTTTTTCATCACAGATATGTAAATGCCTCCCGAACACTTCGGTAATTACTTTCGTCGTTAAAAACTAATTCGTGACAGTTCAATGCTTCTTTGTAGCTTCCTACAAAACAATATTACATAAAGGGCTAATTATCATAAGTAAAATAATGTAGCGGTGACTTTTAAATGGAGGCATTGAATACTAAACATTTTCAGCATTAATGGAAGTGTTTCATACTTATTCTAAACTTAAATTCTGCGTATCACTTTCTCTCTATACATAAAGTAAAAGAATAGCAATAATTTCCATGGATTAGCCAAATAATATTATTATAAAGAATCTTAATATAATATTTTTAAAGTAGATAACCCCAGTTGGATGTACAAAACTTGAGTACAAAATCCATTGTGCTCTACCTCTTGGGCACATTTTAGGGTAAGCTTGTTACATAGTCGACTCTGCTAATCACACTAAGAGAAACAGTGGGTTCAAGATCAAATCTCATATTACAGTTTAATTTATAAAAAACTTATCAATCGAATTTCATTCATTTCATAGAATCCGGATTGTACATTCTCCGCTAATACAATTTTATATTGAAGTAGATTTTACAAGCTTTAATCTTTTGGCATTTATTACTTTTAAGCCAGTACCTAATATCACATTTTTAATTATTTAATATTAAATCATTTGTTCGTGCTAAAGCTTTCTTGCCTGTTACAAGATAAAATAAAAAGTAGATTAACATTAGACACAAATAATAAAGGTAACTTAGCGTTAAAATGTTTGTGGCTATTATCTCGTTGGTTACTTAAGTAAACATTTTTCATTATGTTTATTGATTGATCTCTCCCACCAAGTCCTCGCCTACGCATGTTCAATTGTTCGTAATATTTCGCGGTATTGCAATAAGTGCTTAGTTAGGATTAGCACATAGATCTAATCGTTAAAAGTATTTCTAATCGTGCAACGTTCTAAGAATGCTAAATTCCTTTTTAAGTTTAAATATACCTACTAGCGTTTAAAATAATTATCTTTAAGAACGTTCATTTTTGCACTGTTAAAGAGTTAACGTATTGAGTAATATAAATGCTAATATTTTAACCGCCACTGTAACTGGTCTGAAGAAAATAAAACCTCAAACACTTCAGAAATTTGTTCCTCGGATTTATATCTCTTTGCTTTCCCCTTTTTTGAGACTACTTTTTATAAGATGTAACTTCCTAAAAGTATCATGTAACAATTAATTTAATTTAAAAATAATTGTATCAACCAAACTGAAAAATAGTTTATTGTCATAATAAGCTAATAGAGCAAAAAATTTTCGAATAAAGTACCATATTGCCATATTTTTATAATAACGTTTTTTGACGTCACTTCATATAAGATAATACGTCACAGGGAATAACTGTGATGTATCAACATATCAGATAATAGATTGAGCAAGTAAGACAGCACAGCAAGGCTTGCTCTGCCTCGATAAGAACAACGTCAGCCTCAGATCTACGATTTTTTTTTTCAAACCGGGGCATAAACTTGATAGTGGTGCCCCCTTCATGTATTTAACTTGTTCAATTTTTCGAATTCTAGTCTCAAGGATTTGGCTCCCCATTAAACTGCCGCCCGGGTCAAGTGCTCCAGTTGCCCCCCTTAGATCCCGGGCTGAAAAACGTATTTGACTGTTTTTCTGACATTGGATTTCAAGTATAGCATGTGGTGGCCTGATATAGAACGTCGGAATTAAACAAAATACGCATTTAATATTATTTTTATATAAATCTTAATCAAACTACAACTCGAATCTGCTTAAGTAAGATCTCAAAATAACCTATCAGTCGTGTGTTATATACCTTATATACTTATTGTTAATGATACAAGCACTTGTTTTGCACTGACATATATATTTTATATTTTTCTATTTACAATTGTGGTATATACAATATGATATAAAACGTGGTATAAAATATGGTATAAAAGTTGGTCGTGAACACTTATTATATGTGTAAGCATTTTTTTGTTCACGGTAACCGTAATAAAAGCAATGCGTAAATATACACTGATATTACAATGTCATCATTGATGATAATGACACACAAACAAGTTGCGTGAAACAACATGGTAACCTAATACGCTATCGTAGACAAAGTAATGAGTTACCTGCCACCTTGTAAAGTTGTCGATGGGCTGCCCACGAGTGCTTACAAAAGCATAGTGTAACATAGTCAACAGTAACTTTTATGTCTTTCTATTTATTGCTTTGTTGTCTGGAGATAAAGTATAACTCTGACATTTTTATGTTCCTTATACCATTGCATTAAGAGTCATTATTGAATTGAAGTACATAACTGTTACACTTAATTTGGGGATTATGACACATTTGTTTTTTTTTTATCTAGAATTCATTATATACACTAATGATAATATTTGTTTAAGATCCGAATTTTCAATATGCACTCAGGTTATATTGATTCGATGAATAATTTTATTGTGTTGACAGATTTTATATAAGTACATTAACTGTCAACATATACAAAATTATCCTTCATATTATATATCTGAACTATATATTAAACATTCTAAAACAATTTTATTAAATTTATATTTAGGTAAATAGTCTTAGTTTAAAATACACACAATAATTATTACCCGCCTTTAGACTGCGCGATGTAAATTATAACATGCGATAAATGTGCTATCTGTAATAGGCCTAATTGGTGTAATTCAAGTAGCTGAGATCATAATTGCAAATTCGAATTAGGAATTGGTGAGCTCAATGTATCACTGTTTGTTACTAGTACATGAAGATTAAAATCATACTTCCGAAATCAAAAACTTTTTTGCTAAATATAAATAAAGGGAACTAATCACTTTTTCATTGGGTTAAACAATTTAAATAACGTACCATTCGACTGCATGGCCCTAGTTACTGTTGCAACTCTACTATGATGTAAAGTAACATAATATTATCCAAATTTGTGGTTATTTCCCAATGCGTCCAATGTTAGACAGGATTATTTGACATGTCATCTTTTATTTAACTTTCACTGTTTGAAATGGGTCGGGGAAGGTAATTGGCCATCTCAGAGTGAGTACATGGAATGAAATCCTATTGTGTTTCATGTTCTAATTATTAATGAATTTATGACATAATTACTAAAACAATAAACTTTAAAAGAATATTTTGCTTGGTTCGATTCTAAGTTTGTTTGGTGTACCCTTCATTAGCTAATTATAATCTACTATAAGATAAGTATTTTGACTTTCTGAAACAATGCACCACAATCAACCGTAATTTATGATATGACTAACCATGAACTATACAAAATTGGTTCTGGAACAGCGACGACAGACAAATCGTATCCGGTATAATGTTATTGTCTTTATAAATAATTTTAAATTTATGTTATGTGTTTATATTATGAATACAGATAATAATTATGCTTTTGCTCTTAAAATATCGTAAATATAACAATCCTATATCAATCTCACCAAACCGAAAAGATTTATGTATTACAAAAATATCGACTACGGTGAAAATTTATAACAATAGGATTGAGTAGCTAATAATTTAAAGAATAGTTATTGTGACGTCGAAGACATGAAACTAATTTCACTTCAGTGACTTTGCGTATAGTTTTCCAAAAACATAACCATACAATGAAAGTTAATTTATTCAATTTTTATTTATTCAAAACTTTAAAAATATTTTTTTATAATTTTTTACATACTTAGCGTATGTGAAAGTTTTCTTTTTTAAAATTAGGCTATCGGAACTAGAAGTAGTGTTAAATTTCCAGGAAAGTTTGTTAGAAATGTTTGAAGTAAGGGGTCAATAAATAATACCAGGCCGCATGGCCGTGAGACACCGGGTCGCCCGTTTCGCGCCCATATCGGGCTCTATGTATGTGTGCCAATCGACAACTGCTACTATCTACGACCGAGGGCTAAGTCAAGAGCAAACCTCTTAAGAAAGCTTTTTAACGTTTTTAAAACACTCAATTTCTCACGTTCATTTTTAGTGCCAAGTTTTAATTGCTTAATAATTTGCCGACCGAACAAAAACTAATTACAATAATAGCTGGATAAAAAGCAGTTAAAGCGCAGGCGCGTAATTACATTGCAGGTGGATGTTTGCCCTGTCTCCCTTAGCGTGCTATTAAACACCTGTATATTACCTAAACGTTGGTATGCTGATGTAAAATGGGAAATTTATACAATACAAAATAAAAAGTTTATTTTTACTAAATTTGCACATCTCATTTTCGCTATGGGCTAAAAACTGTTTGGACTACTGAATTTTCTACTATTTCATAAGGACATTATTAAGTATTTAAATTCACTGTATCTACAGTGCAGTGTACATGAAAATCAAGCAGCGAATTTTAGAATTCAAATACGAATAAACACACGACTACTTAAGTAATCACAAAACCTGATTTTGTAAAATTTAATTGACATATTAAATTAAAAAATAATTATAGCAATTATTAATTTTTTACTGTATGTCATTACAATATGCCATACAGTAAACATTTTGCAATGTATTACCGTTTACCTGATTCGCGTGGTGGTAACAATCTTCCGGAGACACCTTCGAATAAATGTTCTCGCCTGGACTCCACGTCTACAAGGACTCAATTCTATAGGTTATGTAAATATATTGCAATGGATGTTATGACTTACCGATTCTCAGTGCTCCCATACTCAAAGGGTATAAGGTTTCGTTCAAATTTCCAATCGCGGATGTGAACTACATGAGTCTAAACCTACAATACAAAGTTTAACATTTTAGAATATTTACTTGCGTCATGGTTCAGGAGTTTTCAATTTTCAAAAGTGAATATTTTTTTTTTCGTTATTCTATATCTTTTCTATCTCTATTTATATCTATATGTCTACGTGGTCCACTTCTAGTCACCTCTAGTTCATTTCTGTAAAGTTATAACAATGACTACTAAGGACTGGTGATGAATATACCATGCCATCCCGTCCCAAAATTAGTCTTATTACAATGTTGAAATTTTCTTACATAGTAAACGACAAGTTCGCAAAGCTCTCCAACTGCAAGGGCTAAAGTAATAGATGGATAATTGAATTAGAACGAAAATATAGTCTCAGATTTCAAAAACTATCACAAATTTTTGCCCTTTTCTATGTTAAATACCTTGTAAACATAAAATAGCTCTGGAAGCTTTAATGTCAATGAAATCTAATTAAAGTTGAATGTAAGTCTTCCAAATTGGCTGGTTTTCTTTGACATGAACATGATTTGAAATAAACTAAAACAACGTGACAAACTAGTGAAGACAAATACGGCTAATGAAAACTTGGTTCGCCGTTTAACAGATAACTGTTGTTAGTGCATCTCGAATGACATTCCCTTGCCATTATATGATGTGCGTGAAACGTGAAAACTTGCTGACCACCTGTAGTTATGTTACCTATTTTCAATTTATATCAGTACCGGGATTATTATTTTATGTATACATCCTGTTATGTTTGAACTCTATGGACAAGAAGGATTGAGAGTTTAGTCTTGTTGTCTGGATTTCTATGAGATAGGTACCTTCGTCAAACCACGGAATGTTACTAAGTCTAAATCACATAAACAAGTCAAGTAAGTCTGTGTCCACCAAAAACTTTTATAAAGTCTTAAACGGATATACAAATTGATCAAAATGTTATATTAAGGATACTAATTCATACAAAACATAAACATAAACTATATATCATAGACGATTTCGAAAACTCACATATAAATAAACATTGATTACGCTTTTGTTAATTAACTATGTAATACAGTTACTTGTTATACTTAACAGGTTTTATTAACATTTTACGCGGTATCGACGACTTAAGTATTATGTTCGTTTTAAAACTACTTTTATTTTACTGATAATAACTAACGAATCGGTGATCTAATAACTATCGATTAAATGCTAATAGTTACCAGACGTACTTAGATCGCCATTTTGTTTGTTGTTTAGACGCTAATATTTAACGATCTCTAATACAGTATGTTGTTCTCATAGCATATTTAATATTACAATAGATTTTATATAATGTTAGGACAGTGATATCACTACGAGTATCACATTGCGTTTCAAAAATAATGGCACAAATATTATTGTGTTACTTCTTTAATATTAGCCCAAATAACGGTTATTACCATCTAAGCATTTCTTCACCTGGCAATTTGATTCGTTTAGAGACAAAGAAAAAGTTGCATGTTTCAATGGAAGATACTCGAGACGTTTTTGTTCGTCCAATTTACTGCCCAGTTAAAGCAACGCCGTCATAAATAATTCAACGAAAAGCACGCATCACTGTTCTTGCCCTGCCATTGTATAGTTTTGGAACGTTCTTCGGCCACAAAGTCCTGTTTATTCCAGCAATCAATACATCTCTTGGTTCTTTGAATCAGAGTCTATTTCCGTGTCAGGGTAATGGTAATACTTTTTATGTTTCCCAAGTGGTTGCTGTCTCACCATTAGGACCGTTATTTCCGCTACACATTTCTCCAATATGTACTAGATGAGTACGGCACAAGAGCACGTAGCAATGGTTAACCTCGTCAAATCAGGGACTACTGATATTTAAAAATTTGTAAAACAGTAGCTCGTCAGAACAAAATGGTAGTTACCGAAATTGTGGTTTAATTTAATTTGTCTAAATGAAATGAAATTAAATCAAAAAATAAATTTAATTTAATTAAATCTCATTAGCCCATAATGGTAGTTCTTATCTTGATATAGTGCCAGGATTTACTTCCGGAGCAGTTCGACCCATTGGGATCTTTTGTGCTTCAATATGGTAGTTACCGAAACTTGATTAAATTTAATTAGAATTGATAGGCTCGTGAGCACAATTTGACAGTAACCGTAACTTTGATTAAATTTAATTATATTAGTAGCTCATGTGCACAGTATGGTGATTACCGAAACTGGATAAATTTAATTAGATAAGTAGCTTTTGTACATATAAAGATTCGATTGGCAGACTTAATTCCATTAGGTATTCTCTGTCAGCCAACCATTAAAACCGTCTAATTAAAAGGTATTTTTCAAATTATTTATCTTTATCTATCAAATAATAAAAACTCATTATAAAAAGTACCCAGATGCAGAAGTTTTACATACATTTCACTATAGAAATAATAATAATGTTTATACTTTATTGCTTTTTTTCGTTATTTAATGTAAACTAAGATTCAGTTGAGATTTTGTTAAAACTATGAATTTTGGTACAAGTGAATTTCTTCTTTATGTCTACCATTCAAATACTTCTTTTTCGTTGTTCAAGATTTAGCTAGAGTAATTCTCATATACATATAATCCTTTAGTTAAACTTAGTTGTATGGAGGAGATCCATCATAATTGTCTATTAATTATTGTATTATTTTAAAATATTTTTTTCATCAATTTAATAATTTATTTTGTAATAACACAGACATGTATAAAACATTTACTTTCAAAACTTTTGTTTGCTATAAAAAAAAAGCGTGTGAAGTATGAAGAGCTACTGCTGTTGAAGTCAAGGGATAAAATATCGTTTTTCTCCTAGCTAAGTGTAAACAAAAAGCATGTCTTCTTTGTGTATTGTCGGTTGTTTGCCGCATGTGCGCAGAGACGTTATCAAATGTAACTCGAGTCCGTGGCTCATAAATCTTCAGAAGTGCCTGCCACACTTGCGCAACAAGTGCCTCGACCGCGATAATGTGTGCGACCCGTCTCATATTGGCTACACTATCTTCATCATCACGATTTTATTATGACGCATATTTTTTAATTTAAGATTAAAATACGCCAAATCTATCTAATAATAGTAATTTGATTGTCTGGATGTTATTTATTGGCAATAAATCATTTTTGCTGTACTGTTCGGAAATTCTAAAGACCCTCATGCTCATAAAAACTACCCTGCTGCCATTTTGTATACAATCAATAGATCGTGGGTAACAAGTTTACAGGGTGATCCGGACTCCTTTAGGGTTCCGTGACTCAGTTAATTCAAGTCAGCCGGTCTCCAACGAAACCACCATCCGTCAAATTAAACCAGTACGTTTAAAGCCACGACGCGGGGCAGACGCGCGCGCCCCTTTGTTTATGCGCGACGATACACCAGTTCAAACAAATAGTACTTTTAATAATAACTGATTTTGTGGATAAAATTGTGATAAAGTGATAGTTTTTTATTGGCTAGTGATGTTCTAGTGCCTTGCAATAGGAGATATGGTACAGATTTGGAAAAGAATAGTGATTTTCTTCGTATATTGAGCTCAATATGAGCGAAACACGTTTGATTATATTTGTTGTTTTGTTGCCTAGACATCCGGGTATAATTTTACTTTTAGTCGCGCATGTTTAAGCGAATAAACTTTAATTTTATTTATTATATCAATAATGTTTGGTGATTAGGAAAAAAAATTTGGTAATGGAAAACAACTTTGAAATCATTTTAATGTTATTATGATTTATGTAATTACTATAATTTAAAATTGAATAAGATAAGACCAAACACTAAATTTGGTAGCAGTTTGTGTGAATCCTTTACAAAGTTCAATTTTGTCAGCAGGTAACATGGTTCCATTTTTTGCATCGTCCCATGTTCTTTAGAATCTATCATTGATGGATAAAGCTCGATCTTGGACTGGTTTCTTGTTTGGTTCATATTTGAACTTACTTAAAGCACATATAAGTATAACATGTTTATAATTGTATATTATGTTTGTTGTAAACATAATATCTTCTTAATTGTTATCTTTAAAAGTAAATAATATCCTTAATTCTTATTTTAATATAACTGGAAATGTTAACTATGTATTGTTCCCATCTATGCCATTAAACTACTACAAGATTTTTATTAATAAACGGATAACATGTCGTTTATATTTTTTAATTTCACTAAATAACAACAAAAGAACATTTGATTCATACTCGTATAGCTGTCAAAATTTTGTAACGAATTTATTTAAACCTTAAAATTAATTTGGTTTGCACTATTAAACATTCCCTTTTTATCTTTGCTGTACGATAAACGTTTCTGCTTGTTTTAAAAAGTAGGCATTAATCTCGAATATTGATTATGATTATAAATACGATTTCTTATTGCTTAGACTGTCCTATATTGCAATTAAATCCTTGATTATCTTTTGCTGATTCATTGCATTAACACTTTTTCTATTCTTTAATTTGGAACTGTATAAGTTATAGAGAATCTGTAAATTTCTATTTTTAGATGCTAACCAATTTACCTTCACAGTATATTAGATTATCTTTTTAACCGACTTTAGAAAATGGGAGGTTCTTAATTTATCTGTATGTTTTTTTGTATGTTACCTCAAAACTTTTTCTGGGTAAACCAAGTTTGATGATTCTTTTTATATTCGAAAGGTGTTTGTCATTTCATTTATATTGAGATCTGCAGAGTAGTTATCCTTAATAATGTAATTTACATTAACTGCGATTGATATTGTATAACATACAATTCTAATTTAAAAAAATTGAAAAAATATAAACAATTTTAAAGCCAGAATTGAATTATTTTTGCCGCTTTAGTGTTTTCGTTAAATTCGGTTTTTAGTCAAGATTCAAACTTTTTAAAATTTAAAAACTTTTTACACATTGGTCGCTAATTTGTTAACCATAAATCGTCGAGTAACTTTTCTGCTCTTTTGGACTTTATTCATAAATAAAGTATAGGTATAGGTAGTTTACTTATAAATATAGTATAAGACGTATTATTGTATCTTTTAGATTTTTTCAACTGTATTTAGGAACATATCATTACATTTTATCTTTATTCCTCTACCTGGGTATCCTAATATATATGCTTATTGGTAGTAACGAAGAGAATTGGACATTAATAGGAAAGTTCTACAGATTATTGTTATTCAAAGCGGTTGAAACCAATAAGCACTAAACTTAGATTATTTTGCCATTAATCATTAATCCATTTGTCGGTTGCCACTCATATCGTTTATTTTTTGTGTGTGTTCTTTGACTTCTACACGTGTCAAACAGTCTCTAGTTGAGTGATTTTAACTATTTTTTATTGCTGCTCAAAAACTCATTTCAAGAATGATGCCAGTATCTTGTGTTGACTTAATATGTGGTAGCATCCCCTCATTGCACAGCCAGACTAATTCGCTGGGCAAAATATACTATTACTAAATTAAACCAAACCTAAAGCTCTCGGATTACATGTTGCTTCTATGAAACGTTCCATGTTTTATGAAACAGAATCGTTACTGCAAATGGCAAAATTTTTACTATGGGCTTTATATTTCTTTAAATATTCTAGGTTATAGTTTGTTATCTAAAAAGTCATACTTTAAAACAAGTTCTATGAGCACATAAGCATATTAAATTTTATCATGAATAATTGGCAAAATCAAAGCCGTTCTCTCCCTCATTCCATTGTTGTATTAAAATGGCAGTATTACTTCTGGCAGTTTAGAATACACTGTCTTCAATCAGCGAAGCGCCTTCTCGGCACTGTCAATTGAGGTTAATTCATACGAAGACCGGCCAGGGATCTCTAGCGCCCCTGCATTATATATTTGTTCAATAAGCTAAATGGCCCTCTGAATTGTCTCCGTATTCATAAATAAAGGTTATAAATACGTTTTCAATTAACTATTTGTATTCTTATTATAGCGTTGCTCGACATTCGTTGCGTTTTCACTGTTTAAGGTACAATTTGTAACCAACACATTTGATATTTATACTACTCATAAAGTTTATGAAGTTATTTCGTAGATTCCTTCATCTGTAAAATTAGTTACTTTTTTACGATATATCTCGTCAACAAAATGTTTTATGTTTTCTTCTGCTCAAGCAGGCCAGTCCTGTGTTTACATAATACAGACAATGAACTCGTAAAATTCGTATAATTAAATTTTATCCTTTCAGGTGGATCTGATTTTGTACGATGAATGTTAGGTCATATGGCCTAAATATTAGAAAAGCTTACATTGGGTTATATTGAAAACATTCCTGTCAACATTTGTAGATACATATATTATACTTTACTGAATATAATTATGCAAGTAAATGCAACTCTTACCAACGATATTTGAAAAATATTTAGCAACATAACCAGAATTCTTTGATATCAGGAAAGAACTGAAATAATTCTTAATCGATGCTAATTAATTATGTCCGGAACAGTGCATACGGTAAAAACAAGGGTAAAGGATAGAAATCGTACTTAGTTTCTATAATATTGCGTATAATTGCGAATGAGAGATACAATATTGATATATTAAAAACATTAATTAACGCGAATTTTTGTAATCACACTTATTAATATAGGTGCCATCGTTTAAATCATGTATGGCTTACCAAAAATTCCATCGTTTTGTAAGACTATATAAACTAATAGGGTGCACTTGACATATACTTAAAATTTTATTTGACGTAACTTGCAATGCAGTCATGTCTGTCAAAGTCATTAAAGCGTCATAAGTACAGTTTTTGCTCGAGAATTATGGAATGTGTAAACAGAAATAAACATTCAGTTTATTCGTTTCTTTATATATATATATTGCTACAGCATTGTTATAGTCTTAACATTATCAGTGTTAGTAAAATATATCTCACATAGTTCTGTCTGTCTGACCACGCAATGTTTCGACCGTTTAGAGACAATTGAAACTCGTTTTGAATAGATATGCTTAGTTGGCAATATTGCGTATTATATACTAAATACCACAAAGTTATTTTATCTATTGATAGATACAATTTTGTCAGTAGGTTTAAGATATGCTAAGAAAACATACATTTTCGACTATTTGGAATTTAAGACATAAAAAGAGGAATTTGAAATGAACTTACTGCAAAACAAAAATGTATTCACTTTTAAATTAACAGTAAAAAATCTGAAAATCTTATATCAGGACCAGTTAATAATTTATGCTCATTTGACCTCAGAAGATTTATCAATGAACCACGAGTACGTTAAATCAAACTTGTTTAACAACTGTTGCATCACCAACGGGCCACTTTAACCTTGACGGATAGGCGATTATATGACCACGTCCATCCCAGAAAATTTTTGAGGACGTTAACTTAAGCGTGGGCGCATGATAAATCATGCGCGTAACATAAATACTGTAATATGTATCCATAAAAAATATTAACCACGTGTGCTCTACCAACAGGCATTTTTATTACGTAGGTAGAGACATCCTAAGTGGATTAACCATTATCCTATATGGGCGTTGAACGGATAAGTACGGAAGGAAGCTCTAGTGAACGTGCTATATCTATCCAGGAAGCACTGGTAGCCATTAGCCAATAAGCTAAGGATTGGAGTCAAGTTAAAACAAAAATAAGAACATCTTTAAGTAACGCAGTATAGGCTTACTGAGTCAGCCATGCTCATAGAAGTCGTTATATGAGTCAGCTAGTTGAGCATAGCAATAATTGTGGTGTTAAGTTTAACTTAAAATAGCGGGCAGTACTTTAATGCATTTGAATATTCTTACACTACTAAATGTTGTGAACATTTTTGTAGGTAACGTATGTTCCGCACAAAATATAGTCATCGACACAGACCATTACTCTTTAACATTAGCATGACAATACCATACTACAGAGGTCGGAGGTCACGCAGTTGCTTTTTAAATTCACTACTGTCGCAGTCGAAATGACGAACGCGCATACACAGACAAGGCAAACACAATGCGCCCAACCCACATACAATTCGCTTATGACCGTCGCCTGAGAAATTCACTCAATGTGACATACCTATACTCTTGTTTCGTGATACCAACTGTATTCTAGTTCATTCGAAACATATCCGTTCCGTTTCACTTGGATTTCGATTGAGTAGTCGCCCTGTTCTTGCCGTATAGAAATCGAATATTTATGGTAATTCAAACTCGTTACTTTGCGATTTGGGAATTTTTGGTGAAAACATTATTTCATTCTATTCTGTTAACATAGAAATAGTACAATTATAACCATGAAATTCAAGATAAAGTTCTTCAGTGTAATCGAAACTGTCTTATACATATACATTTCTTGACCGCATTTTAAGTAATTAAAAAATTCACCAGATGACGCTGTTTTCAGCGATTACCTCGTGCTTATCGAATATCCTATAGCCTATACCTTCGAATACGTTCTTATGTCTTTACTGGGCCATGTGTGCACCAGATGCTACCCTTGAGCCTTTTAACTGTAGCTCCATCGTCGGTTACTGTTACTGCTTTTACGGTGTTGTTATTATTGGAAATATTTTAAAGAATGTGTCATTTACTTGATATTTTATTAGTGTCGTCATTTCTGTTATTTTAAATCACATATATAGAATACATAAATGTAATCAATTGCAGAATCTTGAATAATAATTAAACATATAGGAATCTTAAGGTTAGGTACTGTCCGCATGGCATAATAATTGCTTATGTACTTTATTTCGCTGGTTGTGAGATCATCATTATTTTCAGTAAATAAGTTTTTGCGTATCGCTTGGGACTCTTGGGACGCTCATTTGTGTTAGCGTCCCAAAATAAACAAAGAACATACTAAACTATGATACACAGGAATCATTGAGATTACGTTAAGTAGATAAGACAAATTCATATACTATCTCTTTACTGTTGACCTTTTCGCATTTTGAGTTCATTTACTATACTTTGCATATTTATGTCTTATACCATTGTTACACTGGAAAATGTGCTTTCTAGTTCCAATTTCTATTCTAATTACAGATGTTTTACATGAAGGACATTTTGACATAGTTGTTGTTATTTGCACGTCTAAGACTAAGACAGCATTAAAGTTTAAGTATTTGATAGTCGATCGTGGTGAAATTCAACTTGTGGGTGTTAAACTTTTCACGAGATAAAACACGGTCAAATTTACTTAACCAAAGAATTTAGTTGATTCCCAAAAGCAATGGTACATAAATTCTGAACGTGAAATTGTTTAAGTAATCTCTTCATATTTTCCGATAAATGTTCTCTATGTATTTTCAAGAAGGCACTAGAGATTTTGGCATTTTATCTAATAATTAGGGTCAGTTAAAAAAATGCTCTGAATATTGGTTATATATTAGTTATCGAATTCGGTAGTCATATTTCCTAGTGTCTAAGACGTAGTTGTACAACTTCGATAAGCGAGGTCATCAGTGGATATAATACTAACAAGCATTATCTACGCTATGCGACATATTTTTGTCCACTACCATTGATTACAACCTTAGATGTTGGAATTCAGTTTGTGTTCGATATTATCCTAAATTACACTAATTAAAAGACTTGCTGTTGTCTCATTCTTAGCAATCGTCTTTTGGTCAAACACGACACGATATTAAAATGTTGTATGAATAAATTGTAATGATCATTTAATAATTTTAGATAATATATTTTAAAATTAATACCCACCATTTCACATTTTAATTGGTAATATAATTAGATAGGGGGCAGTCGACATTTCTGTTCAACCCAAAATTAGATTTTCAGTTATCCCGTTAAAAAAACTGAAACATAGTTACTAATTTATAAATTACTTAAAACAGCCTTTGCATACCACTATTGCGCACCAGCCTTACTACATACGGTATATCGCATTCTTTTATTATGTTAATGAAAATGATAAAAAAGTAAACCCGTCAAATACTAACAAAAATTTGATTTTAAAGCTCTTACTGTAAAAGAAATTGAATTTTGTCAGAAACTTAGTACATATCATGTTTAAACTTACAATATTTTACCAGCATTTATCTAGGTCGATTAATAAAGAAAAGGAACTGAGATGAACGTAGAACGTTCAAACGTGTACCATATTAGGGTTATGCCTTCGGCATAGTTTCCCATCAAGTGCGGTAGAAATGTATGTATGTACAGTTAATAATCAGTGTAGCTTTGCTAAACAATCGATTCTCATATGATTGACCGAAGCGACCCGTTATGGTTGTGTTCCCATAGCGTGTTTTTTCATTAGAGTTTGATTGCTCCGAGAACTGATAAAGATTTCTCATAATAGCTCCATTACATCAATTTGACTAACGGAATACTACGAATTAATACTCTCTATGGGACTCACTGTCTTTCATCGTAGACCAAATTTTTATGAAAAAAAGAGGTAGATGGGTGTAGAATTTTGCAATGTATATCTCTGTAAATCATAATTCTAATTTTCAATACAATTTATCAATGCAGGAAAAGAATATTATTAAAAAAATCTCGAGTACATCATATGACTTACAATATTATTACCTAATAAGTAATATTTAGAAACAGTTTTGAACATCAACATAGTTTAGAACTTTTGTTCCGAAAATGCCGTTATCATTCAAAATCTACTCAATCATTCGTAACTATTTCCCATCGATGTGTTACATAGAATACATATTTACAAATCGCCAGTTGACGTATGCAAGGGTTATTGAAATGTTACGAAATGTCCGTGAAATAAAAATATTGTGAGCGCTACTCACTACGGGCACCGGGCAGTAAGTTAACTCGTGCAGGTCGTTGATACGGGACGCAGGCGCACACGATGCATTTGAGAGAACGAGAAAGCTATACAAACATTACAGGCATCCTCTTCTGTTACAAGCGTCAGTGGATTCCAAATGGAGCTCCTGTTTTAAAAGGTGATCAGTAGACGGGAAATTGATATAAAGAACTGAAGCTTTATATTCAAGCCTTTGTCTGGGGTTCTTGTAATCATTCCGAGTACGTTGCGTAAGTTATGACCATAGGTAATGTAAGTGAATTCATTCTATTCTGAAGAATATTGCTTTAAATTAAAAAAATACATTCGGTTAGTCGCTAATCAAATGTTAACATGAGCAGTGGCGGTATGATTGATAGTACTTACCTAAATGAATTGATCACAGCTTCTTTTACTTGAAGTAAAATTGATAGGACGAGGCCGAGGGGCCAAGTTTCTCCCCTTCAGTCAAAAAGGCCTGTGAGTTGATTGGTGCCTTTTCCCCCATATAATTTATGGTGTGACCCGTTGAACTAATATAACCTTACATTTTTTGATTTTGAGTTATACCTTGAATGAATTTCGAGACCGGTTCTATCATTTACCTTATATTTCCTCGTTTTCTATAATAAAATTATGTATCAATTATTAATTGTCCCCACATATTGTTTTGTTAGACCATGACTACCTAGAATATTAGTCCTCAATAATAGTGATTAATATTCTTAGCATTGATCGTTATATCATAATTAAGCATTCCAGTGGTCATGCCGCATTATGTTGAAGAATGCTATAAATCCAAAATTAATTGAACGCTCTCTGTCATCTATACTGTTTTTAAATATTTAAAACATAATATAAAACATTTATGTTAGAAAAAGCAACCAATTGGAGATCGATGTAAGAAGTTTTAATGTAATTTAGAAATCAGAAAACATGATTTCATAAGCGTCAGCAATGGATCTTTAATTGCTAACAAAAATGCTATACACGTAAGTGTATAAAATAAAGTGAGCTTTCGAAGCGTGTAACCCAATGTTAAAGCATAGGTACCACATTAAATTCATACACGCAGTCATCATAAACAGAAAGTAATGTAAGCTGACTCAGACGCTCTGAGTGAAGTATTAGTATATTTTATAGAGAGATTTGTATATATCTATTCGTATTTTGACTAAAATGTAGAGAACATGTATTGCGGCATTTGATTTATTTGAATTTAAATTCTTTTTTTTTTCAGCTAAAGTTTATATAAGTTGGTGTTATATATTCAGGTCAACTTATAAATTGAACAACTGTCGACAAAATATGAAAGGAATTGCCGGTCTAACTTTCTTGCTGTTTCCTGTGCATGTCTCGTGATATCTTTAACATTGTAGTTATAAAACTTGTGCAATCAAAGCATATTAATCATTATAATGCTCTTTGTATTTTCAAACATAATAGATTAGGAAATCCTTTAAAGTTTTTTGGGGTTAACCTAACCTCACTTATGGTATAGTTTGTTTAGTAAAAAAAATGCAAGATGCAATAATTTTAATTCAACCAACGACACCTCGTTTCATGCGCATTGTAAAGCTACAAACCACTTATGTAGGTAAATATAATATTAGGACACTAATATTTTATTATACTGAAAAAAATGTATTTGCTATCTTGCCTTATCAATGATACTTAGTGATATTCGTCAGATCATAAAATTATAACCATTGTGTATTCGTGATAAGAAAAAACTAATAACACATTTCGTAAACCCTTAGAAAACATAAAATTAAATGTTTCATTATTTTATAATTTAGAAAACGTTTTCATAGTAAATTTAAATGATATCTTTTGTATGAATGTACTTTATCAAAAGGAATGGTTTTCGTTGCCTATCAAGTGGCGTATTGAAACTTACATAGATATTGAAACGAAAATAAACATAGAAGCTCTTGACATGATTCTAAACTGGTCAAGTATGGTCTTGTTAATAGCATGTAGGTAGGCAAAAATGTACTTTTGTAACTTTTAAAATGTACAAAATTGTTTTCCATTACATATAAATCATATATAATGTATACAGTTATATTATTATCTATCCTATTAAACGCAAGGCTCTAGACCGATATTTTATAATTTAACGCTTTCTCAGTAAAATACAGGAGGATGAATGGTGCAGAATACGAAGTGATTTTGTCTTTTTAAAGTTCACTTCTAAGTGCGGTGCTAAGTAATGTAGACTGTGATTTATTTTATTGGTGATATGGCTGTAACAACATCGCCAAATTATCATGGATCGCCAATCCATGATGGTTTTGCAACAATACGTGCTCCAAGAAGCCGAATCAAGATAAGAAACTTAGTTGAACCAAAACAAACGAATAATCTACCTCAAAGGCATTCAGAATATTTCACTTTAAATAGAACTCCCAAAAATAATTTCTTAGAAAATAGTTGTGGAGTACAGTATGTGACTGAGCCTCATTCAAACAATAATAACAATAACAAACCCTCACGGCTTAGCTTTACAGAGCCGATCTACGCAAAAGTCTCCCCCCCAAATTCAAAAAGTAGTTCCCCAGTGAATTTTTTGACTGGCAAGCATGAAATTCATTACGATTCGATCGATACGAAACCACGTAGGCGACTGAGAAGCTTAGACTTAGGAGAACAAACTACAAAAAATGGGAAAAATAGCCCCGTGATGCTTACTAATAGCGATAGACCGTCGTATGAACAGCATGTAGTCTACCAGGACGGTATAGAGCAACATTCCATGCGTACGGACGCGTCTATCTCATCCGTCGACTTTAGAAGGAGTCATAGTGATCGAGATAATTGCTCGGAATCCTCTTCTTACTTTACTGACAACGATAGGCCAATATCAAGCTACAGTGATAATTCTACAATACCATCTACTGATACGGAAGATGTTCTTAAAGATCTACCCAACAAATCAAAATTTCACAGATCTCCACAAAAATACGCTACTCTTAATCTACGAAGACCACAATATATAGATTTAAAACAACCGATTCTCAAAGAAAACCACTTCTTTGGAAGCTTGCAAAGAAATAAAATGGGATATCATTCAGAACCCAATACACCTCTTACTGGTGATCACACACTTTTAACAGAAGATACTATTATAAGTGAAGTTCAACAAATACCTAGAATGCCGTTGCAAAACAATAGAAACGGCTTTAAAAGATCTGTAAGTGAAACTAATGGATTCTCAAAACGGCTTAACTACAGGCATTCGTTTAGTGCAGACTTTAGACCACAAAACCTGCCAAAAAAAACTCATAAATGTTGTGAATGTGTTACTGGAGTACCTGCTGATGAAGAAGACAAGTCACCTTTGCGACAATCTTCGCGAACCCTGGGAACTCTGTATGAATCGCAAGATCCAAAAATTGGATGCCAAACGATCCTCAGACCTAAGCCGCCTGTTCCATGGTGGGAGTTAGCAATTAAAAAATCTCGCTACAAAAGCTGTCCTATTTTGGAAGAAGTAAGTTCTGTTCTGTCTAATTTATTTTTTAATGTAATTTTAAAATATGCAAAGAACACTATTAAAGCATCATCGACCACATGAACGAATGTACATATAAACATTAATAGAGATTTTATCAGGCGTAATTAATCATTACTGGGTGACCGCTCGAGTAAATGAAATCGACCTCGAATCGAACTCATTGGACAGAATTGTATAGCGTGTAATATTTTCTTTGCGTGTCTCTACACTAAAACTTGGTCGTTTACTAGACAACTAAGATTTGCTGCAGTTCCGAATGAATCACTTTCTATCCTGTTATTTTCATTTAAGGTGTGGGCTCGTTCGCTGGTGTTTTATTTAATGCAATGGTAAATTACTTTAAAGTAACATATCTAATCGAAACATCAACAGGGGGAATATATTAATGAATGGTATGGCGTGTGCACTATCCACCTGACAATTGAAGGTGGGGTCGCTAGAAAACATCCCTTGTAGTTCCGTTGTATAAAAATATTATAAAAGGCATCATTTTGTAAATGATTATTTTATAAAATTATCTGTCAATTCAATTTGATATCAATATATAATTTTATTATGTGATATCATAACAGAATTATAAAGACGCAGTAAACCTGCAGCAGGACTTTTTTAAAGCGGCCATTTTTTATTACAATTAAAAAAAAGCTACCTGACTATCAAAAAATATCTATCTATTCATCTCGACGGTCAGGTGTCTCAATTGGCCCTTCGGTATCCTGTTCAGTGATTTCACTGCCAACAAAATATTTTGTTCCCACAGTAGTAATCAAGCTTAATTCAGTACATTATAACGATGAAACAATAATTTATCTATATTACTTTAGTAACCAGAAAATAAATTAATATTAAGAAAATAACTTTTCTATCTGCATATAAATTTGTATCGCAATTCTCCTGGTAGTAGCATTGTTTGTAATTCCTATTTGGTTTGCGCAATATTTTATATTGTCATAGGTTTGTGGGCGATTAAGCCTTCATGGTCAATCCATTATTGTGTCCGCCGCAGGAGATACTTTTGAATCACCAAGGACTTGAGAATTTCGACCAGAACTTATGTTCGTACAAGAATATCTGTGATTTGGAAACAGTTAAAAATTATTTTCATTATTGTAAAACAAATTTCTAGACCACTACACTTAAGAGGAAAATTAGCGACATAAACATCAGCATAAATATCCAATGAAGACAGTATTTATCTCATTAGCACGATTGGCTATGCGCTTTGTAGTAGCGGTATCGGACGTGAGATAAGCATCACCTCCGCACCCTAGACGCCGTGTCTCCTATCTTGTGGTGGCACTGGTGGCTTGTTGACCACGGCATACTTTCCTAACGCAGCCGCATCCGCCTGATTACTTGTAGGGCTTGTTTTATGTAGTCATTGTTTCTAACCCAATCCACAATAAGATAAATTTGTAGAAGTGTACTAGCACTAACTTTTAATATTATTACATCTTTAATATATCCCCTATTAATAATGGTTTTCACGATACCAATTACCTTTTAGTAAACATCCCAAAAATAAAGTTGTAAAGACTATCATTTCAATTCAATAAAATAGTATTGAACCAATTCTATCAAACAGAGAACCTTTTTAATTTTTGACATCATGGTAGTTATTTTAGTTGGGCGTCAACATAAATTGACCGTAGACGTTCAGCCCAGATACGCTGCGACCGAATAAGGAAGAGTGCACTTGAACAAATAATCTTTCTTGTTGAGAATATTGTAGCAATATCTCGTAAAATTCCTTTGTGGGACATGAAGCGGGCTTTAAATAACCAGAAATCTATATTAAAAAACACCTACGATAACATTTTAGTGTATGTCATTTTGAAATTTGTTTTCGTCTTTCGTCTAGATATAATTTGGGTAAGAGTGTACACGGTACTTTACATCAAATTCTTTCTTTAAATTCTAACGGTCATAAACTTCTTTCAGCATCTTGCATTTTGGAAAGTGCATCTAATCATTTGATCTCTTTTGGATACAGCAACGGCAATTTAGAGGAGATTTTGTATAGTATCATCCGGACTGACGGTTAATAACAATTTTCCTTTGCATTTATTGTGGTTTTTCATCAAATGTACGAGCATGGTTTCCCATTGAATAATTATACAATGAAAGTCGGAAGCAGCTCGTCGCACTAACTGCATCCAATTGGCGTAAATTGCTGTGTCTATTGTAACGGACCACTAAATATGCATATTGCACCAGTTTATGTGCTAACTTTTAAAGGAAGGGATAAGATTGGCTCCAAATTAGGATAGACTTACTTTAATATCTCCTTATAATATAAGTGAACAAAAATCTCATTTTATAAATAATATCGTGCTTACCATATGGAGGAGATATAAATTTCAGTTTTTATAGAGGATAATTATCATTGCTATTTTGATCGAATCGTTAAACATTTAAAACGCGACTGTATCTGCAGCTGTTTAAAAACTATCAGCTACCACCTGTTTTGTGTTTGTGGTCTTTCTTTAGGGATCATAACTAAAATGTGTATTCCGAAAGCGTGACTACAGCTACTTTTCAGTCATTGTACTCGTTTACTATACAAGATAGAGGCTTATCTGACCCACTTTCTGTGGTGCAATGACAGACATTAGTAAGATGTTATTAATATTCTAAAACTCATTATCGTAATCGTTGTAGGTTCTCATTGCTTACTGACTGTGTAAACATTAACGAAATACTTTTTTACGAAAATTCTTAATGGTGTTTAAGTATTATACGGAACCTTTAATTTGACCATTGTGGATACATTAAAACGGGTAGTGCATGGAGCCATGACCGTAGACAAGGTGTTTATCAACAGGACATTCTAGCACGAGCAAAAGCTGTTTCTCGAGAAGATCTGTCAATAACGCCCGGATACTTTAATTGGCAAAACCGCGTGCGCGTGGCAGGTGAAATACCCTATTACGAATTGACGCATTAATAAATTAAAAGAACTGACATTCTTAATAGTCCCACTAGTTTTTACTAGTTACTATAAAATAAGGCACCGTTATAAGTAATTCTTGCCCGCACCGCACGTATTTGAGGTCGTCACCCCCCAACTTTAATTTTGCTGAGTGCGTTCCTGTGACGTCGCAAACAAAGGGTCCTGTTGAACTCCACCCACGTCCACTATTACTGACTTATAAACCAATTTCATTATGATGACTCATATTATAATGTTCATCGCTAATATTTTCTACATTACCCGATAAATAAATATTTTATCATCTCAATACATTTAATCTAAGAGTGATTTATCGAGGAAGGACGCCGATCTGAAAACATAGCCGTCTCACTCTTTAAGAAGTCTAGGTTTTATAGAAATATATGTGTCGGTTTGTGGTCATCTCTCATTACTGTAGTAGAAATCGTTGCATCTTGTGGCCGACGCTACATTCCATAAAGAAACGCGTAATTCGTTTCTATATTCCTTCATTTAATTATAAATAAAAGATTATATAAATAGTCACACAGGACATTCTTGCTATAATATTGTCTTGAAACAATATACAATTTATGTTCCATCTTGTATGATTAAATCAGAACTAATCGGTAGACACAGCAGACTGTGCGGCGTCAAGTCACCCACACATCGAAGTTTATGCAGGACTAAGGATTTTAAAATCTGATAAAAAACCTGATAATATTATTAATGTTATTGATAGTATTGAGTTTAATTGGTCTTGGATTATTATGTAATCACTTTTCCTGTATCTTCGAGAAAGCTGTTAGTTTGATGTATCTTAATGTATACATATCATTGTTACAGGCGCACGTTGTATCAGCTTTCGAGCAGAGCCTCTCAAATATGACCCAAAGGCTGCAGCAGCTCACCGCCACCGCTGAGAGAAAGGTAATAAACCCGTTTTATTGCTTTAGAAATTAAAGCGCGCCATTTTATATTGCCATTTAAAATAATATTTATATGTTTCAGACTATTAAAAAACTATAAATTATTCCCCTTTATTTTGACTGGAATAGAAATTTTTAATATCATAAACACGATGAAGATCGCCTCGTATCTCGGAAATAATAACTGGAATTGTTTTGCATCATATAGCAGGTGTATTGCTTTATGATCACTGCTGGGTTATAAATTGCTGTTATTACGTTTAATACTTAGTAAATAAATAAACCGCCCGCTGAAATCCGCCTTTTAACGCTTTGTACTTTCTATAAATTGGAAATACATAATATATGACTTCAACTTACCAATACCAGTCTTAAAGTATAAATAGTATCAGTTATCATAGTTTTCTTTGCTTAACGTTTGTTTTTTTTTAATAATATTTGTAACATAAAGCTAAATGTTTAAAATCTAAATAAATAAAAATAGTCTAAAATTCAATAAACACTTCCAATTATTCAATTCTAAAAGTTACATAATTTCTAGCTTTCAAAAATACAGGTATAGAGTTTTCGATATTCGAATGACCAGGATTGGAATCTGCGACTATTCACAACACTGGTAACCGTTATAACCATTAAGGCATCTATTTAGAGAATCGTATAAATTTCTTCTGTAAGTCTATGTCTTTTGACGCGAACCTTTACTTGAGGCGAGTGGTGCTGATACGGCGCCATATTCTAGTGTGCTAGTTGGATTGCAGGAATTACTTGTTATATTTGGTGACAATGTAGAAATAGAACATAAGAAACACATAATCACCTAAAATTATCACCAAGAAAAAAAAAATTGATACATAAATAATTAAGATAAGTTCTATAATTATTTTCATTTTGGTGCAGGATTCGGAACTAACCGAGTTGCGTCAAACTATAGAGCTTCTACGGAAGCAGTCCATCCAAGCTGGGTTGACTACGGCTCATATGCAGTCCATGGGCATTCGGGCAGACGGAGTCAATGTTACCGGACAGGTATGTCATTTTTTTTTTAATAATACTAAGTTTGTAAGGATATAGTTGATAGTGAATGCAAAGGACAGTTAGCAAAATCATGCTTAATATGCAGTAATTGATATAGAGCTGTGTGGAGTGATTAATAATATTATCATCAGTCAATACTACAGGATATCTTTGTATATAATATTTACAGCTGATTTTTCATGAGATATTACAAACATGTCTTATTAGAGGTTATTCTCGAAAGCACGACGTAACTAGCCGCGTGAAACACTCAACACTCTAATCTAAGCCTGCAATGTTGAATGTTTGACCCTTTGACTTGAGAACACCGATAGACGAGTGCAATTGCTACGAATTATACAATGTCATCGATATGCTATGCTGTTAAGGGCAGTTTATGTCATATAAACGTATGTAATTCATTTAATCGCATAAGGAATAAAACCGTATTGTATAAAATAGCTTGGTAAATAATTTTTATAAAATGTAAAATATAAAAATGGTTACACAAGTTATGCTTAGGAGATAAATATATACCACTCCGGGTCTTTCAATCGATCTTTCTAAGATATAAAATTCCGTAGTACATTAATTTGATCTATCTCGTTAGCCAGCGTGTGCGTTTAAGAGCACGTAAATATGTTTGTTACGACATAATAATTCCTTAAATTTTTCGGCTTTTTGAATCAGTCTATCTATTGCTGATTTAGATCCGTTGCGTAGTTTAAAAGATCTAAGCGAACAGATAGCGGAAGTGACTTCATTTTATACTATGTAACAGATACAGGAGGTGAACGCTTCGTTGACAGTTTTCTCAAAAATTAATCGCTATAGTTTCTACCATTTTGTCTAAGCCATTACATTTGCTGTTATCTTTATCGAACAAACTCTGTTTGACAAGATACCTGTTGAAAGAACTAAATTAAATATTGAAATTTATAAATTCTAGTTTACTCCTTTCAGCGGCAGGCATCTTTATCTATATTACCGATGTTTTACATTCACAACATGTTGGCCAATAGATCCATCAATCAAGTTACATAATTACTGACCGAACACGTAATTGAATCAAGTTCATTAGCTGTTTGTTTAGTATCTGAGATGCGGATCCTAATAAAATTTATGTCAGTGAACTAATTTTACCGTATATTTCCACAGTAAAAGTTTTGAGAATATAATTTTGAATGGCGAAACCTTATAACTAAGCCATATTTTATTAAGGAACTTCTGAAACGTACGGAAATCCAATAGATATAATCTGGGGCAATCTGTCTAATCCCGGATACCAGGCAGCCCTAAATAAACAAAGGCAAATAAGGCAACTAAATCTCATTTGCATCAAACCGACCATCAAACAGATATGTCCCCGATCGTGAATCGACGGACAGAGACATGAAATACGGGCATCTTTCACCTTGGTGAATATGCACGCACCAATAAAGTGTTGTACCTTCCTTATGCGTTTCTGGGTGGTCTAATTACTGGCTTAGACTGTTATTATGGGCTTAGATATAATGTGCTCTAATAATTGTCTGCCGCTTATTTTTTACATCCTTGCGCCAGGATTTTATTTTAATTAAACTGTTTAGTAGTTTACATTTTTTTTCTCATCTATCACTACTACAAAATTGGCCTTCCTTTGAGTTTCTAATATACTTACCTATAATAAAATGAACTTATAGGTACTTATTACACATTCACGCATGTCGAAGACATTGTATGCAATGTAGGTTAAATGTCTTAATCCAAGTGCCGTTTTGCCTAAATGATTATTGCCGGTTGCTGTCACATTCTTTGTACGTTTACTAAAAACTTAATATGATTTTGGCCAAGAGATTTGTTAATGTTTTGTTTTTTAATAATTTAATTAAGTTATAATAAATTAATATTTGTAATTTGAGTAAACCGTAATTTATTATGAGACATAATTTTCTCAATCCCGTAAAATAATTATCGGCAGCAAATCGGAGCATTAACTACATACTAAGTAACACAACATGCTAAATCCTTCATAAGTTTCCTATATCTATAATAGGTACTTTTACTGAGTTTTCTCACAGCAGGAGACGAATGCGCAGACGCAGCAATCCTCCCCGCAGCGCACCGCGCAAACCGGCAACGGCGCTATCACTAGGCACTTGTCCACAGACAGCGTGTCTAGTATCAACAGCCTTAGCAGCGGCTCCTCGATGCCACATGACAAGAAGCACAAAAAGAAAGGATGGGTATGTATGACGGAAAACCGAATGATGAATAGTAATATTTATAAAATTTGACATTCATAGATTACAAAGAAATATAATAAAAAACTAAACATTTCTTATGTAAAAAGTATTTAGTCCAAATCGAAATAGCCAAGTCAAGCAAGCATACATGCCAAACCATTAATCAATATCAAAATAGGAAATAAAATAACAAATAATATTTTTTAAATCTACAAAATTTTACAATATCGTTTTCACCACCGCGGGGTATGGAACCTAGGTTGACTATATGACTAAAACAAACAGATGGACACTTAACGACTGTGCGCATTGAGCCTGTGTGAATGGGAATTTATTCATTTTTAATACAGCACAAATATGTCGGGCATTGCGGGATTTCTACTTAGCTCAGAGCTCTTCTTATAGTGCCTATAATTATGTACCTACGAGTACTTAATTTTTCTTAAAAAAAATCTGATGTTAGGTGAAGATAAGGCTGAAGATGGAAGCGGTTACCATTTACTGATGCTGCGCTTGTAGACTAGTATTTTATCCATCACATATTACATTTTCCCACTCCGGCCGATGGCCCACACAGGCCCACTCCGGACCGATTGTCTAAGGACATATGAGTGACGGGTCCTCCCTGGATGAGGCTGGCACAGAACCGCGAAGATTGACGCCGTAGGTAAGAGGCCTATGCGCAGCAGGTTGATATATTCTGAGAATGGTTGAATTTTCAATTTGTGCAACAATAATAAAGTGTGGCATTTACTGTATATTGCGTCCTTTACTATTCCAACTGTTGTTGACAGCTGCGCTCGTCATTCACAAAAGCGTTCTCACGGAACGCTAAGATCTCTAAGACGGCGAAGCACTCTTCCCTCGGGCAGTTATCGTCGCAGGACAGTTCGTCGGGCTCGCATCACTATGACGACCCACACACTATACGGGAAGGAAGCAATGAAAATAGTTTGGAACATTCGCACGAGACGCTAAACGATAAAGTGCAGGTAAACATTCTTATTACTCTTATTTTTACATCATCAAATTTCATAGTTACCAAGACATTTAAGGGTGATTGTGACATTTAATATTTTTTTATATAGATGGGCTAGTACTGTTTCATTTTTATTTCACGCAATTTTTTAAAATACATTTACTATAAAACTTAAACTTGTTAAATTATATGTAATATATATTATTTTATCTTATTTTTAAAGCTTACGGGACCATTCACTATGTATTTCCCTACATATTTTATTAAAGGCTAATTACAAGCTTCCACATATAGAAGTGATAACAATTCATTAATTTCAAGTACAGACAGTAATAGTTACAGTTTGTTAACTGTAACCGAGCCAATATGTTGACTGGCTCGGTAACTTTCTGCAAGATGGTTCTTGAATTGACGTGCACCACCGTGAAACAGACCAAGCCGACTATCTTTACTTTTGTGTTGCCATTAAAATATTTACATAATCATAAAAGTGTTATTTCTATAATCAGTACCAGCAAAGGAACTGCAAATTGATATTTAATTTTACGAAGGAGGAACGGACAATCAATGTGATTTAGAACAATTTCTGAAATAGCAAAGATCAGAGATTACTATTAATATTTTAAAACAACAAATTATATTCATTGTTCCTTAATATAATGCGCATTATTTTTACCTAGAAGGACATGACAACTGTGTGTGTGTTTATAAAGGACTTACATAAAAAGATAATTATTAAAACGAAAAAGTGTTGACATTTTAATTGCATCCTAGCCTTGTGGCAGGTGAGAGGAAGTTTGTCACAAATACGATTCTCGAAAACCAACATAAGTATTCGCGAAAAAAATTAAATTAATCATCGGACATCTGTCTTAACGATTAAAAGTATAATTTAATAACCTAGGAGAATTTATAAATGAAATGATTCCCTTTTTTCACATTTGTCGCTCTTTAAATGACCAACTTTAAAAATCATTATCTTACTCGTACTCTATACCACCGTCTGAATGTAAGGAAAACAGCATTAACATTATTTCGAATCACATTCTTTGTTGGACCTTGGATTGAAGACCTTATTTATTTGTAGAACAAGATTCAAAGTTATGAAATGTATTCAAAAAATCTACCAGTCGAACAACGAAAAACGCTTTAAAATATTTATGTGAGTTGCTTAATAATTCGCTATAGAATAGTCGTTCTGTTAATAGAAGATACCGGTTTACATTGCGTAGTTACAATAATTGATTCAAAATGTATGCTAAATGTAGTAAAAAAAACAACTAATTTTATGTCTTACGTAACCAAGAGCGCCATTCGTGTTTATGATTGGATTTCACTATAGACAAATTAACATATTGTGACTTTATCCCAAAAAAAATTATTTACATTAATTTGTGTATCATGCCCCATAGTTATTTCCAACCATTATCGTCAGGGATAGTGCTAATCCGCGTAACTAATTCCGCGTATCTGTAAAATTGTAAGCAATTGTAAAAATTAGCCCAGACGTACTTAAAATAAGAAACTCATAAAGTTATAACCTTCCTAAGACTATATTTAGTGCAGATACGTGGATTTTACACATTTACATATACACGATTACAATTGATTCACGGATTTTCACTTTCACTGGCACTATGTCTCTTGCTATACAAAACAAACTTCATATCTGTAATGTGCTTATTATCAAATACATTTACTTAATTGAAACTTACTTAAGTTGTCATGTATAAAATATAATAAACTAAAGTTTTAGCAATCATCAAATGCTCTAATTAGTAGTACGTTAGCTCTATCTATATTCTTTAAAGATAATTTTTTAAAATATTGTTGTTCAAGGATAAAGCCACGTGTCCCACAGCGAAACCAGAGGAGCAAGCGAAAGGTGAGTTCAAATTTGTTAGACAAATAATTCGTAGACACAGTGTGTATAATCTTTAAGATGACCTACTGGAAGCTACTGCCAGTTATTTTCATGGATAATGTGAGAAGGGGAAAGGTTGCATTTTAGTTAGCTCCAAGCTATTGTTAACCTGTCCAGTAACAACGTTTGCAATAAGGACATTCATGTTAATTATATTTTGAACTCTATGCACGTTGCAGCTAATATCTAATTTCAATTGCAAGCTTTAACGAACGTGTTTAAAATTATGACCCTTTTAGTGAAATTCTTTTAAAAGCCATTGTGTGCGAGCTTTGTACGAGATTTCCAATTTCAGCTAGTCAGGCCAGCGAGAACAATGAAGCTGTTTATCATATCGAAAATTTTAGTTTCTGTAGAATCTATGTGTATATATTAAATAACATTTCGAGGTTCTATAATTATTAGGAAAAAAAAGATAGATTATTTACTATTCAAATAAGTAAAATGTTGTATAATTGTACAGAAAAACAAGATGACTCTGGCTTAGTGGATGAACTGAAGAGGCAACTGAGGGAGAAAGATTTGGTGCTAACAGATATCCGGCTCGAAGCGCTCAGCTCTGCGCATCAGCTTGAGAGTCTGAAGGATACAGTCATTAAAATGAGGGTAAGTAATATACGTATTATACCTACATACTACTTACTTTAAAACAACTACAACGTAAATTCAATATTATTGAAATGCTATTTGTTTGTAATAATTGAAATTCGTCAAATGGACCAATATTAAGTACTAATATTATGTAAGCTTTAATTGCTGTGTTGCCACTAAACAGCACCTCGTGTATGCCATAATTTATTATTACAGTAACGTTTAAATAATTGAAGGGATGCCCTCTATATCCTAGAGGAAGGAAATGTTTGTCAATCTCAATCAAAGAAAAACGGATGGATACTTTAAGTATAATAGGAATAACGTCAAACCAATAATTGCGTCAGTATAAAAATGTTATTTTCCGCACGCAATCGGCACATGTGTATCTATTTGTTTAGGTATATGTACAATTGGTCGTATTCGTTCAACCGTTTCATTAACATGTTTTACTCAATTACTACTTCAATGGAAAGACCTTCAAAGAATTGAAATAAATGTTTACGATCGTTTGACAAATCTAACGAACAAATAATAGACAATTAATTGCCTAACATCTGTAACTGATCAAAACAAATATCGACCTTTGAATTTCAGCAAATCACTACATAGTTTGAATTTCATTACATCACCATTTAATAATTTAATTAGAGAACGTATCATTTGTATTTTACTATATATTAAACTCAATTCAAATTACATACCTCTATTAATACCCTAAAAATCATATTTCCTAATTCTTGAACGTCATAAAGGCATCAATAACAAATATTTTTATTTCTCTAGAACGAAATGCTGAACCTAAAACACAATAACGAAAGGCTGCAGCGGCTAGTAACATCACGATCGCTTGCGGGCAGTCAGAGCTCATTGGGCACTGGTGGCTCTGCGGTCGAGGATCCTAGAAGGTTCAGTTTAGCTGACCAGGCTACTATGCAACAGGTATAGTAAATTTTTGAATTGAATATTGCAGTTTGTGTCGATTGTTTGTTTTACCAAATTTATTGGTATATAGTATTCGGTATAACAGTTACATAAAAAAATATTCAATGCGTCTTCCAGCAGCTAGTTCAGTCATCAGTCCATTTATCACCGCACAAGAATAATTAGTTTATAATAGTGTAGTTTGGATTTGGAACAATAAGTAGAAGTATTAATTTCAAGATGCTTACTAACTTAACAATTTTAATAATACCTTAATAAATTTAATTTATTTACTTCCGAGATTCGGTTTTATGAAACAAGCATATTTTAAGAATTAAATATTTTTTGCAGGCTGCAATAGATATTCATTCCCAGCCCTTAGATTTGGACTTCAATTGCATAACATCCAAAGGCTCTCCAAACTCTACGATGGTTGAACCTATTTATGGGAATAAAGCTGTCTGTGAACTAAATGAAAAGAGCGAAGCTTTACTAGGAGCTTTGAATGGAACGAACGATATATTCACTAATGGACTGAACGCAGCGGAGAGGTTGAGTGGCGCTTATGATATTAACGCTGTGTTGCCTCCTCCTAAAAGTCGGGAGTTGGCGATAGGGGAAAGTTATTCAGATATTGGTGAGCTTTGTTTTTGAATTATAGCAAAAGAAATAAGATCATCAAAATCTATTTAAAATATTAGATGTCGTATGTATACAATATGATTATATTAATCAATTTGTCACTGATAAAAACGTTTATTGACACTATACAATTCTCAAATGCTCACTTGATTTTGATTATTTTTTCTATTAGACGTTTTTAATGACAATTATAATGGGATTGATTTGTTTAAGTATTAAACTCACGTTTAAAATTGAAAATAATACTTACCTAAATTATCTTCCAGGTGTCGCTGACAGCCAAGGTGATACGACCGATGGAAAGAAGATAGCGATAGCAGTTTACTTAGGACAACCTGAAACATTCCAAAGATATTTCGAAGAAGTCCAAGATACGCTAACAGAGTCCGAATGTAGGTTCTACGCAAAACAGTCTGCGAGCGCGTACAATAACCACTTCGACAAACAACCCAGCTTCGATTCCCCGCGTATGTCCCAAAACCACAGTCCAGAAGCAGAAGCTCAAGATTTTCCTCAAATAAATAAGTCTAACACGAATAGCCTTAAAAGTAACAAGTCTACGCACAGTAGTTCGTATAAAAACGTATATAATAGTGACTCGACAATAAACTGTAATGAATTCACGATAGCCTACACTTATATATCTGGCAAAACTACTTGGCAGAATTTAGATTATATAGTTAGAAAGACTTTTAAAGATTATTTATCGAGGATAGACCCAGGAACGAATCTTGGCCTAAACACAGACTCTGTTACTTCGTACCATCTTGGTGAAGCGACGAGAGGTCCTGAAATCGGTTTCCCGGAGTTGCTGCCGTGTGGTTACATCATAGGAACAGTGAACACGCTGTATATCTGCTTGCAAGGAATTGGAAGCTTGGCATTCGATAGCCTTATACCAAAAAATATTGTATATAGGTAAGTGGCGATAAGATTTTCATCTTTATTAACAACTATATAATATTTAAATTCGTATACTTTGAATTTGTCGTTATATTAATGAATCAATTTTGGCTTTCGTAGACTTCGACTTAGATAAAATTCGGCGAGTTTTAAAAATGATGTAAATAATGATTTAAGTTATTACAGTAGTAGGAATATATATTATTAAAAAGAACTAATTACATGATTAAATATGATTTTTATTGCTCATCCAATAGATATGTCTCACTACTATCAGAACATAGACGCGTTATACTATGCGGACCTAGCGGCACAGGCAAATCCTACTTAGCGGCCAAACTAGCTGAATTCTACGTCCAAAGGACACAGCGACGTGGGAACCCTGCTGAAGCCGTCGCTACATTCAAGTAAGTCATTTTAAACACTTGGTGCTTTTTAGATAGATTAGCACTTTTTTTTTAAATTAGCAAAGTAAAATTTTTTCTAAGCTACTGACTAAAGTAGAGTTTTGTTTAGGGTTGCTAATTGTTTTTTGTTAGTTTAGACTGAAATTCTTCAGTATAAAATTGGAATAAAGAGTCATTACTAATGACAGTTAATTTCTAAAGTTAATGCTTTAAAAGTTTAGGGTGACAATTATTTTGCTGAGAATTCTAACATTTGTCAATTCTTACTTCAAGCTGTGAAATAATATAGCCAAATGTCTAATTGAATATAGAATTGTTGTCGCCTGTATATACAGTGGAAAAAATTATCAGGAATATTTACGACACTGATCTGATAAGATTGTTGAATGAAATACACCTTTTCAATTATGTTGTTCGTGGAAAGCAATTATTATGAATCATTACATTGCAGACACACCTAACAATATTTGATGATTTCGCTTATCAAGCTGTCCTTGAGTTTTACTAAAAACCTAAGCGCTTGTAATCAAGGCAATGGAAATTTTAATTGGTTAGCGTTATATATTGATTGATTGATTGTTAAGGTTCGAGTGCTCTCTATCTCCCTTTGGTGTTTTTTTTTCACTCTGGGACAATACATAGACCGCAATGATGTTGGTGAATAATTCTGACTAGATCATCAAAATAATAGTATTTTTAACATTTAACATTATTACCAACAGCGTGGACCGTAAATCATGCAATGAGTTACGAGCGTATCTAGCAAATATCGCGGAACAATGCGGGGCAGCGTCAGCGGTGGAGGAAGCCGCACTCCCTTCCGTCGTCGTGTTAGACAACCTGCAACATGCGTCGGCGCTGGGAGATGCCTTTGCTGGTCTGCTACCACCAGACAATAGGAATATGCCTGTTATAATTGGTGAGTTTTACAGAATAGAAATATCTTCATCCCAGAATGTAGCGAAGCCATTTGATTTGTAATTTGTTACAAGTTTTAGTGATTTTAAGACATAAAGTATAGAAAATATTGTGCGCAATTTTTTTTATACTTAACGGAGTAGCTCTCAGTCTCATCTCACCTTGTTCTAAGTGAATATAAGACCGAAGATTGAAGCAAAATATACCCAGATTCGTCAACCTCATCTTACCTCCAACTGTCGGAACACAACAATGCTATTAACATTATTGTTATGGCGGCAGACTTAGGTAAGATGGTGGCAGCTAGCCAAACGGACTTAGAAAACCACCAACCAAACAGAGCAGAAATTTTTGCTCCCCACTGTGAATTGAAACCGGGACCTCCAGATCTGGAGTAGGTGGTCTCAGCTACTAGAACACGGAGACGGTTACACTTTTTCCAATAAATGCGTTAAATACACTGTAATTAGTAAATATTAAATGATCCACTGCGCGCTCTTTATTTAAGCAAATACTAAACAGACTTTTAGTTCAAAACTCTGAATGCTATTCGAGTATATCCATCTCATATTTGTTTTTGATTATAACGAGAATTTTTGACACAATCATCCAACAATTAAGGAATTAATTAACACTAGATATACCAGCGATTTGAATATATGTCAACAAAAAAAATTATATTTGTTACTAATGTATATAAAATAACATTAACTTTATAAAACGTACTCTCTAATTATAGCTACAATAGTCATAACATCATTTCTGAAAAAAAATGTGTAATATAGTAGGAATTGTGAATTGAAATTGCACGACCAGTCTAAATGACTGGTCTGGTAAATCTAGTGTTAAGAAAAAAATAAATTTTTTAAATATAAAATTATAACCATTAATTTTCCAATTCATTTTATTTGACTTCTTTATTCTACAGGAACAATGTCTCAAGCAACATGTAACACGACCAACCTACAATTACATCACAACTTCAGATGGCTTCTTACTGCAAACCACATGGAGCCCGTAAAGGGCTTCCTTGCAAGGTATACGTTAATTTAATGAAATATATAACCACATTTTATTTTAAAAATATCACTGTAATTAATGTATATTTATTTATTTTAATAATTGAACAAATGCCAAATACAACAAACAAATTTATATAAAAAATAAATTTTATTTTTTATTTTAATGAAAATCCGTAATAAAACTTTTATTTAAATTCCACAGATATCTTCGTCGCAAGCTGTTTTCCTTGGAGCTTCGACTAGGAAGACGTGAGCCAGCGTTAGCAGCGGTCCTAGAATGGCTCCCTGGCGTTTGGTCCACTCTTAATGCTTTCTTAGAAGCCCATTCGTCGAGTGACGTCACCGTTGGACCAAGATTGTTCTTAGCGTGCCCTATGGATTTGGAGGCCAGTCAGGTAATTTATCAAGAAGATTTTGATTATTATAATAATAAAAACTATAATAATAATTACTATTTATTAAAAATGATATCAGAATTTATACGTTAAATCCAGAATACTCAAAAATAATGTAATAAGTTTTAGAATTGAATAGTAGTGGTTTTAAAATTATTTTTCAAGTATTGGTAGATTTAAGCAACTAGCCTATTATCGAGTAACAACTACAAATATTGTTCTGGCGGCCTATAAGCTAACTTATTTTCAATATCAAAGGGAAAACTATCGAGAAAATTGCTTATTCATTGCTGCATTACAAGGCAATCACGCAATCATAGCAGTGGTAATGTAAATCACTCCGTGGCTGGCATAAATGAGAAAATAGGTTGCTATTAAGCAGGCTGATGTAATTGGTATTTAATACCTCATCTGTATAGGCTTGGTTCGCGGATGTATGGAACTACAGCATCGTGCCGTACGCGTCGGAGGCGGTCCGTGAGGGCGTGGCCTTGTACGGGCGCCGGCGGCACGCGGCGTTGGATCCACTACAACACGTCAAATCCTCGTACCCTTGGAGAGAGCCCAATCATTCGCATGTGAGTAGTTTTTAGTGTAAATTGATAGATGATAGTAAGCGTAAGTTTAATCGGTAAATCGATGAACCGAGTAACCGGTTATAGCTTTTGTTAAAAATTGCTTTAAAATTTTATACATTTATAAATTTTTTAAGATATATAATAATAATCGTAAATTTATTCAATACTATTACAGACATTGAGAGCGATCACGGTAGAAGACATCGGCATCGAAGAATCCTCACAAGATCCGAACACAAACAACAACCAAGATCCATTGGTAAGCTTCCGACCTTTTTTGTTTATCAAAGCAGATAGAGACATCAGGCTGCATCTGGTCATAAAACAATTATCAAAAATACATATAACCTCAAGATTTCGTTAGTCAAAAACCGTTCTTATGATCATATAAACTAGGTTTATTTAGAATTGAAATAAATCTGTAAATGCTGTATAATGTTTTGACACTTAACTTATGCTTGTTTAACAGTTAAATATGCTGATGCGACTACAAGAAGCTGCTAATTACAGTGGTAACCAAAGTCAAGACTCCGATAACGCGAGCATGGATTCGAATCTCACCCACGACAGCTCTATGGGCAACGAGTTATAAAACTATTTTTACCATAACTATTTAGCAATGGCATGAAGTAAAATTGAAATATAATGTTAAATAGTAAAATTGTAAGTCGATATTACTGCATGTTCATTGAGTGTAAAACTCATTTAAAATTGTATTTCTTTTATGAAATTTTATATGGACTATACATAAACACGTTCCTTCACGTGTAATCTATGTTATTCAAAGCCAAATAATAATATTTGCCATATGTACATTATTTCTATTTATTTACTTTAAGTGTTACTTTAATTTGGAATCTTTGTTTTTTTTCTTATTAGATAATTTTCTTCTAATGTGAAGTAATATATAAAATTATTCCTTGAAAGGATTTTGCTCGTCTATATTTGTGTAGCAAATATGGCCTCTTTGAGCAAGCAGGCCTTTCCGATGATTCGTTTTGTTGCAAATTATTGTAATTTTTTAACTTCGTGTTAAAAATCTACACGTATTCGTGCAGAAAATAAATAACAGTGCCTCGAGCTATACTTTTCCATTTTTAATAAAAATTAATTCAAACAAAATAGGACTGTTACTGTTTGTATGAAGCATTGTGGCTTTTACTATTGTTATATTTTTCAATTTTAGGGTATGGCCGCATTTGTATTACTATGACTTGTATGTAAAATAATATATGGAAGTGTAATTTTTATACCATTTTCATATTAAAACTCATGTACCTAATAACTACATTTAGGTGTAAATAAAATATGTTTAATATAATTTTTTTTCTATGCGAATACACTAACTGCTACTATGCCATAAACAGTATAGCATTACTTTTGTATAGATATGCGTAACAATTTCGTTACAGTGTTTGGTATGGATTGAATTGTGTGCATAACTGAAACGTGATATCTACAATCTATGCTTTACTGAAAATGTGAAATAAACATTGATTATAAAATATAATAACTGTTGTTTTATTTTCTAAAATACATTTGCGTTATTCAATAGTATATTGTTTTCAGCTTTCAGCATAAGTATTAAGAGGGTCCTACTATAAGCTGCCACAGGCATTGGTGGCGAATCTGCCGGTATTCACTTAAACTAAAATAATGCTTTCCCATTATTCATTAAAAGACCATATTCCAGACTTAGTTATTTCGGTAAGAAGGCACTAAATACAACCGCCTATTAGTTTTAGAAACTGATGTCGCAATAACCATTAAAATTAGTAAACGGTGTCTTCTGTAAATAATAGTGAATAGTTAGCTCGCCTAGTTTCCTTGTACCGTTTACCAAAACGTTTTGTGGAACTTTGTTCCGCTGAGGATTAAGTCCCCTTTAGTAGCTACTTAAAGGAAAAAATGGTTTATATACTGTTTACAAGTTAAAATTTTTTGGTGTATTAGACGGAATAAGGAAAGTCATCGTCTACCAGACGTCATGATTTCGACTTTTTGTAGTAAGATCTTTACTCTGAGATTTAGTCCTTATTTTGTACGGGTTCTATTTAAAATATATCGACTTCGAGTTTCTAAATGCAGGCGATTGCGGCTGCCCGAGTGAGGGCGTGGTGAGTTACGTACACATCGTCGAAATGGTGAAATTTCCATCTTTCATTTTAATGTATTACAAAAGTTAAGGTATAATGAAAAAGTTATATGCCTTTAAAGTTGCACTTGTTAGAAAATAGTGGTCGTATTCATTTTGAGGAATTTACTTTAGTGGTTTGCATGCAATCGCTTTCACCATTTTGTACAATTATTACTTAAAACGGAGAATAAAATATGAGTTTTTCTCGTGTACCAAGTGTTATAAATAAAAGCAAGTAGAGGTGCAACCGGGAGACGCAGCGTTTGTAGGCCTCCCACAAGGTGGACCGATGACCTGGTCGCTGGATGCGGACGTCTAGATGTCTGGATGGAAGCGGACAGCACAGGATCGATCAGTTTCGCCATCCTTGAGGAAGGATTATGTCCAGTAGTGGACGTCTATCGGCTGATATGATGACGATAATGAGTGTGCAAACCAATAAGAGCGTACTTAATTAGTCCTACATGCACTAAATATGCATTATATATTTGATATAAGTAAAATACCTTCAAATTAATATAAGTACTAAAAGTGCTATAACCAGGTTCCAAATTGAGATGAAAGACCATATTTCACAGTATTACTTATAAACTCTAAGGATGGGTCAAATAAAATAACTTATTGCAATTCACTAGCTTTATTGAATAATATAGGCAAAGCTAAATTTTTATTACATTATTAAACACACAAGATGAGACAGTACAGTGGAGCAATTTGGACGGAACTGGTTATATTTAGGACTAGATTGCAGTGAAACTGAAATTGAGCAACTATTTGCTAATATACAATTGAGAGGAATTCTGTTCAATAATAAATTATTATTAAGGCACAACCACTTACAAGAAAAATGTAAAAATATTTTTAAGGCTTTTTTATAAAATCCATCTTGTGCTTGTAAAACAAAAAGTTACCTACTTATCATAAGCATTCACATACTTGTAGAGTTATGATTTTTTAATGAATAAATGCAAATTTACAAAAATACATAAGATTAGACATTAAACTATTACTCAATTATTTAAAAAATTGCAGTCCACACTATCTTAAAATTTAGACAGTATATACTATAAGATATATAATAAGGAACTTAGTTTCATTTAGAACAATAGTAATTGTTATTTTTTTTTTGTAATTAGGTTTGACTTTAACCACCTCATTGCAAGTAGAAATCAATGATAATAGTGAAATGTAAAATACTTGTTTATTTTCTCTATTCTATACCCACAAAGCAAATTATGATAATTTAATTTTTGTGTGGCATAATAATAGTAATTGATTGGTGATTACATAGTGAGCATATTCAATTTTTTATTAATAGGATAATACATGGTATACAAGTGAAAAATAGTTATTCACTATGTATGTCTAGACTAAGATTAGATAATGATGGCACTGGTGACTCAGAAAAATCACCAGAACCAGAATCATTGCTTGGAGATTTCAAACTTACAGGAGATTTACTCAAATGTAAATTCAATAATTTTGATCTATTGATTGATATTTCATCATTGGTAGGGCCCACAGATAAACTCTTCTCACTAATTAAATCTGCAACATCTGATATTGACACCGAACTTCTTGAACTTTGCGAATTTTCATGAGGGCTTTCATTAGAAGAGTTCTTATTTTGATCATTAACTATATCTTCTTGTACTGAATGGGGTGAAGCGGCTAGTGCATCCGCATCTTTATTTTTAGATGTTCCTGACATTGTAAAGTCATAACTGTATTCTGCTGTTTCTTGAGAGTCTGATTTAGATGAAGCTTCAGATTTTTTCTCGCATTGTCCTCCTTTGCCACTGCCAGTATTTTTCTTATACAATAATGGTGAGACACTATTTAAAATAGGCAAAGATGTCTTAATGTCACCATAAGTTATATTATGATCTTTGTCTACACTTTCCTGATTTGAATTCTGTTTTAAGCCACTGTTATTAACTTTTTCTATGATAGGAATTCCAGTAGTATTGAGCAACTTTTCTTCAGAAGAATTAAAGGGTTTCAGTTCGACATAAGATGTTGAATCACTAATACTGTTTTGAACAATTTTTAAATCATTTAAGAAGTAAGGTGCTGTATTTTCCTTATTGCTATGCATGGACATGTTCTTGTGATTCTCTGCTATTACATTTTCTGTTGTGAGATTTGACATATTTTTGTCATTGATTTGCAAGATATGATCATTAGGAATATATTCAGAGCTTGACTTGTCCCGAGCAGAGTCACTGGATGTATCAGTGTCAGAATTATCCAACTGTAACCTAAGATGTAATTTAGTCTTTTCATCTGAAGAATTGTCTGATTGTGATTGGCTGGTACTGCTAGAATCGTCATGAACTATGTATGTACAATTTTGATCATCTCTGTAGTTACTGGTTTTATCATTGTTTAAAGTATGATGTAGGGTCTTATTTTTGTCAATAAAGAGCCTTTGGTGTGATTTAAGAATGCATTTGAGTATTGAAACTATTACTGGTTCTTTAACACCTTCATGTTTTAAATTTAACTTCTCATGTAACACCTTTTGACCTTCGTATTTGTACTCTTTCTCTTGCCGTGTTTCGGATTTATAAACAAATAATGTATTTTTCAAATTACAATAATCCAGGAACTCGTGGACAATCGAAAGCGATAATATTCCTTCTGGCACTTTCAAAAGATTGTCTAAAGGTACATTTTGTTTAATATTGTCATAATCATTATCAAAAGCTAAAAAAATATTTGCTCTCAACAATGCGCGAATTTTTGCTAATGATCCGTTTTTTTCTAGAGCTTCCATAACTAAATCTCTAAGTTCCGTATCTTCAGATTGAGCCATATCTAATACTATATCTTCTTAGGAACACTGTTATTAAAAGAAGCAAAAATTAGAAATAATTTTATATCACAACATCACACACATAACAGGCGTCATATTTTGCCGTGATTTGATATTGTCATACTTGGCATTGACATTTATTATTTTTTTAATTTTCATTATGTAAGGGAAGGCAAAGGAAATAAAACAAAGCCCCTTAAACCATATTTTATATAGTATTTTACTTTATTTATGATTCCGGGATACGGTATCCCTTTACTCCATGGAGTTTTTGGTGATTTACTATGAAATGATAAGCAAATGAAAATGAAATCATTCAAGTTTGTTAAATAAATGAACTAACCCTATAAATGAATGCATGGAAATGAAAAACTAAAAAATCTCACGTAAGTCACTAACCAACACTGAATTAACATTGAATAAATGAATGAAAATCGATATTTTGCATGATATGACTATTCTTTTTGGCAAACACATACAACAATTTTACATTGAACAGCCTCACTCAGTTTTTTTGTTTAAGTTATATCTATTACAGGGAAGAAGATGAACTAAAGCCAGCTTTATCTTCAATAGTTAATTTTCCTCCATTTCTGGCATACTAATGTAACGTATTCCTTGACCTCATGGAGTTTTTAACAGCTAATGGTGGGCACTGCCATTTTTTTAATGACTAATAATAAATTTAAGCGAACGTTATGTTAATGATTACGATGCAAGCAGAATGATAATGAAATGATACAAAAGGAAGGATTAAATTATATGTTTATGTTAAACGACTCACGAAAGTCGCCAATTAATACTGAATGATTTATTTCATACATTGGACGATTTACCTATCCTTAGTGGCTTGAAACTACAGCATATTAACATCAAAAATTTCACTACGATACCATTTAAATTGTCCAACCGACTCCGCCATTATGCGACTTAAGCATATACAGGCATGTATTAAGTGATTTTTCTTTATTTGTGACTCAGGAAAACTTGACGACTAATGGCGGGTGCCGCCATATTATTGATAACTTCCGTGTGCCTCTTTAATGTTTATGTAAATGATTTTGATGTCTTATGATGATTGACATCCATTATAAGACATTACACATCGTAATCATCGGTTACATTATACATCGCCTCTAATAGCCGATTAATAAACTTATTGACGATTTAAAAATATGTAGTCCAAAGAGTATAAGTAGGTTATGGATGTCATCCTTAACTTTGTAATTTTTGAAATATTAATACTTCAAAATAATATTATCATTTCATCATGTTTATATCATCAAGGTCCACTGAAGAACAATGGCTTTTTTGTTTTCAATTTTTATTTTAGTGAGCATTGTGGTATTTTGTATGCTACAACACATAACTTGATTGTGATATGGACTCTGAGCAATATTATGAAATGTTTTAAAGATAAATATTTTTGAAAATAATTATATTTTTCATTTTGAATTTCCCCATTTTATTAAAACTAAACTTACTAAATTATTTATTAAAACAATTAACATAAAAATTACATTCAAACTTAACTAACAAGATCAATTTTTCTCTGACATTACTTAAAAGACTGTTTCAGGATTCTATAATTTAAAAATAAAGAAGAAATTCAATAATACCTAAACTTTTAGACGTACTGCGACTATCTACTTTTTGTTTTACATATAATATTATAATTCATTCGATCTTTTATGTATATACCTATTTTTCGGTAAACCTACACTTAGTATTGCACAGAGATATTTCCAATATACAGCAAAGCAATAATAGATTTACATATATAGAAATAGAATATAATTAACTTAAACAAAGAATAATATTACACTTCACTTTTTATAACTATGAACACTATTAAAACAGCTCAGTTTAGAACACTGAAAATATTAGGATGATGAATGTATGATAATACAACAAAAGATAAACACTAAAAAGATACAATACACATTTTAAAAAGATACGTCAATGTTTATATTAAATAACCCACTTTTTGTTAGAAAAATAGTTTTAATTTTAATTGGGCGTCAGTGGGCTGGTAATACATGAGTACTTGTAAGGAATTATATGTTAATAGACAGCTAAAGAGAGATTAATTTGAGAAAATAGAACCTACCGTATATGTAGGAATTTAAAAAATTAAGTATCTAGATTTTTACTGTAATATCTTTGCGAACGTGCTCTATTATAAGGGGTGAAGGCTTGCGCCCCGCTGGGAAATTGTTGGAAATACAGTCAGTCGGGGCGAGTAAGCGAGCGCGGGAGGGCGGCGCGTTTTCCGCCTCCAAACCCAACCGTGTTATGAAACTTTGAGTCTATTTTTCTCTAATGTCTATGATAAATTAAATAATATACAGTAAAAATAAGTGCGGAATTTGAAATGTATATTTTTCGTGAAGTATTCATCATATAATGGAAGTACATGTGTTGAAATACTAGTGGCGGGAAACGGTTTTGATATCTCGCTTGACGTGTTGTGTCCTATATGTACATAGATCGAGAGGAGCCGTCTGCCCTAGAGGGCGGCCGACATGCTGGATTCGTCGTGAATCGATATTTTTGGAGCGTTGTAGAGCAGAAACCATGAGGTTCGAGGCTCGATAAAGGTATGACAGGTGATATTATTAATAGTTTCTGCCTAGACGAGTCCACCCAGCACTAATTCGAGCTGTTACAGTGGCCTCGTTGGGCCACGTTGGGTAGCAGTAAGTAAGTCTTCAACTGCCATAGCAACGTTTTGAAGTGCTTCTTTATATATTTGAATCTGGTTGTATTTTACGATTTGATTTTATAATAGGTAATTACTGAAAAGTAGTATTTCATTACGTTTTCTGAATTTATTTTTACTTTTGGATCTTATATTTTATTAGTATTATATATTTTATCGAACAGTAATATTTTTAATTAGTTATCTATTTTTACTTCTATATTTATTCCTCCTATATTTAAAGTCACGTGCTTGAAATAAATTATAATATTATCTATATGTTATATTGTCCTAGTTGTGCGCGGTAAAATTTCTGTATATGTCCTATATATGTCAAATAAAACAAACATTATATATTTAGATATCTGTAGTATTCTGCCAGGCGCAATTGCCTTCGCAGGCGTAAGTAGAACAGCTTAAAAAAGTGTCATGATAATCGGATGAATGGTTTTTATCATATTATATAAAGTTAAAATTTGTACTATATCTCTAAAAATAATGCTCAAAGTGAAAAACATCTTCGAATTCTTATTAGTTCTTATTGGCTCAGTGGTTATTGAGACAGTTTTTTTATTGGGAAAGCAAGAGGAACTATCTCAATGTACCGCTTGTAAAATATTGTAATACATTTGAAACTCTTTAATTGAGATTTAAAATGCTGTTTGATTTCTCCCATTCTTCATCTAATAGAGAAAATTACAAAAAAGGTATATATATATTTATTGCTATATTCCGAACATCACAAAGGCCCCGATCAATCACGAGCAATAAGCCCACATTAAATTCCATTTACCGATATTGGGAATAGAAGTTAATAAGCTAATGTGTCTGTGGTAATACTAACTAACTACTTGTTTACTAAATGCACATAAAAAATTGTGATATTTATGGTAATTCGTAAGTAGGTACTTACCTACCTGAATTTTTTTTAATTCAAGTTAAAACAGAAAATTTGAGTGCCCATTTAGGGAAATACCATTATTTAAAATAACATTCTCTTGTAGTTTTTCCGGTGGAAAAGTAACTTATTGCGGATAGCTGTATATCTCCTATTTGATCATTGAATTATATTATTAGACTAATTTATTACTGACAAGGAGTAGTACGTACTGTTCGGTCTCAATATTTTCACTTTTGCTATAAATGAATAAACATGTGGGCTATCAAAAGTCGAGTATATAACTTTGGTATTGCCCGTATTGGCGGCGATAGGCGCTCCCAACACAAAGTAGTAGTAAGTAAATAATAGTTTTATCAACACATTGATTTTCTCGAGCTTAAGATGCAGTTGTTATAATCTTAATCTGAAAAAACAACATGTTTTGGTCTGTCAGATACAATCTATTATCTATCTACTCGTATTGTGCCCTAAACCCAAAAAGATCACTATCTTTAGTTATAAGGTTAATATAATAAGTATAAGCCCTAATCTTGAGTTGCCAAACTCGTCCGAAGAATTAAAAACTCGATTTAAATCAATGTGAACTATTACGCAACGCAATAAGCACTATAGTACGTGTACAAAACCAAGTTTGTTTCTATTTCAATAACTGCACATTAATTTTGGATTACCGGTCAGCTGAATGTAACACGAAGTGCAGTGGCAAAATTGCCGAAAAATTGAAGTGTCGAATTTGGCTCCGTGCTAGCTCTGGCTCAACCGGGATTATGCGGGTAGTTTGCGTAGTCTCACAATTTGGACCGAAAGGGGTTATCACTTGTCTAACAGTTCTCGTGCATTTTATAACATAAAGCAGTTATCTGGTTTTCCAATAATATTTATTTAATTAGTTATTTGTATCAATCCGGATTTAATGTTATGATTTGATAATTAATTATATGATCTTGTAGTAAAGATAAGTATATAAAAAAGTAAAAGACAGTGATAAATAGGCTGCAAGTCCACAAGTATGTGTTCTCAAGATGATAACTGAACAACAAAACTCTCACATTTTAAAACGTACTAAAAATAAAATAATAAAACAGTTATACTAAATACTTGCCGAATTACTAGACATTTTTAACAACGTCACGTATTTCTTAACTTGATGATTAACAAACATACATAATATACATTTATTTACTATATATACAGCATTATTCTACTCATGCTTGGTATCAACCCGCGTGGGACTAGATAATACCTCAGAAATGAGAGAAATAATAATACACATAATAATGATTATAAATAATATACTTAATCATTAATATTAGTATAAAAAAATATGATGAATTTGATTATTATAATAATGATATATGTTTAATTATTATTATTAATTTATTGATATTGTTATTTTATTTCATTATTATATTTTATTTTATTTCTTATTTTTTATTCTCTATACAAACTTTTATATCGCCGGGTGTTATGAAAATCCGTGAATTTACTATAGATAAAGTCCGCGTATCTGCACTTAATTATGTCTCACAGGGGAAAGTTATAATTCGATAAATATCTTATTTTAATCGTTTTAATTTAAATTTAAGCAATTGCCTATATTTTTTTTCATATACACGGAATTTCCCGATGCTAGTTACTCTGATTTGCTCTATAAAATCATCTTAAAGGTTTCCATTCAAATTTAGTAATTTGTCAATTTTACGTAATGAAGGCTTCCACGTACAGAATTTTGAGCTGTATATAATCAGGCACATAATTATATTAGTTTAACAGTGAAAATTGTTTCTTATGGACTAAGTTATACACTATGTACATTGTTTATACGCCATCTACTTGCCCTTCAAAAATACATAGGTACTTATTGACAAATATATGTATCCTAGTCGCTTAGAGCGTACTAAAGCCTCATTAAAATGTTAGATTAATAATTAATGTAACATTTTAATGAGGCTTTATTGAACTCATGTAAAATTATACTTGTGTAAGGTCCTATGTCACGTATAATATTTTATTCTGAAATCAATCTTCACTACACTAAGATTTCTAAAGCTTTTATAAGTAGTAAATATTCTTTACACTTTTTATTTTAAAATTAAGTAAGCTTATAAAGATAAAGTTTTCTTCACTGAAGTGAACAAACTGTCACAACCTTATGGTTCCTTGTCATTTTGAGAAAAAGGTAATTACTTAGATCTCTCTTAATAAAAAAGTAGACTGTACCTACATATTACTATTCTTTGAAGATAATTAATCGAGATAACTAAGTAGCTGAAAGGGACTAAGTAACGTTTTAGTAGGTAGGTTCGGAAAATTCTCTTTATTTTTTGTCAGAAAAATTTGGAGGGAGCTAATCCAAAAGAACGTTCTATAATTATTCTCATTCTTAGGTTTATGCCACCATCAATTAGAAATTGAATGAGTGTTTAGTATCTACTTATTAATGTTATTTCTTTTACTTCGTATAATGAAATTCCAAGCATTAACCTCTTCATAGTTCGCAAAGCGATAGGTTACATTTTAATTCATGTTCTAATTATTAGATTATTCTCTACAGTATGATTTATTGTCAAGTAATCTTTATGCGGATTTTGTCGACTTGTGATTATCTTTCATCCATGTAATTACTCATATTATATAAAACTTGATGTATTTCGTTCCTACTTTACGAATTAATTAATAAAACAAAGTGAAGTTTTTTTCTTATTTATTGATGTACATATATAAAACTCTTATTGAAAAAGAAGTAACCCAAAATATAAGTATTTATATAAGTTTGGAGGAGTTGGACCTCTCTGCCACTAGCTATGCAGCGGATGTGAGGGGCTAGCCTTATGCCAGACCCAAGCGGCACATGGAAACCCACTAAACTAAAAACGGTAACTCAATTGCCCTCCACGGGGGTGAGTTGTTTCCTTCGAAGCATTTCACCTATTATATTTTTTTTATATAAAGCACAGCAAATGACTCGACACCACCTGATGATAAACAGTTGAGGAGTCCATATGTGAAGATAGCTAGCTAGTGAAGCATGCGACATACTGCCCTAGCCACCCTCACCATGCCAGCCCAAAAAGTGCTTCTTCACGCCTCTTTTAAAGGAACCTATGTTGTAAGAAGGAGAGAATACGTGTGCTGGCAAGGAATTCCACGCTCTAGCTGTGCGACAGAGAAAGGAGTCACAAAATCTTTTAGTGCGCAAAGTAGACGTGGCTACAGTGAAGGAGTGACTCCGTAGACCAGCACGCGTACTCCTTCGTAGGAAAGGAGAGGGAGAAATAAGGAACAATACCATTAATATAACCTCTTTTTAGTCTATCAATAGTCACCAATACCACATTATTATTCGAAAGCACATATACATACTACTCAAGCTGCTGAGACGTCATTCTACGATAGAAGTCTTACCATGGACTTTTTCAGTTGAACCAAATGTGTCTTTGAATCCAAAGGTGTCAAAGATTCTAATCACCGAGCTTAACTGATATTATTATCCGGTTCGTATGCACTCGTAAATATCAGTAGGTTCCTGTACGAAATAAACTTTTAGGGACTCTTTATATTTAATCTGTAGTTGCTGCACTGTATGCCAGCGACATTAGTGGATGTTTAAATAGAATTTACTTCTAACAATCGTATCAGTAAACCATCTCAACTCATCTAAACTCCATTAATTTCTATGTTTATATTATTTGCTCTTGAAATGAGCTGCAGTAATTAATTGTGTGCATAATTTAGTAGTAGTACGTTAACGTTTATAATAAAAAGTAGTGTAAGAAAAAAAAAAATTGTAATAAAGATGAAAGATAAAGAATAGATAAAAGGAGGTTCTATGTTCCATTGCATGGACCTTTTTGTATGTAAGTTCACCGGTTTCTTTGTCAATTCTAAACAGATTTTCAAAATGTGATACATATTTTTTTCTTAAGGTATTCCATTTTTTTTAACCATCTATGAAGAAAGTTAAGTTGACAATACTAGCAGTCATTCATTGAGCTTTGACCTAAGAAACTTACTACTCAAAAAAGTGAAAAAAACATGTTTTTAACAAAACTTAAAACCAACAAAAGGACAAACCAAACACTAAAAGACAAACATAATTCAATTTAGTAAGTTATCAGTTGGTATATAGTTGTTTGCATAAACAATAGAAAATGAAGCTCCAATTTCAAAAATACTTTTAAATTGGAAAACTTCTTAAATTTAATAATTTTGCCATTATAGTATTTTGAAGTTGATTTTAAGATTAAATAAATCGCTAGAGGTCTTTCTTCATAAATTGATTGTGCTTAACTAGACCTATACGTGTTATAATGTTGTATATGTGTCTTTGCATGTAAAACGAAATATGTTTTAAACAATATTCATCAGATTATTGATTGAAAAATAGTTTGATTAGCAATTTGTCAGTTACAGTTGGGAAATAGAAATAGGGGTACCGCAGGCAAATTGAATACGGAGTAGAGACCTCTGTCAATTATAGATGGACAGGACTCACTAAAAAGCCTGTGGACGTATTACCCGTCGGTCTTGCTGATCATCCCGAATACCGTATGAAAAATGTGTAGAACTAAAGAAAACATTAAATTCAAATTTCAACAAATGCCAATTATTAAACAATTAAAAGTATTGACTTATTTAACGATTAACATACATTATTAATTAACCAGCAAAAGGTATTTGGAGAAAAATAGTACAAAGTTTTTACTTTTTCTAAATGAAATGTCATCCAGCAGTCCTACTATAGACAAATTATCATATTTATTTTAGACTATTATATTCCTACAGTAATTCTGTCTGCAACTTTTACCCTGAAAAAGTTTGCTGTTATCCTTAATTTTTATTTTTTATTAACGGACTTCTTACTAACGGACCTCGAGATAAGTTTGTATATATATTTAGCTCAATAAGAAATCAATAGTATGAAAACTGATTTTATGAAGTACAAAAATTAAATAAAGCTGCAAAAAAACATTTTCACAGCAAAGTTGAAACGGGTAGCTTTAAAATGTAACTTTGATGTCAAAAGATGTCATTTAGTTTTGTTCGCTCAGTACTAAGTAGGTAAGTTAAGTTTATCGTATTCAAAGTTTACATTGTTATTTTGTTACACTTTAATATTTAATGGTTTTTGGTTTTAATGTTCAGCTGAAATTGATAAGGTTTTTTATATTAGATTCTTCTTTAATAAACTATGTCTTTACTTGAACCGATTTTATTTTGCGCCCCAGTGCATCAGTTTGTTACTAAAGTATATTAAAAGTTGCAGTTCATCCTTTCACCGATTATCAAGGGACGGCTATCCTGTGTAATCGCTCTCTTCGCGCGATCTATTGCTTCTCTGGAAGTTAAACCAATAGTTCTTACGTCGGTTTAACGTCTTTAAGCTGGCTTCCGCATCCACAAGCTCATAGTCAGGGTACTGCAATTAGGTCAAGGCATTATTCTTCCTTCGACAAATGTGGTACCCAGTCACCTTCATTTTATCGCTGTTTTTGTATTATAATTATTCCCATGGTAGACCGACATAGTCCGTATCTATAGGAAATATATGTAGACTCGTTTTTAAAGATAATTATAACAATTGACTAAAATTCTTAAACTTTGACGTTGTATTCAATAATCATTTCAACGGGTCTTATCTGTACCATATCCTGTGATGTTCACTGTAGAACTGGTGCCAATCTAACGATTTAAAAACGGAATGGTTCAAGCAAGCGCGACATTTAAAAACCTTTCCTGATAATACCACTAAGGTGGCATTCAAGCATACAAACCACCTGATGGAATGCGATTACCGGAGCCTATGGCCGTCTGCGAAGCCGAGGGTATTTATTACTTACGCGATGCCGACCCCGTAAAAAATTTACATATGCTTGCATGCTTACAAATTTACACTGAAGAGCTCCAAGCCCCTTATAAGAATAACAATGAAAACTTGTGGGTGAACAACGGACAAACGGTGAGTTCAACTAGAAACCGACTTCACGCTCTAGTTCCTGGTCGAAGAGTAAGTACTGGCTTACAAACTGCCATTTCTATCTATGTCTGTAACCAAAATTGAGTCAAATTAACATTCAAGCTACTTAACGTCAACGCCATAAAATGCTTTAGAGGTTTTACTGCTGTAAAATCAGCAAAAAATTTATCGCAGTAAAAGCGCAAATACCGAGATCAGTTTTAAATTAAACCTTATTTCAGATATTATTGATTACGTAAAGGTAACAGAAATGACTTAATTGATTGTGGTTACTGACGCATCTACTATACACCACTATAATTAGGTCAAGACAGAATCCTTCATCTTTAAGACGTACCTTATCTCAAATCCGAGTGGAAGACTTTCATTATAAAAGTACTTACAGTATGCTATATGGATAAAGCCACTCGATAGCCGATGGCTGTCCAATATTAATTTCATCCTTAAAGAAGGAACTATTTAACTTGGGCAAAAAACACGGATTAAGTAGGATTATAAATAATATGTATAAATTTGCATTATTTTAATGTTTGGTTTATATAATTGTTTTAAATTATGCTATACATGTGAACGGCTTTATGTAAAATAAGCATACATACTTCATCACATCTCATTTAATAATTATGAAAAATAATTTCTTAATAGTGTTTTCGGGTAAAGTATATTTTTCTTACAAGATATACGAAGGTTATTAATGAAAACGTGGGCTGCAGCTCATTTTATATAATATCTATATACACTGATAAAATTGGATATCACTCAGTGTGATTGTTATCGATAGCAATTAAAAGAGGGAGAAAAAGAGGAATTAAAGAATAAAACAGGTTCCGAAGGGAGAATTCAGTGACAACTAACTATATTTTTTTAACGTCATATTTACAAGTCGAAAATAATAATAAAAAGGTAATAAATGAGTACAAAAGAGAGCCGATTAGGCACATGCTTCCATTTTTTTTTAATTGAGAGGTACTAGCTTCTTTAGAGGCCTCTTCAATTGACCAGCCAAGGTGGTCACGTCAGCCACTCTGGCAATACCATCCTTCCCATGGTAAATCTTTGTAATCCTGCCTTTTGGCCACATGCCTCTTGGAAGATTGCCGTCTGCTATCAAAACCATGTCTCCCGCTGAAATCTCAGGTCGTTGTCCGACGCCTCTGGTCGCATTAAGAAGCGGTAAGTATTCACGCAACCATCGCTGCCAAAACTGATCAGCCATTCTGGCAGCTTTCCTCCAACATATCCTGCCGCAGAGGCTATTGTCATCCAACTCGGTGGGCACGTTTCTCCCTGAAGAAGTCCCAATTAGGAAATGGAAGGGAGTCAAGGCTTCTGGGTAGTCTGGATCAGGAGATACGTGTGTCAGGGGTCTACTGTTCACCAGCGCCTCCGCCTCCAAAAGTAGGGTAGCTAAGACCTCATCACTGGGTGCCTTTTCCCTGAGAGTAATCTTGAGTGCAGTCTTAATACTACGCACCAACCGCTCCCAAGCGCCGCCCATGAATGGTGCTGCGGGAGGTATGAACTTCCATTGGATCATCTCATTCGCTGCAAATGTTGAAATTTGCTCTCCGTACAACTTTTTCAGCTCCCTGTTGAGTCCGACGAACGCAGTCCCATTATCGGAGTACATCTGGCGTGGACAACCCCGGCGTGCGATAAATCTCCTCAAACTCATCATGGCCGCATCAGTGGAGAGAGAGTGAACAACCTCCAGATGGACAGCTCTTGTAACTAAGCAAGTGTAGAGAGCTACATAGCGCTTTTCTCGTCTTCGGCCGACGGTGACTTGGACAGGGCCGAAGTAGTCCAATCCGGTGTACGTGAAAGGTCTCTCGCCGTGCGCTAATCTCGCAGCTGGAAGGGGGCCCATGGGTGGGTTATATGGCATAGCTTTCCGTTGTCTACAAAAAATACAATGGCTAGCGACTGACCGTACTGTAGCCCGGAGGTGAATAATCCAATAGGATTGGCGCAGTTCATTTACAACTGTCTCCGTGTTGGCATGTGCAGCTTTCTGATGGTAACGCAAAACTAAAAGTCGAACGGCAGGGTGTTTACCATCTATTATTATTGGATGCCTAGTTGGTGTGCTAATATCCGAGGCAGCGGCGATGCGTCCAGATAAACGAAGTAAGTGATCGTTACCGATTGTGGGAGACAGGTTTAGTAATCTACTATCCCGAGGCAGTGGTGTTCCTCTCTTAAGGCATGCTATCTCTGTCTTAAATGAGTCAAGTTGGCTTTGCCATATAATATGTGACTCTGCCTTTTGGAGTTCTAGCGCTGATAAGCTGTTAAAGGCAGTGGGAACAAAATTATTAGTTTGTGCAACCCTTCTAATATTTAAAAGTTTGCTTGCAAATAAGTGAGCTAATGCGGTGGCACGAACTAGACATAACCAACTACTTATTCTGAGTGGGTCAGCTGATACCGGAGCTAATGGATGCAGTGGTTCATCAGTGATTGCATGACACATATGGCGGTGCTTTGATTTCAACTCGACTTCGCCAACAGCTGGTAAATTAATAATAGGTTCTGTTGGCCACTGATCTGTTGAATATAAGAAGCTTGGACCGGTGAACCAGCGTGACTCCCCGTTTAGCGTCTTTTTAGACAGACGTGTGGCATCATCCGCAACATTTAAATCAGAGGGAACCCATCGCCATTCCCCAACACTGGATAATTCCAAGATTTCACCTAGCCGGTTTGCGACAAAAGGTTTGAAATTACGAGCGTCATTGCGCAGCCATCCTATGACGTTCATGGAATCACACCAGAATACCCGCTTAGTGGCTTTTAACTTGTGAGCATTGCAAATTGTGTCAGCTAGTCGAGCTGCAACCAAAGCACCCTGTAGTTCTAGACGCGGAATAGAAGCTGGTTTTAATGGAGCTACTCGAACTTTGCTGCCAATAAGTACGACATTTATTCCACCGTTAGAAAGAATTAAACGCCAATACGCTACAGAGGCATAAGCAGTTTCGCTTGCGTCACAAAATATGTGAAGCTGTCTTTCAGAAACATCAAACTCACTCAAGTTATACCGACGTGGAATTTTTAAATTAGAGATGGATTCAAGGCAAACTGCATGCCATTCCCTCCAAGCAGAAGTATCTTCTTGAGTGAGTTGATGATCCCAATCGCCAGTCTTTCGCCAAATGTTTTGAAATAAAATTCTTGCTCTCACGATAAGAGGTGCGAGTAAACCCAAAGGGTCATATACCGACATCATGAGAGAAAGAGCTTCACGTTTAGTGAAATGATTGGAGATGGATTTCTCAACAAAGCCTTTAAAATTAAAACTTAGACAGTCTTCAGGTGGCTGCCATACTAAGCCTAAAGTTCTAACGGACTTTGCTACTTTTCCTAAATCTACATTATCATTAGCTAAAGATGGATCTAATAATAACTCTTTCGGCAAGAGAGATAGAGCTTTTGGGTCATTTGAGACCCAAGACCGCATATCATAGTTGGCGTTTTTATGGATATGTACAATTTCGGCAGCTAAACGCGCTGCTTCAGCCGCTGAAGATGTGGATACTATGCAGTCATCCATGTAATGATTATTAAGGATAGCATCCACCGCTTCAGGGAATTCGTTTTGAAATTCTAGAGCATTTCTATTTTTTATATATTGAGCCGAAAAGGGACTAGAGGCCGCACCAAAAATCATGGAAGACATTCTAAAAATTTGGATTGGTTCGGTAGGTGAATTGCGCCAAATAAAACGCTGTGCATCCCTATCTGCCTCGCGAATTTTGATTTGGGGAAACATTTCTCTTATGTCAGCAGAGAGTCCAACTTTCCCTTCCCTAAACCGAAATAAAATATCTAAAATAGAATTTAAGAGATCAGGTCCAGTCAAAAGCATTGAATTTAAACTAACACCGTTAGACTTCGCTGCTGCGTCATGAACGATTCGAAGTTTACCGGGTTTGTTAGGGTTGGTAACACCGAAGTGTGGTAAATACCAACACTTTTTGCAAGTAGAATGAATTTTGACAGGACCTTCTGCGTACTTTTTATCGAAAATGGCCTGAATATTTAATTTATAAAATTTTGCGTAGTTAGGATCTTTTTTCATTTTATTCTCTAGGCTCTTAAATCTAGACAAAGCATGACTAAAACTATCTGGCACCTTAAAATCATCGTCCTTCCAAGGAAGACCTACTTCGAATTTGCCGTCTGGTAAACGACGGGTAGTCTCCTCGAGGATCCTAATAGCTTTGGAATCATCTTTAGTAAGACATTCCTTTTTTATTATTCCAAGAGAATCTAATTTATAATAATTTTGAATGAGTGAATCTACGTTACTAAAGTCAAAGGAATCGAAATCAAATTTAGTGGAAATATTTATATGATTTATCATGTCTAAAGGTCTGGTCTTGCTAGAATCAAAACCAAATAAGACCCAACCAAGATTAGTATTAATCGCAACTGGATGAGATCTACTCCCCTTGCGAGTTGCTTTTGATATCGTCAAGTGCCAGTTATCGATACCAATTATTAGTTTAGGTTCCCCGCGTTCATAACAAAGAACATCGACTAAATCCGACAAATGAGGTAAATTTTTAATACTTTCAGAATAAATTGATTGTTTTGACAACCCTAAACTATTGATTGATCTGGCTTTATAAATTGTAAAGGAATCGGAACAGTGACGGCCTTTTATAGTAAAGTCGACATATTGGATATTAACCTCTTTGCCCAAACCATTGACACAATCTAATCGAACCTGAGTTGCTGGCCCTGTTACTCCTATTTGTTCACATATCTCAGAATCGATGAAAGTGGCTGTTGAGCCATCATCAAGTAGGGCAAATGTATCAATGCTACCTAATGGCCCTGAAACAGAAACAGCTACGATTTTTAAAAGAGGTCTAAAATTGTTAATATGATTCCCAAAAGTTGTATGTGCAACTATGTCACATGAAATATTTTCCTGATTATTACAGCTCATAGTGTTATTTGTATCGCAATCTGGTTCAGTGTCTAATGTATGAGCTAGTAAAAGGTTAGGATCGTGTAAGAGTTTGTGATGTCTAAATTTACAATTCGAAACATTGCAAATTTCTTTGGAGGATTTACAATATTTGTAACTATGTAAACCTTTTTTGAAACATTTATGGCAAATTTTATTTGACTTTACAAACTCCCACCTGTCAGCTACTGACAGTGTCTTAAAATCGTCACATTTTGATAAACAATGTATTTGTTTACACATCAAACACGGTTTAGTATCTAAATTTGGGGATGATGATTTGCGTTTATCGTGTGCTAAGGTGTGTGAGACTTTTGGAGAATTAGCAAAATTTTCGGAAGATGTGATTGCATGTAACTTTTCAAACTTTCTCAAATGAAATGAGGGATCCGAAATGAGACCAAATTTGAGCTGCAAATCAACTTCTCGAGCTAAAAATTGTGCTAACAACTCGAGTTTAGCCTTTCCCCGATCTGAAAAATGAATCATGGCAAAATCTGCCCACCTACTTCGCAACAAAGGCGTAAGTTTACTTAAAATATTCTGATAGATTTCCGGCGATTCTAAATAACTTTTGTGATCTAGAAGTTTCACTATCTCGACACAATTACGTACTTTACAAGCAAATTTATTTAAATCAGTAGAGTCTGCACTTAATTTAGGTAAAGATTTGATAGTAGCTACCTCTTGCATAACTATTAATTCAGACCTACCGAATCTTAATTCTAAAGCTTCCATCACTTCAGCAGGATCTTGGGCTGATACGAGAAGAACGGAAACCGCCTCACGTGCCGCTCCCCGTAGACCCAGACCTATGCGTGCTAAATTCTCGGATGGAGAAAATGCCGCCATAGTGTCAGCAAAGACGCGCTTGAAGGCCAGCCAATCCAGTGGCTTGCCATCGAAGACAGGCAGACGTCCGTCACTAACCCTTGGCTTTGAAGTAGCACCGCTAGCGAGTGATGTAATTGCCTGTGCTAATAAAGATATATCAGTGGGTTGTTGTCTCTTTTCTTCACTATATTGTTGTAAGCTACTAGTAGGGTTTAGAATGTTAGCTGTGGTAGCAGATGGATATGGCTTTGACGAGCTTCTCCCACCACAATCATTTAATTTTGGTGAACATTCTACATCCTGACGTATGTCAAACGCGTTGGAACCTAAAGTAGTAGGTTCTAACGTAACGTCTCTATGAGGATTATTATTTACTGTAGCTAACCAGTTATTAATAGAAGAACGGGACCGAGAGCTTCTTCTGCTCCCACAACTTTCTGCTTCTAAAGCGGCCAACTGTGCTTCCAGTTCTAAATCAGCAGCTTTTCGTTCGGTATCAGCCGCGGCCGTCGCTGCTGCAGCTGCTGCTCGTTCTCGTTCCACTTCGGCGACTTTTCGTAAATGTGCTGCCTGCAGTGCAAGTTTCTGAGCACGAATTGTCGCAGAGGAATGGGATGACCTGGAACTTTGGGAGCCGTTAGACCGAATATTGGAAGTCGGAGCGACCGCGGACGTGGAGGCCTCCGGATCGCTCATATTGTCACTCTTGTTCAGTAAATCCTCCCCTCGAACTTTCTTCTGATTCCTAGTTTCAACCATAAATGTTGAAAAATTTAAAATGGACAAATAAAAGGAAATTTATATAGGATAGTTCAAAAAGTAATGGGAGAAGGACCAAATGTTATCGATAGCAATTAAAAGAGGGAGAAAAAGAGGAATTAAAGAATAAAACAGGTTCCGAAGGGAGAATTCAGTGACAACTAACTATATTTTTTTAACGTCATATTTACAAGTCGAAAATAATAATAAAAAGGTAATAAATGAGTACAAAAGAGAGCCGATTAGGCACAGTGATTTTATATTGTTATATTCAGAGACCATCATGTATGCATTCTTGTAGACTGAATAAATACTCTCCTAGCTGTCTGTTGACCCAGTTACCAAAACTTTGTTCGCGAGAAATAAATGAAATAATTGCGTCGGAGCTTAAGATTAGGTTTTATTGCTTTTTGAAAACATTGGTCTAAATAAATATAAATAGATTCTTATTAAACCCTAATTACTTTTTGGTTTGTGCTAAAATTAATCTAAGTATACCACGGAATATATTGATCTTAGATTTGAAACCAGGTTTTTACAGACGTACGCACAGTGTACACTTGTATGTATTATGTATTATCCTGATTTAATAAAAAAATTATTTAAATTCAGATATTACCTTATACTTTTCCTATATACTCTACACACGTGTAAAAGATCCTACAATATTATAAATGTAACTCAAAAAAATTAACTGTCATATGGTAACTTTGTAATTATTTGATGTGGGATGATTATTCATGTATTAATCCTGAAGTCTACGCAGACATTTTCGGGGTAGCAGTTATTTTTGTCATAAGCTTAGCTTTTTCAGGATTTCTTAGTAATGGCGTTTAACATATTTACATAATAAAGTCATATAATAATCCTTTGGCTGCTGACAACAGCACAGTGGAACCTTAATTTCTCCGCTGCTTTATCTTTTATCCTTTCAGCTGTCACTTTAGCTTACTGTAATTTGGTCCATGACATTATTTACGGAAGGTAATTAAAAAAGGTGTGAAATTGGTCACAGTGGCTGTAATTTTGTAATAAATATTCGGATTTTGAATAATCTCTACAACTAATACTTTTGAATGTATCAGACAAGATCGTAATGAAGACTTTTTATTAAATTTTAGTTTTAATGGCATTGACGTAAAGTTGTAATTATTATAGAGGTAGATAGTTATCACATGGTATAATTTGCACTTTTATTGATATATGTATATCGAAACGTATAAAACTGACTTAATCCTAATTATAACACTGATTAATTTCTACTTAAATACTGTAATACTTTACATTTATAATTTAAATTCATCTTGAAACTATTGTTAGGAAAGCCAAAGCCAAAAAAAAAATTTTCATGATTTGGATAAAAAAGTATAAACGAAGTTTCATTATTGTAAAACTCATTTATTATCATGAGAGTTCTCTTTATTATTTAAGAAATACGATGGTGCAGAAGTAAGTAATAATACTCTTAGTTTAATTTAAAATATTACTGCAATCTTACATTTACAAATTTAAGTTCAAGGAGTGACATAAATAGAAGAGTATGAAATACACTACGTACAATTTGATTTCAATTTCGCAGTCCGACTGGAAACAACTGGAATATGAATTTAGACGAAGTGTGAAATCTGTGCAAACATTTACTTGTATTCATTCCCTTAAGTCCAAGTTCGTAGTTGTTGGCTTAAACAAAAATATTGCTCGCTTGACTAGAATACCGGGCATGGAAAAAAGAAATGCATGTGACATGCAAGGCTTAATAATGTCATAAGACATGCAAGGTTATGAACTAGTCCTAGTAAATTAGGTTAACTATTGGTAAATAATGGGTTGGGGAAAAAGGTTTCTCCCAATTTTTTTAAAATTAAAGACGTAAAAAAATTAATTTACATTTAATTACAGTATATATGTGCCATTTTGTTCGTAGGCCTTCTGCCATCTTGTAGGTAGAGACATGATTCCTTTGTTGTAGAAATTTTTGGGCCTTCTGATCAAAAAAAGACAACAAGTAGTTTTGGTAGTTCTCTCTTGATATTAACCTTACACTGTCTAAAGAATTCTGAATAGACCGAAACAGGTGGAAATCTGAAGGTGCAAGAAAGGTCAGGGCTATATGGCGGATGCATTAACACCTTCTAGACAAACTCTCTTAATTTTTGCTGGGTGGCTTAAGTGTAGGTGGCGTTATCGTCATGAAAGACCACACCTTTTCTATTCAATTCAATTCAGGCCACTTTCACTCAAATTCTTGCTTTAATCTCATCAGTTGTTGGCAGTAGAGATCCGAATTGATGGTTCTGCCCGGCGGCAAAAGCTCATAACAAACAATGCTCTTTCAATCCCACCATAGACAGAGCATTACCTTATTGCAAGTTAACCCAGTCTGTGAAGCCTGACTGACCTTTGTCCACGATCTTTTTTGCACGTTCTTGTCATACGTGATCCAGTTATCATCACCAGTTATCAATCTCTTTTAAAACGGTTCAGTTTTTCGCAAATGAGTACACGGTGCATTAGGTTTCTTTCAGTGAGCTACTGTGGTACCCAAATGTCAATTTTTCTATTTTATCCGTAACAGGGCGACCGGAGCGAGGTTCATCTTTTACATCAAAATTCCCGGATTGAAAACACTTAAAACAACTTTATGCTACTCTTACTGTCACTGCATTAGATCCATAAATGTCACAATTTTTTTTCGCCGCTTGTATTCTATTTTTTCCTTTTTTGTTATAAAATTTTAAAATATATCTGATTTCTTCATTTGATTCGTTCATTTTGACAGAAAGAAAAATAAATGAAATAGTGTTATGATAATAATGGGAAACAAAATTATCCTCATTTGGTTCTTTTTTTGAAATGTCATCTTTTTAATGTCATGAAAACCAGCCAGATACAAATAGTACACCCAAAGATATTTTATTACAAGTTTATACATACTATGTTTAAAGTTTATACATACTAATATATGCGTAAATACTTTTTCCTCGACCTAATATTCGAAATATGTACTTAAATCAACATGTTCAGAAATATTATAGTCCAGATGCAGTATTTAAATTTACGGACACCATAAAGCTGCAAATTTCATGTTGAATAACAACGTGCAATGTCACAGAAAAAACTAAGTTTGAGTATTATACATAATATAGTGAAATTCAGTCTTTGAATTTATTATTTGGAGTTAAAATAAACTCAATTTGATGAGAGGAAAATTTATTTACCACGAATAATACAGTGTCGTTTAAAATTTCTACGTAATAAAGTTTTTGATGTAGACGGTAGATAAAAATAAATAATTAATTAAATCCATTTTATATCTGCCTATATCATTTGGATGCGGAGCTTAATACTTGATAACAACTTTGGACGATCCATTAATTTTAGCAGCTCACATTACCTTTGTAGCTCACATTAGCTTCCGAGGAATCGTGTTGTAAGCAAATTGCTTTTCAACTAATTGAATATAGGAAAATCGAATTTCAAACTTTGTCATTAGGAGTATGGCTGAGTGAGCTCTCGTGGGAGAAATAGGACTGTAGCATATTATTGGGCAAAGGAGTTGGTGGATGTGATAATACTTTACTGATTTTTAATGAAGTAAAATTAAATTATTCAAGTTAATTTAAGTTAACAACAATACCTTACATTCACGGAACATGGATTTCATTGCTTAAATGAATATATTGTATTATTTTTAAATTATTGTTTTTAATCGGGAATAGCTCAATAATCATATAAATTAACTAATATCGAAAATAATATCAAGTGGAGGTTAGACGTCGCGCTAGCTTAAGCCGAGGGGGTTATTCTTGGAGACAATCAATACGGTCGTCTGCATATTTAAATCATTGGGAGGTGAATGTCTCTGTGTGACGTGGGCTTTGTATGTGATTAAGAGACGTCAATTAAGTTTTTATATAGTGAGATGTCTATGGACGTGGAATGCTACGTTTGTCTGCCACGAACATTATCTTTAAGAATCCTAAGTGTCGATGGAAGAAATTAAAGTTTTTTTAACATGACAGTTAGAAAATATTTCATAGTAAATAAAAAAATTATATTTTATAGCTTTCTTTGAGATTTTCCTTATTTTTGTGTTATTTAAAACACTCCTATATTGAAGCAAACAAAGAAAAAAGAAATTATTCAAATCCGCTTATCCATTTTTGTATTTAAGCGAGGCTAACGATCAGCAATACATTTACATATTTAAAGATTTTGAGGAAAGATTTGCAATTAGGGAGGCGGGCAGAGCAATATATAGGTTATACGATATATCATAAAGAATATATCGTATAACCTAGTTCTAACTATAGTCTCCAATTAGGAACGAGTAAACGTAAACAAATTCAACACCAATAAATACTATCTGTTTGCCATTGTTAAAAAAACCTCGTTCACTAGGTTCCCCATTTCTAGATTTAAGATGTCATATTATTATCTTACTCGTAAAATAAATTGTGCAAAAAGACCTATATTTTTAATATTTGTCAGCCTAATTACGATGTAGTACCAGGTGTAATGTAAAACTGACAATCAGTGTTAGATTCTGGCCAAATATGGAAAGTTAATCCTTTAGCCAGACACAGTATATATCAATTAACCGTAAAACATCTCTTCTTATCTCTCAAAGAGGAATAAGTAACTTATCTGTTGTGATTCTCAGTAATGTTTTATACTAATAGTTTATTGAAATTCTATTCCTTTTTAAATAAAAAGAATGAAACATGAAAATTAATCGTTATTCATCAGAAAAATAGTTGTTAAAATTTTCTTAAACATTTGGAAAATTTTGACAACCATCTTCAAAGCAAATCGAAATTACTGTTTGGGCCACATGTGAACAATGGCCAGAAAAAGTTGTATGATTCAACATATCTTTATTCATATCTGTCATGTATTAGCAGCCAAATAAATTACTGTGTATCATATCTGCCGTGTTATTAAAAATGGAACGACCTTTTACTTCAAATCATATAGGTAACAACAAAGGTTTTTTTAAAATTTGGAACTGACTTGCCGATAGAAAGCTTTTTATAGAAAAAACAAATAAAAAAAATCAGATGTTTATAGAAAAAGGAGCATATTGGCGCGAAAAATTATTGTTTTTTGTTTCGCTCGCATTGATTTTGAAAAGTTATTGTACTTCTGGCTAGGTTACAACTTTGATTGAATTATTTAAGAAAACTGCTATAAAGGCCTTGGCCACAACTAGGCATTAATGGACTAGGGATGATAAACATGTTCCTGCATCAATGCCTCTTATGCTGGTTGCTGCAAAAATGTTTTATTTTTTACTATTTTACAACAAATTGTATTAATGTTTGTAAATCGTTTATGTTTTTTCTTACTAAAATACACGAATTATTGTAATGTTTTTGTTTTGTTGTACTAGTTAGTGCTTTACTGTGCTCACAATTTATAATGTAGAGCTGCGAATTTTCACTGCTCATATATCGACCCACGCTCGGCTGCTTAATTAGATGTTAATTATTCATACCTAATAATGTATTTATAAAGTAGACAAAATAGGTGTGCGAAATACGTGTGGTTTTCAATCCATTGAGATAATTGAAATTTATTAGATTATCACTAGAAATATTAATTCAAACTTTCATTAAACTTTTCATGATTATTTAACAATAATAATAGTAATAGAGCTACCCCGTTAAGAATTTAAAAAACTTACCTATTGATATATAATAAATATATTCTTATAAAGACTGAAAACACCAAATATTTTGGCGTTTACCTATGAGAGGGCCTAAACGACATTACTTTTAAGAGTTTAGGGAGGTTCCGGAAGATTTTTTCTCTCGTGAATAAATTACGTTCCTTAAATAAATATTTCTTTGCACAATGGGAGTAAATGGTCAAATAAAGTACTTTATGAAAATAATGGCGCGCCAAAAAGGTCACGATTAGATAAGACATATTGGAGAATTAAGTCGCTCCATTTAAAACAATAAAATATTTCTGGGAACCGGGAAACTTTATCACCTTTAAGAATTGAGCTTTGGGTCTATAAGTGAATTCACATACACCACTATGTCATAATGTCCCATACAAATGTTCTAATTCTAGTCTGTAATTTTTCATAATAATAGCGATTCCTTCATTAATTAAGCAATATAATAATAGTAAAGCCGCCGAGGCATTGTTCTTGAAATGTTAAATATTTAAAAATATTATGGGACAATAATAAATGAATAACGCTGATGTGTTGGTCTTATATGCTAACACAATATTTCTCACACTCGCATGTGTTGATCACATGATGATACAGATAACTGATATTGTGTCTTTAAGATTTATTACATAAACATATAATCGTTCGTGACTTGTAATCATCAACCTTTGGTAGGATTTGACCTCGAGAACTCTAGTTTAATTGATCTCCAGACGGTTAGATTAAAGGAATGCATTCATGAACACATAGTAATGACGAAAGAGCGACACTTGTATTATGTTAAGGAACAAATAGAATGAATATTTTCTAGTCGAATAAACATCTTATCTTTGCTTTATATGGGATGTGTTGGCTCAAATCTGGTTGATTCTCCTCACTAAACTTTGACAATTCGTCAAGGATAGAGCAAATCCGCGAAGATACATGAAAAATTATGTATCTAAGCGTTAAGATAATAACTTGATAAGTTTCTTATTTTAAGTGTTTCTAAGCTAATTTTTACAATTGACTACATGGTATCAGATACACAGGATTATCCGATGTTAGTTACGCGGATTAAAGTCGGGATTCCTCAATTAAATGTTATTGTAATTTTATATGGAATAAAAACTTTTGATTGCTCCAATAATCATAAATTCACAGGTCGGATTACGAGATGAATATTAATTTGGAGAATAAAGGTTTTAAATTTTTTTTACTGGAGCAGTTGGATATAAAATAAAGAAATATTCGAAGTACATAGTTTACATCCATATCCTTTATTAGAGTAGTCACCGTAAGTTCACATCCAACTTAAGCACGATATGAATTTTCTTTTTCGTTTTCTTTTTGTACAATATTTTTCTGTAGCACATGTTATTCCGTTTTATGTTAAACATATTATCATAACGAAGAGAAGTGAAAAGTGTAGATAATATTTTACTAAGCCTGTCATTCCAAAAAGTAACAAGGAAGAAAAACAAACGTGCGCTCACAGAAAGCCTGGTTTTAACGTTACGGCCGAGCTCTTCGATTTCCAGTCACGTTGTGGTTGAAAAATGTTAGGACTCTCGTTTGTTGTTCAGAATAACAAACCGAACTTATTCACCGTACTACAAAGATACGTGTGCCTTATCGGATACTGTTTGGTGTTACGTCTCAACCTGGAATACAAGGACGGGATTGTTTACACTGATTTAGTAAGAGAAGGCAGTTCAACAATTTGGAAAAAAGTCTACAAATGACCCTGATTTTTAGTTGATTTGTGGGTACATTATCCTCAAATCCTGTTTAATTAAATGATGAATACGCATAATAAATATCCAAAACTGAAATACCACCTCAAATAAATCCATGCAGTCATCTATGCATTTAGCATACAAGCTAAATAATTTAATGTTATGCCGTCTGTGCTAGGAAACGTGCACCAATATTTATAACGCAACAAAATGTTTCTCTACCAATAAATGAAACTTGATGGGTAGGTAATCCATCAAAGTTCCATCCATATCTCCGTAGTATGTATGATGATACGCTGTAATAAATTGCACGTCTTCCTTTTTACAATCCAAGCAAGATATTGCCTACTTACCAGTAAAGTGGGTTACGTTACACTTAATTTCGCTGAACGCTTCTGTTACGCAAGGATGTGTAATGTAGTATTGACATTTCTCTGTTGCTTAATTCGAAAGAGTAATATTTATATTCTAGAAAAAAAAAATTTAAGCTGTACCTTCTAATTCTGGTAGATCTCTGTTTAAAAAGGTAGCCAGAAAAGTATAAAATAAGAACACATGAAACACTTAAGTGCTTGAGTATTACATTAATATGAGTTTCTTTAGTATATGTATAGTCTATAGTTTTAAGACTTAGTCATTTTACGATAGTATAGTTTTATATGACAAACGTATCGTGTATATATCGTGTAAACATATCGTGTGTATATTATATAAAATTAAGTAGAAACATTATCATCAATATCGGAAAATTTATTTTCGTTGTGCTTAAGAAAAAAGCGTCAAAATCGTGTGAACAAAATTACATTTGTTTTCATCAAAAATGTATTTCGTCAGAAGATATTACTTTTAGATAGGGGAGTTTCAACCATTAACTGACAATAACGATTTAATTAAATTGAAGTTAAAGTAGGAATTATTTATTTGTATAATGTTTTTATGACGTTTAATTAATAAATCTCTTTTCAATTATCTGCCATTAATTAAAATTTTATCGAGTTATCTTGATAACAATCAAGAGACCTTTGAAGGATGTGATTATTAAGCGGATTTATAAGAAACACAATTCATAAGGCTGTGTTTATAACACATGCGCGAGTGCGTACATAACGTAATGTTAGTACATATAATACAGTGCGCGGTTCAAGTTGAAAGAAGAATAATATATATATAAAGTGATCAAAGAAACCATTTAACGATGTTACAGAATGTTCACATAGGATACCTACGCCACCGAGGCCCAAGCGATGATGTTGTGACTAGGGCTGCCAATCACCCCCAAAAATAGAGTCCGTTACATACTTAGTTTAAAGTTGGTTTAATTTTTACAGACGTTACTAGAGATTAGAAATATTATTGCTTCTCATGCCGTACAATTCCACTGGCTACTACATTTACAAGCCCTTCACATGATAGATGGTAGTACCTACCTACACAGAGTAGCCCTTAAGTTGTTTTACCTATAAGATACTTTATTCATATTCTGTCTCAATATTTCTAATACTGATGCCAATTTAGCATTAACCAAGGTATTTTTACCCTGATGAGCGAAGAGACTGGCATCACTACATAATTGCAAGTCCATGAAATTTAACAATTTTTTATGAACTTATTGTATGATATCACAATGTTTAAAGTACAATTTGTTTAAAATTACACAAATTATTTACGTAAGAACGTCAAGAAGTTAGAATTCATTTATAATACCAAAAAACCTTAGTTATTAATTTGCATTGTACGCTTTCTTTTTCTTCTTTCATTTAGACAATCTTATTATTCTGATTGAAGTTGGTAACCCTAGTCGAGAATGAAATTTCTCAATGTAACCCACAGGTATCAAATATATTTGATATGTAGAAAATACAACATAAATGAATCCTTTGTGTAATGTAAGTTATATTAATTAAGGTTGTAGATTATGACATTATCAATTCTAACAATGTACGTCATTATGAAAGGGATAGAAGTTCTTTTAGAAACTTATAAAAGATCAATGCTATGTAAAACCATTAAACCACTTATTTCAAACTGTCTTTTAATATTTATATTTTTTTCTTATTCTGTGTAAATTGTGTCAAAACAAAAATGTTATAATTAGTTGTATTTTTCTGGTTGTAGTGTAGTGGAAACTGTACTGCACTATACTGTAGTGGAAAAGAAAATCAAATGAAGTTCAAAAAAAAATCATAAAAATAATAGGTGTGTAGGTAAAATAAGAAAGAAGATAGGTTCCCTGAAATAATAATAAAATAAAAGTAATTGTAATTTATCCCAACTTAATTATAACTACTTAAGTAACTTATTTATGGGTTTCCTCTTACCAATCACAAATACTGCTTGTGATTGTTATAGTAAATCAAATTAAGAACTTGTTTTCTAAAAACTGACACCTAGAATTGACACCAGTCTAACAATGTTGATTAATGAGAATATGTATTATCAACCAAAATATTGAACTGGAGCCTTTAACATGGTCGCGGTAATGCGTTCGCATTTGTGAAATGTAACGTGCCAGGTCCGAGAGGCCGCCTGTGGTGAAGGGGTGAGTTGAATGAGAATGTGTGAAATGCTTTGGTATCACGAAATAATCAGTGACTGACGACGATACAGTGAATCTATAACTTATTCATTTGTAAGTTGATTTGAAAACAGCACAATGTTGATTATTTATTTCGAAATTCTGTTTAAAATTTTGGATGTATTATAAATTTCAGGAAAGATTTGATACGAATTCGTCTTTTCAAACATGCGTTTGACAGATACTATACAATTTATTTACTCTGTGGTAATAGTAAGAAACACATAATTTAATAAAAACTTTCTACCATCAAACACAGTTTACGAATTAATAATACGCACCAACCGGCAATGGTCCAAACTCCTAATGTTCTTCTCCCTTTTATGAAGGCCTATGATGAAACCACAAGACAGATACACCCCCTTATAAAGGTCAAGAGTGAAAACGCGGCTGTGACCCCTTTACAGTAGCGTTTCAGATTTACCTAAACTTCCAATTGCTATGTTGTGTTTAAGCATTGGGTAATAGTTGACTCGAGTCCTGGATAGTTCAGGTGTACGAGATTATTAGAGTTCATGTTATTGATATCCAAATCTAGAAAGCACGTCTTCTATTCTGGACAAATTTTAAAATATCTGATAAACATTCCCTGTGCAACGTTAAAAAAAATTCCTAAACTGTTCCAGTCAGTTCTTCTCCTAGCTATAAAGACAAAGACAAGTACAGAGACAATTATAGTAAGCAAATAGGCTTCTTCAATTAAATCATGATGCTAAACTGGTTATGTTCCGTATTTCCATTGGGTATCTAACCCGTGGTTGTATGTTATGATAATTGTTATCTTAACATATAACAATGGGTCGGAGGGTGTGATTGTTACTTTGTTAAAGCACTAAACTATATATGAATGTAGGTATATGTAACTGTATTGTTACTGTATATAATTTAACGCCTCCCATTATTATAAAATAGGTATAAGGTTTGATTTCTTACTACTATTTTAAATGCAATTAAGTGATAACGCGATATTTATTTGATATTGTTTTTCTTTTCAAAAAAAAAAATAACGTTTTCATTAAACAGGAATACTCTAGTAATTTTAATCCAATTTTTTATTAAGGTATTTTAGATTTTACAAAACTAAAAACTAAAATTACAGACTGGTTTTCATAATTTATATACAAATTTTTGATTCCAGATCAAAGATTTATGATGAGCAGCTGAAATAAATCACGAAAGCGTAGGCAAGCGGCCAAAATTATTATTCTCTTTATGCGATAGTCTTATAATGGGGTGATCTAGAAAAATCATAAATATCAATTAGTTATCAAAAGAACTGCCTTATTATAAATGGCGACATAAAGAGGCAAAGAGGCGCCGTAGAGTTCATAAAGTATTTCAATGAGTTCGTTCTTATGGTGGGAGAAAACGTCATCTGTATTCATTTGCCCGAGAGTACATAACACGTGTTCACACTATAAACCCAATAAAATGAAATTACAGTCCTCTACGTGATCCGGATGTTGCTTGTATTCGTACAACCTTTTGTGGTTTTGTTGGTAAATTAAACTCTTTGGTAAATGGAATAAGGAATAAAAATATGAGCAGCTTAACAGGGTTTGTTCCGACCAGACAGGCATGTGTGCAAATGTTTCAACAAATATTTTTTGTTTTTTTAACATATCAGCTTAATATAGAAATATCAGTAAAGGAAGGGTACGATTATTTTTTTTGTAAAAATAAGTTTTTGTGGTCATTTAACAAGTACCTACATACTTTTTAAGCAAATAAATCATTCGTGTATGAAAAGGACTATATTATTACATCGTGTTGAGTTCTCATTATTTAAGATCAAAGTAATTTATTTAAACTTTTAGTTCAAGGCTTATTTTGGGTTGTAAATATAATAAAATATTAATTAGCTTTTAGATGGTTGCTATAACACAATAAAATAAATAATGTAAACATTCTATTAATCATTTGCTATGTAAAGTTCTTCATCGCGGAAAACATATTCGGACATCACTTTATTACTATTTATTGTAAGTTAAATATGTGCCCTTTTATAATCAACGAGTATTATTTATATATCCAAGCCAGATATTTCTATATAAGCCATTCTTTAAATAAATAAAATCTTTTCCCCTTGAAAATATATTTATATCCCATTCGCTCAATTAAAATGAGACTAGGATAGCTGTCTATAATGTGGCTATTTAAAAGGTACGGTGCCTCAAATATGAGTTGGCATTCTCTCAGTAAATATTTTTTCTTAAATCATAAACTCCGTGGGAATATAATTTTTTGTTTATATTCTTTGAAGTAAAATACATTATCTAGTGGTTACTTTCAATTTTTATATGTCTTTAATAAATATGTTATGTTATGTTTCTTTTCCATGCGCCTACTTCGTATGTTCAATTTTAATTCTATAAAGTAAAAGATGTAGTGTATTAAGTAAATGTCTCTTAAAATTTGTCTACACTATATACGAAAATAAATTTAAATAAATAACTTATTTGACTATTTGATATCCTTTTTATATGCATATAGAGAGAAACACATACATTCTTAAATTTAGATTCATAGTGTTTTAAAACCGGACCCAAAAATAATGAATTACGCAGCATCTCCTACCCTAGATCGTAAAGAAAAATTCTGTAACAATGATGATAATATTACCACTATGTTTAATATAATATCAGTTCGTATTTGATAAAACCGGAACAGACAGCTATATATTTAACATTTTCCACTCAGAGCAGTTCTGTAGGTATCAAAAAAAGAGGAAGTATAGCAGTATCTCAGGTGCGCGTGTGGTGGCTTTGCGGCCTACTTACCGATAAATAGAGGTCGTTTATCTTGTTATCCCAGATATCAATAATGTACGAATAAGGGTCGCTTCGTTGCTGAAATAGCATCTAATTGTGTATTTTTATGATCAATTTCTTTCTGTAAGCTGTTCGTGAATTGAATTTTTTGAGGGAACAATACGACAAAGATAGATACTTTATTATAGTTTTATTTTGAAATATCTACTGGACAAATTTGTAATCGTATAAGGTACTTTGTCTAACTAATGATTGAGTGCTCTGGTTTATATTACGAAAAATAAAGGAACTTGAGTCATGGTTGATCTCAGATAGGATTAATAACAATTTTGATCTAAAGCTTTCACCATACTCAGAAGTGCCTTAAGTCTTACTTCTCATTAAGGTGTTAAAATTCAAAACTTTACATTTACTTATCATAAATATGTCTTTTCCCAATGTTAAAAACACTATTATGTGTACGACAGTGAAGACTAAAAACGAACTACGGAGTCACCGCTTAAAAGGTACTTTATTTTTTAGTTAACTATTTTAGAAAAGTCATATTTTTTCGTATTTGGACGAAGACATTCATATGAATATTTGTTTGGACGTAAGCAGTATTCCCAAAAGGTACAAATTACTTAAATTATTATTGGGTGCGTTCTTCCAATTACATAGTACGTCGGTTGCGTGACAGTAACAGTTACCGTGTACGATCTAGACACGTGTCAAGTGATCGCTCTATTTATGGTTGTTTATTCGATAAGATTATATTTATATACTATTTCTTCTATTAAACTGTAATCTAGTATTTACTACTATGAATCCTCGTTTTACTTGTTACATCATTTCTATTAATTATATCGATGTTATTTATGTAATTTTTGAGGAAGTTTTTAATATTTCAATTCATTGTGAAGGAACCTATACCATTCTTTTAAAGACATTAAATAATATTTGAGCATATGTAGGGCTTGTTTTAATCATTAATAAAACTCCGGTAGCTTCACTGCCCTTGAAATGAACTGGTTTCTGCAGAAGCAAACCACCATGTAACCCCTATCCAAAGGAATTTATGCCAAAGGTTTTTTTAAATTGTATCATTTTTAACAGGCTATTACGTCTACATAAATTTCAGCATGAAGGCAACTAGCGAATTTAATATCATGGAAACTATGAAAGAAATGAACAGAAATCATCATGAAGAAAAACCTATTCAGAAACTTGAATTAAGAATTAAGAAATATTTAACATAAGTACGACCAGGAATTAAGGAATAATGAGTTTTTACGAGATTAATTTTTGGCGGCAATTTATAATTCTACGCAACAGTGTTTTGAAAAGGAAGGGAAATGGTGGAATAATATTGAAATTCTACAGAACATTCTTGATAGAGAAGGTCACCCATATCTCAACCATATTATACAAGTGGGGTAAACTCACTTGATTATTTTGATCAACTTATTTATTAGTTTCACGCACACGAAAGAGCTTTCAAGAGGAAACCGTGTAAGCTAGACTATCAAAGTAAGTGGACAAATTAGAGGTCTTGATATTAGTTTTATTATGGGACTTTTTGGCTTTTCTGGATGTCACGGCAATATACGGTCACAGTTAATCATAAGAAATTAGTACCAAAACACGAAATTATACCAACAAATGTTAATATGATGGTGATTTAAGACATGTTTTAAGCGGAATGATAACGTTTAAGTCTGCTTTTGTTTATCAATCAATTTTTTTAAAGGGACAAATCTACTAAAGCTGTCTATCAGTAGTTTATGAAATCGTTGAATTAGAAGGGGTAAAGAAGCAACAATGTGATTTTAAAATCGATCCATGGCGAGGTTTTATGATCACTTTTGTAAATTATCTACATTCAAATTAAAACATGAATATATTTTACATTACAATGAATATTTCTTGTCAAACGTAAATAAAACTCTATTATTAGTATTATTCTTAATTAGATATGCCCTAGCGCGTCTCCGGTCGTCATTGCTTGCAACTTACAAAAATATAATCAAAACCGAGTGCACCACGATATAAGCCTCCTTGACTAGTCAAACTGTACTTTATTGATGTTAAATTGAAATTGTATTTTGTTTTTATGTAACTTTCAGGCAGCGCAAAATCTCCAAACCGATCGGGTTTGGAGATTTTAGGGGAGGCTTTTGTCCAGTAGTGGATGTCTCGCAGTTGATATGTAGGAACAGCAGTTGATGATGGTGATGATGAAATATTATAATTTATAATTACCAATCGTCAGTTTTTGTCAATGTGTATGGTGTTGTTTAAATCAAAGGTCTATCTAAATGTATTTATTTCTATCAATATTATTAAAACATATAGAAATAAGTAATCCACCTTAATGATCCTGACTTTTGTTTTTAAAGTTATAGAGAACTCGAAATCATCTAATTTTTTACAGTCAATTTGGCGATTCCAATCGGCCCATTAAAAGTGTGTAGGAATTCCCACACCAATAACTTTTCCTTCTAATCAATCGAAGCTTAAAAGTCTTTTGCAAAGTTAATCGCGGAGCCGCTGAGTTCATTAGTAAAATCCCACGTTTAATTGAAATGTCAAGTAGACTCTGGCGGGGCTTTTACCCAGGTGGGGTATTGTCAGCGTTGCCAGGGATTCTGAGATTTCGGTAAAAATATTAATTAATTTGAAGCTCATGCCGCCAAATAGATGCGTGTGTGTTATAAAGAGATAAATTGTGTGATGTCGTAAGGGGCATTCTCTGGAAGTACTGGTTGTAATTGTTTTTTTTTGGTTGGATAGTCTATTTATCGCGGAAGGTTATATTTAATATTTGTGATAGACTGCACTCCACGCAGTATCAGCTTGGTCTATTGCCACAAATAATTTATACATAAAATTAAATTATGAAATTTCATGGTATCAAACTTAACTTAATTGTGTGCTAATCATTGGATGGTCTAGTTTTGTTGGAGATATTAAGTTATTTGGGTATAAGTACTTACAAATAATCGCATTATCAGACAAATACCTATAATTTACAAATGTTAATAAGGGTTGGGGTTTGAGATATTTTTTGATCATAAAAAAGGCATAATTACACATTGCCGCCTTATAAAGCTGGGTGGAGGGATTAACAAAGCTTACTGCAGCAATATTTTGTGTGTTGAACTTTTGTGTTTCCAATCCTACTGTTAAATTAGATAGACCTGAATGTAAGGTCATCGTTAGAAGTTGCATAATACTAATAAAGATAAAGAATAATAAAAATATCGCAATATTGCCTTTATTATAGTTACTATTTCTTTTGACGGCCGGCTGGTCGAGTCGTCAGTAGTGTGCTGTATTATCCAGATGCCCGTGTAGTAATTTGACTTAAAAACTGTAATTGTAAATAAAAGGTACGAATGATATTATGCAAAAATATGTCTAGAAAAATAGCAATAAGAAATGTTTAAACTTATATCAAATATAATGCATAGTTTACTTGATTTTTATCTTGTACGAAAAACATGGCAAAACTAATTTTAAATTGAGTTACATTTCACCCTCGCACCTTCCTAAATATTTATAACATTGTTATTAAACTTTTTCCCTTGAGAAATAACGGTCGTCATTGCAATTCTGTGCGCTATTTAAGATCCTTAACTTCCAACGGACGTAAGGGTTCAAACCCCACATTGTGAAAACTAAGTTTGTTTTTCACAGAGTCATCACAAGACTCTGCATACCTATATCTAACACTGAGCTAGATTTGTGCAGCAATTTTTACCTTTCTTGCGTATGATAAAGGTTTTAAATAAACGAGATTTTTATGTTAAAACACAAAGTGTTTTTGAAGGGTAATTTCTGCGACTTTTTTTTCTATTATAATTAAAATTTTGTAGTGATTAAATTTTTATATTGCTTTAAAGGTTCTTCTGTAATGTAGTACTTGTTAAACAAATGGAAATTTTTTGTTTTCTAAATTAAAATAAAATATTTTTTATTGAAAAATCTAAAATTTGAAAGGAGAAACTGGAAGTAAAAAAATAACGATTGGACTTGCAAAGTCAATTAATATATATTTTCATATAAGTTGAATGCTCTTGGTAAAATAAATGTTACAGAAAACGAGAAGAAACCAAAAGTAACATAGAAAAAAAACTAGAAATGGTCACAAATTGAGATTGTCTTTCTTTCGCAACATAGTTTTAGAGGGCCTATCAAATAGTTCACGAGACAAGTGATCTCCTTGCTTGACTTTTGACTTTATAAATATACCTGATTAAATTCAACTCGTGCCGCCAGATTATGTTAGGTTTGGTTAGAAACGGGTTAAAATAGAAAACTAAGTTAAATTCACTGATTATTCCTCATAAAATATTTCAGTATTTATTGGACTTGAAATTTAGCAATTAATAATCTCGTCGTGATTCCGGGAAACTTTAAAATCGTACTTGTATACACTCAACAACTAATAATACTTACATTATGGTCCGCTATCTGGTACTATCATTAAAGTATTTTTAGAGTGAGGATTGACAAAACAAATTAAACAATAAAATCCTGCAGCATTTTACAAAAGTGATATATTTCTTAAGTTGTACGACGAGTGCTGTTTAATAAACTTTACAAACATGTAAGAAATTCACATGTAGTTAAATTAGAATTGGCACAAATGTAAATACTGTGTGATAAAAGTTTAGTTGCAGAAAACGCTTGTAGATTTCTATTATAATATTTTAGGCGACTAACTAACATAACTGTAAATATCATGCATCATAAGAACTGTCAGAATTGGAGTAAAATTTATACGTTTGTTGTTATTGCAATTATGTGTTAGATATAGTAAAAGTTGATGTTTGTTAATTAGCAATTCTATAATTCAAATGTGTATTAAACAATTTGGTATATTCACCTTGATTTTGTAAGGTGTGCAGCCACTTGGTCCGTCAAGAACCCTTTTGTGGAATCACAAAAAGGGAAGCCTGTTCTCCGCTTATGAACAGAAATAAATAAAGCCATCGGATTATAGGAGTCCGTGAAAGTACAAATTAAAGCCCTAATAAAAGAATTAAAAAGTAAGTTGACTAGAGAGTTACCATAACTCAAAAGACACAAAACCTGCGTCGAGTACGTAGTATCCTTACAGGGCATTGCAAATTAAACCAACACTTGTTTCAAATGGGTATGAAGCAAGATGCGGTATGTAGGTTCTGTCAGGAGTCAGACGAAACAGTAATGCAGGTTCTCTGCTCCTGTGGTTATTATTGCCTTTATTATATGTGCACCCAGAAAAGGTGCAACATATCACTGCCCGAATAATCTGGAAATTTCTGGAATCAACGAGGTTAGGCAGTGAACTCTAAAGGACTGCCACAAAAGATCAATACTGGTTGAAGTGGCCTATGGGGCTTAAAAGTAACTAGAATAATAATAATATTACAGGTATGCAGACCATTTGGGATTTATACCCTATAATCTACAATTTACTATTTGTAAGGATTATTCAATACGATAAGCTGATTGTCGTCGTGTTTCAAACACTTTGCTTATGTTAATGAAAACAATCTTTCGTCATATTTGATCCCTGGATGGGTCAATAAAATTTGTATTTCGAGCTCCTCCTTGCTTCGGAAACCATGTTAAGCCGTTAGTCCTTGTTACGGCAACCGCTTCCATCTACCAACCAGCATTGGGACAGCACGGTGGTGTTAGGGTTCAAATGAGAAGTTTGTTTTCCATGTAGTATGACTGTGATGAAATTGGGCTCAGACTATAAATTTCTGAAAAAGGCAATGTTAAATAACCTTGACAGTGTGCAACTGTCTATATGTCTACGTTCATATATCATCAGGCGAGCTATATATTAACGCACTTTATTATAAATAGTTATGTCAACACATTATAAAACACAACGAAATATTATTATAAGAGTTAAAGTTAAAACAGTGATCCGTTATGAAAAAAATCCGTTGCAATGTTTTATGGCTTTAGAATTTAGTATTCAGAAAAATTGTAACAATTCTACACCCATATATACTTACTGGTTTTAATCTGTGTACACTTTTATGTCTCTTGCTGGCGTGTCGGCACTGCTTCAAACATACGGCGCGGCGCTAAAGACTTGTCTTGATGTGAAATGTGGTTTTAACTTCAACAACATTTTAATTAAATTGCGGGGCATCCAAAGGGTCGTTTGACGTCCTGACTGGTTCACGGATGGAAGAACCTGCTAAAAACAGCCGTTCAAACCGTTGGGAAAAGGGCGAAGGGGTACTGATGCGGGAAGGCCGTGTTAAATTACAATTATCGTGTTTACTCCACAGCGTTTTAAGGGTCGTTTTTGGGTGCTTGTTTTTTCCAACAGCAGTCTCATTGACAGAATGTTCAGGATCATGCACCAGCGAAATTTGATGAGCTGTTTGTTTTTCTCTTTGTTCATTTGTAGAGCATTTAAATTGTTTGACTCGTTTACTGTGAGAAATCTTAATAGAAAAAATAATACAACAACAAAAAAAAAGAAATAAAATAGGTGATCTTCTAATTATAATAATAAGCAAGCATAATTTAAGTACCTTCATCATCAAACAGTATCTTAGTGACTTGTTAGATGTATGTCAAATTTTGAGATTTTGTCAAAGTTTACTCTGTGGATTGCTTAACTACGCACATATGAGACACAATACATTCGTTGTTTTGATTGAGCGCCGGACGGCTGCTGCAAGACGTTACTTTGTATTCCATAAATAATCAAAACTGCATTCTGTCCTAATCTTTTAAAGAACAATGTCAATGAGCCATGTTAATTAAGGATTAAAATTGGATATTATATATATTTGTATATTATTTAATTTAAGGTTTATTATCCAGGAGGTAATCTCACAAACGGCATTAATAAATAGATCTATTCATCATATTCATAAAGTTATTATGATTAATATTCACTTTATTATTCCTTTTATAAATTGGGTATCGTTCTTTAATATTAAATTTTATAAAAAGTGTTGCTAAAGCCCAAATTAGTTTTATAGATTTTGGACCTTTCTACATATTACGATTTTAATTCACGCTTAGAATTCACCAGTGCGTCATTTTATTAATGAGAATTGTAGATCATTTTCTATGATAAAAATTTAAAATATCAGTACGACATGGTAAAGTTGCTTTTAAAAACCATGGTATCTACTGATTATGTAACAAATGTAATTTAAATTCTAATTCAAAATTATTATTAAAGATTGATCAATTCTCCGTCCCCATCTAAACATTATGCACAAACAGATTTTATGATTCGCGTCAATGTCAATGTGGAATTTCTTACCGGCACCCTTGTCTCGATAGAACTTGCGCTCCTTCAAGAAATGCGTAAAAAGGCGTCTTCTTCCGGCAAGGAGACCGGGGCATTATATCAGAATGGTGCTTTCGCTATCTCCTAAGGGGCTTACCATCAGGCGGCGTCGAGTCATTTGTTGTGCTACAAAAGAAATTGGTAGCTTAATTGTTTTTACGATACCAACTTATTTGCAAATTCCATATTAATGATATTTAAATCCATTTATATTCGGTCTCCCGTTCGAATAACGTGTAAACAAAATCAACAACAGACAGCCCGCATTCAATATCATGCCAGTCGGTCGTATTTTTTAACTAATTAATTGTCGGGATTGATATTCAGCTGGTTGGGAAGAACAATTTATTTTTCAGATTTACCTTAGATCCATAAGTAAATAACATTAAATAGTGGGTATTATTCTTTACCAACTTCTGTCTAATGTTATAACATTTATTATCGATCTACATGAAGCAAACCCTTTGAAGTTTATAATTACACGTTACATGGTTACAAGTATATAAAGCATAAAGAGTAGCAACACTTTATGATATATATATCATAAAGTGTATATATATCATAATTATATATATATATATATTTAGCCTTAATGTAACGTCTATAAATTCAAAAACTGGTTGCAGTTACTGTGTTCCCAAAAATAATAATAAAATTAATCTTTGCATTTAAAGAAAATCAGAGTTAAGCATATATCCATAAGCATAAATAATAAAAGACTATCAATGAAATTGTTAACTTCTAATACTGGTTAGTTTCGTATTCAATATCTTGTATTTGATTTTTTGAAATTATTAAATGAATAAGGTTATGCTTATTTTCCAAAATAATCATCATAATCATTTAATTTAATTTTCCTTTTTTTCCTACTAAATGTAGTCCATTTTTCAACTGTTTGTCTATAATGTCTGTTAAGAAAATTTAGTATATTTTTAACACGTATTTCAAGAAATCTTTAGTTTTATCTGAAATTAATTTAATGTAAATATTTTGAGCCCCGGGGTACTCCGATAAATTAGTAGCCAGCGACAGTTGACAGCAGAATTCAGTATTATTAGGTTTAAAAACAAAAACAATCTTGAAATAGGTCTTAATTAAAGAGGGACAAAGACTTGTCACCCAATATAAAAAGTTTCCTGTTCGTGTTTCTCAACACCAACTCATTGAACTTTATGCCAATCATAACAAATGAAAAAGCCAAACTTTAATTAATTATTCCCTAGGAGGCTACAGAAATGTTATCCTTGTAAATTGGCATTAGAGGTAGAAAAATTTGACCGGTTTTAGTTCTTTCTCGTTTGCCCGTGTTTAAAAAAGTTTTTAATTAAAACGAGTTTCGTGTACAAACAAAACAACGAATATTAGAGACTACGAGAACGAAGTAGCTTTTTCATTCGTTAATTTATTTTATCTTAGTTTTTGAGTTATCTTATTTTTTCTCTACTTAAAATATTATAATGTCACATTGTAGATTGACGGCTGTCTGGTCCAGTGGTCAGTAGCCTTGTCTACTAAGCCAGAGGTCCAGGGTTCGAATCCCCATATTTATGTACCTATTGATATCTATATTTCTCCGATATCTTTTTTTGGGCTAGATAATAGGTGTGTGAGTGAGAAATATTATTATTTTTATTATGTAGATATTTTTATTTCTTAATTTACGGCTGCGAAAACGAGTATAAAGGATTTAATCGACTGAATTAGAATTTAATGACGAATAAAATTGCTTGTAAAAAAATTATTACTAAAGTATAGTTCATATGATTTCATCAACCGTCATCAATGAACAGAGAATTCGTTTTATTTTACCGTTGAAGTGAAATTTAGAATTTAAATCTGTTAATCTTACTTTATAGAATTGGATAACTGTAATGGAGGTTGAAAAATGAAGAACAAAATGCTTAATGTGTCATTCCGTGTGTGTTTCGCAAATTCATAAAAGTTAATGGAATTTTAACGGCCTCAACTTAGTCGCATTTGTTTTTCGAACATTTGTTTAATAACAGGTGTTACAGTGGTCTAAACATGAATATTATGTGCATTTTAAAAGATTGCCAGTCTCAAATACATTTGTGATGAAATGATAATAAAAACTTTGTGATGAAATATTGAGGCTTACATATCGAGCAACTTATAATGCAAATCAAAACAAGAATACCATGAAGTTGTTAGCAAATTGTAACGTCACTGACATTAAACTAACTTCACGCCAGCCATTTACGTGTGGCTTGCCAAAATGATTTCAACAAAGTTAAAGTTAACTGTCTTGAAATGGTTGACAAGCTGCTCTCATTTTTATTACTATATAAAAAATTAAGCTGTCTTTTGTCGTTTCATAGGAAGAAGTAACATTATTTTGCTACCGAACAATGCGAATGTACTTCATACTTCATTTTCTGCTTGACAAATTCAACTTGATATATATCCGAAGCTTAAAATATAATATAAATGCCACTATTTGTTACATACATAAAATAAATAAAAAAGTTCGCTTAGTATGTTAAACTTGCTTTTTTAAATGGGTAATTCACTTATATGGTAACCACATGTCTGAAATAGGAAAACGATATTTCTGACAGATGTAAACAAGGTTCCTTGTGCTTTTCTAGAAAGGTTGTTTATTATCAGAAGCTAAGAATCATAGGAATTATAAAAGGACAAAATCCCCAACAGTGATGTATATTTTCTGGCAAAAAATACAATATCATATTTAATTAGCTTCACTTATATCATCTCAATGAAAATATAAATAAAATGGTTATATTTAGATGAATCAGATATGTCATGTTGTTTTCAAATAATAATATCGTGATATTCTGATTTCAAAATACATTTCAGAATAATTTGAGCTGATGTTAATAAACCAGCTGTTAATGATACAAAGCCCTTATATAGTTATTCTGTTTGTAATATTGAGCTGAAAAGGGAATCTGAATGATATATCATTTTGCACATCAATATTTAAAGCTTATAACCGGCTTCTAAAACTAAGTAATTATTAATAAATTCATAGTGTTGTAATTCATATGAAAAGTTTCGAACTTTATGACTTGGCTATTTAATCATTATTGTTCATGGTAATATGTATATCGATATAAATGATTTAACAAAAAAATGCGTGAGGCTTTTTAATAATGGAAAAAAAGTCAAGCCTAGAAAGATACTAATACCGTTTCTGTTGGCATTCTTTATAAAATTAAGTTATATATCCCTCTCTTTCATTAAGCTTCAGCGATGAATATGCATAATCCTATACCCTGTTTTAATGGGCACATTACTCGAATTATGTTACAGAGTAACTAGATATGAAAGGTGATGTATAGGCTTTTAATTGCCAAAATAAATACTTCAATTACATGCAAATATAATAATCCTAGCTGACTCGGCAAATGTTGTTTTGCTATATAAATTATTACTAAGAGATTTCTGAAGAGGGCCTTTCCTAGAAGTAAAAAATAGCCTACGACCTATTCTCAGACCTTTCAAAATTTCATAGAAATCGGTCAAGCCGTTTCGGAGAAGTTAGATAAGAAACAATGTGATACGGGATTTTTATATCTTAAATATATTATATAATACATATTAAAAAATCAATTTTTTTTTCTATTTATAAAATTAGAATACAGTGTTGAGGTATAGTGTGTTTATTCTAACAGCTTGTATAAGCTTTTAAATAAGACACGATTTATTTTATTACAGCCTTAATTATAGAATAACAATTGTATACGTTTTATATTAAAATGACATAGTCGATCGAACTCTGAATAAATTTCGAAATATGTTTATTCGTCATTTTAAACAATACTTATTCAATGTTTATTATTATATATATTGCATATAATGCACTACGCGAGATCCTCATTTGTTTGTTTCCCATGATTTATAGTATTATAGGTTTGCGTGCTGAACTAAGTACCTACTTTGTTCACTAACTTGTGGTTATATTGCCTTAGCGATATTTCACCCTTCGCATTATACTTTGTCACTTTGATCCCTTATTAAACAACATATTAGTAAAGTTTAGCATGGCCCTATTGAGAACTTAACCCACTTTTCTCTTAATACGTGTAAACAAAGAATAAATTAACTCTAGGCATTAGGTGTCATGAGGAATTATAATTGACACTCAAAACAATTCACTTTTCCCAAAAAGATACTTAATAAACATATTCTCTTTAGTCTTATCACCCTCCCAAACTTTCAACATCTCAAATTATAATTTTAATTGAAATTTCTCCGTACTTTTAACTATATTTGTAATTAAAGAATGAAACGGATTAATTTAATAACAACGATAACTTCAATAAAGTTTCAAGTAGTAAAACTTTGGGAGTGAAAATGCTAATGTAAATATTAGAATTAAGCACAGAACACTGCTTTCACACACAGAGCTTCAGGAGGCACACAATAGAATGTACTAACTGTCTAATTTTGAATCGGGATTCTCAAAGATAGCAAAGCAAAACTGCCTTTTGTATTTGAAAATTTTCTATAGTGAAAAGTGTTGGAAAATTCATTGCCTGAGAATTGTTTCGACGACAAAAGACAGTATAAAATACTGCTACATCATTTCCAAGTATTGTCTTTTTTTCGTTAAATATAAAACTAATATGAAAGTAAGATTATTATATTTTCGGTTCTCCGAATGCTAATTTTACTTTATCAAAGCACACATTATCATAGTAGTCTCTCACGTATATAGTATTTTTTCGAATATCGAACGTTGTATTTTGTTTTAAATATTTTTAATCTAAACATTGGTGGTTCCAATTAAAAATTATGGGCGCCACTATCTGTTTACCTTCGTTTGTAAATTCCATCACTAGTTTCTGTAAAAAAATATACAGTGTGTTTTCTATCGGAAAAAATTGGCAGAAATTTCAAAACATTCTCTGACAAGGCACCAGTTCATTTGTTTGTTAGCAAAACAAAGTTCAACGAGTTCAGTTTCCAGTTTCCTACGAAATGAAAAAACTTTTTGTCCGTCGATTCTAAATATTAACCTGTCATAACAATCCAGAAATTAGTATGGTGTTTTTATTAACCCGAAATTTTAATCAGAATTTTGTTTTGTGATTGATTTGCTACATTATTTCTACGTTGCATGAAAATATTGGATTGGATTGAGGAGTTCGATTTTAAGTTAGTATGTAACTGTCTGTAATCTTGGAAAATCTGCGACGTTTGCCGAATTGAAATCACTTAAAATTAGCAAAAATTAAATTTACAAATCGTCAGCTTTGTATTGAAGGAGTCCTAAGTATAGCAGGGCTCATTTATCTAGTTGAATTGCATGGGAAAGCTCATCTCAAAAATATAACTATTAGTTATTATATACCTATTTTGATACACTTAACCTTAGATAAGTCTAGCATACTTTCAGCTATCCATTAAACCCGTCATTTTGATTTAGTATGAGTCAACTAATAAATCATTGTGATAATGTCCAAATTTTACAAACAATATGTTTCAATTTTCCGGTTCCTTCTAATTTAATATGTATCACAAAAGTTTGTAGGTACGAAAATGTAAAGGTACAAGAAATAATAAAATATTCTGAAAGGCCGGAGTGCATTATAGGTGGTTGTCCTCATAAAGGTTAGAATACTTTTACATAAATATCAGACATTGAATTCATAAACCCAACTCATAAAATCAATTTCAATGTAAATACTACTTTTTTGATATTACATTTTATATATTTTATTCTTTACTACGGAAACAGTTCATTATGCCTTATAAAAACTAGTAAGATAATAAAATTAAACAAAACAGTATTATCTATTATTTTAGTTTTATTGTAGGTACTTAACCTTGTTATGTTATTGAAAAAAAATTGTCTTAAATTATTTATTTTCTTTTATGATTTATTATATGAAATCTTGGAAGGATATTGGGCAAAATATAAATTTTTTTATGTTCACCGGAAAAATATCTTTAACTTAAGAAAAATGAACGAATATATTCAACTTTGATTCATTATATTTTCACATTTCCACGGCTTACCATACAAATGAATAAATATTACTAGCACTAAAACAAACAAAAAATACCAATTTCATCTAAATATAAACAATTATTATTGCAGAAACATGGCAATACTGAAGCGTGTTTCTGATTAGCGCGTCAATCAAGCTCTTCCCTGTTGCTCGATTTAATCAAAACACTTGAAGGAGAGGAGCATAATTTTGGAGTACATCGCCAACATAATGCTATTATTAGTACACTGTCTAAGCCAGAAAGCGCCATGGATGTTTTCATAACATTTGCAATTGTTTCATGTACATTCATTTTAAATAATTCGTAGAGAAAATGTCACTGTGCTCACCGAAAACGTGAAAACATCCGCTACCCTTTCACATAGCTGGTGGTTCTCCACCTTTGAATGCCATTAAAAGCCTTCGTATTTAATCCTTTTTGCACAATGTAAACATTTTTTGAATTGTCCTGTAGGAAATTATTTCATGTGGCTTTTTCACTACTTACACGTACACTAAGCAAAGAGTTCACTTTAATTGTATAATAATTTCATATGTCTATGTTCTCCAAAGTATTGCATCATTTCTCATTGATTTAGTTTAAACAATCCTTCATGTATGTGTCTGTTAACTACCTCTAGTAGCAAAGAGGTTACTTTTTTTGTCCACAATGCATGATACAATACAAAACCATCTTTTTTTAAAATTTATTTATTGAGAAACAATAACCGTTATAACTAGGCAGAAAGCTAAAAACTCTCCAGTAGTCAAATTTACATAGTGAGCTATTTTCCTACTACGCGTTTCCAATTCCAGTCAGTAATTCGGTAGTGCATCTGCCACTATTTACTATTTTTGAGATCGAATGTTCCGGTATGCATACTTTTAGCCTTTTCGGTGTATTTTACTCATAGTTGAGGATGTAAAAGCTTTTTGTAGCCAAAATGTTTATTTATAACATTGGATACGAATTTAAAACTGTCAGAAATGCCACGAGCTGAGTTAAATATTGAAGTCTCTAATAATCATGATAATTTTCATTCATGCATCTCTTTGTTCATTATTGTTACTATTGTAATTAAATACATACGTTTTAATCTAAGGATTCAAATTATACAAAAAAAAATCCATGTATACATTGTTTCTTCTTTCCTAAGACATGGGCTCCTTCAAAACACGTATGTGCCACCATTCTCATTTCATCTGATTAGATGTCTTCTCTATTAACGCTTTTAACTGCTAATTATCTGGCAATATGGAGGCATAAGATGTCTGTTTCATTTATAAAACAAATACATAAGCTAGTTATTTTAAATTAAAAAAAAGTGTTTAGAAAAAAACATACAATACATTACTTGGACTTCCGAGTAAGTAATCAAATCTGTGTTGGAATTTGATGGAAATTGAGTAGTTAAATGACAAAATATAGCATATAGCAGATATACAGATAGATGTATAGCATGTAGCATATATAAACTATAATATATAATTTTTTTAATGTACTTTAATGCACTTTAAAAAAATATGCAAGTTTGGTGATGGTGTAGTTTATTCAACAAAAGTTGTTCAAATCGGCTTAAAAAATAACTTGTCTTTAATGTAATATTAATTCTGCACTATCTAATTCATGTTTTTATTTAAGTTTTGTAGCTGTGACACTCAAAATACAACAAGATAACGAGGTTTTGCTGCTTTTTGTTATTGCATCTTATATTGTTTTCTGCTCAATAAAACTGTTTCTGCTCAATGAAACAGAGTCTATTTAGTTGTTAACAACAGTTTTTAGTTTAATGTCATTCCATGTACAACAGAAAACTTTTTTGAATTAATCATACCTTTACAAAAGATGTGAAGTATGGCAGAGAAGAGCTAAGTTAACATTGTTTCTTTAGGAACACAAACTACCACTTCAAAGGTCTTGTAAGTTCAACACAAAACAACGCCCCAAGGACACGAACTCGTCCAGTAATGAACATTGGAACCCTCTATCAGACAAAGGTTACTATGATGTGTGTTTTTTATTAATAGCTTTTCTTAAAATATCTTTTAAATTTCAAATATTTGAGTTTTTTGTGTTCTTTGACTTATATTTTGTAAATTAATACATTATTCTAACAAATGTAATACAGAAAAATAACACTATTTTTATTAGAGTAGTCTTGTTTTTCTTCTTTGGCTATTAATATCCAGCTTTGGACATAAGCCCATTTTGGCGGAGAGATCGAACGTACAGTACAGTGCCAACAGTAGGGGTATGTGGGATACGAGGTAAAGACATTTTCGGCTGTCATTTCGATGTAATCTTTCCACCGGCGTCGTAGGATATTAGCACAAGTTCTCCAGTGACGTGACCGACAATTTCGACATAATCGACTTTAATTATTCAATTAAATAAATCAGCTGCCCGAAGATTATGATTTGAATTCTGCTGATCATCGCCCTTGAGAAGTTATTAGAAAGCATTGTTTCGTAAATTGCGGAAAAAACTGATAAAGCATATCAAGTGTGACATTATCTTTTGCGTAATTAAATTTTTACAAGTTTTTTACTGCGCTCACGCACTCATCTCATAAACTCGTTTATATATAATAATCAACTAGAAGTTAAGAGTAATAATCATATTTTACCATAAGTAAACGTCAAATACAGAAACCTCATATACAGATTTCATAAAGTTTCTTAAAATATACTCACAATGCACTTGTCGTTCAAAAAATCAATTGAAATAACTTTATGTACAATTTCTTTCAGTAACTTTCAAAGGCAGGGAAAAAGGGTAATACAGTCGATTATTTATTTGTATAAAAAGATAGGACCCTACATTAAACGTGAGGCAACACAATTTATTTGACTCAATAGATAAGGGTTGGTTGTGATTTTAAGAATGTAAGTCATATTTCTTGAGTTTCATTTCACAAAAAAAGGAATTTATTGCCGTAGTTTGCGATTATATGTACTTCAAGGGTCTTACAACTTGTTTAGTGCTTTTTAATATAACCTTATGTGAACTTGGTTTGGTTTGGATACTCTCCAACTCTTTATTGGTAGTTAGGTTCCTTACATCTGTGTGGTTCTTTTATTTATTGCGAACTAAAGTGTAATACAAATTTAGGATCCTACCTAACTTTCATATAATAAATTTGTAAAGGATTTGGTATTTCTTACACTCATCATCTTTAAAAGTTATCTAAACTAAACTGAATGTAATATTTAAAACCCATTAAAAATATATTTCATCTATAATTAAAAAATATAACTATAACAACAGACTGATTTTCACCAACACAGAAACAGTTAATGTTCTTCTTCTTAATTTTTCACAAATCATCACCAAATGGATTACAATTCGGCAAAAATAAAAAAGAGACATATTGAAGAAATGTCAAAAATAAATGGTTATTTATCAAATAGCCTTGCATAGCACATTGCCATTTAACAAAATCGTCTCGTCAAGAATGATCAGTAGCCATAATCGGCGCTGTTGTGATTGAAGTAATAATTTTCAATAATTTCAATTATCATCGTCGTGTAAGCCGACCACCACGCTGGGCATAGCCCTCCCCCAAAAATCTCCAAAACAGTTTTCTCACCAAATTGATTGAATTGATTGACCCAGTGATCCACCTTATTATCAACATTATTAGTAACTTTTTGTTAATGAACGCGAATATTCGATTCACATTTACTTTACAAGAATTACAACTTACAGACAAATCATGTTTAATATAATGACGTTTCAAATTAAGCTTTGTAATGCTTTGATTTTTTGTAATATGCTCAAAATTAACATATCTACCTATAGTTAAAGTAAAGCGCGATTTATAAAGTAATTTTTCCTGCCTACGAAAAACCGTCACTTTAATAAGCTCTCAAATTAATATTAACGATTGCGTGGCACGCACCGCGTGCTCAAGGTGAATGGTCGATACATTATCGTAACACAATGGAGCTTTTGTGGACAACACCAACCCATTTTCATACGCTAATCGTTATTAAGAAACATGAGTAGGCACGGAAAACAATTATATGTAGTCATGTATTCTCTCTTTCATTTAATATGACATGGACTTGAAAAGACATCTTTTGAGCCGGTGGAGATGCTAACGACTGCCTTAGTCTCCTCTATTGCCGAGGAAATAAATATAAAAATATCTATTTCCTCGAAATAGATATAAAAATTCTATTTACTCGAAATTCTGGTGAGATTAGGAAATGTTATACTCTATAAGAAAATATTAAAGTATTTAATTTGAAAGAAAACAGAGAGAAATGTTAAAAATTAATTGAAATATTAGTGGGTGTTTTATACGGAATGGAAGATATGAACTCAATTCTTTTGTTTAGATTCTCATTAAAACCTACTTACGAACCTAATAAGTAGGTATACTTATTGACCTATTGATTTAGATGATAAATATTGCCTGATTTTTATTATTCTACAAATATGAAGCAAAAATTGATGAAAAGAATAAATAGGTAATGGGAAAAAATCCGATTTTCATAACTGCCGTCTTTACAATGACTTTTTAGTATAGCCCACTTCCGTTGTGAAGATAGAACCTCATTAGGAAACGTTTAATTGATGTGACAAAACACTAATTAAAAACCTTATTGTCACGGAATCTTGCGTGTTCGTGTCACGTGGTTGTTCTGTAATCAGGGGATTTGTGGCTTAGTTTAAATTTTGTTTCATTTATAGCTCTGTTGATACAATTACATCTGTATTACACGAAATCTATATACCTAATGACTACTGGTGGGTATTCTGTTTAAAAGTTATTAATTTAGAATTGACACTACGCATATTATATGTCTTTCAGAATAAATTTGCTATAAGAGCACATGCTTATTGCGTGGTTTTTAAAATTAAAGCACGGAGAGTTATATTGTTGAATTTTATGAATCTTTGAAAGCGTAGTAAAATAAAACTTCTAAATTAACTCGTATAATTTTATTAAATTTAAAAATTTCTCATTATGAACGGTAAAATTTAGAAGTTTCTTTTCCATGGCGACGTCGACAATTATTCGTCGAAACGTTGCGTGGTGGCATAAAATCTAACGATTCTAAAGTACCTAGTTAGAACGAAACCCTTTAAATGAAGCGCTGTTTTGATATTGGTACTCATTAGCTATCGACTGAAATATCATTTTGAAAATTCCAACGCAGTTTTATTTTACATTGATTAATTGGACAGTGACTGCACGAAATATGATTTAAACACATTATTTAGGCTAGATAAAAACGATTCTTATGAAAGCAATAAATTCAACTCAGTATAGTCGATAAAAGGGATAACATTACATGCATAAGCAACCCCTGACAATTTATTTCTGCTTGCAATATTTCATGTACCTCATTACAATCGGTAAATGTTATTATTGTCGCAGTCTACTGGTAAAATTTTCGGAAATAGGGACTTTCAACTGCAGGTGTCTATTAGATAATGGTATAAACAAAAATTGTAATTTTACATGACATTACTTTCGACATTTTTGTACGTACACAAATGTATTCCTATAAGCCGAGTGAATTTCCAGTTATAAAAATATTGACTAGTCAACGAAATGCACTGTTGGCTTATCGTCGATCTAATAAAACTGTTAAGTTCTATCAGTACTTCCATTTTGAATTAAGTTACCAGTTTTTATTAAAAAGGCGATTAAATTTACATATTGGATCGTTATTCAAGTATTTTCCAATCTTTGGAATCGCGTTTGTCATCCGAACAATGCCTGTCGAATAAATAAGAGCTAAGTAATACTATATGCAATGTGATTTAATATATTATTTGAAACGTGAATTTACATTTAAGCCGGAAAGGTTTTTTGTGAATCTCACTCTAATTGGTGGGTTAAAATTCAATTCAAAACTTTAACATGTCATAAGACGAAAGAGTTTGTATCTCTTAGGCCTTTCATTGTATCCTTTATTAGGCCTAAGACAAATACAATTTAACCAAGTAATTAAGTAAAACGTCTCCAGCTTTGTATATTTGAAAGACACAATGTCATAATATTTCGTTACTGGCTGGCAGTCTTAAAGGGCAGGATTCATGCGCTATCTTCCTAAATCAGTTTGAGTAATGTTGGGCTTTATCTTTCTGTGGAATTTGCATTCTGAGTTCTATATGAAATGTAATGTTTATAATTAAATTTTGTCAGTTCAATGTATTAAAGAATAAATCTTCCTATTATTTTTGTTGACAAGCAAAGATTCAGCGTTTTAATTAGTAATGGTCTCTTTTGTTTCGAATATTATGTACCAATTTCTTACAATCTGTACCTGTAAATTCATAATATTTATCACACTTACACCTATTATCGAGGTCAAATGAAGTATCTTTAATAGACTTGTGCAACGGATACTAGATAACGGAGAAATATATATAATTATATAATATTTCTGTGTATTGTATCATTCTTTTCATTTTGTTCTTTCTAAGTTTGTTCTATTTTGTTCTTATCTTATTATTTGCGAAATTATCACTCTTAAAGCTTTACAGATTAGGATCTGTAAAGCTTTAGGATTACTCTTTGTAGTAATAGTTGCTGTAACAAGAATATTAAGATACAACAATACATAATTTCCTATAGTTTTCTTCAGTATTTCTGACTTCCTTACTTAATCCTCTAAGGACTCATTTGGATTGGAAAAGTTCTCATTGCTGTAGCTTACTTAATTATATTAATTAAGGTTTATTTACTGAATATTACATTGTGTCTAGAGATAAAAATATAAAATTGTTTGATAAAAAACTAGAATAATGTTTATTTTATAGATATGGTATTAGGAATCTTCTTCGATATTCTGGAAAGATTGCAGCGTAACTGGCTATGCAAAAGTAACATCTTATAGCCTCTGCGATATATAGTGATATAGCGTTGCTTAGAGCCTATTATCAGTTGTACCACGAAAAGTGCTCTGAAGAGCTTTCTGACCTTATCCCTCCCTCTTTTTCCTTATTCATGATTACAGAATGCGAATGCGTGCTGATGTACAGAATCACTTATTCACTGTTTCCACGTTTACTTCACGTACAAAAGTGTTTAAGTTCCACCTTTCTTTGTCGCACAGGCAGGACGGGTAATTCCTAACCGACACACGTACAACATAGATGCCTTCAAAAGGCTAAGCCAGTATGTCGCATGCTGTACTAGCGATTTTCGCATATGGACTCCTCCTACTTCTTAATATCAGGCGGTGTCGAGTCATTTGCTATGAATTTTATAAAAATAGGAAATTATTAATGCAATAAAAGTATATAATTTCAAGAGAAGTATGAGCTAGTAGACAGAAATTTGCTCTAATGGTCAGAAGCCCTTTACCACCTTAATCATATTAACCTGATTTCTGGGTTTAAGTCGTTGTACTTATTATGGAAGATAGTTCTATCTCCTCCTGGTGCACATTAGTTCAAACTAATGTGCACCAGGAGGAGATAGAACTTACCATTTAAGTTACAAAAGGAAAAAATTGTATTTGATTAGTTAGAATTTTATTTGATTATCGTGTATACATATGACCTTTAGTGCTAAATATTAATATTATTACTTTACTTATTAAACTTTAAAGCCTATAAGTCTCATAAATGTATAATATAATATGTATAGTCTAATGCATCGAAAAGTCTTGTTATCAGTGAAGAATCACGTTTCATACTACTGTTATTATAAACAGTGCGGAAAACCCTTCTCGAATTTAAATTTGGATGTACTCCAATGTTTTTCCTTCCCACGATAAATTATGACGTACGTGACGATACTTACACATAATTTTGATATGTCCTGGATATATCTACGTCAGAGAAGGATAAGGGATGATTTAAACTAAGCGCCAGGCTATCCCTTCATTCAAATTTATGCACTTGGCTCCGGATAAATTGTTGCACTCATTTAAACATATTCATAGGCAAGTACTAACATTAGTATTCATTATTTTGTCTCATTGATTAACAGCTTGGTACAAGATGACAAACATGACAGCCACATACACACACACACACACACACACACACACACACACAAACACACACAAACACACACACACACACACACATATATGTATATATATATATATATAGAAAGAGAGAAAGAGAGAGAGAGAGAGTATACATATATAAATTATTTTAGCCAAGAGACCTTACAGCCTGGAGATCCTTGGGGGAAGCCGATATCTAGCAGTTGATGGGCATAGGCCACCCCCAAGGATCTTCAAACCAACCGGTCCTGCGCTTTCCGAATCTTTCCACGACCTTTACCAGATATTCGGTACACCTTGTGGCCTACCAACGCTGCGTCTCCCGGTTATAACCAACATCAACAACCTTAAACGGGGCCTCTGGTTGCAATTACATGGCCTAATAGCCTGACCGCGCGACCAGTTGGCAGTTGTAGAAAAAATATTACTGCAGTCATTTTTACCGACCGGCAAAGAATAATTAAAGAGGCCTGTTCCATACAAGTTGTTGGTGCTGACGACTGTGGTACACAAATAAGTTACAATTGCATTATTGATTAACAATTGTTCATTTCAAACTTACGCACTTCTCAAAAATCTATATACAACATATTATAGGTCTATTCACTAGAAGATTGAAAGTCCTGACGTGGCTCATAAGATTAGCAAGTTGAAGTGGCAATGGGCACAGAACGGTCGACCGATGGTGATTCAGTTCAAGCATGGTGACCATATGTCGGAAAACGTAAACAGAATGGTAAGATAACATGGGGGAGAACTAGGGTTGTGGGAAGTTTTTTATTTTGTTTTTTAGAATTATTTTTTCATCTTTTTGGGCTTATTTCTTTTTTTAGGAAAATTCTATGCGCGCGAATTTTCCTCGCAAAAAAGGAACATGTACGTTATGTAGGTATAGCACAAACCTAAATATAGCACAAATTTAAATTGAAAATGTAACATTTAGAAGATTATTTCATAATAAAAGAGGCAGGTATTAGGATTTAGTTTATTTCTCAGATAATTTTAAAACATTAATAAGAACCTCTTGTAAGTTATCTCTTATTCATAGCTCGCCTTAGACGAGCATAGCTCGGAAAAGTTCTGGAGTATGATAGAAGTCCCAATGGATTTCTAGAATGTCAAAGTTTCTACTACACTCTGTTTCAACAAGATCTTGGGAAATCTATATGCGCAGTACTATTGATCTCATGTAAAGCCCTCAAGGGTGATATGTATATTTATCTCTTAGCTAGCTATAAAGCTAGGTTAAAGATAAATATACATATCTAAATATAGATCCAGCAGTACATGCAGTATTTATCCAGCGGTGATACAGGCCTTAATACATGGGAGTTTTAGTCATAATACCACTAAGCTGGCTCAATGTGGATTACCGTAACAATCATGAGCAACCACTACGTACCTTCCGAAGCATGGAAGATCTCGAGATAATTTTATTATTTATATTTTAGTATTTTTTGTAAGTAGTATTTGCAAGAATAACCTTAGCTTTAAATGCGATAGCAAAAGAATTTAAATATAAAAGAGATTCAAAACTGTGTAACTTTTTATTTACTGTTTAACTACTTTTCTAAATACTCAGTATATTATATTCCTAAAATTATTAAAAGTATTTATTTTATATAATTCGTATCTTTTAATTTAACTCAAAAGTTTTTAATCAATTTTGAGCCTACCATAGTCAAAGCAAACTTGTCAACCCCAAAGTAAATTGCTTACCTATAATACATTTTCCTCGACTAATTTCACAACCTGTACATGCTTTAAATGCGAACTCCTCACAGAGGAACTAAGACGAACTATTGCGTTTACCGTTAGTATGAATACTTCAATATTTGAATTAAAATAAAATAAATTGAAGGAATATTTAATAACAACAAAATCAAAAATATATATAAATAACTTAATAAATAAATTATCTACGTTCAAACTCCCATGTATGTTAAAGACTACGAGTATAATTAATCGTAAAAAAGCAAGCATCTGTAGCGATTATTGACTACGTTAAATATTGAGTTATCTTACATTTAAGACGGTTCACGTAAAAATACACAAGGGTATAGCTACACCTCTAATAATCAATTTGTTTTTTTCTCTGCTAATCATTACAATAAAATATATATGATGTTCTAATGAACGGAACGTTGCTTTCTATTTTTCTATAAATAAAGAATATTCAAAATTGTTTTAATATTACAAACTTACTAAAAATTTTTGTCAACAGTTCAATTATTGATAAATTGCTTATTAAATTGCGGTTCTTAAAGCTATTTAAAGTTTAATATCGAAAAGTTTTTATCTTAATTAAATTTATGCGTGAAGTTGGATTTTAGCCACGATTCAGCTAACATTCTGCAAATCTAAAATTAAGTTATCTGCTACTTAAATCAGAATAGGTCCGATCCGTACACTACCATTGCATATAACACAATCCATTCATTTTTAACTTATTTTAATAGGCGTGTTTCGATAATGCGTTCAAAAAGAACCATATTGAGTTATGATCTTCATTAAAAGAAAACGTCAAATAACTTCAGCAGTCGCCTAAATTAACTGTAAAGCATATATTTTATTTTTGAACCATTATCATGGTTTTCAGATGCAGAAAGCTGTCTGGGTAATATGTCATTTTATGGTTAAATTTAATATTAAGACTAATCTTTAATTAATTAACTCTTTTCACAATAGAATCGGGACCATTGTTTGCTTATCAAAGTGAAATTTGAAGCTCTAAATGAAAACTTTAAAATAAATTGCTTAGATGACTTATTATGATGATGAAACTTTTATTATTTTAGTTGATAAAATTTTTATTAAAATTTTACCAGGCCTCTATATAACAAAATATTACAAATTGACATTTAAAGATTACAGGATACAATTCTTCAATGGCTAAATCAATTTAAAATTGATATTGTAATGTTTTGACACACGATCACACCTCGTGTAAAATTATTTTCCCTGCGGATATGTTAATTGTGACCTGAATTATGACTAATTATCACTACGTTTTTAAACTTAATGAAATATAGCCTGTATCTTAAATTTAGAATTTGCAACGTTGTAGGGCCCAAGCGACTGCGCTTGTACTGCAGACTTTATGGTGCAATTTATAGTGTTAGGTTGTTTGTGCTTTTAATTTTCGGCGACCGGAAATCCATTTTTATCAAAAGTTCCTTATAATGGCGTTCATACGGAAATTGCAGTAGTTACATTATGTGTATATACAGCATTGTTTCTTGGATATCATTATTCATTCACCATAAGCCGAAACTTCCCATTTATGTCATGTTATGTGTCCTGGGTTAGAACTCATAAAGGAGACTTCAATATTTTTGTTAAAGATTTTGTATATTTATTTCTATCCTCCTGTATCGGAAAAAAATATTAGCGATCTGATTGCATTATCTGTAGATGATAAAATAGCTTAATGTTAAGAAAGCCTCATTAAGCACATTCATTATTCAAATTAAATTCATTTATAGGCGCCAATCTAATTTCCGTTCGCTTTATATCGCAGTATTAATGTCACCACATTAACGGGCCTACGATCAGGGTACAACCGGGCTATCTTTACTCATCCTGACACAAAACCCAATTAAGAATATACCCTATCCATTGAACATTAAGTTTATTACCGTCCAGAGACCTATTTGTGGGTTTTCCCTATTATCAGGGACTCACCCGCTTCCCAAGGGCAATCACCCAACTGTAAATTATTTTTTCCTACACGATCTCTTAGGAATTAGCAACAGAAAGTTATCGGAAAGGAAATAAATTATGCGTCGACCGACATAGTTGCGTCAACTTGGGCCGTGATAGCACCTTTTACTAACTTGCTAACATTAATCTTGCTCTTTGATTTCCGTTGTTGTGAAAGTTTGGGTCAGCAAACATATGTATGTATGGTTTACTTATTAAAATAATGTAATTTGTTGTTTGACGAGTACGAGTATGTACTTGGTGACACCATTATTATTTGATTCAAGGTATATATATATTAGACGCGGCAGCTTTTTATGTCAAACACGTGATTGTTTTAAGTTTTTTATCTAAGTTATTGATTAATGATATCAGAGAAAAAACGCCACTAACATTCAAAGAATATTTTCTTGCATTAAATGTGCAATAAAGAGTCACGAACTTTTTATCGAGTCTTTCCATTGATGATTTTACCCGACAGCGTTTTATTTCTTACCAACAATATACAACATTCATGGTCGTGATTAAACAAAATACGTTGGGTCTACTTTAGAATTTTATTAGATCAATTAACACGCTATCCAAGAAAGCGAATTCTTCGTTCTTCAGTAAAGGAGTTTCTATCAATATTTTCATATTATGGATAATTCTCGATAGTATTTTATCAACTGCTCCCTTATAACCAGTTTTATTTTGCACGTCAGTTAACAAGCATATTAAAAACAAAAAAACATGCGTTGTTTTAGGGAATGCGACTAGAAACCTTCAACAAATTATGTGAAACATTCTCTAAATTGTTTATTTTTTTAAATTACTTTCTATAATCGGCAACGTGGCCTTAACATTATATTTCCATTAAAATGTATATAATCCAAAGTTTTGATAAAGTAGTATTCCAATACGATATCCTTAGTATTAATTGACTAATTTATGAACCATTCTCTCATAATATTAAGTCGTGAACAGAAATAATTTATCATAATATAAACACCACAAATCAGATGTGAAATTAATCTTAAATGGAAATTGTACCTATTTGTTGATTTGGAGCTAAAATTAAAAAGACATTAAAGGCAACAAGGCAATGGTAAAACGATATTATAAGATAGAGATACTAAATATTTTTATAAGGTTGCCCGATGGATGATTAAACTGTTATTTTTAATTTTAAACTTACGTGGTCATTAATATATAGATCGTTATTAACGGGATTTATAGCGGTGTTTTCTTTCTCGGGAAGTCAAAAACAGGAAGGCGTGGTCCAAACCCCGTTAATAACTATCTATATTTTAAGTTTTTTAATTTGGTAACATTGAATAGTATTCGGTATTTAAATGTGTGACTCTACGCCATCAATTACTATCCACACCATGTTGGTTTTGATAGACAAAATTGGCTTTTGTTTCCAAAATCCTATTTTTAATGATGAAATACGTACTGCTGAAACTTAATGAATTTTATTTAAACCAAAATCACTTTAATCAACCCAGAGGTAACCCTCGAATAAGCTTAATTAGGGGTCATTTATGAAAAATAATTTAATCAACTCAGCCTCATTCAATAAATTTGGAAATCCAAAAGCTCCCTTGTACCGAAATCAATATGTTTTGGGAATCTTTTGTGCTGTCGAAAATAGTAATCCAACCCAGGAAAGGCCGAGTTTTGTCCGTGGGGCTAGAAAATCTGCAGACAGGAAATGTAAGGGTAATTTTCTGTGCCGGTTTAAGACGAACGATCCTTCGGAATCTGCGTTACTTATTAATACAGCAACGCTTACTGATGTTAAAAATGAATGTAAGCAGGCATCTTTGGGGAACCAAGATATATATATCGAAAACGCAAAGATTTACGTTATGGTTGTGTGTTAATAGGCAGTACTACTTTCCCATCACCAATGCTCAGTAAAGGTAAAAAGAGATTAATTAATGTTTCAATAAATATGTGTAGAGCATCATCTCTCTTATATATAAATATATATTGTTGTTCATTGGTATCGCTAAATGAAATATGGCTTGACCAATTTGAACAATTTATAATGTGTTTTATATGAATTAATTTAGGGGTGGTATAATGATAATTAATAATTTTACATGGAAAGTCTTGTAACGTGTCATTTCATTCACCTCTAATTTAGATAACTTTTGATAGATAAAATAAATGCGTTAATGGTAGATTAGTTTGGGTACTACAAAGTTTACCGGAAAACTAGATTTAAATATAATTGTAAAAGCTTTGTATTAGATATATATATTATCACAAAGTAACTTTAGACTTCAAATTCAAAATTATTTTTTGACATTAAACACAAATCTTTAATGGAAAAACATCTTTGAATATAAATTGTTTTGTATGGATTTTTATTCCAGAAACAAAAAAGGGTAAAATTTAATTAATAATTTTAATAAAGCGGCATTTTCCATAGCGCGTGTTATTTGGATATCAATATTTGGCCTAGCCTATAACTTGTTAAGCTTCTCATGTGCGATATAAATCACGGACCTTTATAGTGATTATTTATTAATTTTGTTGCATGGCATACGCAGTTAAAAGGATCATTTATTTTAATGTCTATTCCTTGTAGAAAAGATGCTTTTAAGTTAATGGAACTTAAATCGTTAGATCCAAAACGGACACAATTGCAAGTTATGCAACCTACATTCTAGTCTCCTTTTTAGATAAAGCAGTAGTTACAAAATATATTAGGAATAGTTCTTGAAGTGGCATTCTCTCCTGGTAGCTCGTGGAATTTTTAGAAGCTACTATAAATGTAAATATTGAAAGCTTTCATTGTAATCAACTATACTATAACTGTATTGCTAAGTAAAACAAAAAAGGTGTACTTACTACGACGACGCCATTGTCACAACATAAAAAATAATAAAAATGTTTTATTAGGAACAATTTTACAAAACAAAGAGCTATTTATACATAAAAGTACTTCACATAATTACCGAAAAGGAGACATAGTGACATTTTAGTTTTCTGGACATGTTCACATTAATTAAATTAAAATGTATTTGTCCTTGAATAAAGACAAAAGACATTCTAATATATTAGTCGGGCGGAGATGGTAAAATAATGGCAAATAGATGTTTTAATATTTGTTAATCAAAGAGGTAGCTCGTGCAAAATTGCTTTTAAAACCAGAATGAATATTTTAATTTTCTACAGAGAGTATTCACAACCCAATTTAATTTTAATTCGAACATAGCAATTTTACGTCATAGTTTAAAAAAGGAAAATTAATAAAAATTTTATACTTTATTATTATGATAAATAATAGTTTTGAACTGCTGCCTTTTGACAAGAACCACTTGTAAAGGTATTGTAATTATGACTAACTGAATAGTATGAAAAATTACAGTTATGTAATTCTATAGCGTAACCTCAAGGTAACATAGAAATAGTGTAAGTTGTTAGTTTCGTGAGCGGCACGACATTAAAGACTTTCGCTTTCCTCGTGTTATTATGGAGTTCATTTTCATTCGAGGGCAACAAAACAAATATAGCTAAAACTTTCAGTTATTCGGGGCGCCCTTGGTATAATACTCATGTGATTGTTACCTCGGTATTATTACATTACTTTTATTCTATTAATGCAAATCGTGTAATTATTTCTAAGCAAAGAGTTTTGCAATGTGTGGAATTAAATTTAGAATCAAATGATTCCATAAAGTTTGCATAACTTTAACTCTTTCATGAGGTTAACTTTTTTCTCATTTTATTTCGATATAAATATGCCATATGTTGCTCCTGACAAAGCTTTATTTACTTCAATTAATTAGGTATTTATTAGAATTTTTTATTACTTTGTAGTGGAGACCAACCTAACCACCAACACGTAAAATAAGCGTTGAAAATTAACCGTCAGTTTTTGACGTTCTTTCTATACGGTACACCAAATCTTATGGTCAAAAAGAACCCTATGGTCAATTAGGAATTGGTGAACACTAGCTATAATAGGTTGTGTTATATTAAAAACAAATGGAATATATATTCTTTCTCTAAAAATGAAAGGAATTTATTTCTTTAATATAAAGCAAAGCATCATTTGCTTTGCTTTATATTAAAGAAATAAATTCGGCATCGCTGATGATAAGCAGCAGGAGATATTCATACGCAAAGACAGGTAGTACAGCAGCAGTAAGAGGACTCCATATGTGAAGTTAACTACTGCAACATGCGACATATTGCCCTAGCTACCTCCACGTTGTAGGATCAAAAAGTGGCTTTCTACGGCTCTTTTAAAGAAATCTATGTTGTATGAAAGAGAGAACAGAGATACTTAGAAAACTGGAGCTATATAATAATCATAATTAAAGATAGCATGTGTTGATGACGGCCACACTGCCTCCTAGTTTTTAATCTCTTTAAAGTATTCAATCATTATTTTATGTTTACAAGTTTTAAAACAAGACTCATTGTAACGTGTCCCTGAAAATTTTACTGATTACCATATTATTAATTACGCAAATTTAAAACCAGTACGCAATAAATGAAATCACTAATAAAAATATTTTTATCAAACAACTCTACTATTCTTAAACTTAATTAATTGCCAACTAATAAAAATAACGGTTTTCTCCCAGACTAAGGACGTTTTTTTTAAGAAACGCTCAAATTACCTTAAAATGGTAAAGGAAAAGACTTGTTAAAGATATAATTCCTTATAACCATTAAAGAAATGAGAGGCTTTTAAGAAACGAAAACAAAATGCTTTAGCGTTTTCACTTAAACTTAAGTCTCCACGAAAGCCAGTGCTGTTATAGTTAATCCTTTACTCTCTGCTCAAACATAAAGGGCAAAGGGCTTAGATTTTAATTAAAAAATGTCTTGACATTTCTATCTTAAAGATGCCCGCTCTTAATTATTTTTAATTTTACACGGCACTCCTTGTTTAGATTAAATTAATACTTTGACTACAGTGTATGCCTATTGCCGTAGTAAAATTTAGGGGTTTAGCCGATTTAAGCTTTATAAGCGATCGAAATATATGCACAACAGTAGTCAAGTAACGTAGGTAAAAAAGTTACTTGACTATGTTGTGTTGTGTTTTTGTAGTGAAAAAATTGGTCAAAACTGACTAATAAGCTTAAAAAGCGTGAAAATCATTGATATTACAATTACCATGATAATAAATTGTAGATAAAATATTATATGTTTTTTCAATGATATGATACATAATAGTATTACCGTAAGAAATATTTTTTGTTTTTATTTGTGTTAAATTTATATTTTCTATGTAATTTCTCTGTAGAAGAGATTTAATTTTGAAATAAGAATATAATATTTATTTATTTCTAGAATTCCAAATCCAGTTATTATATTATTCCAGTTATTTCTGTGTGTATATTTTTTTTAAATAGTAAGATTAAAATTAATATTTTCTTGAATACTCCAAGTAGATTAGACATAATAGGATTTGATTTATGAATAAGACATAGATTCATATTTTATACTTTATATTTCATGTGAGTATAAAACGAGAACAATGACAGCCCATTAGTTAAATCCCAAAGTACAAAAGTGTTGACAAAAGGATTCCAATTTCGCAGTAAACTTCAAAAGTTTCAATCCGAGAAGACTTTAACCCCTTCTGGTTGTTGAATAGCTAACTAATATTCACTTTGCCTTCGTCGAGCATTCAAAAATCTCCTTTATATTTTACGGTAAAGTTTAACTGTGTACAGTTGGAAACTGCATTTCGGAACCCACAATGTCGAAATTTTGTTAAAATCCTCTTTTTATAATACTTACAATCTAACTTTGTTTCAAAGTTCAATCTTAATTGTATAAATGAAATAAAAGCCTAAACATGGCCGCCGTGTAACTTTCTAAATATTACGGAATAGTCATAAAAAGGTTACTGAATGAAACATAATCTCTTTCTCAAATACTCTTCGAAAAAATATCTTATCTCTTTAATAATATCTTCTATAGTTGAATATAATTTGCACTTTATAGTTCTTATAACAAAAGGCTATATTGGGATGAAATATAAAAACAACTATCACTATTTTCACCTTATGATAATCACAAATAAGTATATAGAATTAATATGATACCATAATTTTTTCATCCTTAACTGATGACGAAAAATTATATAAATTTATTTATAATTAAATTATGTTTTTTGTTATATAATTTATTTTTATTTTTGTTATATAATTTGCGTTCGTTATACTTCCATGTACCATGTCGTGCCTCTACCTATATACTACTTTGAAAGATTTTTATGACGCGCACTTTGATGAAAATGTATAAATTTAGATTTTATTTTCCGTAAACACTTCTTCAATTGATAGTTAATATGTCTATTGTTCTGGAGTGGTCACAATTTTTTGTATTGCTTAACTATGAAATATATTTCAAATATTTTGATTTCTATTTCATTGTTCACGACGAACAGAAATAAAATTTAATTTCAAAAATCCCGGTATAAATATGCCGATTGAGTCTCACCAACATGCCTTGGTTCTCTTACAAACGTTAGACTTGCGTCTACACTGACTAGTGTCGAAGGGAGTCTTCACTACCAAGCGATTGATTTCTCCAATAAACAAGCTTCGCAGTAATTAACGAAAGTGTTTGCTCGCTGCGTATTTAATCTGCGGTGAAGGCAAACTGTCTGATAAATCGGTTTCTATAATCAATCAGAAGCATCTATTACAGCTACCTAAACAGCACATGAGAATACTTACAAGATACCAATTTTGTTCGATATTTGTAGAAAACAACGTAACAAAGTAACGATGAACATTTTTTAATTCAAAATTTACCAATTTGCAAGGAAATTAACTGAGTTGTGAGGCTAGATTTACTCCCAGAATTACCGATTATGATTCTTTTTTTCTTAATGGCCACAATCAAGAAAAAAAAACAGAACCGTAAATTGTCGACTAATGCTAATCACGCAGCAGAATGGGGTTAATGTCTTTGTCTACGCATAAAAATGATTTATTATCGTTTTTGGTTGGCATTGTCATTTGGGTATGCCAAAACTCAAGTGTTATTTTCTCTCATTTATCAATGTACTGCAAAATTATGTTGTTTTGTGAAACGTTCACACTATACAGTTTTTTAAATTATTTACTTAAAATTAACATAAGGATGTGTGATTATAATTTCATCATATTTGTGAATTAAACACAAATTAGACTAAATAGTCAAGTGGTAGATGAAAATTCATAATGCTCTACATAATAATAACCTTTCCTATTATATCCTTTCCTATAATTACTCAGTAATTACCATACAACGTTTGCAAAATGTTTACTCAATAAAGATAAAAAACTAAACATTAACATTGACAAGTAAATTTAATTTACCTAAAAAATTCAGCATTACTTATTGCACAAGAAAACTAAATATACTTAATTGAAAATGAAATGGCATATAATATATCTAATATATAGTTAATAATCAATATTTTTTGCTTTTAAAAAAAAATGTAAAGAATTAATTAATTAAAGATAAAATTTTATGTAAACACATTCCCCATCTATTGCAAACCGTATGCACGTCCGCGTTCGTATTGTGAAATGCGGTTATGTCATAGGTTGGTCACCCTTGATTCCTTGCCTTACGGGATTTTGACCTGAACGTCAATTTAAAAATGTTCAGTATATCCCGAAATAGTGCTATATTTTGAAAATTGTAGGTGTGTTTAATTTTTTTCAATAATATCAAGACTGAAAATCATAGAATTGTGTACAGGCTTTTTACGTGCCTACTCGTCGTTTATTAAACAACGGGGTGTATGACATCATAGCATCAATGGGAATATGTCCAAAAATCTCTACCCTTTGCGGGACCTGGCCTGGTTTCTGCTAAGGAAATTCACTTAACCAAAACTTTTAAGTTATAAGCTAACAACATAAGTCTTCACTACAATTAAACTATTAGAATATTTCGCAGTATGAAAAAAGTTTATAGTTAATACATAAAAAAATCCATTTCCAAATAAGTAATTATCTACTCATTCATCATGAATTCAGTTCCCATTAAAGCAATAAGTTCTATTTTACTGACTCTTTTAAGAGAACTAATTTTTGTAGCGAAGATCCAATAAGCCACAACAGTAAATTGAAATATTGGATACAATAGGTATGGAACAGTTTATTAATTTAGCGTTAATTTCTTCATCTTAATAAAAAAATGAAGAATATATTTCATTTATTTTACAAGAATAATATTTTTTATGAAATTACAATTCAGAACAAGTAACAACAAACTTTATACACAATAAAACACGATAAACTCTATCTCTCGTAACGTTATCGGAATGGCTTCGATAATGCATGTTGCATGTCTGAACATTTACCCTTTTATGAGCGATGTTGCTATACAGATAGTAATTCATAGGGTTGCTGAATCATTGATTATATAACTACCGATAGTTTAAATAACCAAAATATACTACTATATTGATAGAATTATAGAAAATATACTGCAACCTATCGCTCTCGACTAATGCAATCTGATATAATTCATATAAATCAGTCATTGTGTATTTTGTTTAGTGTACAAAATATCATGTTTAGTGTACAACCTCTCAATATATATCATGCAATATGCCACTGCTTTGTGGCAGGAGGATAAAATTTTGCGTATCTTAGTAATCATCTTTAAAATTTGTACTAAACTACCATATATTTTTGATCGTTTCATTGCATGCATTATTTTATTTTTTATATCAAACAAAAAGTAGCGAATCTTTTTTAACAAAATTGCTATAGTTACACGATGCTACCTTACACACAAAACATTAAGTAACTAAATACATTTTGTATATGTTATTGTATATCTCCAGCACTCAAATTACAAACATAAATAAACAAATTTTCGTTGGCGTAGATTATCTGCGATGTTATTTACTTAAACTAGAGACTAACAACTAATCTCTTTTAAAGGACTTTGTTTTCCACTTTACATTTTTCTTTTCAGAACAGAAATCGAAAAATGTTTTTTGTTATATAAGCAAGTCTAGGCTTTTTGTTAAAACTCGCGCCAATTCTGCTGAGATGGCACTGCTATAATAACGGGCTTAGCTCACGAAGGTTAAAGAAATGCAGAGCCTCTGAATAAATAATGGTGCTCCACGCCAAAACTTTTACGGATATTGGGTTTGTTTCGCCGCGACCAGATATTAGTGACACCAGCTGTGTCGCACGCAGCGATCTATATATTACTGTGCAATGAAAAATCGTTATCCTTGAAGCTGTTTATGCATCTACTTCTGTTCTACATTACCGCTGAAAGTTATTTAGTTATTTGAAAATACGATGCTTCGTGCATTCTTGAGTAAAAATTGTTAAAAGCACTATCTATTTATTTTGTAACAAAAATTGTCTTCGTAAACTTGCGAAATTAAAAGAAGGAAGTCTGAAGTACAGGATAGGCACAATAATAAATGAAATCAATATCAAAAGTAGGTACTAAATATAGATTATTATGTTATTTTACTTGTGACTCGGATACACTTAAAAACACTTGGCATTCTCATCCGGCTGTGATTAAAGTAGCTCATTAAAGAAGGTACACACATGGGACAATAGAATCAGGCAGGGAAACGTCAACGTTTACGATTATCATCTGTCTCCTATATTGTCAGTTAACAACTTCCCCTAGTCTTTGCAAAGTTGGCAACGTTTGAGTTGAGTACGTATGTACGTACGTATATTTACGATCGTAGACGATACGATTTTCGTACAATATTCGTAACTCTATGTGACCTTTTCAGGCCGATAACATATGAGCCAATGTGGACGCCGCCGCCGAAGTTCCTAGTGAAGTTCGTGGCAAGCGGATTGTAGGGAATAGCAAAAGTTTTAAGCAGGTATGTCGGAGAAGAAACACCGCAGAGTCTGACATAACCACTTCTGTGGCGTCACATCGCACATCGATACGTGCGCGCGCGCGCTTGTGTGTGTGTGTGTGTACGGGCGTGTGTGTGTGTATAATATATATATACCGTGAAGACTATGTTGGAAATGTATTCTATAGAATTTATACATTGTTAATATCTTTATTATTCACAAAATGATTTATAAGATGGTATTCAAAGTAACAATAAATTATTGTCAATATTAAGAGCTGAACACTTTACACGTTTTTATTTAACGTTCAATAATTAAAAACCTTATGACAGAGATGTTAAGAGGCACAATTTAACATAAAATATAGTCATATTCAGGAGTCCGAATATTATTCGCGTGGGTATATATTATAGTGCAGTTTTCAGCTTTTGTAAACATTGACTGCAACATAAAACCTATTCAGCCAAGGACTAACATAGAAACGTATAGGTATTGTGTTCTCTTCTCCACTGACTAGTTACGAGTGTCTATTTTCAATCGTTCTTAATTGTCTGAGAGCCATTACAATTTCATCCTTCATAATAAATGAAATCTCTTGGCTTGACCATCAAAAAAGTAATAGACCCTCAAATTTTCTTTTTACTCTAATTATTTTAGAAGAACGTTGTCTTGAAGAGATCTTAGATAGAGTAGAAGGTTACTTTATACCAAACTTATTATTTAAACCTCTTCTGGATAATTCTTAAATAAAAAGTCACTTTATCAACAATTTCAATGTTTTACGTTAACATTTTTGTAAACGTTTTAAAGTAATTGTTCATTTGGAACTATAAACATATGTTTATAGAAAGAACCCCCTCTCGTTATATAACGAGAGGGGGTTCAATTCTTATTGCAAGACATGATATATTTCTAGATTTTTCTTAATTTTCCTTTAAACATTTCTACAGCAATTGTAGATAAAGTTACAGAATTGCCGTAAATACAGTATTAAGAAAGATAAGCTCTATCATTAAATGATGAGTATTAAAGATTTATTTTCGGAAGCTTAAAAAGAACAGAGAATTTTGAAGCCAGACACAATTTATGCAAATGATACTCATTTATTATACATTGATGCAGGTTAAGTCGAACTCGAAGTCAAACGTGAAATTTCTAAATGGCGACCCTTGCTTAGCAACTCTGAGATCTGTGAGACTAAAAACTTTGCTGGATATATTATGGGCTTCTCAAACAAGTTACTGAAGGGACACTGATTGTATGACCCACTCAGTTATATTTGACTAGCAGAATTTGTAACGTTCACTTACTATCTAGAAGACTATGCTGAATTAGGCATAGGCTGAATTATATTACTGAGACTTTGAATCTCATCTTACCATATCATAGATATTAAACCCAGAAACCACATGCACATGCAATATTGCAGAAACAGGATTTGTAAGATTTTTCACAAAACAGACACGGATGAATTCTGACGGGGATAGTGCAAATCCGTGTAACTAGCGTTTCATAATCGTATCTTAATGCTTAAGCGTATCTTTATGCTTTAAAATAATATCATTGTAAATTAATTGAAAAATGATTTGAGTTTTCTTAATGTACATAGATTATAATATAGTTAAGCTATGGAATACTTGTTATATGAGTGTTGGTAAATAAATTCACAGCATTATTGCGGCCGTGTGGTTGAAGTGATCAGTAACCCTGTCTACTGTCATATATAATAGTAGGAGACTACCCCGCACTGCGCTTTCCGGCACGTGGTCGCAATACCAGGACATTTACGCCGTCTGTAACGGCTATTTTCCTTGCCCATTACCACTGAAATTCGCTTATCCTTATGAGTTATAAGTATCTGCTATTATTTTCTTTAATTCCATAGTTTTCTCGTAGATAACGTGCGGGCTTGTATATAAAACTAAGGCCAAAGTTTGTAATCATCTGAAATCTGAATATCATCTGAATCTAAATATCTGAAATATCATTAATTATATCCTTAGAATAATTTTGAAACGTGATAGTTATTTGTTAAATCTGTTAAAACACCGCTTGATAAACATATCCGAGGATTGAAAATCTAAAAGTAATGGTTTCAAACTTTATCTACTTAGAAAATAATTCCAAAAATATTCCAACATTATGTAAGCTCGTGTCGTTCTTATTTTAGAATTTAGATCAAAGATACCAAAACATAAGTGAGGTTCATATGACTCTGGTAGAACGTATTCATAATTTTATTAAGATTGCCTTTGCATTTTCCATTTCACTTGCGTCCCTCTTTAAAGCTCACGTAAGTACCTCATTTGAAAAGTAAGCTCCTGATCTTTCGCAGTCCATTTCAATTAATTCTTTCAACTGGCATTGTAAGATCTAAAAATACTTTGTTGATTGAAAGATCCATAAAAATAAAATATAAAAGCATTTTTATCTAAAATTAACTATTCTAAGGCAATGAGATAGTTTTATATTGGGTAATTTTAAAATGCTTTTCAGCTACAACTTCACTAAATAATGACATAATTTTTTTTTTAATTTGGTTTGAAACTCGAAAAAGTAATACAAAAAACAAAGGGCTTTTAAAATAATCCCATTTGTTTCACTGACTTCTAATTTCTGTATAAAATTGTAAGTACGGCTATACATAAAGTTAACAAGAAAACTCCATTAAATGTACCATGTCAGGATATCAGTAATCTCCTCCAAGATCGAAGTACTATTTAAAAAAGTTTCTTAATGTTATGAATAAATTATACCTATATTTGTGTTTCGGACTCCTTCGACCACATTATGAATGCAGCGTAAAACTCTTTGGTATAATCATAAAATCAAAAGAACATAATATTTAGATTTTTTTAATATTAAGTAGTACCTGTATACAGTTTAAAATTTTATTTTAATCATCCGTTGTCTCTAACCTAATTATGAGTACATATATTGCAATGCAGGCTTCAACTACTACTGAATTAATATTAAAATACTCCAAGTATTGTGAGCTTACACGGTGTGCTTACATTTTTTTCATTCCTCTTTCGGAAAATTTAATTAGTTTGCAATGTTGTTCTTGCAATGCACTCTGCATTGTTGCGATTAAAATTGGCTATTTAAATGTTTCGTTTCTGAATAGTTTCCAAGCCACAAAAACAAGACGTCATAACTAAGCCAATTAACTGAAAAATTTTATAGCTACTGTTATGACTACTATGACATTAAAGTCGCTAATTTTATCGTTAAAACACTTTTGGTAATACGCTTTCTTTAAAGTTTCACTAAAAGGCTTTTTTTAAACAGCTAGTTTGTAGTTTTTTGATAAATATTCTGGAAATTGCCTTCAACATTGCTTTTATTAAGTAAAGGATGTTAAAAGTCATTTCATTAATTCTTTATACATATTATGTAATATCTTTACTTTATTTATTAGTTGAGTTAAGTAAATAATAAATTAATTAATTACTTAACTAAACTGCTTGACATACCAACATTAACATGAAAAAAAGCGTATGCTTTTCAATGCAACAGTGGTGTGTTTAGTTTGTATACGATGCAAAATTAATAATTACCAATAATTTATATATGTCACGTTTTGATTCAAAATCCTGTGTCATATGTCACGACTAATGTTAACATTGTCATACAGGTATTTATAAACACAGTCGAAAACTATGTAAGAATTTATTAATAGCCAAGCGTGGCAAAAACATGTGGCGAAAATGCGATGAGTAGCAGATAATTTTAATATGTTGTGTGTAATACGATACATATAATATTTTGTAGGTATTGCCAATATTAATGTATAGAGTAAAGCGAGGGGTTTTTAGTAAGTAATAAAACGAATACTAGAATAAATAAAATATGTTTTCAGTATAAGCCTTATATAGCTACATAACCAGAAGTGATAATTTGGTTTGGTAATAGTATCGTTGACGTGATGAAAGATCATACAATAAGGTATCTTACGTAATTAGAAATTTTTAAATTTCATACTTTGGTATTTATCCTGTAATAATACAATACGTAGAAGAGGTCTAACGAACTTAATTAATTATTTATTACACATCGTTGTTAATGTTTTCTGCAGTATTTCTTTCAATGACTATATCGCAAATTTACTCTAATGTGTGTTAAGAGATATAAACGTATAAGCCAGGTCCGTCCATCTCCAGTGCGTACCTAATTGGCTGTCTGGTCGTTACATCCTAATTTCCGCATATATCACCATAGTATCCAGACAAATTGCGCATGAATCTATATTACTGATTGAGCCAATAAATAGCAAAATGTCACAATTGAAATTCAATTCAACGGGCGGCAATAAATAATGAAACCATTTCATAAGTATGTATTGTCGTATTGTATTGTTATATCTCTTAGAGAATATTTCCTTTTCAATTTTAGTGAGAGTTGGTTCTCTTAATACGATATCACATCAAGATTTGAGTATTTGCCCTTTGAACTATTAATAGATTTTCATATGGCTAGTATGACAATGGAAACGAGCTATGTGCGCTACTTAAAAGTAAAAAGTATTGTAAACAAAAGTAACATAACTATTAAAAAATGCTAAAAAAATATAATTAAGTATTTTTTAGTGTTTTTTTTATTAACAGTTTTAGTAGTTTGTGGCGTACATTAGACTTTCTATTGCATGTCAGCAGCGGTGAGCTGGTGAGGAATGAAAGGTTATTTATTATAATTGAATATTTAACTGAAGAGTATGGAGAGGAGTTTCTGGATTTTATCACTAATGAATAAATATATCAATTTGATCTTAAGAACGCATGTACTACCCACTAGCGCCACCATTTGTTTGAACTTATTGCTGTGTAGTGCACTCATGCAACCATTTAGCACTAAATACTAGCACCATATTTTTGGCAACACAATAGAGTATTTTCTAATAAATATCTTAAATTCACTGCAATTAGTACAAAGAAAATGGCGGTTATGAGAAAATAGTTAAATTTCGCACTCGTGAAACGACTGAAATAATGAATCCACGTAAACAATTGAATACAATATTCAAATCCTTTCCAATTGTGATTGCTATATTGCGTTTTAATTGGATAAAGAATAAAAAAAATTGTCTAAAATGTATTGAACATGTACGTACGAAGATAGCATGTACCATTTCATTTTGCATTTCACCTGATATTTGCAGCTTTTCTTTACAATACTATAAAAGAGTACTCGCGAACTGCCGTTTACGAAGTAACGGAATTTCACACAATAGTATTATTATAATTTCCATCGAGAAACTCAAGAGGCAAGTTCGGAAGTTCGCGAAAAGCAATTGTTAATGCAGCGTTTCGTACTCACCTAAATAGGTCTTATTGTCTTAACCCTTGAAGTTCTTTTAGGTAAACTTTTGTGGTTTATTGGACTTCATCTTAAAACTTTAAACCGATTTGTTAAATACAATAGATTTTGTATAACTGAGAAATATCAAAGTAAAGAAATTAGTATCTTTTGCCTTGTAGCAGGTGAATGTTAATTAAAAATGCAAATCGACTGCAGCAATTATGAGCCACTGGCCGTGTATTCATTAATGAAACTAACGATTTTAAGTAACCAATATCATCTTATATTTAATATTCGTGTTTGAAACTTTAAAAAATCAGTGAACTGATCATTTAACATCGTGGTTGAAGAAAAAAAGATGACAATATTGGTTTAGTGATATTGTTTTAAAACATTACCTATTCTATTAAAGACTTTTAATGTAATAAATAACATGAAAATAAGTTTGTCTCATACAAATGATTGATAATCTTTTTTATATCCTGCCAGAAATCTGTATCACAACATCACTTTAAGCAAAACATATATAATACCGTAAGTAGTACAACTCAACGAGCCAGGATCGTAAAATCGATTGTCTGTAATTAAACAATTTTTTGCATAAAAAAAGGTTTTCTATCTGATAAGAATCCTATTTACTTTTAGTCTGCTTTCATTTTCCAAGAACTCCAATTGCTATACTACATACTAATCATCAACGTCAATATCTATTCCCAATTTCTGATCACAAGCGGCCAATTTCTAACAACGGAGAATCACATAAAAAGGTTCGTCCATAACAGATCAAACTGGCTCAATACAGGTTGGCGAGTGAAAATGATTGTAATAGCATACGACACCAACGGTTTACATTGCCTTCTAAAGAAAGGATGACGGACATTGGTTGATCCCATCCAGAATCAATCATGGCGAAACCAGACCGCTGAAAACACTGACAGTGAGGTTATGTCTGAGCTCACAGAATAGTCTCTTAAACTCATAATGCTGGTCAAAGCGGAGGAACGCCAGCGAGTCACATCTAGGACGTATATGATAGAAGTGTTCAACTAATGGTGGAAGTAGCTTTTTGATTTTGATTTTATTTTCCTTTAAATGTTGGTTATCTGATGTGTGATTTATGATTAGAATTTCTGGCTATTTCTAGTATTTTCCCTTAGATAAGTTGAAATAGAAAAGTATTGCACTTTTTAGTTACAATAACTAAAAAAAACATAAACTTTATTGTGATAATAATTTAATTATCACAATAACGTTTATGTTTTTTTTTCTGAGGCTATTTGAACAGAAACTTTCTAGTTAAAAAAGAATACCTTAAGATAAACTAAAACGTGGCCAATTAATATTTATGGCTAAAGATATAAATTTCACGTGGGATAGTGATCAGTAACCTCTTTTTCCTTATGCTCGGGACACACTTTGTGCAGAGACCCCTTAATCCCGGTGTCAGAGACAAGCACAGCAAATGGATAATCGATAGAACCCTCCCATATATATCTTCTTTTAAATAATGGGAGAGGTACGGAAAGATAAAACGCTTTTTATTTTCAGTTACCTTGCGCTTTTTTATACCTGTGCAAAGATAGATTAATATAAAGTTAACCTTTAGCCTCGACTAGCTTAGCCAATGATTTTTTGTACGTTTACACATTTTTAGACATATGTAATATCTTATACTGTAGAATTAAGAAAATTAATAAATGAACAGTATAATATATGCCAGCAAACCATTTACGTGTAGGAACGTCTGAAAAGAAATATCTATACATTCAAAGCTTTAAATCATGTTACGGACTCTATTTTACTAGAAATATTACACTATATTATATTTTTGTTGTTAATTAGTAATTAAATTTTTGTGTTTTAGTTTTTGTTTTTATCTGTCTCTTCCCAGGGTGCCAGCGACTGTCGGTAATTCACAATTTTAGTCAGAAAATTAAAGAATATTCTATCTATTTAATATAAATATTTAAATTAATTATACCGTAAATTAAGATGCTAGAATGGGTAAGATTCGTAGTATCGTATTATGTATAAATACAACTTTAATTTATAAAAAGTAATCGATGAATGATACAGTTTTCGACTTATAATTACGTTTTTAGATATGACTAATATAATTGTTTCCTGTCGTTATCACGGTTCCTCTTAATTTTTAGGATATAAGGACAAATTATAGTTTAGATATATATAACTAATTTAAAGAAATTGCCAGTTCATCGAGGAAGCGTTATTACCACTATTAACATTTATAATATATTTTGTAACCAACTTAATATTTTGTATAAAATAGGTATGCAACACTCTTTAACATTACATAACACTATTATTATTATGCGATACTCAACAAAATTTAGCTTCTGATTGTACAAATAATTGAATAATAACAGTTATTTCTAGTTTCAGACTATCTGTCATAATAGTCAGAAGTATGAACGACCCCAATAAATCATTGCCCGCCCGCATAATCCCAGGCTTATGTTTACATTGACTTTAATGGTGTTATGCTTATAATTTACATAATTTCGGTATATTCCTTTAAAAAAGATGGTTAAGTTAACAGACATGCTCTGTAAATGACAAATAAAAGGAACTTTGAACAGATGTTCATGACGACATCCTATTATTAAAACGACTTAATTATTTAATCACTACAATCTAGCTCTAATTGACAGTTTCAGAAGTTTTTTGGACAAAAAAATCATAATTAATCAGTACCACAAAATGCAAAATTATTGCACACTTGTTTAAGTAAAATATAATTGAATAAAAAGTTTGTTGTCTGGAACATTTTTGGACATATCAAAGTAATTTTTTAGAAAATTTTTGTGTTATTCTCTATACCTATGAACCCAATTAGTTGTTGTTCAGTTTGCACTAAAGAAGAGAACGCAGCATTACAGGCTTAATATATGGTCTAAGGTTCACCACCTTAGTCCATATATTAAGCCTGTAATGCTTAGAATTAAAAAAAAAGCGATTCTTGTATGATAAATTCAGGAAGTACTTTTTCTTTATTATAATACAATTTTGACACTGTTTGGTCAATCATTATATATATAACATTATATATATAAAAGTACTTCACATAATTACCGAAAAGGAGACATGTGACATTTTAGTTTTCTGGACATGTTCACATTAATTAAATTAAAATGTATTTGTCCTTGAATAAAGACAAAAGACATTCTAATATATTAGTCGGGCGGAGATGGTAAAATAATGGCAAATAGATGTTTTAATATTTGTTAATCAAAGAGGTAGCTCGTGCAAAATTGCTTTTAAAACCAGAATGAATATTTTAATTTTCTACAGAGAGTATTCACAACCCAATTTAATTTTAATTCGAACATAGAAATTTTACGTAATAGTTTAAAAAAGGAAAATTAATAAAAAATTTATACTTTATTATTATGATAAATAATAGTTTTGTACTGCTGCCTTTTGACAAGAACTACTTGTAAAGGTATTGTAATTATGACTAACTGAATAGTATGAAAAATTACAGTTATGTAATTCTATAGCGTAACCTCAAGGTAACATAGAAATAGTGTAAGTTGTTAGTTTCGTGAGCGGCACGACATTAAAGACTTTCGCTTTCCTCGTGTTATTATGGAGTTCATTTTCATTCGAGGGCAACAAAACAAATGTAGCTAAAACTTTCAGTTATTCGGGGCGCCCTTGGTATAATACCCATGTGATTGTTACCTCGGTATTATTACATTACTTTTATTCTATTAATGAAAATCGTGTAATTATTTCTAAGCAAAGAGTTGTGCAATGTGTGGAATTAAAAAAAATGTTTTTGAATTTTGAATCAAATGATTCCATAAAGTTGGCATAACTTTAACTCTTTCATGAGGGTAACTTTTTTCTCATTTTATTTCGATATAAATATGCCATATGTTGCTCCTGAAAGCTTTATTTACTTCAATTAATTAGGTATTTATTAGAATTTTTTATTACTTTGTAGTGGAGACCAACCTAACCACCAACACGTAAAATAAGCGTTGAAAATTAACCGTCAGTTTTTGACGTTCTTTCTATACGGTACACCAAATCCTATTGTCAAAAAACAACCCTATGGTCAATTAGGAATTGGTGAACACTAGCTATAATAGGTTGTGTTATATTAAAAACAAATGGAATATATATTCTTTCTATAAAAATGAAAGGAATTTATTTCTTTAATATAAAGCAAAGCATCATTTGCTTTGCTTTATATTAAAGAAATAAATTCGACATTGCTGATGATAAGCAGCAGGAGATATTCATATGCAAAGACAGGTAGTACAGCAGCAGTAAGTGGACTCCATATGTGAAGTTAACTACTGCAACATGCGATATATTGCCCTAGCTACCTCCACGTTGTAGGATCAAAAAGTGGCTTTCTACGGCTCTTTTAAAGAAACCTATGTTGTATGAAAGAGAGAACAGAGATACTTAGAAAACTGGAGCTATATAATAATCATAATTAAAGATAGCATGTAAAGTATTCAATCATTATTTTATGTTTACAAGTTTTAAAACAAGACTCATTGTAACGTGTCCCTGAAAATTTTACTGATTACCATATTATTAATTACGCAAATTTAAAACCAGTACGCAATAAATGAAATCACTAATAAAAATATTTTTATCAAACAACTCTACTATTCTTAAACTTAATTAATTTCCAACTAATAAAAATAACGGTTTTCTCCCAGAATAAGGACGTTTTTTTAAGAAACGCTCAAATTACCTTAAAATGGTAAAGGAAAAGACTTGTTAAAGATATAATTCCTTATAACCATTAAAGAAATGAGAGGCTTTTAAGAAACGAAAACAAAATGCTTTAGCGTTTTCACTTAAACTTAAGTCTCCACGAAAGCCAGTGCTGTTATAGTTAATCCTTTACTCTCTGCTCAAACATAAAGGGCAAAGGGCTTAGATTTTAATTAAAAAATGTCTTGACATTTCTATCTTAAAGATGCCCGCTCTTAATTATTTTTAATTTTACACGGCACTCCTTGTTTAGATTAAATTAATACTTTGACTACAGTGTATGCCTATAGCCGTAGTAAAATTCAGTGTTTAAGACGATTTAAGCTTTATAAGCGATCGAAATATATGCTCAACAGTAGTCAAGTAACGTAGGTAAAAAAGTTACTTGACTGTGTTGTGTTGTGTGTGTTGTGTTTTTGTAGTGAAATAATTGGCCAAAACTGACTAATAAGCTTAAAAAGCGTGAAAATCATTGATATTACAATTACCATGATAATAAATTGTAGATAAAATATTATATGATTTTTCAATGATATGATACATAATAGTATTACCGTAAGAAATATTTTTTGTTTTTATTTGTGTTAAATTTATATTTTCTAAGTAATTTCTCTGTAGAAGAGATTTAATTTTGAAATAAGAATATAATATTTATTTATTTCTAGAATTCCAAATCCAGTTATTTTATTCTGTGTGTATATTTTTTTTAAATAGTAAGATTAAAATTAATATTTTCTTGAATACTCCAAGTAGATTAGACATAATAGGATCTGATTTATGAATAAGACATAGATTCATATTTTATACTTTTTATTTCATGTGAGTATAAAACGAGAACAATGACAGCCCATTAGTTAAATCCCAAAGTACAAAAGTGTTGACAAAAGGATTCCAATTTCGCAGTAAACTTTAAAAGTTTCAATCCGCAAAGACTTTAACCCCTTCTGGTTGTTGAATAGCTAACTAATATTCACTTTGCCTTCGTCGAGCATTCAAAAATCTCCTTTATATTTTTACGGTAAAGTTTAACTGTGTACAGTTGGAAACTGCATTTCGGAACCCGCAATGTCGAAATTATGTTAAAATCCTCTTTTTATAATACTTACAATCTAACTTTGTTTCAAAGTTCAATCTTAATTGTATAAATGAAACAAAAGCCTAAACATGGCCGCCGTGTAACTTTCTAAATATTACGGAATAGTCATAAAAAGGTTACTGATTGAAACATAATCTCTTTCTCAAATACTCTTCGAAAAAATATCTTATCTCTTTAATAATATCTTCTATAGTTGAATATGATTTGCACTTTATAGTTCTTATAACAAAAGGCTATATTGGGATGAAATATAAAAACAACTATCACTATTTTCACCTTATGATAATCACAAATAAGTATATAGAATTAATATGATACCATAATTTTTTCATCCTTAACTGATGACGAAAAATTATATAAATTTATTTATAATTAAATTATGTTTTTTGTTATATAATTTAATTTATTTTTATTTTTGTTATATAATTTGCGTTCGTTATACTTCCATGTACCATGTCGTGCCTCTACCTATATACAACTTTGAAAGATTTTTATGATGCGCACTTTGATGAGAATGTATAACTTTAGATTTTATTTTCCGTAAACGCTTCTTCAATAATATATATTTCAAATATTTTGATTTCTATTTCATTGTTCACGACGAACAGAAGTAAAATTTAATTTCAAAAATCCCGGTATAAATATGCCGATAGAGTATCACCAACATGCCTTGGTTCTCTTACAAACGTTAGACTTGCGTCTACACTAGTCCGAAGGGAGTCTTCACTACCAAGCGATTGATTTCTCCAATAAACAAGCTTCGCAGTAATTAACGAAAGTGTTTGCTCGCTGCGTATTTAATCTGCGGTGAAGGCAAACTGTCTGATAAATCGGTTTCTATAATCAATCAGAAGCATCTATTACAGCTACCTGAACAGCACATGAGAATACTTACAAGATACCAATTTTGTTCGATATTTGTAGAAAACAATGTAACAAAGTAACGATGAACATTTTTTAATTGGAAATTTACCAATTTGCAAGGAAATTAACTAAGTTGTGAGGCTAGATTTACTCCCAGAATTGCCGATTATTATTCTTTTTTTCTTAATGGCCACAATCAAGAAAAAAAAAAAACCGTAAATTGTCGACTAATGCTAATCACGCAGCAGAATGGGGTTAATGTCTTTGTCTACGCATAAAAATGATTTATTATCGTTTTTGGTTGGCATTGTCATTTGGGTATGCCAAAACTCAAGTGTTATTTTCTCTCATTTATCAATGTACTGCAAAATTATGTTGTTTTGTGAAACGTTCACACTATACAGTTTTTTTAAATTATTTACTTAAAATTAACATAAGGATGTGTGATTATAATTTCATCATATTTGTGAATTAAACACAAATTAGACTAAATAGTCAAGTGGTAGATGAAAATTCATAATGCTCTACATATAATAACCTTTCCTATTATAACCTTTCCTATAATTACTCAGTAATTACCATACAACGTTTGCTAAATTTTTACTCAGTAAAGATAAAAAACTAAACATTAACATTGACAAGTAAATTTAATTTCCCTAAAAAATTCAGCATAACTTATTTCACAAGAAAAATTTAATAAATATACTTAATTGAAAATGAAATGGCATATAATATATCTAATATATAGTTAATACTCAATATTTTAGAGCTTTTTTCAAATAAAAGGTAAAGAATTAAAGATAAAATTTTATGTAAACACATTCTCCATCTATTGCCAACCGTATGCACGTCCGCGTTCGTCTTGTGAAATGCGGTTATGTCATAGGTTGGTCACCCTTGATTCCTTGCTACATTACGGGATTTTGACCTGAACGTCAATTTAAAAATGTTCAGTATATCCCGAAATAGTGCTATATTTTGAAAATTGTAGGTGTGTTTAATTTTTTTCAATAATATCAAGACTGAAAATCATAGAATTGTGTACAGGCTTTTTACGTGCCTACTCGTCGTTTATTAAACAACGGGGTGTATGACATCATAGCATCAATGGGAATATGTCCAAAAATCTCTACCCTTTGCGGGATCTGGCCTGGTTTCTGCTAAGGAAATTCACTTAACCAAAACTTTTAAGTTATAAGCTAACAACATAAGTCTTCACTACAATTATACCAACTATATTGTATCCAATATTTCAATTTACTGTTGTGGCTTATTGGATCTTCGCTACAAAAATTAGTTCTCTTAAAAGAGTCAGTAAAATAGAACTTATTGCTTTAATGGGAACTGAATTCATGATGAATAAGTAGATAATTACTTATTTGGAAATGGATTTTTTTATGTATTAACTATAAACTTTTTTCATACTGCGAAATATTCTAATAGTTTTATTAGAATATTTCGCAGTATGAAAAAAGTTTATAGTTAATACATAAAAAAATCCATTTCCAAATAAGTAATTATCTACTTATTCATCATGAATTCAGTTCCCATTAAAGCAATAAGTTCTATTTTACTGACTCTTTTAAGAGAACTAATTTTTGTAGCGAAGATCCAATAAGCCACAACAGTAAATTGAAATATTGGATACAATAGGTATGGAACAGTTTATTAATTTAGCGTTAATTTCTTCATCTTAATAAAAAAATGAAGAATATATTCCATTTATTTTACAAGAATAATATTTTTTATGAAATTACAATTCAGAACAAGTAACAACAAACTTTATACACAATAAAACACGATAAACTCTATCTCTCGTAACGTTATCGGAATGGCTTCGATAATGCATGTTGCATGTCTGAACATTTACCCTTTTATGAGCGATGTTGCTATACAGATAGTAATTCATAGGGTTGCTGAATCATTGATTATATAACTACCGATAGTTTAAATAACCAAAATATACTACTATATTGATAGAATTATAGAAAATATACTGCAACCTATCGCTCTCGACTAATGCAATCTGATATAATTCATATAAATCAGTCATTGTGTATTTTGTTTAGTAGACAAAATATCATTCCTCTCAATATATATCATGCAATATGCCACTGCTTTGTGGCAGGAGGATTAAATTTTGCGTATCTTAGTAATCATCTTTAAAATTTGTACTAAACTACCATATATTTTTGATCGTTTATGCATTATTTTATTTGTTATATCAAACAAAAAGCAGCGAATCTTTTTTAACAAAATTGCTATAGTTACACGATGCTACCTTACACACAAAACATTAAGTAACTAAATACATTTTGTATATGTTATTGTATATCTCCAGCACTCAAATTACAAACATAAATAAACAAATTTTCGTTGGCGTAGATTATCTGCGATGTTATTTACTTAAACTAGAGACTAACAACTAATCTCTTTTAAAGGATTTTGTTTTCCACTTTACATTTTTCTTTTCAGAACAGAAATCGAAAAATGTTTTTTGTTATATAAGCAAGTCTAGGCTTTTTGTTAAAACTCGCGCCAATTCTGCTGAGATGGCACTGCTATAATAACGGGCTTAGCTCACGAAGGTTAAAGAAATGCAGAGCCTCTGAATAAATAATGGTGCTCCACGCCAAAACTTTTACGGATATTGGGTTTGTTTCGCCGCGACCAGATATTAGTGACACCAGCTGTGTCGCACGCAGCGATCTATATATTACTGTGCAATGAAAAATCGTTATCCTTGAAGCTGTTTATGCATCTACTTCTGTTCTACATTACCGCTGAAAGTTATTTAGTTATTTGAAAATACGATGCTTCGTGCATTCTTGAGTAAAAATTGTTAAAAGCACTATCTATTTATTTTGTAACAAAAATTGTCTTCGTAAACTTGCGAAATTAAAAGAAGGAAGTCTGAAGTACAGGATAGGCACAATAATAAATGAAATCAATATCAAAAGTAGGTACTAAATATAGATTATTATGTTATTTTACTTGTGACTCGGATACACTTAAAAACACTTGGCATTCTCATCCGGCTGTGATTAAAGTAGCTCATTAAAGAAGGTACACACATGGGACAATAGAATCAGGCAGGGAAACGTCAACGTTTACGATTATCATCTGTCTCCTATATTGTCAGTTAACAACTTCCCCTAGTCTTTGCAAAGTTGGCAACGTTTGAGTTGAGTACGTATGTACGTACGTATATTTACGATCGTAGACGATACGATTTTCGTACAATATTCGTAACTCTATGTGACCTTTTCAGGCCGATAACATATGAGCCAATGTGGACGCCGCCGCCGAAGTTCCTAGTGAAGTTCGTGGCAAGCGGATTGTAGGGAATAGCAAAAGTTTTAAGCAGGTATGTCGGAGAAGAAACACCGCAGAGTCTGACATAACCACTTCTGTGGCGTCACATCGCACATCGATACGTGCGCGCGCGCGCTTGTGTGTGTGTGTGTGTACGGGCGTGTGTGTGTGTATAATATATATATACCGTGAAGACTATGTTGGAAATGTATTCTATAGAATTTATACATTGTTAATATCTTTATTATTCACAAAATGATTTATAAGATGGTATTCAAAGTAACAATAAATTATTGTCAATATTAAGAGCTGAACACTTTACACGTTTTTATTTAACGTTCAATAATTAAAAACCTTATGACAGAGATGTTAAGAGGCACAATTTAACATAAAATATAGTCATATTCAGGAGTCCGAATATTATTCGCGTGGGTATATATTATAGTGCAGTTTTCAGCTTTTGTAAACATTGACTGCAACATAAAACCTATTCAGCCAAGGACTAACATAGAAACGTATAGGTATTGTGTTCTCTTCTCCACTGACTAGTTACGAGTGTCTATTTTCAATCGTTCTTAATTGTCTGAGAGCCATTACAATTTCATCCTTCATAATAAATGAAATCTCTTGGCTTGACCATCAAAAAAGTAATAGACCCTCAAATTTTCTTTTTACTCTAATTATTTTAGAAGAACGTTGTCTTGAAGAGATCTTAGATAGAGTAGAAGGTTACTTTATACCAAACTTATTATTTAAACCTCTTCTGGATAATTCTTAAATAAAAAGTCACTTTATCAACAATTTCAATGTTTTACGTTAACATTTTTGTAAACGTTTTAAAGTAATTGTTCATTTGGAACTATAAACATATGTTTATAGAAAGAACCCCCTCTCGTTATATAACGAGAGGGGGTTCAATTCTTATTGCAAGACATGATATATTTCTAGATTTTTCTTAATTTTCCTTTAAACATTTCTACAGCAATTGTAGATAAAGTTACAGAATTGCCGTAAATACAGTATTAAGAAAGATAAGCTCTATCATTAAATGATGAGTATTAAAGATTTATTTTCGGAAGCTTAAAAAGAACAGAGAATTTTGAAGCCAGACACAATTTATGCAAATGATACTCATTTATTATACATTGATGCAGGTTAAGTCGAACTCGAAGTCAAACGTGAAATTTCTAAATGGCGACCCTTGCTTAGCAACTCTGAGATCTGTGAGACTAAAAACTTTGCTGGATATATTATGGGCTTCTCAAACAAGTTACTGAAGGGACACTGATTGTATGACCCACTCAGTTATATTTGACTAGCAGAATTTGTAACGTTCACTTACTATCTAGAAGACTATGCTGAATTAGGCATAGGCTGAATTATATTACTGAGACTTTGAATCTCATCTTACCATATCATAGATATTAAACCCAGAAACCACATGCACATGCAATATTGCAGAAACAGGATTTGTAAGATTTTTCACAAAACAGACACGGATGAATTCTGACGGGGATAGTGCAAATCCGTGTAACTAGCGTTTCATAATCGTATCTTAATGCTTAAGCGTATCTTTATGCTTTAAAATAATATCATTGTAAATTAATTGAAAAATGATTTGAGTTTTCTTAATGTACATAGATTATAATATAGTTAAGCTATGGAATACTTGTTATATGAGTGTTGGTAAATAAATTCACAGCATTATTGCGGCCGTGTGGTTGAAGTGATCAGTAACCCTGTCTACTGTCATATATAATAGTAGGAGACTACCCCGCACTGCGCTTTCCGGCACGTGGTCGCAATACCAGGACATTTACGCCGTCTGTAACGGCTATTTTCCTTGCCCATTACCACTGAAATTCGCTTATCCTTATGAGTTATAAGTATCTGCTATTATTTTCTTTAATTCCATAGTTTTCTCGTAGATAACGTGCGGGCTTGTATATAAAACTAAGGCCAAAGTTTGTAATCATCTGAAATCTGAATATCATCTGAATCTAAATATCTGAAATATCATTAATTATATCCTTAGAATAATTTTGAAACGTGATAGTTATTTGTTAAATCTGTTAAAACACCGCTTGATAAACATATCCGAGGATTGAAAATCTAAAAGTAATGGTTTCAAACTTTATCTACTTAGAAAATAATTCCAAAAATATTCCAACATTATGTAAGCTCGTGTCGTTCTTATTTTAGAATTTAGATCAAAGATACCAAAACATAAGTGAGGTTCATATGACTCTGGTAGAACGTATTCATAATTTTATTAAGATTGCCTTTGCATTTTCCATTTCACTTGCGTCCCTCTTTAAAGCTCACGTAAGTACCTCATTTGAAAAGTAAGCTCCTGATCTTTCGCAGTCCATTTCAATTAATTCTTTCAACTGGCATTGTAAGATCTAAAAATACTTTGTTGATTGAAAGATCCATAAAAATAAAATATAAAAGCATTTTTATCTAAAATTAACTATTCTAAGGCAATGAGATAGTTTTATATTGGGTAATTTTAAAATGCTTTTCAGCTACAACTTCACTAAATAATGACATAATTTTTTTTTTAATTTGGTTTGAAACTCGAAAAAGTAATACAAAAAACAAAGGGCTTTTAAAATAATCCCATTTGTTTCACTGACTTCTAATTTCTGTATAAAATTGTAAGTACGGCTATACATAAAGTTAACAAGAAAACTCCATTAAATGTACCATGTCAGGATATCAGTAATCTCCTCCAAGATCGAAGTACTATTTAAAAAAGTTTCTTAATGTTATGAATAAATTATACCTATATTTGTGTTTCGGACTCCTTCGACCACATTATGAATGCAGCGTAAAACTCTTTGGTATAATCATAAAATCAAAAGAACATAATATTTAGATTTTTTTAATATTAAGTAGTACCTGTATACAGTTTAAAATTTTATTTTAATCATCCGTTGTCTCTAACCTAATTATGAGTACATATATTGCAATGCAGGCTTCAACTACTACTGAATTAATATTAAAATACTCCAAGTATTGTGAGCTTACACGGTGTGCTTACATTTTTTTCATTCCTCTTTCGGAAAATTTAATTAGTTTGCAATGTTGTTCTTGCAATGCACTCTGCATTGTTGCGATTAAAATTGGCTATTTAAATGTTTCGTTTCTGAATAGTTTCCAAGCCACAAAAACAAGACGTCATAACTAAGCCAATTAACTGAAAAATTTTATAGCTACTGTTATGACTACTATGACATTAAAGTCGCTAATTTTATCGTTAAAACACTTTTGGTAATACGCTTTCTTTAAAGTTTCACTAAAAGGCTTTTTTTAAACAGCTAGTTTGTAGTTTTTTGATAAATATTCTGGAAATTGCCTTCAACATTGCTTTTATTAAGTAAAGGATGTTAAAAGTCATTTCATTAATTCTTTATACATATTATGTAATATCTTTACTTTATTTATTAGTTGAGTTAAGTAAATAATAAATTAATTAATTACTTAACTAAACTGCTTGACATACCAACATTAACATGAAAAAAAGCGTATGCTTTTCAATGCAACAGTGGTGTGTTTAGTTTGTATACGATGCAAAATTAATAATTACCAATAATTTATATATGTCACGTTTTGATTCAAAATCCTGTGTCATATGTCACGACTAATGTTAACATTGTCATACAGGTATTTATAAACACAGTCGAAAACTATGTAAGAATTTATTAATAGCCAAGCGTGGCAAAAACATGTGGCGAAAATGCGATGAGTAGCAGATAATTTTAATATGTTGTGTGTAATACGATACATATAATATTTTGTAGGTATTGCCAATATTAATGTATAGAGTAAAGCGAGGGGTTTTTAGTAAGTAATAAAACGAATACTAGAATAAATAAAATATGTTTTCAGTATAAGCCTTATATAGCTACATAACCAGAAGTGATAATTTGGTTTGGTAATAGTATCGTTGACGTGATGAAAGATCATACAATAAGGTATCTTACGTAATTAGAAATTTTTAAATTTCATACTTTGGTATTTATCCTGTAATAATACAATACGTAGAAGAGGTCTAACGAACTTAATTAATTATTTATTACACATCGTTGTTAATGTTTTCTGCAGTATTTCTTTCAATGACTATATCGCAAATTTACTCTAATGTGTGTTAAGAGATATAAACGTATAAGCCAGGTCCGTCCATCTCCAGTGCGTACCTAATTGGCTGTCTGGTCGTTACATCCTAATTTCCGCATATATCACCATAGTATCCAGACAAATTGCGCATGAATCTATATTACTGATTGAGCCAATAAATAGCAAAATGTCACAATTGAAATTCAATTCAACGGGCGGCAATAAATAATGAAACCATTTCATAAGTATGTATTGTCGTATTGTATTGTTATATCTCTTAGAGAATATTTCCTTTTCAATTTTAGTGAGAGTTGGTTCTCTTAATACGATATCACATCAAGATTTGAGTATTTGCCCTTTGAACTATTAATAGATTTTCATATGGCTAGTATGACAATGGAAACGAGCTATGTGCGCTACTTAAAAGTAAAAAGTATTGTAAACAAAAGTAACATAACTATTAAAAAATGCTAAAAAAATATAATTAAGTATTTTTTAGTGTTTTTTTTATTAACAGTTTTAGTAGTTTGTGGCGTACATTAGACTTTCTATTGCATGTCAGCAGCGGTGAGCTGGTGAGGAATGAAAGGTTATTTATTATAATTGAATATTTAACTGAAGAGTATGGAGAGGAGTTTCTGGATTTTATCACTAATGAATAAATATATCAATTTGATCTTAAGAACGCATGTACTACCCACTAGCGCCACCATTTGTTTGAACTTATTGCTGTGTAGTGCACTCATGCAACCATTTAGCACTAAATACTAGCACCATATTTTTGGCAACACAATAGAGTATTTTCTAATAAATATCTTAAATTCACTGCAATTAGTACAAAGAAAATGGCGGTTATGAGAAAATAGTTAAATTTCGCACTCGTGAAACGACTGAAATAATGAATCCACGTAAACAATTGAATACAATATTCAAATCCTTTCCAATTGTGATTGCTATATTGCGTTTTAATTGGATAAAGAATAAAAAAAATTGTCTAAAATGTATTGAACATGTACGTACGAAGATAGCATGTACCATTTCATTTTGCATTTCACCTGATATTTGCAGCTTTTCTTTACAATACTATAAAAGAGTACTCGCGAACTGCCGTTTACGAAGTAACGGAATTTCACACAATAGTATTATTATAATTTCCATCGAGAAACTCAAGAGGCAAGTTCGGAAGTTCGCGAAAAGCAATTGTTAATGCAGCGTTTCGTACTCACCTAAATAGGTCTTATTGTCTTAACCCTTGAAGTTCTTTTAGGTAAACTTTTGTGGTTTATTGGACTTCATCTTAAAACTTTAAACCGATTTGTTAAATACAATAGATTTTGTATAACTGAGAAATATCAAAGTAAAGAAATTAGTATCTTTTGCCTTGTAGCAGGTGAATGTTAATTAAAAATGCAAATCGACTGCAGCAATTATGAGCCACTGGCCGTGTATTCATTAATGAAACTAACGATTTTAAGTAACCAATATCATCTTATATTTAATATTCGTGTTTGAAACTTTAAAAAATCAGTGAACTGATCATTTAACATCGTGGTTGAAGAAAAAAAGATGACAATATTGGTTTAGTGATATTGTTTTAAAACATTACCTATTCTATTAAAGACTTTTAATGTAATAAATAACATGAAAATAAGTTTGTCTCATACAAATGATTGATAATCTTTTTTATATCCTGCCAGAAATCTGTATCACAACATCACTTTAAGCAAAACATATATAATACCGTAAGTAGTACAACTCAACGAGCCAGGATCGTAAAATCGATTGTCTGTAATTAAACAATTTTTTGCATAAAAAAAGGTTTTCTATCTGATAAGAATCCTATTTACTTTTAGTCTGCTTTCATTTTCCAAGAACTCCAATTGCTATACTACATACTAATCATCAACGTCAATATCTATTCCCAATTTCTGATCACAAGCGGCCAATTTCTAACAACGGAGAATCACATAAAAAGGTTCGTCCATAACAGATCAAACTGGCTCAATACAGGTTGGCGAGTGAAAATGATTGTAATAGCATACGACACCAACGGTTTACATTGCCTTCTAAAGAAAGGATGACGGACATTGGTTGATCCCATCCAGAATCAATCATGGCGAAACCAGACCGCTGAAAACACTGACAGTGAGGTTATGTCTGAGCTCACAGAATAGTCTCTTAAACTCATAATGCTGGTCAAAGCGGAGGAACGCCAGCGAGTCACATCTAGGACGTATATGATAGAAGTGTTCAACTAATGGTGGAAGTAGCTTTTTGATTTTGATTTTATTTTCCTTTAAATGTTGGTTATCTGATGTGTGATTTATGATTAGAATTTCTGGCTATTTCTAGTATTTTCCCTTAGATAAGTTGAAATAGAAAAGTATTGCACTTTTTAGTTACAATAACTAAAAAAAACATAAACTTTATTGTGATAATAATTTAATTATCACAATAACGTTTATGTTTTTTTTTCTGAGGCTATTTGAACAGAAACTTTCTAGTTAAAAAAGAATACCTTAAGATAAACTAAAACGTGGCCAATTAATATTTATGGCTAAAGATATAAATTTCACGTGGGATAGTGATCAGTAACCTCTTTTTCCTTATGCTCGGGACACACTTTGTGCAGAGACCCCTTAATCCCGGTGTCAGAGACAAGCACAGCAAATGGATAATCGATAGAACCCTCCCATATATATCTTCTTTTAAATAATGGGAGAGGTACGGAAAGATAAAACGCTTTTTATTTTCAGTTACCTTGCGCTTTTTTATACCTGTGCAAAGATAGATTAATATAAAGTTAACCTTTAGCCTCGACTAGCTTAGCCAATGATTTTTTGTACGTTTACACATTTTTAGACATATGTAATATCTTATACTGTAGAATTAAGAAAATTAATAAATGAACAGTATAATATATGCCAGCAAACCATTTACGTGTAGGAACGTCTGAAAAGAAATATCTATACATTCAAAGCTTTAAATCATGTTACGGACTCTATTTTACTAGAAATATTACACTATATTATATTTTTGTTGTTAATTAGTAATTAAATTTTTGTGTTTTAGTTTTTGTTTTTATCTGTCTCTTCCCAGGGTGCCAGCGACTGTCGGTAATTCACAATTTTAGTCAGAAAATTAAAGAATATTCTATCTATTTAATATAAATATTTAAATTAATTATACCGTAAATTAAGATGCTAGAATGGGTAAGATTCGTAGTATCGTATTATGTATAAATACAACTTTAATTTATAAAAAGTAATCGATGAATGATACAGTTTTCGACTTATAATTACGTTTTTAGATATGACTAATATAATTGTTTCCTGTCGTTATCACGGTTCCTCTTAATTTTTAGGATATAAGGACAAATTATAGTTTAGATATATATAACTAATTTAAAGAAATTGCCAGTTCATCGAGGAAGCGTTATTACCACTATTAACATTTATAATATATTTTGTAACCAACTTAATATTTTGTATAAAATAGGTATGCAACACTCTTTAACATTACATAACACTATTATTATTATGCGATACTCAACAAAATTTAGCTTCTGATTGTACAAATAATTGAATAATAACAGTTATTTCTAGTTTCAGACTATCTGTCATAATAGTCAGAAGTATGAACGACCCCAATAAATCATTGCCCGCCCGCATAATCCCAGGCTTATGTTTACATTGACTTTAATGGTGTTATGCTTATAATTTACATAATTTCGGTATATTCCTTTAAAAAAGATGGTTAAGTTAACAGACATGCTCTGTAAATGACAAATAAAAGGAACTTTGAACAGATGTTCATGACGACATCCTATTATTAAAACGACTTAATTATTTAATCACTACAATCTAGCTCTAATTGACAGTTTCAGAAGTTTTTTGGACAAAAAAATCATAATTAATCAGTACCACAAAATGCAAAATTATTGCACACTTGTTTAAGTAAAATATAATTGAATAAAAAGTTTGTTGTCTGGAACATTTTTGGACATATCAAAGTAATTTTTTAGAAAATTTTTGTGTTATTCTCTATACCTATGAACCCAATTAGTTGTTGTTCAGTTTGCACTAAAGAAGAGAACGCAGCATTACAGGCTTAATATATGGTCTAAGGTTCACCACCTTAGTCCATATATTAAGCCTGTAATGCTTAGAATTAAAAAAAAAGCGATTCTTGTATGATAAATTCAGGAAGTACTTTTTCTTTATTATAATACAATTTTGACACTGTTTGGTCAATCATTATTAGTTATTTTTAGACAAATTAATGTACAGGTATTAACTGTTTGTTCTTAAATTAAATAAAGTAAAAAGGACAAATAGATTAAACTCATCTGGTAACGTTAGGTTAGAATCATGACCTGAGAAATCTTAACAAACTTCTTTTTAAAAACCGTCAGAATTAATTTAATGTAAAGAGTTTTTTTACTTTTAAAAATATTATATTTTTCTTCTACCTTAAAATGTTTTGTACTCAATATATTCCTAATTTTATTTTTGTATTTGTATAGTAGTAACCTTTTTCTAGCCGTTGAACATTACATACATGATTTTTCTCTTAAAACAAATTTGAAAGGATTTCTACGGGATAAATTTTAAATAAATCATTACATTTCTCAGACTAATTACATTAAGATAAGCATAAGGTCTATAAGCATTACTTTTGAATTTAACAAAACCTACTATTAGATTCTCTTTGGTTCGTAAAATGACATGAAAACGTAAGCAGCACTTTTGCTAGGAATTGTTGAAAACCATTGTCTGTTTGTAGTTCACACTATATGATCGCATAATAGTTTCGTTTGATATAAAATTCACACTCAAAGCACTTATGTTACACTCCAAACCTCTCAGACGTGTGTTGTTTTAAAGAATCTTCAGACAGTACGTTGATATTACCAACATTATTTATTATGCAATAACTGAAATTCAATCTACAGTTTCCAAACCAATCACAAGTTTCTTATCTGACGCCAAAAGTTGCAAACTATCGCTTCTTCTTCGAATGAAACTATCTCTTCTTCAGCGTATGTCACAGGAAATTATTTCGTATTCTTGCACAGAGACTAAAATGTGAATGCAGAAAGACATGAAATTTTCAATTCGATCGATTTGCAAGAGTTAAGGATTTTTATATAAATGCATAACGATCGATCTACATATCTCAAATTTTAATTATCTAGTGTTCATAATGCAAGCTAATGATGGTGATTGATTTTGGCTAGATAATAGGTGTTATGGTGAGATATATTATTATACGACATTTTTACACACATTTGTACCTGTAATCTATTAATATATAAACTGTTTTTTGTAAACAAAATTAACTAAGAAAACCAATAAAATATGGATTAACTGAATAATTAGGAGTTTGTGTTATAGTTACTAGATAACGGAGAAATATAGATAGTAATGTATGTGTAAATATAAAAAATAAAATAGACTATATTTATTGTACATCAGCTAGAAAAATAAACAAAATTGATTTTTACAAACATCCATGTCTTGTATTGACCCAAATATGTACACGCTGAATGTGAGGCGGGTAAATGAAGCTTTACGAGTTTATTGTTTTTGTAAACTAACATGAAGTGCTGAAGGGAAATTTGAATCCATGCGTGTCTTAAACATTTCTGGAAGTGTTTTTTCAACACCCATTCAACCCGCAGCAGTAATATTGTTTTTATAACAAAAAATACTATCCATCTCTTTCTTTCATATTGTCTCACAGAGAAAGTTGTTGCTAGTTAATAATGAGAACGAAAATCCCTCTTTTCCTTAATATTGAGTATTATACAAACCGCTGTTCATTGTTTTTCTTATAACAAAATATTAACATAATTGCCTTCCTACGTCTCCTATTTGTCAGTGAATCTCCAATCTGCATTAAGTTTATTGTATTCTAATAATGATTTAGTTTAATTTATTGTAGTCTCTTTGCCCCATTTAACGTTATAGAGTTTGGTAAGATTATTTAACGTACGGAAAGAAAGATATAAACCATAAATTTACTCATAATTTTCATAAATAAATGAAGGGAATATTTAATTATCTTGCTGCTTTTGAAGAAGTCATAACAGAGGAAAAATTTAATAAAAGAAAATTTTAATTACTCAATTTCTTTGTGCTTATAATAAATTAACTACTGTACCATTAGGCAATTGTTACAATGCCACTAACAGAATAAATGAAAGCCCACTTTAATCGTAGAATCTCATAAAATGCGCACGTTTAATAACTCACAATTCTGAGAAATATGTGTGTATTAATAGAATATTTTAAATACTGTTTACGCCTATTATGGCTAATATGTGCAACTTCTGTAATACTCTGCATTTATTATTTAAGGTTTATTGAAAATAGAACCTTATAATGAACTTCAGTGTACCGTGTTTTATAAACAACATTTAAAAATTAGGTAGAAACAACTTTCAAGCAATGGCTTTAGTGTAGATGAAGTAGGTACAAGGGGTTACAGGTTGCTGATCCTCCTCGAATGATGGGACTCCAGCAAAGGCTAAAGTAGGCTCTTGTGCCTTTTGCGCCGGTGGACCCTTTTGACACTGCCCAGGTGGACCAGTGAGAAAGGCCCTTTTAAGGGCCAACCGAGCACTGTGCTCGGTAGTGACCGGTCTCTAAGGCCGGTAATCCGTTGTCGGTTCAGATAGCAGACAGGTGTTGAAAGGTATACATTAAAGCAAAGGCCGACGCAGGTGACAATCCATTGACGCTCAGCCTGGAGAGGATGTTTTGTGTGTAATGGCGGAACACCTTTTTCCCAGAGTTTTTACTCAACCAGTTGTGCCATTCACCAAACCTATGGAAAACATATTTGGAGTGGTAGGCCATGTTCATGTAGTTTTTATCTATAATTGTAATAACCATTACTTTTCAAATAGTTATTGTAATATTGACAGTGGTTTAGAATATTAAATAAAAGCGATGATATTATTCGATTCGATAACAATTCGAGAGTATAAAATATTCTCAGTACTCCAATGGCGAGTCAGTAACTATTTGATTTAGTTTAAACCCATACTATTATGGACTATTCATGCCTCACTTATCAAATTTAAATTTTACCAAAGCCGAAAGCCATTTTACGCAACGGCATAGAATCGCGTTTGATGCAAAGCTTTTACCGCTCAGATAATCCGCCATTTTCAATAACGGTTGAAATTAGGGCTTTCTTATTTATAGAACTAGTTTTTTCTCGATCACGATTGATAATGCACCAAAAGGACTTAGTAATCCTTCTTAGAAGCAGCTTTGCGTCGTCTTTGAAGCGGGATAAAGGCTGCGGTCCTATAGTTGAGTGTTGGTTGGTTTTGAGAACATCACTAGTGAAGATGGGATAGATGGGTAGGGAGATGTTAAAGATTTGTTTTTGGATTATGAATGAGGATTTCCTACTTTATTGTAAATTTGAACTCTCTATGACATTTTTTGTAAGCTGTATTTGATGTCGGCAATATGTGAAATAAGAATGATGTAAAACAAATTTGTATCAGACTAATAAGCCTTTTTTGGGAGCAATTTTAAAGTACTGAATATATATGTTTCATGAGAAGCCTTAACGATCTCTTTGTATAACTGCTCTAAAAATTTTTAAGTTTCAAGAGAAAGTATACATGCTGTTGCCCTCAAGCCTCATTACAAGTTTTGCAATCATAACATATTCCAGATAATGCACACATTGCTAATATAGATCATAATCAATCCGCTCGAAGTTGTTCAGTTTTTCCAATTACTCGTATTGCTTGTCCTTTCAAAACTCGACTCAAAGGGTGACGATACCCCACATAAATAAAATATGACTCCTGACCGTTCAAAATCTTAAGAGGATTATGAATAAGTGGCTATCGCACCCAAACCCGGCTTTGAGGGCATAATAATCAAATCAGGTCAATATTATGGGACAAGGGAAACAAGACACAAGATTAGGAAGTATTTGGAGAGTTTAATCTTATCTCGGACCAATACTGAGCTTAAACATGCGATTACGAAGGCTCACTAATGTCTGAGGGCGAACAAATAATACATTTGTTCAATTAAATGCGGTCGTTTTGAACAAATGGACAATGTCTTACAGTTTGGCAGTTTAATTTGTTCGTGAAGAAAACTACCGCAGTTTTATTAGTACTAGGAAATTGGTTCAGGTGCCCAAAGAATCTAAGGTAATATAAAATTGCGTTAAATGGTATAATGTCATTTACCACTCAGTTTTAGTACTTCACTTTGACTTTAATGGCGTATCAGGAGGTTTTATAGCATTTTCTTGAAAACTCACTAGTCTTTACAAAAGTCACTGTTTGTTTGTCCTCTATACGCTCCGAAACTATTCATCCGATTGTAATGAGACAATGATAAGTTGTTAATTAGTTAATTACATATATTGTGTTTGAACATATATGCAAGATGGTCATAATGGCATGTTATGCTTACATCAGCATACAAATTATTGAAATTATAGAAGGCAATAGATGTGCATCTGTCTTATTATATTTTATTCTAGTGTATGTAACTTTATCCCCGTAATATTGTTCCCCATCCTGTTTATTTCTATTATTTAATTGCTCGCACTCATGGTTCGTCATAATTATGATATCAATCGAGAGACATCCACTGTTGGTCACTTCCCCCAACCTCTAAGCCGATGGGTCCTATACTTTTGTCATCCAGCGGCTTCCTGCGACTTTTACCACTTCATAAGTCATACCCATGATTCTGTTTGAAATGGTTTAATACCTGTTGTGTATTTTTATTTATATATTGTGTTTTATTATATACTAAGTTGTGCTCTAAGTATTCTAGTGCCGAAAATGCGAACAAATAATTAGCACTTAACCACGTTTAGAATTAACAATTAGAATCTATGAAACTAATCTAATTTTATCATGCTAATATGACCGAGGTCGAGCTAGCATTTCACACTCAGTAAATTTAGAATTCTTGACTTAGGGAACAACTCCTTACAGAAGTTCACCAGCAAATCGTACTACAATATTTGGTAGTGTTGTTCTTACGTTGGTAAGGCTGCTAGGGCTTATCGAATAAACTTTGTGTAGCCATCGGTACACAATGACTCATTGTAAACATATCCCTTCATCTTTATCGTGATATGGTACCCGTGAGTGGGCAACTTTTGCTGTAACAAGGCCTAAGCATCCAATTAACAATGGCTCTTATGATTGCTTGACACTCTTATTCTATAAACAAACATAGATATAAATCCTACAATTGATTACTCGGGCTTAATAAGATTCAGAATACTAAGCTTCTATTTAAATTAGGTTTTTAATTTCTAGATTAAATTAAGTTTCCAAGTTACCACCATCATTTTTAACTGAGGCTAATTTTAGAGGTAAAAGACTGCCAGCTGTACTCTCGAGCTTTTGTTTCACAACTTGAATACAATTTTCTTAATTAGATGTGAAGTGCCTATACTAAAATAAAGGAGGCCGTGGGCGAGACATAGACGTGAAGAACCCCCGCATTTCTGAATAACATACTATCCAATTACTGAACTGAGCCCTTTACAATATATTTTCATAAAACTTCAGTAACCTTGGGATCAATAATAATTTTGTTGCAAGCTCTTTGTTATGCACATTATAAAAGATAATGCGTCTGCTATGTAGATGTTACATTCACACGATCGTCTTAAGCTTCTCCAGTGTCTATACAACCAGTACTTTAACAGTACCTTCATATTGACGTTGCTTGCTTTCAGTTTCTTTCTCATTGTAATAAATCCAACATTCACATCATAAAAAACACTAAGCAGATGTAATAGTAAGTAACATAAATTCAAAGTTAAAGTCAAATTTATTCAGTTTAGGCACATTACATACCCCCATGAAATTCGAGATTGAAGAATGTAATTATAATACTAAAAATAATGGAGTTAATAGCTTTATATGAATAATCATAGTTAAATTATACAATTCAAAAACTTTCAGCAAATTTTACTATACTTAGCGGTCAATATCTTAGCGTAAGTCCCGTTGGGTAAATTCCGCATATCTGATACAATTTTGCCAATTTTGAATATGAACTTAAAAGCTATTGTAATAGGATACTACGACCAAATCTCGTGCAGATACGGACTTTACCTATGTTAAATTTTCACTATACCCGAAGATTTCCTATTATCGCTAGTATCTATGGCCCGAACACTCGTTGATTACAAATTTACCATTTGAAATTATGGGAAATTTTACAGCACAACAGAGCGATATGATTTCAAACACCCGCGTAAGACTTATTAAATGAATGAAAATAGAAATTGTAATGAGAAAAGTATATTGAAAAACTTATAAATGTTACAATGCAAAATAAAAGAATAATAATTATTAATCAAATAGGTCAACATCAAATCAAATTTGACATCTTAATACCTCACTATATTTATTATAAATATTGATATGTAAATAGGTTTTATGTCGCTTACAATGATATTGGTATAATTTTAGAAATATAATTTGCGTTTACTATTATAATATGACTATTATAATTGCTATGTATCTGTAGTCGTTTTGACATAACTAGCAAAGAAGGTATTATACTAAATTCTAGTGTAATGTAAATTAATTAATTCTTTCCTTCAATGAACTAGTTTGATCGTCACGTTTTAATATATCTTATGTGTTTTGGCTGCGCAGGTAGTAATACTGCTTTGCTGTGTGATTTATCATATCTTCATAGCTTAGAAAAATTTGAGATGAGTAACACTAAGTATTCTTTTTCGATAATGGAACAATACAAGATAACAATCTTAAAATGTATGGACACTGAGAACTTATTAAATCTAAATAAATAAACAAAAACTACGATCGTAAATATAATTAATAACCATAATAAATCATTACATTACAACTTATGAATTACATTTCACATGAAGATTCAATATTTGATGAAGTAATATTTGTTTAATCTACGAATCCACTGAACAAAATCAAAAACAAAACCTAGCTTTGACTTGACAATCCAAATATCAAAGGAAATTTGATATCGTTGGATATACAGTAACTGTTGTTGAAGTAATTAAATTTGTATTGATTATTTCTTCAAATAGTTTATCGTTGCTGTCAGATATAGCACGTTAGTTATAATAATGAACGTTATAGAATTTGATTTTATTTATATATAATAACATTAAACGAACGACTACAAAATGAGATATATAATAAGAGGATATGATGATAATGTAAGGAGGAGTGCTTATAAATATAAATTCAGATTTAGAGTGAAAAGTAATAAAGGACAATGGAATAGGATTTGAAAGTCCAGCACGAAATCTATTGCAGCTTATCGGAAAATTCAGGCCCTAAAATATTTTAGCTAAAGTAAACGTTAAAATTGTGCCTAATAACAAAATTGTACTACTGGATATCCCTCTATAATCTTTTTTCAATTTTAGTCCAATTCCAATTTATTTCTTTGTGGCGCGCTCGATATTAAATAAATAGGATCTTGTTTGACCTCCACTATCGTCATGTGTCATATCGTGTTGACTTACGAAACCTTCAGAGTCAATACGTCTTCAATATTCTTAAGTTAGAAAGCTTTTACAAATATTTGATAGCGTCCAATATATTTCAGCGAAGTTACTCAATACTTACGCTATTCAGTGTTGAATAGAAATTGAATTAAATCATATTCCCTACCGACAGGTCTACTTAACCAGGTGTTAGGCAGACCCGCTTACATGGTCATCATCATCGTCAATTGCTACGTCCAACTGTTGGGCACTAGCCTTTCTATATGAGAGAAACATAACAGGCGTTTTGGCCCATAGCACCACTATTCCGGCACTACTCGGTTTAGTCGGTGAAAGCGGTTGTCGGTAACGTACCTTCCGAAGCACAGCTTTTTATTAGATATTATGATATATTATATACGTTAGTACATAATTCAAATCATTTAGCGCTTAAATCATTGCAAGAACTTTTGAGTACAGAAATATTAAAATGTTCCACGCTTGTTGATACGATTTTTAATTAAATTTTAATACCATGACTCGCTAGTTTTCACATTCGATGAATTGTAATTGGAGTTGTACAGTCGGTTAAACGTCAAAGAGCAGTCAAGCATATACAAATTGAATATTATATTGCTCTGGCTTTCAGTTCAAGCTTGGGTGATTACGTAAAGACCATCTGTGGTCAATAACAGAACCCTTAACTGAAAATGCTACGATACATGCTAGCGTGGCTACTTATGTTTGTTCAAAATAAAGTTTAAGTATAATAATTATAAAAAATCGATATGTTTATTTTTGAAGCATTTCTTAATTAGTGATAAAAAAAGTATTAAACTTTTATATTTCCTTAAGAGTATTCATATTATGTTATGATTACATAAAGTTTACAATTAATAATAATAATAGCAAGAATATTCTCTTTGATATCTTAAATATATTATCTGTACGTGACTTATTGCAATTCCAAAATATTTTATTTTATGGAAACAAATATTTATATTAATTATTAGAAATTCATCTCTGATTGCATAACCTATTAAATACAATACAATATTCTGTAGCTTCAACTACTTTGAGATTATAGCCAATGTCTCCCCAAATGTCCATTCTGAATATTGGTGGGTGAATTTTTGAAATCTATTCCCGTAGTTTTTGGAAGTTAACCCAATTTGAAGACCTTACCTATTTATAATGTTCCACAGTTCAAAATCGCCCGTCTACTGAACTATGTAAAAGTGATTTTCACTATTCACCATACTTTTTGCTTGACTTATCTCATTTATTAGCGTCAAGTTTGTAAGTCGTAATTAATCCACGTCGTAGTGTTGGCCTTCTCTCTTTAATCTAGCAGAAGACAACTGCTTGAAAAAGAAAAAGACAAAGTCATCTGTATAGCAAAGAACAATGGCGTTGGTCCTAGTTTGCTTTCACCAGCATTGGGCTAGCGTGGTGGTGTTTTGATCCAAATATCTCGTCTTCTCCAGTGTAGGAAGTCCTGAACCTAACACTACGATGTATGTAGACTGATGACGATGAACATTGTCGTACCAACTAGATGTTTGATCTTAAAAGATTAACTTGAAATGTTATAGATTGTGTGTCTACCGGAAGCTCTTGATATACGAATAGCGTTCGCACTTGGCCGTTTTTGCTCCTGAGATTAGCAATAATGTGAAGGGCAACCAATATCGATCCGAGCTATTAAGGGTCTTTGCAAACTTTACACAGCTATAACGGCAGATCCGGCCGCTTAGGCGATAATATTGAGATTAATTTACGACCTTAACTAGGACCGTTCATAATTATCTGACTGCCCTTATTCGTATTAGTCCTTACTTATTACTAACTGTTCAATGGCACAAAAGTTTCAATACTCCAGTCTGTCATATCATTATATGACTTTAACAGATAATAGGTTCTAAATGAACGATGAATTTAAATGCATAATTTATTTATATCTAAATACCTAATGATTGATAATTTTAATATTGATACGTAGACGACATTACAGCTGTTATTTGATAAAAATATCCTATAACAAACGCTCAAAATACTTGTGAAATTACTTTTTTTACACGAAAAACATCATCCTACCCGTTATATAAATTTTTCTCTGGCTGAACAATGTAAATTTTAGGAAATTATAGTTTTAGATTTTGTTATACTTTTCTAATACCTAATGAGAGAATAGGATGTATACCTACAAAATATAAATTACATTTAAAAGATTTGTTAAAAACCAGGACCATTCTTGTATCACGATCTGTTCGTCATATATAAGTCCCAATGCTGGGCACTGGGAATACTGCATAGCACTCTAGAACAACACATGCTACAACGCTATCGTATCATTAGGAAATTATTTATTATTTTCAGCGAGCTTCAACGTAAATGGTTACAAATCGAACTTTTATTTAATGATACTTATTTTACCTAATTTTTAATAAGTCGCATTTACAATGGAATCCGCTACGTGTGGATGTTTGTACAAGCTTCAAAGGACATTTATTACGATGCGCTTCATTTTATTGCTCGCTCATAGCTTCATAAATACACTTCTGAAGGTTAATATCCTTATGAAAGTGATGAGCAAATGTTTAGGCGCAATTAACTTAACTCGGAAATGTTTACATAGCTAATTACGTTTATAAATATAACATTGAATGCGTAGGAAAATTTAAAGTGAAATTATTTTACGGTGATATTCTCTGACCTCACTTGAAACGAGTCTATTGATTATAGTTCTTGGAAGAAGCTCGGTGTACCGATTTGAAAGCTTTAATACAAAGCTACTTTTACTATGGTTGGTTGATTTCTCCGTACTTACTCCGTACACATTGAACCGCTGCTACCAATTGTTACTCTAACTATCTTCACCAAATTAATCTAATCATGTAATGTTCTGACCTGGAATAATTTAATTTAGGGTAAGAGGTTCTTAGATAGGCCTTGCATGCTTAAGATCTAGTATGTGGCTTAACCCAATTTTTTATTTATTTAAAAGAATTGTAATGTTCCAATAAGTGACAGTAAACTTTATACATCTATACTTGTAGTTTAATTGTATCAATATAAATTGAACTTTGAAAAGGCTACAATGAACATAAGTTAATATGACGTGCATACTCCTGGTGTGGTGAGTGAACGACGAATAATCAATCGAACTCTCCGATCTCGTATTGAGAGGGAGAATTTAGGTGATAATAACCACTATAGACTCGCTTCTTCTAAAGTTATAGTGAAACTGAGCTATTCCATAGTAATTCTTGACTTCAGTTTAAAATAATATATACTACATATAAAATAATGCATAGGGTAGGGGATTAATATATGTTTTAATAAACGTATGTCGAATTTATTCCATTTTTCTGGTTTTGTTTTTATTATGCCTGTATTACCTGGAAGAACTCCACTCCAAATACATATGTCATGACAGTCTCCGTGCTATTACTTCGTATCACCTTACGTACTTGTTTATATGTACCTGTATTGTTTGTCAGCTAGCACAGACATTTGTTATTTAACTTTATTTTCTAATGTTTGGACGTTTTTCCAAAATATCTATTTGAAACATGTTTAAGAATAGAATATATTTTTATTGTACATCAGCCAATTAAACAGGCGGAATCGGGTGTTTAAATAATCCGCATTGTAAAACGCTACCTTTTTTAAAACAGTTTCTTACTTAGTAGATGCGTTTTAAAAATTCAAAAGCACATGTGCAGTATAAACTGTAGTTTCAATAGAATCGAACTATATGTAGGTATCTTAAAAAATAAATAACGTCCTGAATTCAGTTTACGCTTACCAATTCCACGCGAGCCATGATTGATTTTTAAATTCATTCAGGTTTAACTCAGGGGTGGCAAATCTAAACTTAAAAGTTATCGGTAGTATAGTGAGTTAATCACTGCTATTAGATGGTACATCCCTGCCTTGAATGAGTTTGAATTTAGTTTACGCTTACCAATTCTACGTGAGCCATGATTGATTTTTAAAATACATTTAGATTTAACTCAGTGGTGGCAAATCTAAACTTAAAAGTTATCGGTTGTATAGTGAGTTAATCACTGCTATTAGATGGTACATCCCTGCCTTGAATGAGTTTGAATTTAGTTTACGCTTACCAATTCTACGTGAGCCATGATTGATTTTTAAAATACATTTAGATTTAACTCAGTGGTGGCAAATCTAAACTTAAAAGTTATCGGTTGTATAGCGATTTAATCATTGCTTTTGGATGGTAAATCTCTGCTTTCAGTGAGTTTGACTTGAATATATTTTCCTGCTCTACTGTAGTTAAGCAGAAATTATTAGTGATTAAACGAACTTACCTTACGTGAAGTTCTATCATAATTATACGAGCTGCTTCGTCCGAAGAGATTAGCATAAGACACATGTAGTAACACATACGGTGACGCCAGTTTACGCACTGATAGTTGAGATTTTTTTTTTTTTTTTTTTTAATAATTCTATGTCGGTAGTTTACTTAACTGTCACTACTACCACGACGCGCGGGGTTACGTCATTTAGTTTAGAGCATTTGATTTTTTACAATAGATATTGGGGGTTGGGTCTTGGGAGGGATGCTAATCTCTTCGGACGAAGCAGCTCGTATAATTATGATAGAACTTCACGTAAGGTAAGTTCGTTTAATCACTAATTATACTCACTGCTTCGTCCTCGAGATTAGCATAAGACACATGTAGATATTGAGAGGTAAAAATGTATTGTGAAAAATCATTTGACTACCATTGAACTACATTTGACATTATTGTCCTTGAAAAGGTACCCTGATCGCCTTTATTTACAATATTTCTATTACAAAACTTAAAAAGGTTTGAGAATTACAACTCCAACCATTTTAATTATTATGTTCAGATTAACGCCTAACTTAGCTTTCGAAGTTCTGGCGTGCCTAGTACTGTGTGCACTAAATATCGACAGATCTACTCCATACTCCTCGAGTGTACATTGAACCCATCGAGTCAACATCTGTCGAGATACGATTTATGAAGTACTCTTAAACTTACAAAAATATAATCAAATTCGTCACGAAATAATCAAGCCTTTCTGAGTAACAATTTAAAGTATGAACTACACAAATGTCTTTAAAATAAGGTAATTTAAGCATAGGTTTATAGATCCACTACGTGTGGTCTTAACTATGATGGTGCAGATCTGCAACCATCGAGTATGTCATATTTAGCTCCATAATGTAGAAGATGAGTAAAGAATTTAAGTAATTTTGGAATACTAATTTTGGCAACCAGGGTAAGCCGCTGGTGCACATAATGATTGCTGTAATGAGATAAAATCAGATTCTGACTAGGTTAAAAAACGAATGAGAGTGAAATTCAAAGTTTTATATTAAGAGGAAACCAAATCAGGTTGTGTAGGCCATAAAGGAACTACAAATATACCTGTAGCCTTATCTTTACACGTGTCCATATACTTTTAACATCTCATAAAACATAAAAGAAAAACTTGACCATGTACAGTCAATGCATTTATGTCAAAAGATGCCTATTCAAGGATTCTTTACTTATCTCATCTTCAGGATTTATTACATGTTTACATTTTTTATTTACTTTACTGGCAAAAATACCAATTTCAGGTTCACCTAATCGATATTTTTTTTTTTTTTTTATATTTAAGCATAATCATCCAGCTTCCACTCAACATCCGAGTGAGTGCCCTAGACTCCACATCAGCAAAGGTGTTCTCGGCCTAACTTTTATTTGCAGCGAACACGATGATATGTTTTTTCTGAGAAGAGAACTGTACACCACACGATTTACGTATGAGGTGGCACTGGTATTATTTATACGAAGTAATATTTTGCAGTTCTGCAAGTTTTTTGCTTCAAACGTTCAAAATTTGTCCAAAGAGCACTGGCAGTTTTCTTACCACACGCGGCATTACACCCCGTAGTAGAAGCATCACTAAAAATTTCTTATAAATATTCATAATATTTTAATACTATTAGATGGGCTATTAATAGGCCGACAACACCAATAGCCCGACACCACCAATTGAAATTGAAGGATTCAGGTACAGTCATATACTTATCATAATTATTTTTTAATTTTAAATACCCATATTCAACCGCAGGGCAAGCAAATGCAAGTAATCCGACTAATCGAGCAAGGTCTCTGATTTTCAATATTTTTACTGTTAGGAAATAATTTAACTGATATTATATATAAAAATACTTTTTTTTTTTTTTATTATTACTATAATATTTTTGGTATCTATAATGTACCTTAAGAATTTACAAATAGTACTAGGAGCGAAATTACTTTTTTCATAGCTTATAATAAATCCTAATGATTTTAAGAGCGTGACAATAAATTATCTAATCACGTTCTATAACTATTATTAATAAATAATAGTCATATTAATATATAGTAGATGTATAGCCACAGGATCTAAGGAATTTTATCGCCAGTTTCATAATTATGTTAAACACAAAAAACGCTGTATATATTTTTTTTTTCGAATTAAAATTGAGGTCTCTAAATGTATGCTACATATAAAAAGTTTTCAGAAACTAGGTTCATTGCAGTCCTTATTAAGTCTTCTAATTTAAATTGTATTGTATCATTGAATTTATTATAATTTATTAATGTATAAATCTATATTTATCGTATCGTTTTTGGACAAGGAAAAAACTTAACAAAATACGCTTCAAATGGTAAACATTGAAGAAATCGCCCTTATAGACAATAAATCATTAATACATTGTTGTAACTGAGATTTCTCTACTTTTGTATATTCATGTCGTTTACGAATATTTGTTTGTATTATTATTTTATATAATATTTGTTTGGCATTGTAAAGGGTATTTCATAGCCAGAAATCCATGATAGTATTGTATGGTCATTGGTAAATATGACTATTGATAATAAAATTGACATAGCCTACCAGCATGTCTCACTTCCACGGACTATAGTGACTCCGCGGCGCTGAGTACGGCATCGGCGCTGGCGGGGGCAGCGGTACCGGTGGCTGTCGATATGACGGCTTGGAGGATGACGTGCTGATTCCTCTGAGCAGGATCCTACAGCTTCTGAATCTGCGACTTGATGGAGGAGCTTTCCAGTTGAAATTATTTCTTTGTGTATTAGAAACGGGTATAAGTGTTTTATGACTGAGTCTTCTGTGTTGAAGATATTTTTAAATCTGAGCTAGATTTGGAAATAGTTTAAATAGAGTTTCATATAAATTAGAGTCAAAAAACGAGTTATCTATTTTTGTTATTTGTATTTGTCCTTTCATTTCCTTATTGTCATTATAGAACAGCTAGCTCCAAACTACGGCTCGCGGGCCAAAGTTTGTAATTTAGTTTTTTAATAATTGAAATGCAAAAAAAGCGTAAGTTTGCTTAGATCATGCACTTTATGACTATTCTAGTCTAGAAATATAGTTAAGGGCAGAAAAATTAAAACTGGTTTGGCCCTTGAAACAAACTGAAAAAATCATTATGGCCGGAAGGCTTCAAAGTTTGGAGACCTATGTTATAGAGAATATAATTTTGACGTGTAATCGAGTCTGTGTTTAAGTTAATTACATATAATAATAAATAATAAATAATAATTAATTATTTGTGTTTGTGTTAATTACATACAAACCGTCTCGCATCAATCAGCAGCTTTATAACGGTGCTGTTTTTGTTTTCTACGCCAAGCAAAACGGAAATCGCTTTTCCAAAACATATGATAGCCGAGCTTAACACTTTTTGTTTTTGACAATCCCGATCAAACAATGTGCTGAAGCTGAACACCTAGATCAGCGTTGATATCTTTGCCATAAGATTTAAGAATAGAAGCATCATCGGCTAAAAGCTCCAATAAGAGTTTAAGTTGGAGAATCCCAATAAGAGTCGGCTAAAAGCTCCAATAACAGCCATTTCATCACATTGACCTTCAATGTTAGTTGAGGATATTTATATGCAAGACATCGTAGATGGAGCTGGCTCTTTAATAGGTTTAAACAGCAGGCTCGGTTCTAGCACTAGGCGTGGGCTCCACAACATCATTGAAATTCTCCAATATTTCACTACCGGTATGCGTCTATGCAATTATTATGATAAAATACCATACAGTTATTTAAATATAAGTTTATTTTTAGTTTATAGTCATATGACTGCGTAAATAACCTCTACAAAATTGGTAGGTAGGTGTAGGTAGGCTAACAGCGTACAAGTATAAGAGTTTATTATAGTATTTATAATAACTCACATTATATTTCCTATTTTTAAGCTGATATATTTATATTCAGCATATTTATGCACTTTAAGGTAAATGTTTACTTTTTGTTGAAATAATTTTCTAGTGAAAACCGAAAATAAAATATAAATTCCTCATTATATTCTGATTAATTAAGTACCACTTTTAGTTACTCCTTATTTATTTAGAAGATTTAAATAAAATGACACCTATTGCGTTTACATGAGGTGCAAATTAATATAATTTATATTTTATGGATCATATGGTGCTCAGCGGACCGTGAAGGGCGCGACGGTGACAGGCGCCAGCCTGTTGTTGTACGGCTTGCGAACAATATCAGTATAAACACTAAACAAGTGCGAACAATTTGAGCCCATATAGATAGCATGCTAGATAGCATAGTGACCATCGCCAAGCTAACTTTATACATGCACCTGTTTCGTTACAGTATTGTCAGAGAGGATCATATCTCCAACTTATCAGTAACAATAATATACACTGCTAATTACATCAGACAAGAGATGTTGGTATGTTTGTTACAGTATTGTCAGTAAAGCAGTGATTACTTTACAGACTTATCATGTAACGATACCATATTTCAAAATCAATATCAAAATATAGATTCATTTACTAAGTTCTTTTAAATCGTTATAGCAGAGAATGTATATTAGAAATATAATAAATTTAATTAAAGGTATAGCACTAGTAATAGTGATAACTTTAAGTGGTTATTAACCGGGTATTTGTTTGAAAATTTCCCAGTTTTAGAATATAATAATATATTAAATTTATTGTTTTATAATTAACTAACAGTAATATGCATATTCCCAAAATTTTATTAGTTTTTCTCACTTAAATAGCAAAGCAATTATAAGTATCTTCGTGGTTACAGTATTGTCAGAGATCATATCTCCAACTTATCAGTAACACTAAATGTATACTGCTAATCACCTAAGACAAAGATGTTGGTATGTCTGTTACAGTATTGTCAGCAAAGCAGTGATTACTTTACAGACTTATCATGTAACTATACCATATTTCAAAGTCAATATCAAAATATAGACTCATTTACTAAGTTCTTTTAAATCGTTATAGCAGGGAATATGGTTTTTGCGTCGTTGTTTGACGAGTTAGTGGATGCGCCCGAGTTATCAATTTTTTTATTTTTAACTTACTTGCAATGTAAACGTAAGCTTCTTCACTCTTAGAACGTTTCCTTTTACCCATATATTTTCAGAAAAATAACATTTATAAATACTACAGACATATTTTACGTGTGCGAACTGGCGGAGCACTGTACTGTGAATGACGTAACCCCGCGCGTCGTGGTAGTAGTGACAGTTAAGTAAACTACCGACATAGAATTATTAAAAAAAAAAAAAAAAAATCTCAACTATCAGTGCGTAAACTGGCGTCACCGTATGTGTTACTACATGTGTCTTATGCTAATCTCGAGGACGAAGCAGTGAGTATAATACCAACTTTGAAAAATGTTTGAATTTTTTGAATTTTTTTACTTACACAAGATGTTAAGCATCGTTCCAATAACTGTGTTGTGTTGATGTCTCTAAGATTGAAGTCACCTGTACTTGTATTTTTCCTGTATGTTATTAAATATAAATAAGTATAGTTACAAAAATAATTGAAATTATTATTACCACGAAAACATATTTAAATATTTCAGTACGTACTTTATGTAATTTATCGATTTAAGTCGCGGTTGACCTGAAAAATTATGTTTCTATAGCATACGTGCACTGTTTGCCCAATCAATAGTACTCGCTGTATGATTTAAAACTTTTACTTATTACCAATTTAAAATGAAATGTTTTTTACAGGTACTACATTACTGTGACAGAAAGTAAAAGTAAGTTAATGGGAGCTTCGGCGGCAGCTACTTAAGTATATACAACTAAAATCATATAACTTTGTATAATATATGATAAATGACGTAAAGACAAGAATTTGCAAATTTTGGTATAAGTAGCGTCACTAAAGTAATATATTCACTTATTAAAATTGTTTATATTCAAAACTATTCTGCCTGTACAAAACAATTGCTAGTGTCGTTAGTTTCAAGTTCTCCAGTAACTTTTGTTATGTGAAGAACCCCATGTCAGACGAGACCTCACTCTGTGTTAATTATATTTGACTAAGTTTTATAAACAGTTGAGTATAAAATTTGACAGCTGATTAAGAATTGTTATTTTAAGATCTTAAAGCACTAAAATATTGTGTATTTAGTGTTACGGTAGTTAGCTCGGGGAGCCTGTGGACTGTATTTGGAGAGAAGTAGGAAAACAAGGAAACCACGTCTTGACTCGTCACCGGTATATTGACAACAACATCAAAACATATAAAACAATCTAGTATCAAAATATATTAAAAAAGTAAATTGACATATACAAAACAGGCTTTACACAATGATATGACGAAATAGATTATTCACCAGCAACATTTAGCATTTTATTAAAACATAAATCAAAAACAGCACTTACAAACTAAATCGATAAATTGAAAAAATTAATAGAAAAATTGGGATAATAGTAAAATATTTATTACTGTACCTACTTGAATAATTCAAATTTTCATTGTCTAGGTAGGTAAGTACCTAACTTCAATAGTAACTAAATGTCATAATGTAAGTTGAACAGATTCCAATAATATGTAGTTGTATTTACCGCATTAAAGTCGAGCAATATCGACTGTGAAGCAACAAAGCGCATATCATATTATGTATGTAAAACGAAGTCAACTAATCTGTTCACCCTAAGTAAAGCATCGTGTCTTATTCATGAGCCTCGATCGAAACAGGACTCCATTTTGAAGTGCAAATATAAGTGCCTCAGACGTTTTCCGCGGCAATTTATCCGTCAATTTACTCACCTTTCCATAGCCACTTTCGCACAAAGAACACGTGTATTAAAGCAGAATGTTTGATTATGACACTTTTTTTGAATGCTTAAGTATAAAAATATGTATTTCCGGGAATAATAATCCAAATAACACCTACTTTATTATTTTCTACATTTTCTAACATTTCTTCAAATATAGATTGGTATAAAAAATCTTATCAGAAAATAAAAACATTGAGAAATATTATTTTAAAAGGAAAAATAATATAAGATTATAGTAGGATAATTATTGACTTTTCAAAAGTATTTTCTTATTGTGATATAACATAAAGCTATCGTTTACGAAATCATATTGAGAGAACAAGATGCCCTGCATTTAAAATATGATTGCGGGTGTGAACTAAGAATACAGGCCAATGTGTGGTTCATTTTACTTACTAAATTGTAAATTGTTGCGCTTAGTTCACACACTCTTGGCGTTAATAGAGTACTCTACAGTAGACACCATCTCGTCAATACAATTATGAAAGGGGACTCTAAATAACCTTTTCTAGCATAAATTTTTAAGTAAGCGACGCTTGTTAGTGGCGCCTCAATATACTGTAAGAGGTACTTGGGTACACACGCGAGGTAGATAAAACTAACTACAATGTACAGATGCGGCATTCCGATGTTTTCCGCGACTAAAAGTTTTCCTGTGTATACTTGGCGTGGAAACTATTAATGTAAAATACACATGGAGGGGTAAAGAAGCAAACACACGTTGAGGACACGTACCCCAATGGTGTTGTGAGATTATTACCTGGGCTGCGCTGTTATGCTTACAGCTGTAGATAAAATTATATAAATACCTAATATATGTAAGAGAAGTATTGGCGCCTCCTTGGTGTTTTAACCACTGGCTTGTTATGGAAATTCGACAGTGTAGCCGATGACGTCATAATTTTCAGTTATAAAGTATTGCGCACAAGCGATTGTTAGATAATTTAATTTCATGTAAATATTGTAGATATTATTTTTAAATAACCAGATCTTTCTTAATAGAAAGGTTGCACAAGCTTCATATAACAGATATTTTACACAAACATAGCCCTTGAGAGGGGAAGCACTTCCATTTTACAGATACATTCAAGAAACACAACTTTGCAGTGTTGTGGTCCACAGTAGTAAGACCACCGAAATTCACTGAGGAAGCGATTTGTTAATAGCAGGGGCAATTGTTTCCTATGAATGTTTGATTACTGAGTGGGTAGGGTTAACTACATACCATTGGTGTTACGTCACTCGGTATTTCAATAAAAAAATATTTACCTAATTTTAACTGTAAGAAAACCAAACGTGTATTAAAGATAAAAAACGATATATTCTGTGCGTTTGCATCTTAAGCTGTCTCAGCTGCTAAGAGAAGATGGCTATTGCTAAAACAGGCTATATCAGGCTTCAGTTTACGTGCTGTTAGTATTTCTCAGGAAAACTAATAACACGTAAACAGAAGCATGAATAATACATCAAATAATATACATAGATAGGACTAAGAGGAATTTCATGTTCACTGCGAATAAAATAGTTCGTTCGTTTTGAAATCCCTTTTGAATTGCTTACAATCAAAGAGTTAATATACTTTATTTGGCATGTTTGCACTAAAGAAAACCGCAAACTAATTTATGATTTTCTAATCGTGCCATGAACTTGAGTTTATATTTTTGGGCCAGAAACGACATACAATAAAAATTTAATATTTATTATTGTTACATATAAAATTTCACGTTTTTATTTGATTTTCCAATACAATTGGGTTTCTGTTTATTTTTCTTAATGACTTAAAGCGATCTTTCGTCAGTGAGAAAATTATCTCAAAATAATAGTGGTTGGATTACTCATTAAATTTTAAAACTTTATTTTATATTCAGTTCATTCTCGAATATACCTCCATAGTATTCGATCATTCCTAATATAAACTCTGGACGACGAGATTCTGCAAGTTAAAGACCAAACTTTGATATTCGCCTGCCATTGTTTAAGATACCTATAGCGAGAATTCTAATAACCATTTATGTTCAATTCATAAATGCAAACTTTCTTAATTATATGCTCGCTTACTCAAACATCAAGAAAGAAGAATTATACTGAAATAGGAAAATTTTAATGATAATTAAAGAAACCTTCAGAGTTCATACATTAATGCTACCAACGTTTTAATAAGCTACCAACGGATTGAAGTGTTGTGTTTTTAAATTTATGTGTGTGAAATATGTTAAAATTAAGTAAGCAATTATGAATTATATGTTTCGTAAGCAAAGTTTTCCTTTAGAAACATATAATTCATATTTTAATGCCTGTATTTATATAAAAAGCACAGTAAATGTCTAGACACCACCTGATCCTCAAAGTCAAAACTTGGAAATCAACGTTCAAGTTGGACAAAAACTGAAAATTCTTAAATATCGATAAATCTCAAACTAGCAGTGTTCTAATCTTAAAAATAAACAACGATAAAAATCAGCTATTCTAACATTACTAATTTGTATGGAATCCGTAACGAAAATTTATGATTACAGTTTCCAAGAATATAATTTGCTTTAAGCTCCTCCTAAATGGAATTAGTACCACCTAAGTAATAATTTAAGAACTCCAGTCTCTAAGGACGGGCGAGACTGTTTTGTACTACACTCGTAAAGTAAAAGTTTGTTCGGGAGCTAAGAGGGAACATATTTAATGAATAGATTACACTTTTCATCATCACGTCACACAGGTTTACTTTCGTTTGAAAAAAGGATAATGATTGGCATAAATTAATAAAGTGGAGTTATTCTTTAAACTCCCTTCTGGCGCTGAAAATTGAGCTGAAATTTTATTTTAGTAAAAAGTACCATATTGGTATTTTTAACAATTTCCAAATCCATCAGCAACCAGACGTACACATATTTTTTGTGTTTTTTTCTGTTAAAGAGCAGATAAAGTTAAAGTATATAAATAACTTATATACTTTAACTCAGCTTCAGAAGTAGCGAAATATGTGTGAATTATACAACTTTAACTACTGTTAAAAAAGTTAGAGTGACTAGATATAATAAAATAATAAATAATTATAAATCAATTATTTGAATAATAATAATAAATTCCTTTTATTTTATTACTATGACATTTTTATTTAATAATTTTTTTAACTTATTCTTTGTCTATTTAATTTTACGTATTAATTAAAACGTCATCAAACACCTTTAAAAAGAGTCGATACTAAAATTGTCGGTTCTAACACGTAATTTCTGTTTACTTCCATCACGTCAGTATCGATCGATCTATAAGATTAATGACTGTCCTTACCTTCCAAATCACGATTTTAAATCGATAAGGAATCCGCTTGATTCCGGAAATCGAATTTGCATTTCGTTCGGTCGCCCTAATTTAGCGTAAGGTACTTAACTTTTGAAACGAATAATCTTTCGCTGTACAAAATATCTTTCAAATTACAATCACAAATCTTTATTAGGATCTTTAAAAGTCACTTTTATAGAACATTTATTCCTAAAGAGAAATTCGCCTAATTGCAAATGGGACGAGGATAGAATTAGGAAAGGGACATGAAATTAGCGCTGATCTGAATCGAAATCTCTGCGTCCTTCGTTTTTATGCGGGCCGTGTCTTCGGGAACACCGTACTTCTAAAAGTTGTTTAGTCTTCGGCTTCCATTTAATATTTCTATTTGTTACGTAAATTATCAGTTAACACTTAAAAGGCTAAGACTTGTGTATGCGACAGTAATGAATAAAAATACATCGATTAAAAGTTTTAGCACTGTTTTCAAAAAAATGGAAGTTTTCACTATGTTTTTGTGTGAATGTAACAATAACTCAGTCTAAGCGTAATCCATTTTACACAAAGCCTATAGCGAAGGCAGGTGGGTTTACCACTTCAACGCACAAAGGAACTTTATCAATACCTGCAGTTGCGAGCATTGCTTGTAAATACCAACATTTGTAGGAGAAACGCACTCTATAGCGCCATACACAAGATGTCTTTCGGTAATCTGTATCGCTATTCTAAAATATATGGGACTTGACTTAAGCCCTCGTCCTTGTTTTGACCACAAATGTCAAATACCACGATAGTATACCATATATTTTTTACCATATATTACCATACATACCATATAAATGTATGGTAATGTATAAAAATGTATAATAGTATAATTAAATTTCTTTTCGTAAAATTATTTGAAATTACCGAGTTAATTTGAAATATGAGTTTTATTTAGTCTAAAACTCTGTTAAGCATACACGACGTAGACCTTGACATGTCAACTCCAACCTTCATGTTTGAGTTAAAAATGCACTACTTACCGAAAGCTCCCTTTGGTTTCTTCTAAACGTCCACCTATTCAAGGTTAAAATTAACGAAACCTTTTTGATGAGAGATTCTGTTGTAAACCATTTTTTAATTACGTAATACGGATTCCCACAGATGTAATTTTTAGGCATTTTTGAGTCGCATTAATAAATTATATTATAGCTTGAGAAATGGTAAGTTACAGAATCTGTATTAAGGTATAACGTTGTTTAAATTTTAATTTTACTAGCCGATTTAAGTTAGTTGTGTTATATGTCAAAAACTATATGTAATATAACAGATAATTTGGTAGAATAAGCTGCGGTTTTGGTAATGTATAAAAATTTAGTGTGTTATTTTAAATAAAGGTAATTAAGTCGATAACCAAAACGAGGTAGCTAATAGAATAGAATAGAATAGAATAAAATAGAATATATCTTTATTGTACATCAGCCAATTCAAAAAGAGAAACACACAAAACATTAATAATGCAATATTAGTAAGTATAAATTCTTGAACTTTGATAGAACTGTTACCACTCCATAATTAAAGGAATAGTATATATACCCCGTACAAAATTACCTTACTTAAAACCAACTTATCTATCTATACATGACATGCATACATTGCCAAATACAGGTACGATAAGTAGCGTAAGCTCAAGCAATACAAAACAATCGATGACGAACAACTAACTTGTGCTAATTAACAATTCAATTTGCACGAGTCCGTGTGATTGCAATATTTACACGCATGTGGTTGGTGTGAATCAAAAACAAAGCACTACGCTAGCTACTCTGTGTGCTTACCCTAAAACGAGGTAAATGCTACATACATATTTCATGAGGAGTCTCAACGCTCAGGTAGGGATTAAAAAATCGCGCATACTCATCAAAATTTATTAAAAGGCACTGTTTGCCGCACTCCGCAAATATGGGATTAATGCGCCAGCCAGAACCATGCATATGCTCACATTGTAGTTCGTATTTTTCTTATCATAAGGGTCAAAATAAAATACAGAAATGCTTATCTGTGGTGTTGGCCGCCGATCAATATGATTCCTACCTTTCCTTTATTTACGAACTTTGGCGTATCCGTTCTGGACAGAACTGCTTCTGTACCTATTTGATTTTCGTATTTAAACATTGTATTGTATCTTTTCAATTTCGAATTGGCTCACATAATGGAGGATCTTGAGTTATTGATAGAATAATGTACGTGATATTGACAAATACTACTTACATGGGCTTGATTTATTAATTTAGATTTAACTGCATTACATAAAAAATTGTAAAATAAAATGCTAAAAGGCACTTTCACATTTTTCACATTTCTATTTGTTATAACACTAAGAATAGATTAGAATAGAATATGTCTTTACTGTACATCAGCCAATAAAAATAAAAAAGAAATACATAGGGAACATTTATCTAATTTTGTACAAAGCGCGACCTTATCGCTGGAAGCAATATCTACCAGCTAACCTTAGGATAAACAGGATTTAAAATTAGGATTTATTTTATTTTAGAGAACTCGAGGGAAGTTGGCGATGTATAACGAATACATATATGATAAATGACATTACATACAAATTCTAAATATATACATGCATACGTACTTACTTAATGATAGCATGTATACACTACATAATACATCTAATTATGTAATTAATATACCTTTATAATGTTAATATTTACTCTACTAAAATTATTAAATTCATATACATATCTAAATGAGGAATAGGTTATCAAATAAGAAGCTAATGTGCAATCTCTTCAAGTAAATGTTCTTTTTACGAAATTTGTGGTATGTTTTTAAATATTTTTTTCCCGTTATCAAAGGCTTCTAAATTACTCATTTTATTCAGTAGCTTGGTCTATAAACTTGATTAGAAAGAGTTAGTTGTAAAAATTATAAAGGTATCTAAAGTTATACCTTTGTATAGTAAATTTAGGTTTATGTTGGTTGTTGTGACAGATAAAAATATTTAAAGCAAGAATAAAAGTACAAAATTTTACATTTAAAGAATACTAAAAAAACAAATTATTTGTAAATACTACTAATACTTCTTACTAAATAAATAATAAAATCTTGTGGAGCAGAAATTTAACAATTGTATATAAAACAATAATATATTATCAATATTTTACCTAAATATTAATGTAAAATTATTGCAAATGAACGACGCACACTGAAAAAGTATTTAATTGGAACCTGTCAATATAAATTTTAATTTCATTTGTTTATGACAAAACCGAAAAATATTCAGCGAGAGCTAAAGATTAAAATATAATTTTTTTATACAAGATATATGATTTAATAAAATATTTTATCTATTTATAAGTCAGTTAATGAAATATACTCGGAACTAAAAGATATTACCTTTCCTTTGATTACCTAACCCAATTAATGTAAGAAGAATCTGTATCTATCGATATTGATTAAATTAGAACTTACTTATTATTATTGTTTAAATTGTTACAAGTTTCAAAAAACGAGAAACGTCCTATTTTTTTTATTTGTTTATTTCGTGCTTATTTATGAAACTATATATGTTGTATTAAACATAATTTATCTAGTGACACTCTAATATTAAACTCGTAACCTCGGTAACCTTAGCCTTATACCATTTACTAATTGTTAATTTACTATAAAGGCTATTTGAACTAACGAAACAAACTTAAGACAGTGTGAAAATTAGTCAATGTTATTAAAACTATGCAAGAGCCAAAATATGTCCAAACTCACCGCTCAATAACGCATGCGCCGTAACGTGCGCCCCGGCCAGACAGTGCCTCACCTCCTTGCTCATGTCAATTAAGATAATGTTCACAGATACGCTTAGGATCTAGTATAGTTTATAAGAGGAGAATGATTGACATATTATCTTTATTTCAATGACGTTAATTTGTAACATATTTTATTCCCAGACTCACAATGTGGGCTTACTTGTTTGGGCGCGTCTGAGTAGATGCCTTTGCTTTACTAAGTCGGGCGTAAAGTAGTTCTCTTACTATGGTGTATAGAGAATAATAGCTGGTGAAACTGTAGGATATGTTAAGAATTTTTTTTATATATGTAGGTAATAGATTTATTATTATTATAATTATTGAGCTAATAGATTATTAATGCTTTTTGCATTCATATTGAGTAATAATTTTGATGTTTCAGGTATCTTCAGACCACACCATGATAACTCCTCACAATCATATCTGTCTTTTTAATATTCTTCATTAAATTGATTGTTCGTCATTTCGACACTTCATTTATTGTCAATGACTTTCGACTGTTATTTATTTCTATTCAATACTGAAGAAACTGATGATTTCTCTACTGTGGAGACCGTCCTAAATATTAAATGCTTGCCAATGTGATTTATGAACATAGAGTATATTAAAATTGGAATTATTCCAGAAAGTTGAGATAAATCGTAGTCAGTCAGGAAGAACAATAGGTTGCTTAAGTATTTAGCTGCTGTCTTCATTTTCAAAGGTAACACCTAATTACCACTATTCTGGTAATTGTATCGCAAGTACGCATCATAATATTTAAAAACCCGTAGTCTAGTTCTGAAATATACTAATAAGTAAGTATTCCCAATGCTACAGTGATTGGTGCTGGGCGCACTTCATACTCCATTAGCTAGTGCTTCATTTAGCTAGTGGTGGTTAGGTCCATAGGCATATTTTCATTTCGAGAAAAAAAGTAGTCAAAAGTATTGCATTAGGTAAAAAATATTATTTTGTATTTCACATATCTACCTCAAAAGCCAGATAGAAAACAAAACAAACCATGCCATCAAAACCTAAATAATCGATTGACGTAAGGCAGATAATTCCCGTGTACTTCCCTTACCGACGTTGAATGATGGATATGTATTCATACACGCCCGTTACTTATAGTATTCGTGAAAAATATACTGATGGATCACTTATCGATTTTAATAGGAATCTATAATAAAATGTAGATTTCCAAAACCAAATACCTATATCAAAGTAAGAGGAATCTTTTTAGGTTGAATCACGACCACAGGTTTTAACCCGTGTCCGTAATTCTATTCAATATATTATGAAAATTGGAATGCCTAGTATATGTGCAAATCCATTTGGAGGTCCAAAGAAGTCGATTTGGAAGTTACAACGTAGCAGGCTACGTGGCTTAAGTGGCGCTATTACTGGCCACTATAGCACTAATAGCATTTTGTTTAAGATGAAACTTGTTGGATCGCCTCTGTGTAGGGCCTGTGGGGAGCACACCGAACAAATGGAACACATCCTATGTAACTGTGTCTCTTTGTACTGGGCTATCCCAGTCATGAAGATATAAGGCTGTTGACTCCGGGTGTACTTAGAAGTACATTTTGGAGGTATTCCAAGACAGCGGACATTAGGATTGGGGAAGCACAAAAGATCCCATTGGGTCAACGTGCTCCGGGAGTAATCCTGGCCCTACATCAAGATAAGATAAGATATGTGCAAATAGAAAGTGCACTTTTATAAAGAATATCATTGTTTTTTAAAGGTGCGGAAGTTGCGTGGAGCTTCTACGTGCTAGTTTTTTCTGCAGCATTTTCTAGCAATATTTTAAAAATCTAAACCAATTGCATAAATGTTAATTGACAATTATTAAATCGTTCTAAAATCACATAATTTATCGGGCAGATGCTATTACTTCATTTATGTAATATTTATCAGGATCTACCTAGTATATAACAAATTCACTTGTCACTGGCTGTTCCTCTGTAGACTTAGATCTTTTTTACTACGAAATGGATTTATTGCGGTTTTCATCAATAGATATTGTGATTTAAGAGGAAGGCTATACGCATAGCTTTATATTGGCTCTACATTCCAACAGACGTCCAATTTCAAGTAGGGTCTTTAAGGCTATTGTGTAAGTTCTAACTATATGGTGAGTTATATAACAAAAACTAGTGATTCGTAACAGTGATCTGTATTGCAGATACAAGCACACACATGCGTTATATTAAATACACTTCTTATATACTCTCTGCATTACTATGTTTCTATATAAATATATAAATCTTTTTCATATATTATTTGTACGCGCGCCCCTTTAGCATAGTTTGTTTTATATCATTATTAAATAATTAATATTTGTTCTCAATAATTTTTTAGTTCTTAGGATTGAGTGATCCATACAAAACAAACTCTTTTGATTTGTTTTGCTTTTGTATTGTTTTGTTTTATTATTATATATATATATACGTAATTGATATATTGAACAATAAAAGTATATTTTTATGCCATTACCCTTACACAGTTGTACTGACCTACAGAAGTAATTACATTTCAGTTTTCACTTCCATAGTGTACTCCAAAGTCTACTGACATCTCGTTCAATTTCCAATTCGACACTTGGGTAATTGAATTTCGATGCTAACATTGCAGTTATGAAAACGTTTGTCAAGTTTACAAAACGCGGTAATATTTAGTTTATTAAGAAATCCAGTTGGGTATTCGTTTAAAATTAAATTAAATCAATCGAAATATTTGACCTAATAACAAACTTAGCCTGCAGAAAGGTCGCCACTTCGATTTATCGCAGCAAAATGAATGAAGTGGGTACTAATGATTAATGAACTGTGAATCTAAAGGTTAAAGCAAAAATACTAAAGCCAATTTACGGCTTTACCTCGCACAAAAAGCTTCTACTTACTCATGTGTAGTAAGATATGAGATAATATTTAATAATGCTTAGAAAATTTTAAAAATTAATATTTTACAGTCTTAGCACGAACGCTTTGGTTGCCCTGTTTTTGGTCAACTCTGCCTTTATTCTAAATCATTTCTCCCCCCGAACTAATACTTATTTTCCTGTCTATACTTTCTTCACTGCGTACGCTGTACATCTGTGCACTTTGCTGATTTAATTATACTTAATTTTTTATGCGAAACCAACGACAGTTGAACTACTACGTCGGCGAGCTTCTCTTTTATTGCATAAATATACGTACTTCAATGTTTATATCTTTATTTAAGCATTTTTATATTCTTATAGTATTTGTAGTTAACATTTTTGAATTTGTCAATGTCGTAGTATCTTTCTATATACAAAATATATGTACAGTCTGGGGCGCACAGCGCACAGATTGCGACAAGTCAGTACAACGAGAGCCGGCAGGCGAGAGTGCATGTCTGTAACTGCTGTGGTGTATAGGGAGTAAGATGTGGGATTTGCTGGTAGAAAACCCATTTGTGTTAATCTCAACTTCATATTAGCGTTATCTCTAAATCCAATGTATAACAGAAATTAAATTACGTTTTAATAATCTTTCAAAAAAATAATTAAATTAAATCATTAAAATTAATCATTGTGAATTTTTCAATTAAACTAATACAGAAACTGAGGTCTGTTTATGACGTCGAACTTGTTATTTTCAGAACGAGTATTGATTAATGTTCCTTATAAGTTTTGAGAGTTAATCATTAAGCCATTTATATTGTATAGTCAACGGTTTGTATAACATAATGTTCAATACAGAGGAACCTATCAATTAACTTAATTGATGTGAGTCATTTAAGGTTTGACTAACCAAAATAACACCTAATTCGACTGCTAATTAAACTCTGTGATCTCAATATGGATCGTCATGTGTATGAATAATTGTATTAATTAATAAGAATTTTTTTAAACTAATTTAAATATAATGAATAAACAATCTGCTTAATATTTTATTTTCCCTGGTTCTGCTTCACTCTGCTACAAAATTAAGCATAAATTTGAGTTGAATGAAAATATTTCCATTTAGTACTTTTTTTAAGGATTGTGGCTTGGTGCCTAAGATCTTTGAGCCATATCATTAAAATATTATTTTGGTATTTTGCATACAGTAGGATGTAGTTATACGTTTTAATTCGAGTAAAACAAAATATATATCAAAATATAAAAAGGTTTCTTAAATATGAATGTTTACAAAAGCTAATTCTATATTAATACTACAAAACAATAAGGGCTATGTTTTCCATTTCCTTCAAGTATTAAGTAAAGATTAGACACTCGAAACTCTTTCTGTTTGGGCCTAAAATAGAGGTTGTCAACTTGAATCTTTCATAGCACATCTTTTAACCACGTGTACATCTGGCAGAGATGTTGAAATTAAACAAGGGTCCATCACGTATGTCAACGTATACCCCGCATACCAGCTTCCATATTCAGCTTAGCCAACCTGAATATAAATATTGGTCAAAATTACATGGAAAAACATCCTTTAATCAGAAAAGATTTTTTCAATTACATATATATTTTTAGACTACATAGTTCACAAGATGCAGGGTTTGCTTATTAATAAATTGCCATGCTTGGTTAGAATTTTAAATTTTAAACTTACATAACTCATTGTTTGTATTAAAAAGAGACAGGTATATTTTACTTTGTAAACCAATTATGGTTTGGAAGTTAGAATTGTATTTTTATTATATCTGCTATTTTTTATGAATGTAATAAATAGGAACAATATTTTTTTATGCGTGCTCCCTATTCTCTTTAGCTTAATTTTGAAGGCTACCAAGTAACGATATAATTTGAAAAAAATAATAATGTTACAAGGGAGTACATTTGAGTACATTTGAGCTACACTGGAATTAAAATAATAATTATAAAAAGTCAAAGATTTTTTGAAGTATTTAATTCGATCAAATTACAAAAGCCAAGTCTTGGCTACTACGTGTAGTTCTGTTTGTGTTTTTTCTTAACCTTTTTTTACGTGTTACTTTCTTATCTATTACTCCTTGTCCTCCGAATTCCCGGTGCACAGACCATGGCATTGCCGGGTTTCTTATGTAGTTCATTCCCAGGTCTTTTACTACATACATGTTCGAGACAAAACAGCAGACTCTTTGTCTGCCCTTACAGCCTGGTACTTCCGTTTGGTATCTGAATCCCGAACAAAGATTGTAGGCGATGCAAATTCCTTTTCGTTGCCAACATGACGTTGTTAACATCGACCCTGTGAAAACATCAGTAATACAAATTCGGCGTCTAACGTCTAACAGACGGATAAGTGTAGTCTCCAAATAAATCGATGAAACGGGAAACGTTGTATGCGTGAGTCGGTTATATTACACAGAATGAAATCCACTTTTACGGTTACAATGTAGCGACCTTGAGGTATGCTATTTGACGATAAGAATAGACGATTTCCATTGTTATTCTCTCAATAGAATGAATGTTTTATTTACCTTTATCCCTACATATAGGTAATAGGTACCTAATTAGAATGGTTTGAGCCATATTAAAACGGATGGAAGCCATATTTGGTTAACTAGTACAATGATAGGTAAAATTACATTAATAATAATACAAGGTAGCTGTTTAAAGTTACTTTTATATATATATTTTATTAACTAACATAGGATTATGTGTGTAACAAATTTTTGATATAATTATAATTATAATATATTAATAAAATATGATATTTTATAAAAAATAAATCAATCAGAATACCAGTAGAAATAATAAATTTTTGGGGTATAATTTTCTTTTTAAAATGCATTTGCTACAAAACGTTAGTATTGTAGAAACGCAAATATATCCCGGGTGTCGTGAAGTAAGATTTATAAGTATGAGTTTGCCCATTTTGGATAAAGTTCTCCTCTAGATCCTAATACGATGCTTCCTTGACGGGCCCTCATCACATTGCTTTTATGTAAAGTAGTATCTGGCTAGAATATTATCTCAAGTAAATGTTCTTTCCTCTCGGTAATTCTATTTATATGTATCGTCAGCCAGTTCTCGTAAATATACAGTTTACAGAATCTAAACCGAATTGTGAGTTGACATTGTGAATTATTAGACATTGCATTTTTGTTAGACTTCAACGTTCTTTTTATGTATGGGAATTCCATCATTGTTGAAATAATTGTACTTTAACTACCTCAGAATTACAGGAATTTGGTTACTTAAAATTTAGATTCAATAAAAGTACTTACGTCGTCCACTTCCAGACGTAAGAGAAGATAAAGCAAAACGATATGCGAAAAACTCCGCCCTTAGATCCTCATATTCGTCATCATCAGATAAATCTAGATTAGCATCGTCTTTCAAGTTATCAGCCAAACGATCACCTAAGTCATTTAGCTCCAAATTATCGTTCTTGGACTCAACCAACAAACATATAACGAAATTAAGCTTAAAAAATAACACCAACATTTCTCTGGCGCGAGGATTTTAATCTATATGAATCCACTTTTACTGAGGTTTTATGTGCAAAAATACATAAATTGAAGATAAGCTAAGCGGGATTTTGTAATCAAATATAAAATTTACACATTTGCAAATTTCCTACAGAGAACTGAGATGGTATTTTCTTCAAAAATCATAATTTCTTAGAGAGATCTTGGTAATAAAATAAAGAATTCCTGCTTTAGAAAATGGCAAGTAAAGTGACGAAGCTATAATATTACTGCTATGTTTCTAGATAGAGATAAATTGAAAAATATTATGTCCGTCAAATTGATTCCTAACTTCTTGACTTGAAATTTATAATTACAAAGAAAATGCAATTTTTTCTTTAATGTATAAACATAGACATAAGCCTTAAATTATATTCATAAATTCTCTCATACTCTCTCTCAAACATACATACATAATCACATACACACACATTGACTGTTAGTATAAATGAAATCATGCTACAAAACGAAATGTCATTATTTTTATTATTTACTAGTAAAATAAAGTGATGAACTAAATAAAATATTTTTAATTTTTATTCGAGTTGACTTGGCTATATAACATATATCATAATGATGATAATAATATACGCACGGATATAATAAATAATAGACGCACATTATTTATAAGAAATTGACACTAATTCTAGGTTTTAATAATCTACCTAGCGAATATGTCAAAATCCAGTGCCTCGGAGCAAAACCATCAGTAGATAAATTATTGAAACCTACGAAGAGTATAAGAAGACTTTCTTATTTTTTTTTCAATATTTTCGATAACGCGGAAAGTTACTGAACTCAGTAACAGGAAATTTGTTTTATATTCCACTTTTTTATTAGCGAAGATGGACTATTACATTTTGCTATGTTTAATAACAAAGTTGAATAATGTCAGCGTGTTATACGAAAAAGTTATATCTTATTCGATCTAGACTTTGATTTATTAATTTGATACTTAACCGAATAGCAACTCAAAAGCTTTATGTATGTTCTTGAGATTTTATTCAAAAGTGAAGCGTTCAGATTTGGAACAGCAAACGCGAAATGGTGAATACTTTACCTCAATATAATTTAAACTACCATCAGATAGAAAGTTTCAAGTTTGATCGAAAGAGCAGTTTGTTCTCATCAACATGGCTTGCATAAATTTTAATTCAGCAATATAATTTTGTGTAATGTATTCAGCGATTGGATATGACAGCCAGAGGAAGTTTCGTGATGTAGTTAAATTATACAAACACAATTCTGATGTGGGGACTGAACTCTTATTGGTGGGTGACAGAGTTTAAATTTTAAAATACGCGATGTAAACTGACCCATATTGTATATATACGTACAGACACAACGATGCAGGTCATCCTACTCAATTATTGAAGATACTGTCGCTGAATCAATCGCCGCTATACCAAAATAACCGCGTTCAACTAAAAAGATCTACAAAAACATTTTCTATTCAAACTACAAAGATATCGTCAGTGATTTCTCCTCAGTCCAACGATTGACGGGTATTGACGTTTGCTGCCGGTGAATTCATTTCCCGAAAACGCTATTCATTGGTTGTAACTAGAGAGCTCTCAATCCGGCTAAAAGTTTCGAAATGATTCCGGAGCAAAGTATTTCGATTATATTGTGTGCTTAATCCGTATAATTCAAATATAAAATTTTGGTGAGGTGTTATTTGTACAGAATATAAAGCTTTTGTTTTTAATTTTTACAAAATGGGTGATATCCAATGATAAGCGTGGTTTGTATAATAATGTTACAAAAAATGTTGTCACTCACGCGTAGAGCAAGTAATGATTGCTAAGAGGTTTTGCTGGCTGGAAAAGCCTTTACTGTCATCATAGCACTTACTGAGATTACCCAGTTTTGAATTCTTCTTTTTACTTTCATTAACACAAATCGTGTGTCTATAAGAAAGTAGTTTTATTACGCTTTGACTGTGTATTTAGTTTTGAATTTTTATCTACGAAGGTTGTGTGGCCTCCTCAAACTTCAACGCAGTTTAAAGATATCTGTGATAAATAGAAAAGCGTAGTGCTGTCTTTAAATGCTGTCGGTTGTTTATTTTCTTTTGATGTTTTGTATTTATAAGCTACGGTTACCACTGACCATGAGGTAATCTGTATGTATGTTTGAGAGCATTATTGAATACACGATAGGCATGTCATGAAAACACTCTAAACCTGACACACTTCATAAGTATCTTTGTACATAAATAAATGAGCACAAACTGTAAAAAATTTAATTGAGCTTCATTCAAAGTCAAAGTCAAAATATAAATAAAGAATTTAAATAGACTCATTTACTAAGTTCTTTTAAATCGTCATAGCAGGGAATATGTATGAGATAAAATAAACAAGTATAATTAAAGGTAATAGTGATAACTTTAAGAGGATATTGACCGGGTATTTACAAATTCTCCCAGTTATAGAATTTAAATATGTTTTAGATAAATTATTTGTATATGGTTGTGTAGCGTCTCTGTTGCAATTTTTTTAGCCTGATCACAAATATTATGTTTTCAAATAAAACTATCTAAAATAATATTATCAAAATGCATTAAAAATGTATTTTACTTTATATTTTAGGCATAGATTAAGTATTTATGTAAACATAGAAAAAATAAATATATTAATCCGTGAAATTGCAAAGAGATATTTCAAAGAACTTCCATTGAATCCAGAGTGCAAATACTATTGTATAATTTAATAGTTGTGTGAAATAAGTTGATATTTCACACAACTATTAAATGTTCAATTTTAAGTATATAACTTTAAAAAAAATTAACGATGACATTGGAAAAAATAAATATCTTAAAAAATCTCTTATCTTAGAGACAAAAAATAAATATTCTCGAGAGCTTCTATTTTAATTTTGTGTGCCATTCTCGGTAAATGTGCTTAGCTATAAATAGCTAAGAACGACTTTGTATCAAATTTAATCTTTTTTTTCTTCTTCCAAATTAGAATTTGGTGTGATTATACAAATTAAAGAAAAACAGGAAAAATAATAACGAATTTTCTGAAAAGAATCAACTCAAATTCATATTTAAGAAACACGTTCAGCGCTAGTCCCTGTATTCCTCGTAATTTCTCTTGACAATTCTTGCTATTCAAAACGTCTTACCTGCCAAGAGCAAAGGTCATTAGAGCCGAACAAATACACACCGAAGTTAAGGGCGGTAAAGCTTCTAAATTATATTACCGGCACGTCCCCTGACCTTTCTCGTAATTGAATACACATGAGACAGCAAACTCCTTTATGTAGGAAGCTGCAATTCCAAGACGAGCGGCACCTAATGGTGCTTTCATTGTGAGAACTGGCCAAGGTATACAGAGAGCCCTTTGGACAATAATGATACACTTATCACCTTGTGGCTTTGAAAAAATGGTTTACAATTAAGTACACGTAATTATGGAAGCCTGGTTCGATACTGGTAGTTGTTAAACAACAAAAGATTTATGAGACTTCAAATTTAAACTCTTTTTAAATGATTAAAATGAACTGTATACCGTCCGATCTACTTCGTATTTAAGAAAAAAATATTTTTCCTTTTGTATCGTTGTTTCTTTATTATTTTTTGCAGTTCATTCATTATGGATGACTTACTTTCTCTTCGGAAATAACTTTAACTTAGAAGTCAAAGAAAGAAGAATTTTAACATTTGATATCAGAACTGAAAGTAAACAGACTATAAAGTACCCATTTCCTTGGCAGGCCTTTGTCTAAAGTAAATAAAGGACAGTCTTGAAGTTAACATCGTAAATGATAAATATTTAACAAGGCTTCTATTTCGCATTATTCAAATAAATAGAGTTTCAAATTAGGCCTCAAAGGGTTACACTTTGCGAGCTCTAGACTCAGCTTTGCCTAAATAATTTCATCAAAGAAAAGTCTATATAATATTATCTTAAATCAACATTATGGTAATAAATATATATTATTAAATATACTGTAAGCTATTTTATTAATTTACAGTGATTATTTTTCCATTATTTATATAAGTAGCTATACAAAACACAAGATTTTTAATGATAATTAATTAAAATATGGTATTTGGAATGAGTGAGAGAAATTTGTCATTTATATTATTTTCTTGGTGACATCTTACTCACACTCTGTCAAGCTTTATAAGCCTCTGAATGAAGTAATATCAATGTCAGATTTTATGTAATTTAATTTAAGTTCTTGTGTGAGATACACATTTATGTTATTCTGCTTTAAACCTATGCAAACGTGGTATTAGTCCCAAAATAGCAAGCGATTAAGACATTCTTGTTAATCCTACCACTTCTGGTAATACATCGTCATACGTAACATAGTATTCTTAAGTGTTTGTACATTAAATTATGTTAAAGTAAACGTACCAAACGTTTACTTTAACATGATTTAACGTAAAATGTTCAGCGTACTTTTTAAATTTTACACATGAGAATCATGCTTAGAAAATCCACGAAATACGTGTCACGAAATTTCATTACCAATCAATAATGACAAATTAAAGCTAAGATATCTCAAAAGATTATATACTTTCCGTGCTATATTTAAATGTAAAATGGTCATTTTTACTTGACGCAAAACAAGAGACGATATTAGTGTGAGACTATATTAATATTTCTCACTATTTTTTACAAAATAAATACCTGATTGGTTTTATTTTCACTGTCCCCCATAGATTTCATTTATTTCAATTCGTCAGTTCTGCTAACGGAACAATGTAAACATTTTCTGTAAAAGCAACATCAAAAGCAACAGATTTTAATATGTCATATATAGTATTTAAATAACGTTTAAATAACAACCCGCATATGTTTAAAGAAATAGGATATTTGTGCCTCGTATAAAGATAACCTTTATTCAGGCTGTCTGTTGACTTTAACAACTTTTAACCTGCGCTTTGGGGGTGAATAATAATAAGTTTATTCATCAACAGTTCACAACAGAAGATTGCTTTGTTTTCGTTATCTAAAACAGTACACCAACGTGCTCCATAAATAATTATATTAAAATCACCTAATTTTAATAAAAAAATGGTTATTATGTAAATAATACTAAATAAGGCATCTGCCTTTTGTAATAATTACATTTAATACGCGTGATCAAATACTCATACTCGTGCAATATTATAAGCTTTAGCCGCTACCAGCATGAGAACATGTGAACTCAATATAATTTTTTTATTAGGGGCAAATGTAACTAAGTAATTACTTTATTTGCAAAAATACGAATTGCAACTATACAATCGATTTGAAATCAATAGTATGGATGATCCTGTATTTGAATCGATTTGAAGTGGCGACTTTATTTAAACATACCAATCATAATTTTATCGATCACAAGAGGACAGATTGTCGACATGACCTCCCTGAAATAAAAAAATACAGTAATGATCAATAAAAGTACTGAAAAGAAAATATTTATTTCAAAAGTAAAATTAACAAAGTACTTATTAGTCTAAAAATTAATTGTATCACGGATAAATATATAAATATTGTATTTTTATTTGACGAGTGGCGGTCTTATTCTTTATAAAAGTGAAGGTCCAAAGTTACCTATTTGAGATACAAAAGTCTTCCTGAAAATTCAATACTTTTGCTTGCCAGAATTCTCAAAGGATTGGACTACTCAACATATTTGAATGTGTGCCAAATTAAGCCACCTAGACTGAGTATCTTTCGGCGGAGCTATCAAATTTTCCGTCGTACTACGAAAGGTTTTATTACCATAATAGTACTATTTTCTTCAGCATTTATTAAAGATTTTAACGGATAACAGTAATGATAACTAATAACAAGTAGGTTGATTTCGTACAAATGCGCGGCTTGTTTGTGTGCGCGTCTATACCTATGCATGACTGAACGCTCACAATTACGAAATTTATCAGTGCTAAAAGTGCGCCAAGCGAATATTGTAATGTTGCTAAGTTTGGAACAACGCTTAGGTCTTATCTTAGCGTGACATAAAATTTAGTAAAACTAAATTTTATGTTTTCTGATTACCGATAAATATACAAAGCCAGAATGCAAAAAAAGATCATAACCATTAAAACACTTAAAGTATTTTTTTCTTATGGCAATAATATAGACGCATGTCGCACGTTGCCACATTAACTCCGCTACGACTAAAAGCGACATCTCTACATGAGTAGGCTATTATAGCTCGCATGGGAGCCGGCTTACTTTTTTTCCTTTTACTGTGGGTAAAACAAGTAACTACCACTTTTTTTCTAGTTTAAATCTGCACGCTATGTCCATTCAGAAGTGAATGATTAAAACAAAAATATATTTTATGAACATGGAACAAATATGTGCAGACTTTAGTATAACGCATATAGACATATGCGTTATAATGCTGTTCCTATGAACAGGTAGCCCAACGTAGTAAAAAGTAGTTTAATTAAACTTATTTCATTGAAAAGTTTTTCCATAATATAAAACCAATTTTCATTTATACTTTTTACATTTTCTGAAAGATTTTCCCACTCATATTTATTTTTAAACCACCCCGAATTAAACCGAATAAAATTGTTTAAGCCGTTTCTTAGTTCTAGCGTTGACTAACGAACATCAATTAATTTTTATATATAAGAGAAGAAGATATTGGACTTATTTATTCATATTAATAATAGTTTTTCTATTTCATATACCTACTTATCTACTGGTACAAAAAACTTGTTATTAATTTTTCATAAATGAATTAAGTACAACAACCTTAAGTTAAGTATTTTGAAATTTCGTATGAATTTCCTTCTTCAAGTTGATATCTTGCCACTTGCACAGGACCAAGTACCAGCGCAGAAGATATTTCGAAATACTCTGGCGCTAAGCTTTCGCTATTAATCACGATTTTTCAGTCCCTTATGGCCCTCCAATTAAAACTACCACAGTTTCAAATAAATTGTGTATGAAGAATGATTTTAATTAATGTAATATCAGCGTTTCTTAAAAAAGAAGGTGAATTTTACTTTTAAATTTCTTTGGTTTTTTTTCGTTGAAAAAAAAGCCTTTGGTTTTTCAACAAAATCAGCTTTAATAATAAGGGTGCAGATATTTCCGTTAATATGGTTTAATATTTTGTTAATTAGATGAAAGAAGAACATTTCTATTATTCACTTCTAAAAGAAATAATAAATATAATAAATAAATAAAAATTTTATTAGGTATAATATATGCGCTCCTAAATTATTTATCCGATTATGAGGGAACTTTCCGCCGAAGTGATCTGGCCAAAAACTATATATTGTTATATTCTATACATTTTTGTGGCTCTGCCGCAACGCATGCTAGGCACAGCTTGTACTTACTTTATGAAAATGACAGTGCATTCCAATCAAGCATATTTGAATGCCAGATTACGTCTTACCTCACGAGATTGCTCGTAAAGATAGTTGGACCAGCTAGAAACCAGTCGCCAATATTTGACTTGAAGCCACCTAACATAAATATGCTCGTGCAGTAATTAGGACGCCAGTATAAATATAAATTAAAATAAATCTACACTCACCCATATCCGCAATCCCATACCATACAGGTTTACGCTCACGGGGTCCAGCTGACTTTCGTTTTATGATTTTACTAAGAAATTCACCACGTGCAAAACATAAAAAATCTCCTAGTGAGAGATGACATTTTTTAAAATAAAAATGGATACGACAATTGCAGTTTTGTACAAACCAAAATAGGTTAGACCTGTTTTTTAGATTTATAAAGCGTGAAAAGCTCTGAAAATTCTTCAATTTTAAATTGTTTTAATTATAATAATTTCATAACTAAAATTAACTTACATCTCTTATACAAATGGTATTGAAATAACAATAGAAATATCAATAAAATTTTGATTTATTCGCTCACTTCAGAATTATACAGAAGGTCTTTCAATCTCAGTACTTTTGATAATTGCAGTAAAAGTATTGACTTGTGTATATTAAACTAGTAACTAGTGTAACTATCGAGAGCTAAAATCCTAATTGAGTTATTTTTGAACGTTCAACAACACAACGCTAATATGATGAGAACTAATTCGTGATACGTAGAAGAAAGAATTTACGAGAGCTAGACAAGTGCTCGCGTCTTCGCTAGCTTCTTGTTCCGTATCAAATTCTTCGATTCAAAAACGAAAAGTTCTTTGCAGTGGGATGATATGTTGTTACTTTCTTGAGGCGAGAGCATATTCTCGCCTCAGGACTAATACTTTTTCATGTTGAGGTCAAATGGTATAACTATAGTAATTTTTACTTTAATTTTAACAATTTGATTTTATCGAGTGCTAGTTAGTTTCAAACTTAATTTTGAGTTGATAAAAAAATTGATGTTCAAATTTCAAGCCTCAACTTTTATTCTTATCTTCTAAGATAGTATTTTCATCTTTAGTTCACGCCTAGAATGGTTTTGTAAGAAAAATGTTGCAGTCTATAAATTACAATGAATCGACAAATTCAGCAGAAAGATTCACAGAAAGGGTTGTAAATTCAAGAATATCCTACTTTAAAAAAATATCTGCAGGTGAAATTATAATAAAAATAGCTTTTGTATCTAATATTGCTATTCAAAGTCAAAATTTATTTATTTAAATAGACCGAGAGAGGAATGAAATATAAGGATACCATTGAAGTCGTGAATCAAATTTTATTCCCAGAAAGACAGTACTTTCAAAACATTCAGTTTTTCTTCATTGATGTTAATATGTGTGTCAACCTGCCTTACATTTACTTTCTTTGAATTGAGCAATATATTATTATTTTCAAACCAGCACACCACGTATGAAACGGCATTTTTTACATGAAATGTCATCTAAAAACAACACCATCTCACACAAATCGTTTGTAAAGTAAGGGAGGTCATTTATATAAATTAAAAAAAGTAATGGCCCTAATCTGGACCCCTGAGGAACACCCATATTTATAGGTGCACCCAAATATCTAAATTAATAACTTTAAACGTAACATTTTCACGAAAGGTTGAATCAAGGACTAATTATTCGTTAAAGTTTCTAGAAATTGTTTTATGTTCAATAATTACAGAATTTGTGAAATAATATTGTAGGTTATTATAAGGTACAAACAAATAAATCATTCCTCGGATTTGTAATATTGAAATTCAGTGGAAACTCTTTGTCAAAGTCAGGAGCGCGAAGAAAACATCGCCACTGTAAAGACTCCTTACACAGAACGTAATGATCGTTAAGAAAATTATACCATACCACATAAGCGTACACAGCAACGATTGGTGGTTGCGACCTAGCTAGATAATTTACCCTTTTAAAAAAATACTCTAGAATGATGATGTACAAAGTAAGTTGAGATATAAATCGAATTGTATATTGCAGAAACATCGTATAGCTCTCTATACGATGTTAAATGCGATCGTATTGGTTTTTGTAGTATACGATTAATCGTAAACTATACCTACTTTATATGACGACAAAACGTACAGTATTTACGTACCTTATAATCATCATGTATATTTTCCTTTAATTAAGATTATTCAATTTGAAAATGTTTTCCAAAGATAATCAACTTAATTAAAAATATCGTTTCTATATTTGTATTTTAACCTAATTATTATTTTCATAATGAAAAATAAATTTTACTTATAATTTTAACTTATCACATTCTTATTTACTTATTTATATATTTAACAATTTATGAACACATAAAGATAATTAAAAGGATACAACAGAATATCAGAGAATTGTACAAAGGTACTGTTAATTTCTATAAGAAATCTCTTCGAGCCGCCCCATATTCTTTTTAAATGGTATTACAGAATTAAACTGTTTTAGAATATTAAATAAAACATAACTACCTTTTAATTTCAATCGACGGTCTGTATTAAATCTTAAATAATTGTTATTATACCCTTATTAAAAGTCTATAAATCCAAAAATATATCCAAACTTGAAAATTATAGAGGAAAAGGTCATGCCTTAGGACATGGATTTTTTTCTAATTTGTATGAAACAGAAATATTTATTTAAATGGAAAAGTGAGAATCATTTTCAACCATATACATGAGACTTTTGCTACTATTCGTAGTGTTCATAATTCCCATCAAAACACCTTATTAATAATTTTCTATTATGATAATATTCTCAAGAAAGAATAAATTAGACTTGCTCAAAAATAATTTCTGTGCCCCCGTGGTCTTTAATATAGCACCGTCAACCTGATTTAATATTTGGTGCGTCGACGTTGTGATGTAATATGGTTCACAGATTAGATACTGACAATTATGAAAATAGTCTTATTTTTATTTTGAAGCTTACGTTTAACTTAATTACAGCCCTTTTTATGATCAAACTTGACAGTAAAATTTACTTTGGAAAGATACTGATTTTTTCTGGACAAAGTGTGAAAACCCATATTATTTATTATTACTGAGTTACTACTGCTTCCATAATTCTAATTGTTTAGTAGGTGACAAAATAATGATTACTACACTTTATTACAAATAAAATTGAATATTTCGATGCATATTTCTTCTTCTTCGTATAACATGTTGTGGGCCTGTGGTGCTACAACTATCTATAACCGCATAATACTGAAACATATTTCTAGTTGATTATCCGTCGACTCGTCAAATTAATTTTTGATGCCATAATTAAAATTTAATATAACTGTAGATATAGATAACATTCACTTTTGATACAGCCTAACCCAGACTGCGTACCGTTTGCCGAATTCGCAATATAGTTAATTATTCGAAGCTTCTCTTAATAAAAGCGAAACGAAATTACGACAAGGTCTTAGGTCGCGTAATAAATCGTTCTATAGGCAGGTTAATTAGACAATTCTGCCAGATGGCCTCGCGTAAATCGGAATGGACTGCTCTCGCTTGTAACGGAACGATTTCCTGAAAACAAATGCATTGTTAATACGGCTCAACGTTAGTGATCGTGGTAGTCGTAATTGTGTAGAAACAAAGTATTCGATTTTAGAGGTTTGACACATAAAATTTACATACCACATTGAACAGTCCACATAAATTATAAGTTTTGGAGAAATATAAATAAACAATTGTAAATTATTAAAATATATGTTAACTAAAAACAACAGCTTATATAATACTGCTATGATGACATGGTGTAAACTGAATCCTCTTTTTTGTGAAGCTCACATGAAACTTTGTGTGCTTATAAAAATACACACAGTTAAATGTGAGCTTACTCATATTGACTTCTCTTATTGTTTATATGAACTAAAAGGAGTAATAAGGCACTGAATTCGATTCTATGCATTATAATAAGCATCGGCAGAAATATATGCCGGTACTAGTTATTCTTTTATGTAGTATTTTACTAAAACAACTCAATACATTGTACTATTTGCTTGTTCGTTTTTTTACTATCGAAACAAATTATCTTTTATTCATCTTACAGCAACATTTTGGAAATATATTCAATTCGAAAGAAAGCCTCTTAGAGAATTAGCAGATCGATACGTTTTAGGAAAACGTAGGAAATGTGCACTATTTATATAGAATTAAATTCATATTTATATGATTGCATAATAAATTTTGGAACACATTTTTATAGTCATAAAAAGAATATCTTTGGCTGTTTACACAATTAAATGATTTATAAAGTGAAACTTCACTTCACTTGCTTCTTAATCTAAGTTATAAACGTTTAGATTTCATTTTATTTCGTTGCCATTGAATGTGGAATAAAAGATCATTTATTTCTTTACAAGCGGACACCTCAGAGTTAACAATAAGTTCCCGGGCGTACAGCTGTCGAAGGAAATTTGTAAGTGTCATTGAAGAGATCTCGCAGAAGTGCCTTTTGTGACTCCAGCAATATTTGTGTCGTTAATGGCGACATCAATTTCTTAGAAACACATAATTGGACCGGGTGATATTTTACCGTTGAATCAATTGTTAAGCTCCGATTACAAGGTGTATTTTGGGAAGGGAAAGGTCTAAAAAGGTGTTCTCTTACTTACTTTTGTCCATACAGTTGATTCATTCACACAATCATTTTTAAATATTTTTCATTTTTCATCGTAACCAGTTCAATTGCATTAATTGTGAAGGAAAATAGTAGCTGATTTTCAGCTGAACTATGGAAATCGAAGCACATTTTCGTTTCGCTCCCCATGCAAATTCACTGTACGCTACAATACGTTTCGCTCTTTGCGTCTCGCTAATTGCTTTTCCTTTCGACGTCGAAAGGCAGCATTTTTTGCGCCTAATAGACACCTAGGTTCCGACAATTAGTTTTTATTCTACTGTGTAAGTTCGTGACAATGACCAAAGTTGGGAGAACTGATAAAACACAGTTTGATAAGACCTTTGTGGATTATTTTAAAGCATTGATTTTTAAAGATTTTTCTATATAGTTGATTCCATACAATCTGACGTCAAGCGTAATATTTCTCAGAAATACTGGAATTTAAAGAAAACAAAAAAATATTAAAAATTAAAAACACAAGCTGCAAAATCAAAGAAACGGGAAAAATTAAATCGAAATCCGACGCACATTTTAAAACAACTTTAATAATTAACAATCATATTTGTTACACACTTATCTTGCCCAAAATAAGCATCATTAAGTGCTTGCGTTATGGAAACTAGAGAACGGAGAAATATCAGAAATAAACAAAACAAAAATACTTCATGACTCGTGAATAAATATTCCTACTACCTGAGACCTTCTACTTCAGATCTTGAGGTCTGGGATTCCATTCCTAGTGGAGGCAGACATTTTCTGCTCGAAAATGTCTGCTTGGTTGGTGATAAGATTTTTTCTAAGTCTGGCTGGCTAGGTACCGCTATCTTACCTAAGTCTGCTACCATAACAATAATGTTGTGTTTAGGCAATTAGACTTGAGGAATCCTGGTTTAATTAACTTTCATCTTAAGCCTTACCTTTACTTACATCAAGTGGGATGAAGGCCAAGAGATACCTCGTTAATAATAAAAAATCATATCTTGCCTCCTAACCCTCAGAGCACAAGTTAAAAAGTTTAACTTATTTTTGATCAACAATGCCTTATATTTACGTAATCAAAACCACTACACCAACGTTCCTTGATTTAATATTGTCGTTATTACTTACATAAAATTTTTCGTTTGGTGATAGGTTGATCTAGCTGTGTAGGCTTGATCCTTTTAATTTCTGTTTCAAAAAATGGTTTTATATCCTGAGATACCTTTATACCTTTAATAAATTTTATTCTGTGACATTTATAAAACCGCATAAAAGTATAGTAACCGTACTTGTTATAAAAATCCGTGATTTACATATATTAGACATAATATTAATCATTAACTGGTTTTATTGCACCATTTATTTATTACACCGTGTGTTACTCTTGTACTTATGTAATACTGAAAGCTTTTAAACTGAGGGTGAATTGTCACGCTATAAAAAGGATTTGGGATTCTTACTTTGGTTCAGTTAAATGACCATTAAGACTCAATTCATAATATTTGTGTGACAATCTCTGGTATATTCGAGTTCCTTAGTATAATTTTCTTCCAAATTCACGTAAAAGTTGCGTAAGTGAAAAGTACTAAAATTTTATGTTTGCTCTGATCCGGAGACTGTTTGTAAATTATTATATAAGAAATTATAATAACCAAAATTTGTCTTTTTTCAGTTTGTATATATTTTTAAAAATTTCAACCGTGTAGATACTCAAATATTGTAGAAAAATTTAAGAGTATCGCTTAAGAAACAAATAACATTATTTATAATTGTTCAACCAGCTAAGCCCATGAGCTGCTAAAACACTGCCGAATGTTATCTATTAAAAGTTATCCAAAATGGCGATTTATCAAATGACAATTTAGGATGTTACAAGATTTGTCTTTAGTGAAATAAAAATACACACACTCACAAGCCGCTATTTGTCTTTATATATAAGATTTGGAAAATAGAAAAATGGATGAAGCAAGTTTTATAAAGATACCTACTTAATTTGTTCGCATTACTTCGGTTTGTTTAACATCGCAATACTAACACATTAATATTTATTAGGGAAAGTTCTCAAGAGTTAAATGGATGCAATCAAAGTTGTATCTCTACAGGTACCGCGATGTAATATATCTTCTCAAACATCATTTGTTATTTATAGTACCAATTTAAATAAATTTCTCAAGAAGTGATACATAAGTAAGATCAATTTGAAATTTTTTTCGAACATCTCGAAATTTGGCGATTAACTTTAAAAATAATCATTGTGAACACTCTTCTATATTTCTCACTCTCTTGTGTAGTTGTACTTGTAGCCAAGTGGGGAACATAATTATACCGTTTACAATGAACCACTAAAACAAAGGTAAAGTGTTACCTTTGTTTTAGTGGTTAAAATTAATATGATATTCATTTTATGAAAATAAACATAATAAATAATATTTAACGTTACATTTCAGCATATTATCATATTAAAGAAGGGTATTATAATAATAAGTTTAACGTGTCTGTGTGTAAGTGTTTCGAAGATTCTCCTAACCAATGGATTGATACCGCTTTTTTTTTTTAATTATTATTTATAAATAAAGTTAAAAATAAACTTATGTTTCCTTCATAAAAAGACGGCCATTCTGTTTATACATATAAATAAAAAACCAATGTGTTTAATAAGTATTTATACACCTAATAACTTGATATTATGTGGTTAGCTAGCCATTGCCGCTGCAAGCTTTTTAGCCATAGATATTAGATAAAAATATATTTTTTAAAATAATGACTGTATACTAAAATATATATGTCAGAATGGCAATCAGTTACACGGCAATGGAAATATGGCGTAAGACAAATTAAAAGCGATAGCAATATTCATATTTAGATTGTAAGAGAGATGATCAGTTCAACAAATACCTTTAGTGAGTTATTAAGCATTACATTAATAAAACAGTATATATTAACATCAGCCAAAAAAGAAAAGCCATTTTCATCCTAGAAAACAAATGTATTTAGCCAAGTAATTCCAGTTCGCCTCGCCTGAGACGCGTCGCTGCAATCTGCCAAGAAACAAAGTCGTGACAAATAACAAGGGCATTGTTCTTATCTAGGACAAAAAAAAATTTCGTTGGCCAACTGCGGGATGAAAAGAAAATGGAAAAGATTTCCAATTACCCCTTTTCTGTATATTGTTGTCAGAATTGTTAACTTTCTTTTAACAACACGTATGTTGTGTCAAAGATATACTTTTTAAAAGTAAGTCGTTTTAGAATTTGATTAAACACTGCTTATGGATTTTTTTAGTGCCGGCAACACAATCTAGATATCTTAGAATACTAATTCTTTATAAAAACTCCGACTATATATAGCATTCTGTCATCATACTTGAATGTGCTTCAACACATTATAGCACAATAGTTAAATTAGTTTTCCTTTAAAATTTGATGAAAATACTGCTTAGCTAACTAATTCAATAACTTAATAATTGATGCATGTTAAGGCTAAGGCGTTAATTTATTTCTTTGAAATATGTTTAATTTTCCTATTAAATTTAGAATTGAATAGAATTGGCAGCTCTGAGCAGGCTATCGCAAACGGGGTATCTAGGATATGCGAATTAAAAGTTGGTGGGTACTTACTCTGCTTTGCTTTCAAAATTTCTAGAACTATACAATGTTGAAAACCAAATAAATGGAATTAAAACACAGAGACAAATATAATCTTAATATTGAATCTTAGTTGATGAGACAATTTACTTTCGTACTACTTAATTCACATTACACGTTACTCTTTTGTTCATGCTATCATCTCTCATGGTGATGATAACTATGAATGGCGGGACCATACGGCCCCTTATAATGTCCTCCACACCACCCGTACTGTCATTCCCTGTCCATCCGCAAAGAAACACCAGTGGATACCGGTGGACATTACCAAATCTCTATTGGTAGTGTAGTAAAAGAATAAATTGTTATTTTACTCACAATTCGCGCTTTCTACTTCTCAGAACTTATTTCAATAATGCTAATATATTTTCTATGTCCTCCTGCAAAAGCGCCGTCTCATTCTTTTTTAATAGTTTGTTCCGAATCGCGTACACAACACAGGCTTCTTTCAAAATCGCTTCTCCAGGCGTCATGTAGATGGCGTGAACTATGTCGTCAGTTATACGGCGTCAACATATTGATAAAGTAAGAAGAAAAATACATAACACTCGAACAAAATCGCACTTTCTATGTTTCTCTGATATTTAATCTTCATTACTTTATCTATTAACAGTATTTAATAATTGGCTTAATTGTTTATCATAGCAACAATACAGCCTTTTATTATTGTTTCACACAAATTGACCGTCTTCTTTTCTTAAGCCCATACAGTTATCCCGTGAGCAGGCATGGTATAAAAAATATCATAAATATCGCGGTGTTGTTCCGATCTGCTCGTTAGCCTCATTATAAGCAACTGCCCTAGCTACCTCCACTTTGCCGGCCCAAAAAGTGTTTTTCAAGCCTCTTTCGAAGGAACCTATTTTATGAAGGAGGGATTACGTATGCTGGCAAGGAATTCCACGCTCTGTGCGACAATATAATGAGTCACGATATCTTTTTGTGCGTATAGTAACTGTGGAGACAGTATTCAGTACACATATTCAGCTTTCGCCACATGTACCTGCATAAATTGTGTGTACCCAAGATTGTATTAGTGTATTTAAAAGCTTAAAATTAACTTAACATTTAAAATAATTAAAAATATATAGTAAAAATTTCACTTCAACCAACAATAAAAAAAAAATAAGTTATTAGTACCTACACATATAGAGATCGAGTCAAAATACATCTATTCAGGCACCTAACCTGAATAAATGTATTTTGACTTTGCATACTCATGACATCAATGACGTTACATACTCTTATGAAAGTCAAGATTGAAGAATATAATTTTAATACTGACTAGTTTTTTAAAACATATAATAAGGCCATAGTACTGCGACTACAAGAAAATTGTGCAGCACAAACGACTAACTTTGTTACTATGTTAATAAAGGTCAATATGCAAATTAAATCTGCATTATGTTAATATGCAGGTGCTGTCGGAATAGCTAGCCGTTTATATTCTCAGTGGCAAAACAAAGTTTCTCTTTAATCACCTTCAAAGAAACCAAGTTCCCGTGCATCTGGTATGTGGTAAATTTAATTATGTTCATCCAAATTAGTCGACGCTCCCAGAAGCCACAGTGTTGTGGAAAGCCTTTATTTTGCCTCGGGTCCATGTGAGACTTCACATTAGAATATTAATGAATTTTGTTGCTCACTCACGTTAGCTTTTCGGGGAGCGTGTCTCATCTTGTGACCGATCAAAAATGACGTAGGTTAAATTAAAATTGTACGAAGTAACAAAATGATGAAGGAGAGTTTTCAGAAAAGGTTATCGCAAGCGTTCACCCATAAACCCGTATTGAAACAGCAACATGGCGTTATGGCCTGAAATTGAACTTATAAATAATTTGTAGTCGATTACTATTACGGCAGCCAGTCCTGAAACATTTAAAAATATATTATTAAGTACAAGCCGTTTACATTCTTGTTCTCATGCTGCATAACAGACAGTGCTCGATAGTCCAGTGACTATATATAAGACAATAAAAAAGACACAACAAATTATACAAAGGTACTGCTTATTTCTATTATAAATCTCTTCCAGCTGCCCCATATATGCGAAAAGTAACATCGAAAGGTAAAGAGGCGTTTACCAATACTAATATAATTAAACACATAAACATTAAAATATATCATATTTATCATTTATATATATGTGTATGTGTGTGTACATACACATATACGCACAATAAATGAGTAATAATCGAGACACTACCACTGCAAACCGATCGGTCTTGAGCTGTCCGCATCCAGCCGCTTCACGATGCTTTTACCAGATCGTTGGTCTATCTTGTAGGAGGCTTACCAACGCTTTTCTCTCGGTACGTGGCCGCACTTTCGAAGATCTTTCCACTCCAATGGCCTTCAACACTATGTCCTACCCAATCAATCCTTCAGACTCATTCATGTTTTTTTGACAAATAAGCAACATTTATCATTTATTTTTTACTTACTTCTAATTAGGTAGGCACAGGCTTTCCTAGAAGAGAGACACATAAGGGATTTGGGCATTCACGGCACTATTCCGGCCCAATGCGTAATCGTGGTTGAGAGTGGTTGCCGTAACAACCAGTACTACTGCCTTAACCTGCCTTCTGAAACATAGAGGCGCTCAAGATAATAAAGTTTGATTGACACATACCAGAATCTATAGAGGAAGATGCTTTATTGTTATAAACGTAAGCAGAGCATAAGAATCACTAAACCAACAATCTCCCACAATAAGCAACATTATTGCCTTTTATATATCAACACAAATATCCACGACCACTGCATTTTACAGTACAAACAGTAGTAATGAAAAGTTAGTCGTCCGCAGTACGTCTCCTGTAATGGTTAATGTTCTGGAAACAACGCTGGACATAATCGGATCGTAAAATGTGCTTTTTTACGACATCGCAGTAGACTCTGTGCCACAATGTAGTATTGGCTTTTTCAACGCTTAAACGGTTTCTATGATACTATTAACCGGGTAGAAGAATCTTAATAACCTAAGCGTGATCTATTTTACGAAGATTGCTTGCAAAGTAGTTTACCTTACAGTTCATTTCATTTTGCAACAAAATAGTTCTTTTACTATATCATGTAAATTGAAACTCTAATGGGTAACATGATTGTATTATATTTCACTTAATAATATACTTTTGGTCAATTTTCTTGCGGTGAGAAAATTAATCTAAATATTCAGTGAGCAGAATTTTAAAATTACGTTAAATCTATTATTTATAGAAGTTAAGTACATTGGTTTTATATACTCATATAACAGGGCGTGTTATATGTGCGTTTAAATTTATATAAGACATTTCCTAAAACTATATATAAAATCGAGAACAAGCAATTCATTAATATAGCTCAATTTTCCTTGAAATCTACCTAATTTGTTTTTTCTATTACATACCTTTAATAATACAAAAAAATAATAATTAAATGAAATTATTGGACCTGATTTCGAAGAGTACATTCTCAATCTAAATATAGTATACACATGTCTTTCTCTCATTTTGATTGTAACAAGGACATTTGCAAAAGTGCGTTAAATACAGCTATGGCTTTCTTACCATTACGCCATCGTTAGCTAGTTTTACATCGAAGCTTCGATGAGAGCAATCGGTCGATTGTGATTATCCCATTCATAATTATATATTTTTTTATCCATTGCTTTGTGTAAAAAACTACTAATTTACATGCAACGATCCATTTATTACAATTATATATAATACTACCTATGGAAAAATAGGATTCGAAACTACTACAAGTTATATTTTATTTTGAAGTTGGAAATGTCATGAACGGGTTATCCAAAACAAAGCCACTTTTACACTGCATGAACTGTCAGTCACAGGATGAGTTAAACCGACCGTGGCCCCCAATGTTATTTAGTGGCGCTACGATTTCTACGCGCAACAACTATTATCTTACTCCATCTTACTCCGAGCTTTCCCTTGTCAAGCTTACTTACTTACGACACTGGATCATACAAGCTGACATTAATATTAAACGTAACATTGCAGTTATTATTGTTGGAGTTATCTCTATTTTGATATGTTAATTAGATTTAGGTATATTGGAAAATATTTTGTGAATGAATATGATAAGCGTGAGTATGCATCTTCAACAGTTAAGAAATAGGTTCTTAATCGGTTAGGCCCCTGATTTCTGTATACATGGACTATATTAATTTTAAGTTCAGTATTACTCTTTTATTACAATGCAATCAAAAAGTAACCAAAGACTGGTGACGTCATTTGACAATTCTAAAATGGCGGCTTTTAATTAAATTTGCCTTATTTTAACGCGTATCGTAAAACGTGCTCATTAAAATAAGTGAAAAGTTAATTTGAGTTATTGTGAACTAACTTGACGTTCCTAAAAGGAAAAAAGTCAACTTAATATATGATAACAAGGAATGACACAAAAAAATAATATGGGTTAAACATATTAAAAAATATATGTTCGGAATTAATAATCATAATACTGTAATATTTTATTTAGTTTATTAGAAACTGGATTTATGCACTAGTGACGATGAGATTAGAACTACTTCAAATATCAAAGTAAACTTTTTTATCAGTCCAAGTATATTATATCACTTCTCTTACTATAGGCCAAATCCTTATCTTATTGAATGTTTTAGCACTTCCTTCTACAATATCAATTATAACCACCAAACACTTGTAATTGTGCTTTTCAAATGTTCTAACTCTATTTAGAAGTCTCTCGAGCAGTGACCTAAAATCTTGGTTCTTAGGAGCATTAACTGATCCTTTTACGAGGGTGGCCAGAAAGGCTGGAGTTATTTGAGTATATGGATAGAGCCAAGCTGAACTAAAACAGAAATTTAATTAATTTAACGTATTCTACTTCTATTTTACCACCATACTATTCGATGTAGATAAATTAGTCATTTTATTTATAAATATAATAAAAACTGCTGAGAGTTTCATTAAGTGCTCATTATATTTTAACTTTTCTATACTAGAAAGATACTAAAAAATATCCCTAGTAGGAAGACACGTCATTAGTTTTGTTATCTATGGAGTCGTATTTTGTCTTGTAAGGTAAAGGTAAGTGGAAAGCACCATTAGCGAATGGGTTCCGTGACATCATAGTGACATATCTTAAAATTCTACATTATATTCACCTGACATATTTTTTAAATAAAAGGTTAAAAACGAAACAATCTTTATGATTGTAAATTTTCATTATTCGTTCAATTCAAAAATTCGGTATATTTTTTACTGTAGCGGAAACATTGAAAAATACTGAAATTTTAGTAGAGGCACTGTTTTATACTTAAATAACATAATTTAAGAGCAGAGATACACAGCGGCCTAGTCTCATCAACAATGTTTTTTATGAGGGTTCACGGAAGCCCCGCTTATATAGTAGGATTTGTGGATTCATGTAATAAGTACATACAGTAAGAAGTAAAATGAGAACAGATTCAAAGTAATAACATTTATGGACGGGTGTGCAAAACCGTTTTCTGAATCGTTTTATTAAATCTAATTAGGGGAGCTCGCTGGCGTACCGATGTAACGTTACGGTGTGAGGAGAGGGTCAAGTAATAAGGTACCGTTTGACGTCACTATATATTTATTTGTTAGTAATAAAGAAAGGTTAACAAAGTGCCTTGAAATGAATTAAATAGAAAATATTAAATAGAAAAAATTATAAACTTTGATATATTATTCATAATAAGAATTTTAATTAGCGTGATACAGTAATGTCAGTAAATAAGTAACAAGGGTAAACGGAGAAACGTCTCCGTCGACGGCCAACAGTATAATGAATAATTTGATGGATGAAACCTAAACAATGAAAAATATGTCAAGATTTTGAATTTAAGTGATTGATGGTTTTGAAATATTGCCAGTATTAATGAAATTGGTGTAAGGACCGTGTTATAGCAACATGTTACAGCAGTTTGAGAAGCTCGCTGTCGTAGTGGTTTGAGCGCTCGGTTTCCAAAAAATTTGTCTGTGACCTAAGAGTTTACGTGGACGTTCTAGATGTCGTAGTCAGTCGCTGGATGAGCCCAACACTCGCCCTCCTGGAGCTTCTAGAGTTAACTACGCTAAGCAATTTGTTCCGGTTGTTCCGGCCACAACTTTGACTCACATTGAGCCAGCGTGGTGGCATTATGACCTGAACTTCTCGTTTGACATATATATATGTGGCACACTGAACATATTGAACACATGCTAGATCTTTTGTCAGGGCTACCTTACCCCTAAAGACATAAAGCTGCTGACTCCAAACGTGCGTGGCAAATGCATCCGGGAAGTATCCCTGGACAACAGACGCACAAAATATCCCCTTTGGTCGAAGGTGCTCCGGGAGTTAATCCAGATTCTTAAAAAGATAAGATAAGATAAGATAATTATGATGGATTTAAAATCTACCTTTGAAGTATCCCGAGAAGAATAATATAAGTGATGTAGCAGATTAAGACTATTTTTCTATGATAGGTCAGGGTCAGCTTCCCTGGTCTTTGTCAAGTCGCTCCTCGTATAATTCGTTAGAAATACTCAACTATTTATGTTCAATTTTAAGGTGATCATTGCATGACCAATGTACTCCTGCAAACAAAAAAACTAGTCTAATGTGATTGTACTAGGCTTTTGTTATGCCGAATAGTAACTAATTATTCGTTTCTCAAATATATTATTCTGAACTATACCCAGCCATGTAGGTAGGATGATGATGATATAAAATTAACCCTCGCCGGTCCATCTCGATTTTAATTAAATTAGTATATAATTCCCTTTAACCACATTGCCAAAATCGATTAAAATTTATCAACTTCGTCCAATCAGTGCTTAACTGGAAATAAACTTATGTTATATCGCGTGCCTCCATTAAAGCCAATTTTGATGACTGACCACTAATTAAATATCAAACTTTAAACCAATACAGCATGGGCCTCCATTTTGTTTATTGATCCAGAAAACTTTAGCACTTAATTTCTCCCTGTTAATTATAGTTAGGATCAAAGCTTATCTATTAACAAATTACCTGTTGTAATAATATATTATTATTAAAAGTAAGAAAACTGACAACCGTCAATCCGAGTAGTCAGTACCCATGTCTACTGAGCCAGAGTTCAAATCCCCGTACGGTTTGATATTTGTATGATGAGTACGAATATTTGTTCACGGGTCATGGCTTTGTGTATTATTATTAAGTATATTTGTATATATATATACTTATATATATAGATATTTATATATATATATACTAGTTTATATATTTTCCGTTATCTAGTATCTAAAAAAAACAAAGAGAACACAACATTTGTGGATCAACAATGTTTTCATAAAGATTCAACCATCCCACAAATAGCCGGCAGCACAAACAACAAAAGTTTGTATAACTAACTAATACAAACCTTCGAGCATCATATCATAATAACCAGTCTATATACGTCCTATATACGTCTATATAGGCCTTCCTACATGGGAAGAACTCATCTTAATCTTGAATCATAATACCACCACGCTGCCGCAATGCGACTTGGTTGAAAGCAGTTATTGCACTAACCGGGATCAACGGTTTAACGTGGCGTCTGAATTACGGAGGAGCTCAAGATAACAAATTTAATTGACCCATCCAGTCTAAGTCATGGAGAAAGTTGTTTTATTTTCGTTGTCGATACCAGAGCATTCGAACACTACATTATTAACTAACTTGAAACTATTTAAAAAATTGAGTAACAGCACGTACCTGCATTTAATAATGCCGCAACGAAGCAAATCTAAAAACTCCTCGGGATACATACGCACCACTAAACCAACGAGCTCCTCTGCAGCATTAAATACACAAAACAGTTCTTATATTAAATTCCCTCCTATAGCTAGCTACATTGGATAGAACTCGAAACCTTCGCATCCCACTAAAGTAAATAGGCAATCGTTATGAAGACTGGACCTGGAGGGAGTTGTGGATCTTTTATGTGATTTCCTTCAAAATTGCGCCAATAGAGGGTCTGATTGCATTAGACGCTTTTGAACCATTTTCGGGCCGAGTGGATGGTCTTTACGGTCGATGTGATTTTTTGCTGCCTAAACCCGATAATGGATTGATCGGTTCACCAGTTTTCTAATATTCCACAAATTTTGGCCACTTACTTCTATTGGTGCAATTTGGCTAGGTTATGTAATTGAATAAAGGGAGAATTAACGGTCAAGTCATAGAAATATTATAGAGATTCTATAAAATCTAATATTTACTGTAGCTTTTTTAATACTAATGGTTAGCGGGTGATTGAATATTGCAATAGATAGTTTACTTGCAATAATATTACTTTCGAACGTAACATTTTTTCGCGACTACCTATACCCCACAGTCAGATCAATAGATATTTTAATGTATCTAATACCCACTGTATTAGATGCATTAAAATATCGTATTACTTTCTTAATAATAAAAAATGGCAGTTTTCTCGTTTAAATTATATTTCATTTAATTCAGATCATAACATATGAAACGGTTCTGTAAATTTTAATTTAACATACTTTTAAGACACAGGGATCAGTAAATTTTGTATGTCATCTTATCCAGCTTACTCTGAAATAATTATTTAAAGATAGATTAATAAATAATGGACTCAATCCCGTAGTGTATGAACTAAATTTAATTTAAATTCAGTACTACTCTTTCAGTACAATACAACCAAAAACAACAGATGACAGGTGACATCATTTGACGTTTCTAAAATCTCTCGAGTGTTTTTGCCTTACTTTAGCGCGCTTCATGTTTTATGCCGATTAAAATAAGTCAAAAGTATATAGATCCTAGATAAGCAGACGATCCATACACTTAAGTCAATTAACTTGATGATATTTCTTAGTCATTCCCTTCTTAATGAATTTGTTTGAACGAGATGAGAATAACTTAAATTTAATTTCGTCTTTATTTTCATTTCTACAGCACACATAAGAAAGCTTTCATAAACAAACTGTTAATATAAAATTCACATACATTTTAACAAACACAATATTAAACTCTATTGTGTACGTTGCAGAAGTACAAACGGGTCAAAACTCAGTGACTAAGTTTTAAGCACCTAGGGATGTGAACAAAGCGCAGGTATTCTGCTACAACCGCCCTTGGGTTATAGTGATAATTTACACTATACATGAAACAATAAATTGATTTTGGCGCTCTTACTTCTTTCTGTAAACTGTTAGTAATGAAAATAGAACGTTACACGTTACAACAACGTGGTTTCATTATTTAAGAAAATCTTTTATCAAACTTTTATTATTTGTGAGCATTAAAACTTTGATGGCCGCAGTTCTAAAATCCACTTTTGATATTCAATAATCCACTAAAGGAACTTTTTAAGCTGCGCATGGTCATGAGGCTTCAGATGTTGTGATTATTAATTTTTGTCAGTATAAAACCAGGACTTTTATGAGGTCGTGGAGCGTAGTTTGAAATTTACATAAAACGTAACATAAGTATGTAAGTAAATATTCTCTACATTTCCTATCCTATCGCCTATCGTACCGAGTTGTGTAAAAAGTGAAATTATCAAACCAAACTGAAATTCTTGTTTATGCAAGTAAGTAAGTTATATTACAAAATTAAAAGCCAGTATAATTATATACCTTGTTATTCAAATGGTAAAGTCCGCAGCAACCCAAGCATTTTTTGTGAGAGAAATAATAAAATTTGTTTAAAAGCAAGATACTTAGGAAAATATGTTGAGAAAATAAAAAATTCCCAGCTATCTTTCAATATTGAATATCTTACGAAACTCTCTATTACATAAAATTGAAACCTTTTGACCTGAATTGAAATATTGCCCTGAAAGGAGCAAATCTGGAATGCGATTTGAAAAATCATTGCGAAAGCGAACTGTCTGGTTTGCAAACAAAATATCGAGTTTACCCATACCGCGGGTTGTTAAGGAACTTTCATTCGCCTGAGCCTTCATCTGTCTTTGTAAATTGCTGCGACAATGAAATTTATACAACCACAACGGGACATGATTTATTCAACTAATTTAATTTTAGTTAGTTACAGTTGGGAGTTAGTGAGTTAGTTGCATTTGATGTGTGAACAAAACAATACTAGAAGTGTGAAAGTTTCACTGTTCTAATTAAAGTAACAATAACATAACCTTTCATTTTCAAAATAGAAAACATAAGAGTAAAAATAAAAATTTAGAACCATTTAAAAAACCGAGTAACTGCAAATGACGCAACAAAAAAAAATCTAAAAACTCATCGGAATATTTATTTATTACTTTAAATGCTCGCGCGAAACGGAAAAAGGTCGGCGCCTAGCTGTCGCTACACGAAACCCCATCCTGACAGAGTCGCCATATGATTGGATAAGGACTTAAATGATAACAATGAAGTCTCGATTAGTATCTGTTTTGTTTTATTGTCTCGTCTTCTTGTATTCAGTTAATAAATATGATTATTTATTATTTTGCTCTCAATAATACCCTCATAAATCTCTTCATGAAACGTCGTATCTAAAATACCGAAGCCACTACTTGAAGTAAAAATATCTTAAGCCCAATTGTGAAATATGACATTAGTTGACAAAAAGAGCCGCCACCGACCGAGTGATCTCCTATACCGAACAAGGTAAATCAAGTTTTCTACGCATATTCGGAATTCATTGGTACAGGACTATCCGCTTCGAGGCTTTGGAATGACAACGAACAAATTCCCGCAGCTGTGTGGCTTTTGAGTCGGAATCATTGAAAATAATCTACAACAAAGCCAAAGTAAAAAAAATGGATTGTGCAGGTTTCTCCGACTCCATATTTGGACTTAAATAAATATTTGGATTGAACGGAAACTAAATTGTGACATCAATTGTATACCAGCATTAAAAATATTATAATAATTAAACAATCCTAAAATAATATTGTCTTTAAGAAATTTTATTATTTAAGATTTAACAAACTATTCTTCATTACTCCTTAAATATGGGTTTTGGTCAAAAAACTAATTTCTGCAGCGGTCTTTTTTCTCTCTTTTTCTAACTTTATGCTTTGCAAAATAATAACCAAAAGTTACTTACCTTCTAGCAATTATTTTGCAATCATTATTATTATTTTCTTTATGATTTATTATGAAAAACTGTATGTCAAAAAATGACCTTAAATCTCTATGTTGTCAAGATTTCATTATCTGCTGTACAGCTTTAAAGGAAACGATATCTTTGATTAAAACTAAGCAATCTACAATAAAGCCACAAATGCTGTCGCAACATGAAGTGACAATTACCACAGGGCGCCGAGACACAAACACCCTACATTCCATTATCTATCGATACGGTCGCTCGCTCTAGGAAGCAATAAATCATACAAGCAAGATGAGGTCTCGCATAGTAAACGTCTAAATTATAAACTCCCACACTTGGAACATTTGATACTGCTATTGATAGATCACTCTGAACTCTTGGCTTATTAAAGGTAACAATGGGAATCATATATCAAGGCGAGTTTCTAGGCAAAAACACATCTCGCTTCATACAAAATTATTTGCATTTTCTCTCTATCTTTTAACTTTTAAATCTAGGCACAGACTTAATTTATCACAAGTAGTATTAACGGTTTTCTATTGTCTATTAGTTGTGAGAATTTTGAGATAGACTAGTATTATACTGTTTAAACGAGAATATGATGGAGTTCTCAGAAACTTGACGTCATAGAAATGAAACTTAATACACTCCAGTTAATTTGAATACTGTTTGTCGAAAACGTAGTAAATAAATTAAATTTTAATTTTAAAATATATATTAATTTTTATGAAAATCATTGACATATTTATTATTCATAATACAGTGGTAAGTGTGATTGTCTGTTTGTTGACCTTCCTATGTAGAGCGACTGCGTAATACTTAAATAAAAACTCTTACTGGAAGATAAATGTTTTGAAAATTCGTATTCGTTGAACATTTCATTCTTCCTTCCTACCTGACTTGTACTAACTTTAGCGAAACATTTTAAAGCAAATAAAGAAACTAAAGATACATTCTTTGTTCCATTATACTGATCAGTCCTTTGTACTCTATCTTTCCCATAAAGTTCTCAATAAAATACCTTTTTTTCACATAAAACGTATCTAGGAGTTTTAGATATTGCTCTATTTGCCAGGAGTACTCTAGAGTATACTTCCCACTGTTTCAGTTAATATAAAAACTAAATGTAATTAATTTTGAATTGGAAAGCGCAGTTTTTAGAAGCGCAGTGCGCAATCGAAGATAGAAAACGACTCATATTTTAATATATTTCAAAATATATCAACATAAAAATATTGAGTGTTTTTTTTCAATAAAAAATGTCTGGTGATCCCTCACATTTTCTTCTTGCCCTTTTCTTATTACTGCCATCCCATTATGGTAGGTAGGCTTTTGCAAAAGGATTTGCCAATATTTTGTTCAACCCGCCGTCTGTCAGACTTTACTTGCTTAGGAACCTTATTTACTTATATAGAGATATTTTGACGTGACATGTAGGCAATGGTATATTTCACCGGCAAAATGTGATATTCAAGCATTATATACATTTTCTAGAGATTGTATAGAATAAGAGATTTCATATATTTCCGGTTTTTTACACGCCAGTATACTTTAATTACTATGTCCTTTATCGTTATACATTTTACATCAAACGTTGGTTTCATTTTATATCGTTATAATGTGCTTCATTTTCAAATATGAGTATATTTGTCCTTATTAGGACATTTCTAGTAGCAACTGAAAAATATTGTAACTTATACGTTAATTTATTAATTGAAAAAAATATATATAGCCATATTATTAATGCTAAAAATTTAATTACAGTTATTAATTTAGCCCCTGTTATGTGTGCGCATGACTACTTAAGGAATTGTAACAGTTTTGTTTCTCTTTTTTTACATGTAAACTTTGATCAACAGTATCTAAATAACTATAGGCCTTAATGTTTCAAGAGCTGGAATCTTGTAGTGTTATTTGGAATTCTATTTTGTCGTGAACTACAATGAGCTGTTGAAAATCCTTTGACAATTTGGTCTAATGGATAATGGTGATTATTTTAAGAATTCTACAGTGAGCAACCAATAGAAGAAACAATGAATTTTAATCTATTAAATTACTATTATTCTTTAATAAAATGGTTTATTTTTATTAAACGAAAAGATACTTTAACTCTTTTGAGGCCATTTTATTGAAATTCAAGTATCTGCTTAAAATTCTGTTAGTTCGCTTCGGGGAAAGCAACATTGAAATTTCCAAATATGTAAGCTTAAAGTGCAGAAATTTTCCCGTATTTTAGTACATATTTCCATAAAGTAAATATATAGCTCATTTTACAGCTCTGAATATAAAAATAGTTAAACTTGTCGATGTACAGGCCAAGTGTTGTATTCGAATACTTTTTTAACAACCCGTTATAATTTTTTTAAGTAGAAATTGAATTTGAGTTTTGAGTTTAATATCATGGAAGAAATAAGGATAATGAATACAATATAATTGATATGAACCTCGAGGCATCGTAAGGTTCCATGGTCATGATTTTGGCCAATTTTAACTAGCAAAAATATCCGCCATCTTAAAGATGGAGTGTTCGACCGAGATGCCCATGACAAACCAACTCAATGATCGCCTCATTACTAATTCTAAAACAATACAGCGAAATGAACAAATGCTGTCGATTGTAACCCGACAATGTTTAATTTCACACCGTTCCCTTTGATTGATCACCAGCTATATTACAATGGGAATAAGCTACGAATCATTAAGCCCTCATTTCACGAGAACTTCCAGACGATTCCGCAAACACCGACGAAATTTCCGAACTCATTCGCAACTGAGATATGAATGAAAGTGTTTTTTAAAAGTTACAAAGATGAAACCTTTTTTTTATTCACTGCGCTCCAAGCACTATTGAAATTTTAGGTCCCGTATTCTAATACGCAACCAATATCAAAGTGAACCTTGCATTGGCAGCGTACACCATATATATCAAAATTGGAACCAATTGTTCGTTAGAGCACAATAGTCATCCGTGTTCAATTGACAAAAAAATTTAAAATTCGAAGTTAATTGAGATTGATATGAACTCAAAAGCAAAAGAATTTATTTTTAATTTGTCCACCCATTCTTGAATAGATAGCTAATATTTAAAAACGTTTGAGTTGTTGTCAAAGCTATTTTTCAAAAATAATGATATTCTAATTTATTCATAAGTTTCAGGAGTTGTTATGCTGTAATATTAGTAAATTATGATTCTTAGCTCATTATTGGCTAGGTTCATCTTATTACTCCTTTCTTTCCCCTAACTTATAGTATGACATTTCTTTATAAGGTCAGATGGATCAAATATTGATACAATGTAAATTTTACTCATGCACACTAATTTAATTAATTACCATACGGGATACTTAATATTTTATTAACACTTCATCGGTTTAGTGCAAAATCTTTTAATCAGAAATGTTATCTTTAGTTTATCTGTCCCTAAGTATAAAGAGATCACCCATTTAGTCCGTTTAAAATGGAAAAATATGGCGTATACAAAACGATCTTGCCTTAACACCGCGTTTGTGCATTGCCATGTTCGAAAGAAAAATGTTATCATAGCTTTCCTTGGCCTAGTGTGGGGAAGTCAACCAATATTCGAAAATATAAGCCAATAATTAAGTAAAAACTCTCCATATTACATATACGTTTACTAATAATCAGGCAACTAACGATTTTTTAACAATGTAGTACATGGGAATAAAAACAAGACTTAATTTCGTCAAAAAAAGGTTTTTGACAAATAATTGCATCATTCATATAGGCTTTGTTAAAGCACGCTGTTTAAATATAACACAACCCACCATCTCTCGGTGTAACCTCGGCAGGAAGCTCATTCCACAACCCTAGCTTTCACGGAAGGAAGTATCTAGAAATAGGACGCGACGATTCCGATTCTAAAGATGGCAGCGTGAATTCTACCGATGGCCAACATTGTTACAAAACTATACTTCCTTCACTGTTGTGAGTTTACGATGTATATGTTGCACATAATAACCTTCTATTTTAAGCCCACAGAAAGCTTAGGTGCAGGTTTTACGACAGGCGATAACAATAAGTTACATAGTAGGTAGGCCTTAATCTCACACAAGAACTCAGATAAGCCTCTATCCTTTATTTCTTGTGTATACGATACCTTTATATATTTTTTCTTCGAATATCTTTCCCTTTGTTTCATTTGTGTACAATCGTAGTCATGGAAATTAAAAAAAGTACTACTCAAAGGAGATTCAATATAAATCTACTGGGTAGGTTTATCATTTTATTATTATATACTCGAGAAAACTAATAACTTTAAGAAATTGCATAATTTATAGATACGCTGCTAATGTTGTCACAAGATGAAATTATATGTATGTATTAACATACTAATTATATTACATTATAGCCACTAGATGAGTGCTAAAATTACGTTTAATTAAAAACTTTAATAATTGATTTATATTAATATTATATATTTTGAACTATACCGTAAATTCCAATATATGAAACGTAAGCCATGACCTATTAAACTCGAATCCACGTTAACTGGTCCTTTTCACACGATGATCGATATCGATATATTTTTGCCCTCTTCCCGATGACAGAGAGTAGCAATAAATCTGAAACACAAATTGTTTGTTACAGGAGAAAGCATGGAAAATGCGAGGGGTGACCAATGACAGCATGTCCCCGCCGCGAGCGTTGACCCCGCCGGCCGGGGGTCGCGCGCCAGCAGCGGCGGCGGGGCCCGCCCGCGCCTGCGACGCGGCCCTACAACCCACGATGCCATATTTTATAGAAAATTTCACGCTTATTAGGCTATGTCTACAATCTTTAAGAGTGATACCGCATTTATATCACCACGCTTCATTCCCACGAGTGCGCGCGAACCTTAATTTTTCAAAGCGTCCGCTAGTCAAATTAAAAGCCAACGTGGCTAGTTTTCGAACTAGAACAGTGTGTTGTGTTAAATTGTTGTTAGTGAAAACGTTAGTGCAATTATTCATTGTTGCCAAGTGGGTTGTGTGCGGGCGGGGCAGATCGTGGCGTTGCGGGCGCCGGGCGCGAGCGCTGCTTCTGCTGTGGCTGAGCGGATTCGGCTCGTACAGCGAAGGCAGACGTGACAACGATCTGCACATCGGGGGCATCTTCCCCATGGAGGGTGAGGGAGGCTGGCAGGGCGGGCAGGCTTGCAAGCCCGCTGCCGAGCTCGCGCTTGCCGATGTCAACGCCAGATCAGATTTATTATCTGGCTTCAAATTACTGCTGCATAGCAATGATAGCAAGGTGATTTATTAAGCTCCTTTTATTTTATTAACAAAATGTATAAAATGTCAAACATCATACTTTAGTAGATAACTACGTAGATAAATTATACCAAGACAATTCGTTTTTTATGCTCAGGTTGTTAATAGCAGGAAAATAATTAATTGGTTATTAAAAACCGACTTATTTATAGCTCAATTAACGCTAAAATGCGTTGTACCAGCGGAACCGTTGTCAAATAAATTTACTAAGTTAGATCACGTACATAATTACGTAAGGTATTTTCCCTTACAAATTTCGTTACCAAATGCCAATTATTATTTCAATCAACGTAATGTGAATAACGTGTTGCCATCCGAACAGTATGACGAGCACCTAATCCATTAAGTTTGAAAATCAAGCTCAGAGGCTCGATAATTAACAAAAAGGGACCGCCATCAGACGGCCGGGCTAAACCCATAAATCCGGATGAACTAACATCATAGGCTTATCGTATTGCAACCGAGAGTGAGCCTGACGTTCAATTCAATTACTGATAATTTATGAATGGTTCTCGGAAGAAATTTTTATTGGATAAATTCCCGATAATTTTCTACTTCATCGAATTATGTTCTGTGATCTTCCAGGACGCCTGGCACGGTATGTACCATAGTCAGCTATTATTGTGTACCTAAAAGAACCGAATTCCATAAATACCAAAATATTTCAATTAAAATCATTTATATGTGCAAAAAGACACACCAAAAACTAAATTTTAAACTTTCATAGTATTATATCTTTCTCATTCGCTTAGGTTTATTCCTGCATACAGCTTATAAAAAAATATAATTAAAATGAACTACTTACAGATAACTGACTCATGTTTCATATAAAACTGTAACAACAAGATCTATTGGTAAAGAACAGTTAGAGTTTAAAAAACAATAAGCAGGTAATTTATTTCTCTATAAATTTAGTATTCATATCTGAAGTTGAATGGTCTCACCATTCAAATAAAACTGTCGTCCTATCCTTTCTCTCGTGAGCTGATTGAACCAAATACTAGCTTTTAGTTCTCAGGTTCCTCTGTACCTGTGAATATATGTTGATTTAGTACTTGCGAGCGAAACTTCAGTCCAAGTTGTGGTTTTAACAACTCTAGTGCTACTGCTGTGACTAACTAAAAAAGTTTAATTGCATGAGAATTAACAGTTGCTAAGTTACGCCACCCAAATGAAATATCTTACCAATCTTGTGTAAAAGTTTATCAAATTCTTCTAAATTTGCTAGCCTCACTAACTTACATAGTGAGGTTTTCACAGGATAAAATTTTAATTGATGGAAAGACAACAGGACCAAAATAATTATATTAAGAACCATTGCCGAATCTGAAAGCAACGAGCAAAGAATATTAATACCTAATTCTTAATGCAATAGTAAAAGTTGTTTGAAGATTTTCCTGACTAGAAAAGATTATGTATCCTCGATTTATTACATCAAGGAAGTTCGGTCTTATGGATTACACTCACCAAAACTAACGTAAGCGATACCTAAACGTTCGTGTAATGTTATTAGCAAACTTATAATAAGCCCCTATGTTACCCGCTTTAGATACATATACATTAACCCTATTATTTAAAACAAAGCCGAGGGCGGATCATCATTCCAAGATAACTTCTTCAATTTTTCCATTTCAAGGCTTACACTTATTATTTTTCTTGTATTCTTTTGCTTCAAACCCGATAACATTTCCCCTTTGCCTTTATTTCTGAGTCATTTCGTCAGATTCAAAGCAATGAAACATTTATTTGGGTAAAAGGAATTTAATCCTTAAATTTAACGAAATATTAAATCTCCTATATCAAAGCTACTGATAATTTTAATTAATTTAGACCCTTATTGTTCCTGGCAACAAATATTACATTTCTAATTCGTTGTAACTTCAAAAAGCTGAACGTACCTTACGTAATTTAGTCAAATTTTTCGTACATAATTTGTTCATGACTTTTGACTTATTTTACCTTAATAATTATTGCTACTGCCTTTACATATGCCGCATAGTAGATGTCGACAAGAAATTATCGAGCAATATGCGGAAACGTACAGAGTACGGCAGATCAATAGTGCGACACAACATAAATCTGACCGGACTTGCATCCTGTTATTACCTGAACGTATTGACACGATGTTATGGCATTTATATAAAGGTCGTCTCGTCGCAATGCTATGTAAAAGTTATAGTACCAACCAAAATAAAATATAACGGCTACTGCAGTTTACAGACTCTAGAATTTAGTTGCTAAGTGAACGCAGCCGTACGAATTGATAAGTGTGGTGGAAGAGAGTTTCGTTTGGTTTCCATAAACATTTAACAATCTACTTGTATGCAGCAGTACTCTAACTCTTCCACACATAAGCTCATGAGCTTACCACATTTTCAGAATATATTTTCATCGTCGCGTAATACGTGACTTAACACCAAAACACGTATTAGCATAGGCTTTTGAGGGTGAGATGCGAAAAGAAATATTAAGGAAAAAGCTCGCGGTAGATATTACTTATAATTTTCATAAATTGTCTATAAAGAGTAAAGAAACTTGTAAGAGTGCTTTGGTTAAGGTACAGTACAATGGTTATAATTAACAATTGTACTTCTATACCTGTATTCTAGAAGACAGATCCTTTGCCTAAATTAAACTATAATTTAATAGATTTTAAATAGGTAACAATGCTTTTCTGTTAACCTTAACGGACTGAGATACTATTATTTTACAATAGACTATCATTCTCACCAACCATTATCCATTAAATTTAGATCTAGTTACTGTTCATCGCATTAGTAAGCGTACAATAAATCGATCTCCACTGTAGTACAAAGACTTCCCGAATCGATTTCCAATGTAATAGTTTTGCGCAGTCTACATCTTTCGCTTCCCGGGAGCCCGACTAGGTCGACCATTTATCTTGGTGACGGCGTCTTATACTACGCTATCCAGTAGATGCGTGTTCAACATGCTAAAATTTAACACTCCAACCGGCGTGTTTTCTACGTGCTCTAATTTGTTGATCCTGTGAGCTGTGTCAGTTACTATGGTACTTCTAACGAAGTCATCATATAATATATCTCGTAGGAATACACGTTACATAACCCAAAGCTAGTAGAGGTACACTGTAATTTGTTTAGGAACAAACTGAATACCTATTGATTTTCCATCTACTCAAATAATTTTAACGCAATACATTTTTATATTACAACATTGAAATGACAGCATATTATGACATTTTAGAAGGAAAATTCAAAAAATATGAAAAACGTTCATTTATTTACCACAAAATGCCCCTGTGTTTTATATTTAGGTTTAAAAACTAACTTCATTCGACGAGAGCTTTTAAATTAATTAACTGGGAACCTGAGCTGTACCATAGCCGTAAATTTATGGAGCGATTTGATACGAGAATATGTAGAATAAGTTGCCTCAGCGGTGATCGTTGAACGAACTTTGCGAAAATTCATTCAATATTTCACTTTGAATGAAGCTCTTGACACTGCTATTTTAACGATGCCACTATAATTTAATTATAACGATGTTGCCGTGAATAATCTTGATTAGCATTTTGCCAAGTTACTAGTCGTTGGAGCTTCAACATGCAGAGTTAAATTAAATTTCAAACTCACCAATAAATAAACCAAACTACGTGTGCTGGCCTACAGTCTCACCGACAAACTGTGATGACCATTACTACGATCACAAAGAAATTCGGTAACCCATTTCTTTGTCATATAATCAAGAAATAGAGTTCTTTACCAGCAAACGTTTTCCCTCCTTCCCACAATCCTAGGTCCTTTCAAAGAGGCGTGAAAAATCATCTTGCAAGTTGTCAAAATCAAGTGCAGTGCAAAGTTTCACTTGCACTAGCTAACTTTTTATTTGGATTCCACTTATGCTTACCATCAGGTGGAATGGAGTCATTTGCCCGATCTTTCTATAAAAAAAGAAAAACTTTCGAATGTATATTATAATAATTTACCTACCATGTGTCTTATTATTTAAAGGAAACCCAAAAACGAAAAAATCATATTAAGTTATTATATATAAATAAATGTAGTGTAAGAAGCTTAAAGCGCTAATATGATTGAGGTATGATATTTTTTTTCTACGCAGTGTGAACCGGGTTTAGGAGCGAGCGTAATGTACAATCTGCTGTACAATCCACCGCAGAAGCTACTATTGCTTGCTGGCTGTTCAACAGTCTGCACCACAGTCGCTGAAGCAGCGAAGATGTGGAATCTTATGGTTGTAAGTATATTAATATGTTTAAGTTATTTTTAACCCAAAGGTGAAAGACCTATGGCACTATTTCATCTGTTTCCTTATAATATATACAGCGTAGCATCTTATGATAACGTAAGGCGTGCGATTTTTGTATGTAGGACACAAGAGCGTGCAATGACACCGTAGAGACACTGCACCGCAACGTATGTGGCTTGGCAACAAAATAAGAGAGAACAGTGTCGGCAGCGACGACAGAAGCCTAAAAATCCTTTCTATAGCTACTTGGGCATTACAACTATGATTGTATCACACTGTGTATCCATCACACAGTGTATAAAACAATCGAAAACTCTTTTGCAATAAAGGGTTCATTTTAAGTAAGACCTAAAGAAAGCTTTATGAATTTAATTTTAACACAATTAGAGATACTTAAATTATCAAGGCCTTCGACAATTTTATTATCTCTTATCGGGATAAAACAAACACCTAAAATACTCAAATTTTTATAACGGACACTTAAAATATTATTTTGTCACTAATGGAACTAAGTAATTATAATTTTATCAAATAGATGCGATAAAAAATGTACCTATAACCACATCGTATATGGACTCCTCAGATAGGAATCTAATAAGTGCACATTCTCAGGTATTTACTTATTTAATGTTTTTCTATGAGAAATGCCGCGTTTGTTACGTTAGTGTAACTAGCAAATGATTTACGAGTTTCTGTCATAGTAAGATACTACTGTTGCAAAATATTACTTTTGTTATTCTATTCGTATCGCGTGAGGAATCTTGTGAAAATATTTCAAGTTTCCAATTCTAGGTTTTGACAACAGTAAATATCTGCTAGTGCCTTTCCATTTATGTAGGGAACAAAATGAAGAAAACAAAGTGTCAAAATAGAACTTTCTAGTTATAAATTAAATTCTACGTTGTAGAGTATAACGTAAAGCCGATATTACACCTCAATTAATGGAATTAAAACAAAATAAAAACAGGTACTTCATAAGCGCAAAAGTGCTTGTTCTCGCATTAAGAAATACTTTGCTCTTTTTTATTACGACGTCCAAAGTTCCATGGTTGAGATTTATTTTGAAACTAATTGTTTACTGCAGTCTGTTCTGTTCGAAAATTTAGGAAAGTAATCAAATAGAAATAGAAGTATTCTATTACATTTGTAGAGACTGTTAATGTACTTATTCGAAAAAGTAATGTTTTTTTGAATCGCATATTGATTGATGTGACATACATAAGAAGTATTTATACGAAATGGATGCATTTAAAAACAAAACTAGCTTAATACCATTCAAATCAAATCGCACTAAAACATTGAAAATTATTTCGTAAATATTCATTACTCACATAAATCCGCTGAGAAATCCGAATATTTAAATTCTTACCTTTCCCTAACCACCGAAAAAAATCTGTCCATTTATCAAGGGACTAATGCTTTTAAGCATTTTTAATTTATACTTAAATATCGCTTATCTCGAGTGGCCGAGCTGCGGATGAAAGTCCTTTGGTATTTCACGGGTCAAGCGGGACTCACCTCTTTCTACCAGATATAATATACAAGTAAGAAATTCCATTACAAAGACTGACTGCGTGCTACAGAGAATACCAACAATTAAAAATTAATTCCCCCTAAAAACAAAAAATCTCAGTCATTTCTTTCTGAGTATGATTTATGTTTTTGGTAGAAAATAAGTATTTAATGAGAAAGCATACTAATGATTCTCCAAGCTATAATAATAAAACGTCCCCTAATGACATGTTTCATTAACGACCTCTTCGACCAAAAGCACGTTGCGCCTTATAGAGCGCACTGTGTTCACGTCAATTTCTTATAAGAACAAGCACTTTTGCAAGTTGTTTTCTATTAAATTATCTGTGAACTGTCTTCAGTATGATAACATCTTTATGATTTTTATATATTTATGCGTGTAGGAATTATAGAAGGAATTGTATCACAATATTTCAGAGTTCAATTATAAGTAGTCATGATTTTATTCTAACTGTGATCAGTAATGTGAGGAAGCTTAGTAAAGGTTGCTCGTAAATGTTTATACTTTAAACTGAAAATATTACACCTTGATTTTCTTGATAGCTGTGCTACGGGGCGTCGTCACCTGCTCTGTCTGATCGTGCTCGCTTCCCAACACTCTTCCGAACACACCCTTCGGCGACTGTCCACAATCCAACTCGAATAAAGCTGATGCAGAAGTTCGGGTGGTCCCGGATTGCAATCTTACAGCAAGCTGAGGAAGTCTTCATATCAGTAAGTTCTTACAGAATATTATATTTCCATTACATTTTCAGACACTCATATTCGCATCGAATGATATTTATTGCCGAAGTATCTCGCTCCGAATATAAGGAGCGGGAACAATTTTAACGTATCTGTAGGAGTTTTTCAACTTATTAAAACCTTTTGAGACACCTCACACTTTTACTTTTATTATCTTTAAAGATTCTTGTCATTAAATTTATAACGACCTCGTTTGGTTGGCTGGAATTACAAGGGTCTTCACTTTTCCTCTTATTATCGAAGTTTGGAAACCCAAAATATCAAAATTAGGTCGTAAATAATCTTTGTTTGTCTTGAACATGATGCAAAAAAATTTACGCTGGTATTAAATATTTTTGAAAGCTCTTAAATATTATTTTTCCCTTGAGAGCTTCTCAAAGAACGTAGGTATAGCACGACTAGATCACTAATAGTTGTCACCACTGAATCAAGGAATAGTCCTTGATTCAGTGGATTATTGCTTCGCTTGTGAGGATTATTTATTTTATTGGATCATTAGGAGCAAAATACATAATAAATTAGATATTTTTACTTATTCAGAGAACACATTAGCTGTTATTCACTAATGTGCAAGACTTGCTGTTTGAATTGACTTACTTTTCTATTTCAGTAGTAAATTTTGCTGCTAAATTCAGTATGTGTGAGTAATTTGTTTTATATAAGTATGTACTTTAAGAAATTTTAAACAAATCTTAAGTTACAAAATAAAATATTTTACTAGGTTTTCAGATAATTAATTACTGGTAATTTTACCTATATTAATCAATCGTCAATCATCTTCTTATTAAAACGGAAGATAATCCCTAATACACTCTATAAGAATAATAATCTCAGAATAACAAAGCACTGTCAAAATAAAATAATTTATCACCTTTATGATACTAACGAGATATAATTTCTCAAGACGATAACATTAATATCAAGAGTAATACCTATAAAACGATATGATATGTGACGAAATTTAATTAATCTGTTAATTTTATAACAAACTGGAAAAGCCAAGTAAGAGGAGTGGTTCCTAAAATGAGAAAATCAAATAAAAGTCGGCAACCTTTGGGCTGTAGCGGTTAGAGCAGCTGGCTTAGATTACGAAAACAAAGAAAGTTTCGCCAAGGTTGGTCCCTGGATGGGGGAATCAAAATTATTTATCATTTCGCCAGCTCTTTCATGGTTCAGAAAGCACGTTAAACCTATAGTATCGGCTGTTACAGCAATCACATTCACTCATCAACCCGCATGACCATAACACGATGTGTGTTTCTTATATGTAGGAAAGCCTAGGTCAGCAGTAGGACTTATATTAAAACTGAACTTGCTTTCTTCGTATTTAGGCTATTCTTATCAATGATCAAGAGTAGTAGTAGTACTTTTGTCAAAATTTCTTGCACAAATTTCTTATACAATAATAAAACTGATAATTTTTTGATCACAGCAGTGGATGTTCAAAATCTATAGTAATAAAAAAAGCTTGAGTTAAATATTGATAAAAACTTATATTCTGAATGAAGATATAATGATGAGGGCAACAATTCCTGAATAAAGTTTATACTGCCACTCTGTCTGCTGACAGAATGCAAAATTAAGGAATGCTTTATTCAGACAGAACCAAGTAATCTACACAAGGAATATTTATACTGTGTAAGCGTAAGTTGAATTTTCCAGCTGTCGTTCGCCCCTTAATTTATTTGTATACCCGAAAATACACTTCAATTACAAATCGATTGAACTGTTATTACTGAGCGAACAGAGCGAGAAAGTCTCTCTGGTTTTCCTTCTTGTTATCTTTTGATTTATGTACAGCTCAATAATTTAACCTGTAGAGTATCGACTTGTGATAACACCTGATACGGAGTTGTGTGATTATATCTGGGTATATCAGACTCGCGTGACTAAAGTCGTTGAAACGATAGATAGATACTTACACGTAGTTGTAGATACGATAGATACTTATTTGTATCGGCGTCGAGTGGAGTATGACACGCCGCGCTTTGTCTGCGGATTGACAAACGGTCTTCGTGATTGGCCTTCGGTGAATCGACGATTTTCGATTACACTCTATTGGAAGTCAACCAACCGTATTATCGGATATTACGAGTCGTGTGTTTTAGAAGTCCAAGAATGCTGATAGAAGACATTGATGTGTATAGACATGAATGTTCAATTACCCAACAATAATGATCAGAAGGGAGAATTAACAAAATTCTCATCGGTGTTAGAGAATTACCTACAAATAAATGTTGTACTAGGTATTTACTCATTAATATATACATAAATGGATATAAAGAAACTTACTTAAAACAATCGAGTACAAAACTACTGCAAATAATGCAGTAAATCAGTAAACAAAACATAATATATGTATAACTACGAAATATAACTATGACTTAAAAGATTTAAAGATTTAAGATTATTTTGCCATTTACAAAATAATACTAACAGTCAATTTATGATAATAAAATTTTTTGGATCTCTCACAACCGGCTCGTACAGTTAATAAGTAGAGATGGCTGTATTTTATATTAGATATCATTTTAACAAACACTTATTGAGAGTCTAATAAAAGAAAATTCACTTAGCGATAGCGTTAGCAATTATGGAATGGCATATTGAATAACTCAGAGTTGCTTAAAGTTGAATACTCAGAATATAGTAAGATTTATTAATATCAAATTTTGTTGAGGCGTTAATTTGAGCACTCCATAACATTCAAGATACTTTTCAGTATTCAGCACACATTCTTGACTTATTACTAGATATGTCCCTTGTGATGAAATTTATGGAAACAAAATACTATATTTATGCTATATATCCTACGCAGTGATTTGTTGTAGGATATATAGTATTTTTTGACAGTGCTTAGTTATTCTGTGATTTTCCTAAATACATTTTATCAATTAGTAGAAAATTACATTCATGTATTTTCAACGCAAATATTATTTTACAAATTGCTACTCAAAACCAAATATGACATTAGAAATATTAGACGCATTAAGAAATATTATTTGGATTGCACATTTAATAAAATATTACTTATGAAACTTGTTATCTATTACTTATTGCCTTAATGAAATTCTGACATAGTGATATTCTATGTTTTTACAAATCACAATATACATCATAATAACATAACAGTGTCTGGCAAATTGTATTTGAAACTTACGCAGTAATAATATTAATGATATCGGAGAAATAATGGTTTAAGGCGAACACCTTGTGAAGGAAAATTCATCTATTTTATCTCAAGCCACATGTGACAACGAGCTTGGAACAGGTTTATGCAGACGATGTCATAAAGAATTCAATGTTGAGATAACAAAATCACGAAACCGTTTTCGAAATAACCATTTCCCTTAGTACTTCGCTGACAAATGAGAAGCAACATGAGAAACGCAGATGATCCTTAATACACGTCTTCGTATTTTGCGAAAGGAATTTTGAAACAAAAAAATGTAAATATATTCAATTTCAAGAGTTACGTTTCCATTTATCCTCGAGTCGATCTTGACGGAGTGTGTCGTTCAAATCCGGGCTGTTTAATACAAGTGATAAAATTTATAGGTCGGAAATTTAAGACCCTCCACGAGCACTGGTTACTTGATTCCATTTCTCCAATCATTTTTTTTTCCAACTAATGTGGTAATGCTGTAACGTTAATATACCAACTAAGTCCTCTCATCGTTAAACATCAATTATTTGAAACAAACTCTCTAGTAATTTAACTAAAAACCTACTTTTTTAAAATTAAAAAAGTAGGTTTTTCGTCTTAGTTTCTGCGAGATGTCTGGACCCACTTTAAAAAAATATTTCTTAACTAAATTTATACATATTTTAAATTTAATTGTATGTTTTTATTATTATTTACTATGCCATTTTAATATATTTAGCGGGTCGGTACGGCTAGCTGGTATTATTTCGCACTAACTGACCCGATACCATGACACACATACATAACTTACTAGAGGGCAGTTTTAAATTACAGATTATACGTGCATCAGTTGCTCATACGAATTAAAGATTTCTGATTATTTATTCAATGCTCCTGCTAGCAAATTTCTTCTTATGAATAACAAAATAGCTCTAAAAGAGATTCTTTATGACGCCATTTTTAAGAGTAATGATATTTGTTTGAGCATAAAATATCAAAAGGAATACCAAAAAAGTGATGAATTTGATGAACTCTTATTAAACTTTAATGCCCTGTTCATTTAGTGGTGAGTCGTTGAAAATAACGCTTCCATTACACGTTATGAAAGGCAAAATAAGTAAGCAAACCTCATTTGCGCTAGCAAAGGCGCGTCGTAATTTAAGCTCGGTGTTGATTTATCTTCACAATAAAATAAAAAAGCAATAATTATAACATCGTTGCTAAATTGATGCTAACACTTATTAGTTTCAGTGACAAATTGTCTTCTTGAGTAAACATAAGACTAATAATATTTATATTTAGGTCTAGTGCATCTTGCTCTTCCAATATGAATATAAAAAGGACAAGTGTCAAATAATTTGATAGCCGCTTAGGAGCTCGCTACATCTCAGTTCTAGCACTCTATAGTTGGTCTTAATGGATAGGTCTCCACTGTACTCCGTAAGGTACGATAAGGCGCTTATCCCGGATGTTACGGCAACAGCTTTCACCTCTAACCTGTATTAGGCCAAATTGATGGTTTTATAGATCAAACTCCTCGTGTGTTTCTATCACCTAAGAACGTTTCAGCGCTCAGCTGTCAATATGGGCTATAGATGTCTAACAACGTTCTGCTGTTGAATTGTATTATGACACTATTACCGCTGTACATGTATGTAGTTAGATATAAGATAAAGTAAAGACAGATGAATCTAGAATACGTCGTTTGCTTGATGTGTCGCTTCCCACTAACATTATATGATCCAGTCGGTAGAATTAAAAGGTGCGCTAAGAAAATAAATCATTTATTTCTTCCTACAAAGTGATACAAAATTATAATGAAGAACGGTTATCGACTTTGTTGACCTATGTTAGCTAACCAATGCGAGACTAACAGTCGGTGGTAGGTTTTAGGAATACCTGGATATTTCCAATCAGACCAGACGATATACTTGGAAGTATCACTGAATGCAAAATTTTAGAATGGCTTTAGAATCCACCTCTATGGCCCTAAATATTTGAAGTGGTAATAACCGGTGTAAACAATGGAATTTCTACTGTTAGACCGGGTTTAAAACGTTCTTTAGCGCTGTTGCGATGACAATTAGCGGAAAATTTAAGAGTGGTTTTTAATTTTAAATGAAAATATCACAAAAATGTGACTTTAATGCTGTTATTTTGAAAAATTTTAGTAAAACTAACAGCTGAAAAATAACAAATTATTTAAGAAGTGCAATATTACATCCTAGCTTCCACACACATTACGAAAGATTTATCAGTTGACAGGTTTCCATTTAATTTATCAAAAGCATAAATATTGGTAACGCAGCACAATTTTATGAATAAACATGAAGAAATAATTAAATTGGATGAAGAAATAATTGAATTGCATGAAGAAATAATTTGAAACTCCTAAAGCAGTCGGAAGTTATGCCAGTATTTTCTTGTTTACCCATATACGGCACTCATTTTAATATAAATTAGTAAAACACCAACCGCAGCATAATATAAAACTTTTTTTAAGTTCAAATCTCTATTTAAAGAGTGAACGCGAGTTAACGAGGGTACTATAGTTCCGGAATGAATAGGCTAGGCCTTTCACATGGGATTCAATGTAATTAGTGCGCTGGTGTTTCTGGTTCTGCATAAGTGGTATTCTAGGGTTTCAGCGTTGTTGGGCAGAGTATATTTCTAACACGGCTCATATGGCGATAACTGGTTAGGGAGAATGGGAATAACATGCGCTATTCTCGGTTTGTTTGCTGGCCACTTTTCATTTTGTTATGGAACACGCAAGCAAGACTACTCGTTGGGCTATTGTTATCTTTAAAATATTAATATTATAGTGGTAACTTTATGTATTAACATAAAACAGTTGTTTTGGTTGTGACTTTCTACACGGGAGGTACAAGACTTGAGGAGTTTGGGCCATAACAGCCCCATGATGGCCCAATGCGGATTGGTGGGTGAAAGCAGTTGCCGTGACAACCGGGACCAACGACCTTAACGTGCCTTCCCAAGCACAGAGCTTTGTTTTTTGTTTGTCAAAACCACAATGGCCAAGAAAAGCTTTTATTTTATAAAAACTTGAAACTTTATTAGAAATTGTATTAAGAACAATAAAAAAGTACGCGTAGCCAATGTAATCGTAGGACATAGGAGCTGTAACACCTTTTGCCTCAAAATTTCAACAGTGCTTTAAATAAGATATTGTTGCCTACGGGCGACGATTTTGACTTACTTTTACATTATTTGTTGTAATAAAAAAATTAAAATACCGTCATATATGTAATGTTTTTATCTGACTTAACAGAAATATTTTCATCAGTTGAAATTTAGTTACATTTCGTAAAAAATTAAAATAGCCATAGCAAACATTTCGGAAGAAACCTATATGGTACCTTGTAATCTAGGTTATCCTAAAGTAATATTCAAACATTTATCCAAAGAAATTTTTTTCAAGACCTATTTGAAAATTGAGATACGAAAATTAAAAAGTGAATTCAAAATCTTGGAAATAAAACTTTTCTTGTTTTTGTTCCAAGTACTTATAATAAAAATAATAAGTAATGATAAGTTCGTCAAGCAGTAAAAATCTTTTCCCTTCCTTACGGAGCAGGCTTCGTTTAATCCCAATGAAATAGAATTTCACTGCTGCTGTTGACCTCAGTATTTCATATTTTGATTGCAATATTTTTTCTTCGATAAAATAGAATTTTTTATTTGGACAGCTGTAAGTATTGGCATCAAAACAAAACTTTTGATAATTGGATATGAATAATTTGTGTATCATAATGGTTTAGGAATAATTGATATTAAATGGTAACGCAATTACCAACGTAACAAAGGACGTCAACATTCTGTCCTGATTGAAATTCGTATTTGTTCGTAAGTCGTATATTTAGGAGTTATTGCGGCAGCGCAACAACCGTTTGATATATTCATATTTTGTATTAAGAATCAGAACGTAAATAATTACGAAATAAAGTTACACCTACATTATGTAATAAATAAATCGCATTATCTGTAACACAAGAACGGCTCCATTTCTCTCTGCCTCGAAAAGCAGAATAACTATTGATTAACCCAGAGCAAATATTGAAGCAAATAACATAGACAGTATTTTTTAAATAAATTATATTTGGACAGTAAACCGCTATTTTACGACACTTCGCGTCATTAAGAATACTTATTTATAATATTTTTTATATAAGTATATAGTATGTAGATGAAATTATCTAAAAATATGGAGATTCTTTTTTTTATTAAATTTATCGCTCATTTCACTGTTCACTGATTCTCAATCTGTTCCCATTTTCCTCAGACTGTTGAAGACTTAGAAGCACACTGTAAGAAAGCAAGCATAGAGATTGTTACGAGGCAGTCCTTCTTATCGGATCCAGCGGATGCTGTGCGCAACCTTCGGAGACAAGACGCGAGAGTCATCGTGGGTTTGTTCTACGTAGTTGCAGCAAGACGCGTGTTGTGTGAAGTCTACAAACATCGTCTATACGGAAAGTCTTACGTATGGTTCTTTATAGGTGAGTAGATCTATTTTATCCATTTATGTTTTGTATATTTAAAAGCAACAATTCAAACCCATTTATCTGTGCTATGAACAATCAACAGCGTGGGTACACCAAATGTGCCCCACACTTTTACTTGTGGTTTTCAATCTGTAAATACAAATTAATGTTATCGTAGTCAATTTTATTTCATGCTTGTTAAAAATCCTTAATCCGTGGAATTTGTGTGGTACTGCTTCGTGTTTTATGATAGAATATAAATTTATATTACTGTTGCTAATTTTTTTTAATAAAAACGTAAATTAGGGAACGTCTTAAACGTTGTTTATTAGTATAAGGTGCGGAATACGAATGAAACGTAGAGAATAACGTGAAATTTAACAAAACTGCGCCATTTGTGAACCCGTGACGTATGGTTGCGTTTATTAACTCCCCCAAATTACTGCGTTCGTGCGAACAAAATTTAAGACAAAACAACATTGAAACAAGCGAGGGTGGCAGAAGTGAGGGCTCTGTAAGTGACAAGTATTAAGAATAGAGGAGCGACGTGTGTCGTCTTTTGGCTCAAGTTACTCTCTACGAGAATACGTTGTTTCTTCATAGAGGCAAAGCTTCTATAATAACTTTGGTAATAATGCGTGTATGACTGTTACTAGAAAAGTCAACGGAAGATTTCTTTATTCATTGACTTTTTACTTTGTAGTATTGATTAAACCCTTCTTTAATCTAAGCACCTGTGCCTGGAGTCTCCGTACTTTTATAACAATAGTTATTTTGGTTAAACTTTAAATGTAACTTTTAAATCGCCTTACACAAGACTAAAGACGTCTAAATATTAAACGATGTGTGAATGAGTGTTTGTGTGTATGTAAATGGGTGTTCGTTTGCTTAAGTATGTAAATTTATTTTTAAAGGCTCCGTTAAATAATCTATACTACATTAACTTAGCAGCAAGATGTGTGGGGCTCACCATGCGCAACCAAAGCATGAATAACCATAGAATATCTACTAAACTCTCCGGTAGCTCCGCTAATCTTCGCGTGAATGGTGTGGCGGAGCTTCGGTTATAAACCAGGTGGTTTCACCAAACCACAGCCAGCCCTGAGACAACCCAACCTTAGGGACAACCCACTTTAAGGACAAACCCACTTTTCTTTTATAATTAAAACACTTAATAATTCCATCAACAAAAGTTTCAATGTGACTCCGAAGTTTCTCTGAATTTTAATAATGAAAATATTTCTGGCGAAATAACTTTATAAATTTACTCTTAATATCACCAGTAATACCCGGTGGTTACTCACAAGGGATAGTCTAAAGTTTTGTAATTATTTATTCAAAAATGGTTCTTGAGTCTACAGCAAAAGCTGCACTGTTACAGAGTAATGGCAGTTCGAGACTGTTTCTTTTTACAAATGTCTCTCGCTGGAAAAGATAAGATATTTATTAATGAATTCCTCGGATGATACCATTGGGAGAAACCACGGTTCGCGACACTAATGGAAGTGAGAAAAAATGCTTAGACAAAGTGAACAGTGGGCGGCGTAACGACTCACAGGAGTGCTGTAAACGTGGAGATATACACATACCTCATAGGTATATATAAAAAGAGGATAGTTTAACAATGACTATAAAACTATTATACTATATATATTTATTGCTAATGATGTATATAATATTATTAATGCATAGATGTAAGTATATTGCTAACAAGATGAAGACAAGAGAAATGTTAGCAAGGGCACTGAGTGGCCTGATACCCAGTATCTTCATCGTATGTAATATCCGAAGGAAGTTTCATGAATATCATAAGTAAGGTCTCATTTATCAAGTGATCAAAATAACAATATAATGGAATTCACAGCAATTTGTAACGCCTCTCTCGTCTCTGTAAAACGACCTTTTCAACTATCCAGTAGTTCTAAATATTTGCCAATAGTTTCTGTACACTTATAGTAAAGTCAAGCTTTAATTTTAAAGGATTTATCTTACTTACTGCATCATAAAAAAACAAATTTCACTTAAATCACTGTTTTTTGACTAATTCTTATTATATATTTTAATACTTCTCACACACATAAATATTCACCAAATCTGATGAAAAAAAATGTTAAGGTTTTTATTTATATCCTATAATATATATTTATATCATATAATCCTATAACATTTAAGGCAAAAGCCGTTATGTGATATTTAAAATATAATATATTTTTTGTGCATTATATAGGTTATATAATGCACTAAAAATATTTCTCTCTAAACCATTTTTAAAACTACAACAAAATCTCATGAAAGTATTACAAAGATCTCTTAGTATTTTACCTATAATATTTTAGTATTTTACCTTTGTTCTCATAGCAACAAAGTTTCATATTACAAGATCGTAAAAAGTATTACTACACGAAAACGACATATTACATTTCTATATATACTGCCTCTATGTTTCCAAGCCTTTATTAAGGTTATAAGAACAGGCATCTCCAATCTCATCTTGACCTTTCCGTTCAGTGAGGTCTTATTATCCTAATGTTAAAGTAAAGTAGAGATGTATAATTCTTAATACATGTTCTTTATACCTGATTGAGAACCTCCTCGTTTTTGAATTAGTTTAAAAAAAAAATTCTACCTATTTAAATAGTTACATCTAACCTTTATATACCCGACAATTGTAATGCATTTTATTTATAAAAATCACAGCAGATGACTCGATTCCGTTTGAGGGAAAGCAGTGGGAAGAAATCATAAGCGAAGATAGCCAGTATTAGCATGCGACATACTCATCTCTGTAGTATGAGCACTCATGCTGGTTAGAAGGAAAAGAGAGGGTAGGATAAGGTAAAAATGCTCTTCAGAGCACTCTCCATGTTACAATCGATAATACACACCAGGCGAAGATATTTAAACAATAGATGGAAATTAATTAAATAAATACAAGTATATAATTATAATACATAATTTTAATTATTATTAACTACTCAATAATGATTGCATTTTAAAGTGAAATAAAACAACTTCGCCTTTATTTGTGTTCTTAGAAATATTTTTGCACTCTAAAAAGAGTACAAGAGTTTTTGACGTATTCCTTTTTTAAAATTTTAGAAGTGTGAGTTGAGTACTGTTGTTGTCGTGCTACCACTATGGCACGTTGCAGTGTACATATTTGAAACGTGTCGAACTATACCATATCTTAAGATTAAAGTCCTTGATTTGAATAGGGTAAACTAAACATCGTGTGAGTATTGCTAGAGGTACTTCGATAGTCCATAGGCACAGCAGCTTGCTTGCCACAATTGATCTATATAAAAAAAACATTAGTCATCTCTTTCATTAGGAACCATACTAAATACTTCTCCCACGTTATGTTCAATGACAAATCATGTTTAACAATAGTATTTTTAAACAGACGTGTTGGTTATATTAGTATTATCAAACAGACTGATCATTTTAATTTTGTTAGGCTGGGTTTGTTGGTGATATCGCCCGAAAGCTGACCTTCTCTAGTACCAATAAGGTACAATTTGAGTGTTCTCAACAAAGTCCAATTAAAGTCCCTTGGTCCAGTCGGCTAATTTAGTTTAATAAGACAAATCAAGGCTTGTAGCTGTGAACAGAGGATGTTTTTATATTATTTGAGGCGACATTAAAATATAATTTTATAGTTTTTAAGTATTTTAGATCGTTTCTTATTATTATTTAATTCTAATATTTGCTCAGGATTTATTAACATTTTCCTTTTGTAAACAACCTTTGTATACTGTGTCAAATCAAAATCAAAATTAATATGTAAATAAGAATTACTCCAAAAATACCATTGAATTGTATACGAAACCTAGCCCTTTATCAGTATCAAAAACTTTTACGGTACTATTAACTGTTTTGTAGTTATCAGAATGAATTAACCCAGCCTACCTAAGAGAGTCCCCAACTCGAAACAACCGTTAACAAAACGCGGTCAACTAATCAAGGTAATAAGCCTTACAATATATCTTAATTTCTCTAATTATCCAGTTTATAAAGACATGTAACTCGAAATATTGGGTTCCAAACATACTCAACTTTTCACAAACTTTACTTGTACAATTTCCAACTTGCCGGGTTCTGGTCAATTTATGTGTTTTATTCAAATTACGTGTGTTAACAGATACTCAGTAGCGTAATTATGATGGAAAAGTGAAAGGTCTTGAAAATGTCTAGACCATCTTGAGAATGGATTACTTAATAATCTCTTTGAACATTTTAAGAAATGGTCGTATTTGAAGACATGCAACCACCCAGACATGCACCCACTTTCGATCACGATATAGTCTAGGTAGGATAATGAATACTCAGCATACTAGCTAAACGTAATGACTTCTTGACTATATAATGATATATAGTCAAATATGAATTATCATTAATCGTTAACAAGCGGTCACATTATCTACAAAGAGGGAACTTAGTGTCGCTTGGTTTTTCATTACCAAACTTGGGGAATTCAATAACGAAAGGTATTATTATATTGTCACGACACTAAGTCGTGATTATTATGTTTCACTCGAAAAATTATATAATCAAAGTTCGTCAACTTATCTGTCACATGTTTTATGATACGTTAACGAGTGCTAGTCAGTGGCTCATCATTAAGAGTTAGTGTAGTGATGCAATATTTGAAATTTTATATAATGATAATTTTAATATCATATCCTTTGTTTTGTGTTTGTAAATCACGCCTAGTTGGCGACAGCATAAAATAACAGAGTATGATTTGTCTGCACACATAATTTACGTGAACATTGCTGATTATTTGTTCTGTGGTGGAGTTAGAAGTGGCTTTGTAATAATTTGCTATCCCCCTCCACAAGTTACGTTTATAACTCAACAAATATTGCGACTTTGTATACGGAGCAGACATGCTTCGTTACAGTGTCAAATTATTGCGAAGTGTATGATTATAATTATATTCTTGATCAAAACACTACTGTTCAAAAATTCGAGAAAAGATTCATTTAAACCCGTCGTCAGTGTTTACTTTACATAGTACTATTAAAGTGTTATTTAAATATAAAATATCCTTAGTTAAATCAATATAATAATAACTACTGAAATCCTTCTTTATATTAAACGATTAGTCTCGTTTAATATTATGGTAATCCAGAAGAAACTTATATCAATAATCTGTAAAATCGCCAACATATTTGACACAGAAGTTTCTAGATATGCGAGCTGTTAATGGACGGAAGGAAACTTGAAATTCCTCATTGCGAGCTAAGTATAATAAAAAAAACCATCCTTTCCTTAAATCTAGTGGATTCTGATGAGAAAAAACCTCTCTTACATAGATTTTTATATTTCAAAATTACGTAATATTAACGTAGATACGTGTTAGTAGGGTGTCATAAAAGCAAAACCTTACACTCAAAGAACAAAGGGCTGCTCATGTTTTATACACATTATAATCCAGAAAGGTAAATCCCTTACTTTGGTCAATGTGCACGTATACACTTTATTCTACTTTAAAATTACAAAAAATAATGCACATAAAAATATTTCAGCAAGTTTGGACTTATCTTTATAACAAATATATTCAATATACAATTATATATTATTATTGTAGTATAAGTTCTCAATAAAATATCCACAGCTAATAATATCAACTATTTAATGCAAAAGATTACTTGTAACTTAAGTATTTTAGCTTATTTAGTGAATTTACACAAAACGCCAAAATATTCCGACGAACAGAAGGCAATTACTGAGGCAATAACAGCCGATTTATGTATTCATGAATCAGTATTGGGCCCTGCTCTCGTGACAGTTGCTTCGATTTGTAATCACCTTTTCGACCTTCAATTTATCAATTTCTGTTAAACATTGTGTAAATATTTAATGTTTGCTTTCCTATATAAGTTAAGGTTAATAACTGGGATAATATTTTGCGGGAGCGAAGTCTATAAAAATTTTGTAGATATAATACTGATACACAATGAAAACTGTTTTAAAAACAATTTAAATTCACAAAAAATATTTTTATAATAATAAAAAATGTTGAGTTGATGAACTAAACATAAAAATGATCCGTGAATATATAGAGGCTACGTTATACGCGCTTTATTTACAAATTTAAGTATCGAATAACCGGGAAACGGTTGATCAGCGAAAACTGCTACAGTATAGACGCTACAGTATAAGCCCACAAATGGCGTAGAAACGTCACAACAAATGCGTAATTCAAAGCCTAAATCACACTTATGACATTTCAAGACACGTAAAATTAATTACGTAAATGAGTTCCAAAGATAGATACAGACCGGAAGCGGTGCCCAAGCGATCGACTAGCCGAATAAGACTATGAAGCTCGTTTTCCCCAAAACTAAACTGTTTACTTTTTAAATAGTTGTTTGACATTTTTTGGTATTCAATGCCAAAACTGATGCTTAATTTTTAATCGTTGCTTATATATTTGTGGTTATGGGGCTAAATGTTTTAGGTAAGATCGTCAAACCTTGACTGGGAATAGTAATTGTAAGGTCAGAAATTAATGGCTTACACTTCGTTTTAAACTGACTTTAACATAGCACTTGACTAGATCGAAACCTGCCGCCCCCGCTACTACGACGAGTCGTAAGCGCTACGGTAGAATGTAAACCCGACTACGACTAAGCGCGACTACGGTAAAAGTTTTGGATACATTTCAATTCGCCTTGGAAAATACGCCCAAAAAGATTGTAGTTAGGTCTCTCGAGCCCTAATTCGGAAGATAAGTGTATACACTTGTGCTTCTTCGGCAGCGGCTGGCATCCCGCCAGGGGTACGTCAAGCGGAGTTCGGCAGGTTATCAACGTCCGTTTGACCTTAATACCAGTCGGGAATCTTTTCTTTTCCGCAATAAAACTTTATTACAACCTATAATATTCCGCAGTAAAGAGATCACTTCATATAAAAATAATCGACACACTGTAATGTAATGGGAACGGGAACGCCATGTGCTTGCAGATTTTTTATGTCTCCGAAACATTCCGCGCAATAAAACCAGGTTATAAAGATAATATTTTCTTCCAATGGAATTTTTCTCTTACATTGTATTCACCTGAACAGTATGTATTATTTAGGCAAGCAGATGCTTCAATATTACATCCCTCCATTTCGTTGATATATTATTATGAGTTTGGAAATATGCGTAAGCAAACTAGGAAATATTTGCATGGAAATTGCAAATTTATGTTTAACTTTGTTGGTCCTGTGAGCTGTAGATTTTTTAGAATATCCATCCCATCTTAATTCTAGTTTTTCGTTTAACTAGTACAAACAATAAAACGTTCACACTAACTGTTCCGTACTTGAGTCCTAATTTAAATTATTGTATCTATAGATAATATAAAACAAGCCATATTCCCAAAAGGTATTATGAAAAAGATTTATTTGATTGATTATAATTTTTTATTGCTTGTCATTGTGAAAATTTCCACATTTTACAGTACAAAAAGTAAAGAAAGTAAATTTTCTTTTTATTTGGGCTTCTGCTTACCATCAGGTGGAATGGAGTCATTTGCTTGATCTTTCTATAAAAAAAAGTAATATACTTAGATCTTATTTTTCCTTTCTTACAGCCTTTATGTTACCTTTTACAACAACACCCAAAAGACAATGAAGAGGTTGTCATTGCTCTTTCGGTGACTTTGAGCCTCTTTAGCAAACCCAAGCTAGCAGCTATGTTTCGGTTCTATACGTCATCATTGGCAACACAAACATATAAACTTTGGTCTTTGGTCTGTGCATTACTACTTTCATTGTGATTCAAAATGTCATTCGAACGAACATGACAAAACTCTATGAAATATACAAGACTTATACTATTTTTTATTAAATAGTATATGCCTTGTATTGACATAGTTTAAAATCATGTAGGAGGACCTTTATACTGCAATTTTCGAAAAGTATTATTAACTTTAATTTGTAGTTGGAGCAAAGCCACTCGCCTGTGGAATAAGCCCCACTACATACTCATTCAAAAATTCATTTTTCAACAATCGTGAGCTTGGATCACGGTTACATAGTGAGCTTCTTATTGTTAATATTATATATTTATGTTATTAAGTATTTGTGTGTGTATTGATTTAAATTAAATTATGTAAAACAGTAGTACTGTTGATTGATATATGTGTGTGGTTAATTTGTGTACACTCAAGTAGCCGCCCTGCAAATGCCGTCTTGACGTAAATTTTTGGTTGGCTGGAAGAGATCTCTTGCTTAAGATAAGCCTTTTTTGTGAAGGAATCCGTTCACTGACCTACCCGCCACTGAAACAAGAGGCGGGCGTGTGTGGGGCTCACCTAGTGAATCATTAGGCTATGGGAATACCCACTAAAACTCCCCGGTAACTCCATTGCCCTTCTTGGGGGTGACCTGGGTTCTGTCGAAACAATTCACCGGGTTGAAAAAATGGTTGGTTAAATTAGTGCTTTAACCAATTTATGTGTTCCATTCTTGTCAAGGAAATTGCTAACCCTCTCTCCTTTCAATAGATAAGCCTTTGTATGTTACTTTCTTGTTTAAATTATTTTTTTGCTTTATTTCTACAATAAAGGATATAATAATAGAATTTTGATAAAATCTCAACAATGTAACTTTTGTTTAATACAACGATTCCGTAAATGTTTCTAAAGGTTAAGAAGAATACAAAGAACATTGCTTGAACACATTCGCCAAATTAGACAAGTCAGAAAAAAGTTCACAGAAACCTATTTGTGTGGAGGCCAACACGCCACTCGAATTAGGAAGATTTTTTCAGTTAACTATTGTTTCGCTTTTGTGAGTATTGGGGGGTTCAGAATACATTAGGGGGCGTAAGTGGAGCACAAATATTGGGTTTACTCTCAGGAATTTGAATTTGTACCAAGATAAAAGTGTCTTACTGGCAATAAATATCTTAATGGATGGCAATTTCGTCTTGATGCGCGTTGTTACAAAACAAATTTTTCAAATACATTATTTTTTAATACAATACTGTTAATAAATTAAATGTCTCAAACAGATTCATATATTGTATTATGATCCAAATCTATGAATTTCCGATTAAGTTAAGGACGATAAGCACAAAAGAAATAAGTAAAAACAAAGTACAATTTAGGGAAAAATATTTTCTGTTTACGTCGCCGCCAGTTTATAAAGCATAAACAATGCCGAGAAGATATTTATCATCGTTTTCCTTATCAAGTAAGCAAAAGTTTAATTTAACTTTATATTTTAAATCTTTATGATTGATCGATGTAGCATTCTCAAGTTTACTCTGATGAAAAGTATTTTTCTACTAATATTAAAGTTGTATTGCTACTTAGAAAACATTGTTTTAAAGATAAATGAAAATATTTAACCACAAACATAGAGGAGACTGAACAAATACACATTTGTCCCTGGTCTCTCCCGACAAACAGTATAACGGAAATGGATAGGAACGGGATAAATAATAGCCTATAGTGGCGAGCACTACAACTAAAGGAATATTATTTATTCAAAATATATGCGCAAACGTTACATAAGCTTATTTGTAAAGCTTATATAACTTCTTTTGATCTAAAAATAGCTATGTATTTGATAAAACTGCGATGAAGTAACATTATCTTTATACTGATTAGTAGTCAAATTATGTCTCTAATCTTTTTACCATCTGTACCAATCTATTACAGTACATTTCACGCAATAAAAAAGAAAGTATTTCAATCCAGATAGTTCCGGTTTAAAAATATCTTCCGGATGATGGCACAAATCTCTGGACACTAAACAACAAACTCCTCATCTACAAAACTATCCTATACGTACGTAAAAAAGCTATACTATATGTATGGAATCCAATTGATAGAAAGATTGAATGGTTTGTTACTTATACAGAATTCTACGAGGTATTGAATATCCCAAAAGTGAAGATTACTATTTCCAGTGGGAAGGACCCCCATCAGCCACAATAATCCTACGTCATACCTCCTTATAACTCTAGAACTGCAGATTGGCGAAACAAAGAAACTGAACATAATTATTATTCTATTTAATGATATAATCTTACATTATTATTATATTACTTATTCAATAAATTAATCCCTTATCTGATACCAAAAATTCAAACTTCTTTGTTTTTTCTAAGCAAAACGTCTAACAATTCCTTTTGTCAGGTTGGTACGAAGATAACTGGTTTGAAACGAACTTGGAGCGTGAAGGCATCGAATGCACTGTGGAGCAGATGAGAGAAGCTGCTGAAGGTCACCTTACTACTGAAGCTCTTATGTGGAACCAGAACGCCAACCAGACTACCATTTCGGGAATGACATCAGAAGACTTCAGGTTAGTATTCAAAAAATTCAGTAAAATAAAATTAAGTAGTAAGTAATAGCTACTGATTCCAACATAACTAAAATTAATGTTATTTTTAGATTTCCATTTACTCGGAGCTTTAGTAATTAATTTAAAGTTTTTGATTCAAATTTATAAAGGATAAAATTAATCTGTGTACTCAACCCACACAGATTATTATGTTTAGAATTCATAAATATTGTGAATCTGAAATTCTTATTTCTGTTTAAAATAATAAGAGTCGTTCTGTGCTTAAAGTTTTTGAATGATGCAAACAAATCCTGCCCGTTCAACTGCGACTGTTGTCTCTTTCAAAATCAATAATTATGTATTGTGAATATCTGTTAGGTGAGTCCGATAGGTATGACATGTCTTTGTAGATATAAGTCCTGATAAACAAATAGAAAAAAAAATCAATAATTATGTTTATACTGTTATTTTAGTTTGATAATTTGTCACTTTTTTAAAAAGTATAAAAGTTCTAAGATAACTTGCCTTAAATGAAAAATAATTATTTCGAAATCTAGAAAACATTTATTGGATATTATTTGGGGCCAATAACGCACGATCACCTTACGAATAACGATCACTAACTTCAACCATTAAAAGTAATATTCGGGTCCCTGTATGAGAATTATTTCTTTTGTAAGCGAAAACACGGCGTAAGACATTTATAGGGTGCAATATCAAATCTTCTTGTCACAACTTTTACGCGACGGAACATAATATTCTATTCTTTGGACGTGAGACATTTAGAGTTGAAATGAGTGTTATCGCCATTCACGCTTGGTCTTTATTGTTATCTGAGCTCCGGAGAATTTCGCAAGCTTTTGTGCCCTACACAAAAAGCTAAAGTGGATATTGAAAATGTAGTACACAGAAAACGAGGGGTTGACAAGGATTACGTACAACTTAAAATAATTAACGAGTCATACAGGTGACAATAATTAAATGAAATATTCAAGTAATGAAAGAAAGGAGTCGAAATTCTTAATGAAACATTTTAAGCCTTTATTATTTATCGACTTAAAGTTCTTTTAATAAATGTATCTATTATTACCGGTATACATAATTATGTTTAATATAAAAATGCTTTTATTAACGTCCGTATCATTTTGTATTTGACGAAGACTTAGTGGCAGGTTTAAAATTAGCTAGAGACAAAACATGTAGTCCTGCCGAACAAAGCAATAATTTCATAAATAAGCAGTATGTCACCAATCAATTAATATTGCAATGGAGAGGTAATCTAAAATGTTTGAGGAGCTGGTAAAACTCGCGTAAAATTGCTCTATAGAAAATACTCCTTGCATGTGACGTCACACGCAACTAAATGGCTATTAATGTATAAACGCATGGACAAAATTAATAATATCTATGAATTTTAATGATATCTCTGTAAGATATGAATATTCCTAAATTTTGCCTGCATAGTGTTCGTAACAAAAAATTTTAGGTTTCATGTAGATAATATAGTTTCATTGCAAATGTTGTTTATATAATTTTCATTTGGCAGTTTTTGAATAATTTTACCACATAAATTGGATATCATACAAAAAAAAAATTACTTACGGTGTTTTGATTGAAATCACTACATAGCTCTCAACATCCCTATGGTCTTTTTTGTGGTTAACACATTGTTTTTATTCTTGCTACTATTAAATAATAATTAACAGTAAAAAACCTTATTTTAAATAATTATCGAAAACTAGTCTCGTTATATGCTATATAAAATCTTAAAATATTTTAAAATAAATAACTATTATTTTATTATACTGCACTGAAATACTTTTGGATTTAATCATTGATAGCGATCTGAATATGATAGTTGGCTATTTAGGTCTCATGACCGATTGAAAACAGAATCTATGTAAAAGCTCATTAAGTGTTAATCCATGAATCACTGGTAGAAATTTATTGAACTTATCAGCTGGGTTTTTAGGTTTCAATTTTTTGTAATGTTGCAATACAGGTATTACCGTCCTATGATATGTAATAGGTTAGAAAAAGATGTGTTATTTTTAAACTTCTTTAAAACTCGATTTAAGAATTCGACGCGATGAATTTTCATCGTAACCGAATTGACAAATGTACATTCCGCTTTAAAAATACTGCCAAATCTGAAACATTAGAAAATCACGGCACCCTTATAAACCCATAATGTATATTCATAATACATCAATGCTAGTAAAACCGGTTCCCATTTAGAATCAGCTGGTGCTTCGTCTCTTGAGCTTTCGCCCCATATTTAAGCAAGCGGTAAGTTCAAGCGCAGATTGAAAAAGAACCTCAAGGGACCTGGAGCTTACACGAAAAATTTTTACTATCCTAAAAGCAATATGAGCAAATCATTGTAGCGATGAAACTTAAAACAGACGAGCAGCGTTTTATCGCTATACCAACAATCGCAGTGGTTAAAGCGAAACTCTTGAATATGGAAAAAAGTGTATAAAAATTAAAAATATCGATTTAACCGGGCTAGGAGAAAATCTATATGTATCTCAATGCTAGGCAAAGACCTTTCTGCTTATGTGCCACAGACCTAACGTCAATATTTGCCCGCTTCGAGGACGCTTACTGGTCTCCATTAAATGATCTCATCATTTTATTTGAACCAACAATCTAAGTCATAACGAGACCATCCCTTTTAATGAGCAACATGAACCTCAACCATTAGTATTGAATGTAAGCATCACTGAGGGTAAGCATTGCACCCCGAGAGGAACGGTTGTATGCTCAGTTTGCTTACAAATAGGGGTGTTTATGTCAAGGGTCAAGCGTGGTTATTTTGAAACGTTTCATGTAAAACTCCACAGAATTATAATTTAAAATCTTTTGGATTTCAGTAACCTCCACTGTGGTCTAGTGGGTGAGAACCTCTTTTATTAATCTGGAGGTCCGCGGTTCAATTCCTAGTGGGGACAGAAATTTTCTGGTCACTTTGGTTGATGGTAGGGCTTTTTCTAAGTACGCCTGGCTAGCTACCACCATCTTACTTAAGTCTGCCGCCAGAACTATAATGTTGACAGCAATCTCTGAACAGAGAGTTGGAGGTGTGATAGCCAGTTCCTCTGTGGTTGAGTCCTGGTGCGATTCGCTTCCATCTATCATAATATTTTAATGGTCGCCATTATTAGTAGCGAACTACTTTTAGAAAATAAAACTGTTAATGCACTAACGTTGACTTAAAAATTATGAGTTCACCACCACATATTATGTTTTTGTTTTAATTGTATATTTAATTGAAAAAATAAAATTCTATATTAGATTGTTTTAAAGAGAATATCGTATTTATTGATTATTTAGCGTATCTTTTAGTTGTTTAGTTAGCTGGATAAGGATATATATAACCATTTCATCTTCCAATTTAGATACTGTGCTTATAATTTAAATATAATTTACAGACTTATATTATCATGCAGTTCATTGCCACAGCCTTAGTATATTATAGGAAAACCGTTAAGAATATTTTCTTTTATATATATAAAAGTTATCTAGATTTAACGCTGTATTATTTTTCTATCAAACCAGATCGCGGTTAAACGAAGCGCTGAGAGAAGCGGGCTACGACATCGACGGGGAAAGATATCCCGAGGGCTACCAAGAGGCACCGCTCGCATACGACGCTGTTTGGGCCGTCGCTTTGGGTAACATTCGGAAATTTACAAGCCTTAACGTTGTTGTCTGTACCGGGGGAGCAAAGGGTGAAATTGGCTATTTTTTGGAAAAACGAAGTATAAAATACCTTGTAATGGAAGAGTCGCTACAATCTCGGCTAACTAAACATTGCTTTCCGTTCCATTAAATTGGGTTCAGTTTATTCCTCTTTGAGGAAAAGGGAGTATATATATATACATCTTAGATTCAATAAATCATATCTTATATCTGCCCAATTTTATTTCTATAATATGATAAATATGATAATGCTTTATTTAAAATTATATTAATTATATTGTGTCACAAGCCAATATGCTAGTTACCATGTTAGTTATTTGGCATTCAATATATTGACGAATATGATTTATATTCCTTATGCATATTGTGTTCACATTTTTATTGCTAAGGTATATTTTAATTAGTTATACTTATAAATTATATATGGTAAAACATTAATATATAACCCACGTTCCTTATAATGCATTATAAAGCTTAGATTTTTTTATCATACTAATTGAGATTCTCAATAATTACATAACAAGAGTACGTACTATTTGTTATCAAGGGCTGTTTGTTTTCAACCTAATTTCAAGTAATATTATACCAACTATAGGAAGTTATGATCAAGTTCAAGAGAACACCAAAACTCGAATTAATATACGCATAGATAACAAGATAAATTTTAAGCGCTACGATGGCAAAATCTCTTATAGCTTTAAGATTATTCTGTTACGTCATTGATCTATCCCGAAAATTTAATAAACACCGTGACGTCACGCCTCTCACGATCTCGAGCCTGCGTCATAAAGGGCCACATTCCGAAGTTTTCAATTTTCTTGGACCCGGCCAACTTAAGTTGTGTTGCCACAACTTCTAATGCCCTTATAAAACGCTCAGTTAACTTGTACAATTTAACTTAGTACATTACATAATCCATTCGATAAATTCCTTTGTTGAAGTTTACTTTACCGAATTCAAGCCCGTAAGGCGAAATTCGATTAAAATTATACATACACGCGGCAGTAATATTCCGGTTCTAACGTGAATAAATTTAATCGTAGCGTTCAACAAGACGATGGAGAAATTGGAGAAGAGCGGGCTCAGCTTGAAAAACTTCACGTATACCAACAAGAAGATAGCGGACGACATCTACGAAGCGATTAATTCGACATCGTTCCTCGGTGTATCAGTAAGCACACTTTCCACTTGACGTTCTTCGGCTGAGTGGCCAACAAACTTTTACATTGTTCAATGTTGCATTGTTCGCCACTCGCTAACGTCATACCAACTTTGCAGAATTTCACCGTTTTTGTTTTACAAATTGCTCGCTAAATTAAATTGCAAATGAATTCAAACAACAGCCACGATAACTAGACACTCAACGGTATGCCCTGTATCTAGTATAGCTTCATATTTTTAGTCGCGGAGTGATGAAGGCTCATTCTAAAATTAATTTATCGCACTACAGTCAAGTAATTCATCTTCTACATAAATTGAGCATATATGTTTTTTTGTGTACCTTTTAGAAGAAGGAAAAGATTGCTGCTTAGCAACAAGGCCATTTCATTGTTTTTCTTTTGTTATTTCTGTTTTTATATGTGACTCTTGTGCTTTAGAGTCTATTTGAATTTAAATTAAGTATAATTTGAAAACCTTCTTGAAAATTAACGAAATACGTCCAACTGCTGTGTATAGGTCTTGGTTTAGTAAGAGAGAAACACTTGAAGAATAAAAAATACCTGTATTTCTTCTATATTCCTGATGGTAAAAGTTCTGGTAGTTTAAAGACGTTTGTAACACCAAGCCATCAAATCTATATATGTAAGTACAGTCGACCTTCTATGTGTGACTAATCTAATTGAAAGCATGTCTTTCTGAATGTTTCATTTTCCGCTGAGATGACCCGATTTTTAGGACTTATGCGTAGTAATAATGAACTATGATCAAGTAGGTATCTTATGCTTCATTTTCACTGAATAAATCTTTGAATGTCATGTATAGATAGGCAAGACAAGACTTCTAAATGCAATGTTGAGCAATTGGTTTGGTTAAATCATTGGTTAGCTATTTACAAGTTTAAATAACGTAATTATCATTCCACAAAATTGAGGATATGATAAAACGCGATCGTTTTATTGACAGTATGCAAAGGACAATATTACATTTCGTAACGAGAGTCAAAGTCGGCAGTCTGGCTTTGAATATTTTAGTCAATTGTTAATTATTACCACCTTTTACAATGTATGCGTTCCCCTTACAATAATAAGACCACTTTGAAGTCATTTGCAATGTTTTACCTCCACTTACAATAAATTAATTATGTATTAGTCTGCACTCTGTAAAATTATTCGTACATTGTAAATGAAAATTCCATTTCACCTCACTTTAGGAAATGTTTGTATTATAACAATAAATGAGCAGTGGAGACAAAAAATCTTTACTTCGTAACTGCTTATGTGTTCTTAATAAAATTGATTGTGCAACCACAACCTAATAAAGCAAGGTTAGTCCTTTTTGATTATGAGTACTAATAATTGAACACTAAGAATTAAATAAAAACAAAATATGTTCAATTATTTATGTCAATACAATAAAGAACTAAGAGCTCTTTGGTATAGTGGTTGGAGCGTTTTGGTATTGATTACGAAAACAAAGAAACGTGCGCCATGAAACCCATAGATATCTCGACCTCATCAGTGCTTCTCGGTGTACATTAAGTTTATTAAGCTATTTTGACAGCGTGCTAGTGTTTGCACAAAAACGTCACGTGTTTCTCCCACGTGGCAAAGCATGTTCCCAGTGGTCGGACGTACTTAACCTGTTAGTAAAATATCTATGGAAGACAGCTAGTTAAATTTTATCATTGCAATTAAGTGATTAATTTTAACAATTGATTAATTAAAACATTGTTATCAAACAATCAAAAGAAATCTAGGTTTATGATAATTTCTACACTTTTTTTCGATTCGATGTGAAAGTTCTCATTTAATGTCACTATACAATTATCTTATAAGTATTGTTATGTCGTGTTATGTTTATATAGTAATTACAATCGACAAAATGCATGGACCAAGAGGACTAAATGTTCTATACAAAATAATTCCTCATCTTGATTTTGATTTAATACAAGGTTTTTCAATAAACTCTTGGGTCTAATCTTTAAATGCAGTTATTTGTACCACCATCTTGGAACCTACGTTTCTCATTCACAAAACATGTTAATAACGTATAAAATAGAAAACATTCTGAAAATCACTCCAGTAAGTATACGTGTCGAATGTTTTTTCCTGTAGTGCACCAAAATATGACACACGTCAAAATAGATTACGAATATTTCCGCATACCTTTGAGTTTGTTATGGAAAATAATATTCATATGCGCATTTTTACAGTATACGATTTTCCTACTGGCGTATGATAACAAAAAAACATGAGCCTTTTTCTGTTGTGGGATTTTGACATAATAGTGGTATATGCAAAGTTTTGTTAGTGTTCGGACTAAGATAAAGGTAATATTACGGACTTTTGGACGGCATTACTAGCCGCTATCGCCTTTGACTAAAACTGATGAATTTCACATGGGGCTTGATACGTTTGATTGGAAAAACTTCGTAAAAGGCTTTGTAAGCGATTATTTAGTTGTTGTATTTAAAAATATAGACCTTTAAGACCTGACGACGCGTTTTCCTCTTCTTTAAGCTGCTTTTACTGTTATATATCTTTCTCATTATTGCTACAAAAACAAAATAAGCACCTAATCTTAGTTCCACCATTCATACTGAACGTCGGAACATTGCTCCACTTCCAACTTAAAAAATAGTATGAAAATCGAGGTTCCGTGACTTTCACTATTAGCTATTACAACATTGAATTTTATCGCAAAGTCTATGTTTATATCTTCTTTCCTTAAGAGCCTTCGAAAAGAAAGTGTTCCGAAACAATTTTACGACTGGGCAAATCGGATTGTCCGATTTTTATTAGTGGTGTTTCCCTTAATAGAAAAAGCTAAATATTTTTTATTAATGTTCTGATTCCTTAGTAATTCTACTGACTTTCTAGTGGCAATATTTTCTTACTTAGTGTACACTTTTGATTTAATTGTGGTTTACGGTGACGTCACAAAAACAATATTCTATGTATATTATCTTCTTCGGAAGACTAAAGTTTTCTTGTAGATTCTGATAAAGCAATTATAACAAGAACTAGTATTCTTTTAAAGAATATTGTAATCCAAAAGCGTAAAATCATTCGTACGCGCTCTCACAATCATTGCAGACATGTTCAAAAGTGTGGCATCATACTATTTCAGACACTATAGATTTTGAATTATATGTGACCACTAAAAGACTAGTTAAGTGTAAATAACGGTGACGGGCTAATAACAAATTTTGTGCAACGAATCGACATGATCCTATTATTTATATAACTTAGTTTTTAACCAATTACTTATATTTTAGGGACTAGTGGCGTTCTCCTCTCAAGGTGACCGAATAGCGTTGACGCAAATCGAGCAATTGGCTGACAATCACTACGTAAAGCTCGGCTACTACGACACACAAGCTGACAACTTGACATGGCTCGATCGCGAGCGGTGGGTTGGTAAGTTGAAGACCTGAACTTAATTTAATCTAGAATTAGTACAATCAATTGGACATGAATCTTAAGATAACTTTGTACCATTCTTGTTCTTAAGCCTAAGACAATAGGGTATTCAATACGGAAACAAACTTTCATTAAATTACAATTATAATTTTTAATTATATTTTAGATTGAACATTCACATGACACTAATTAAAAACATTTATTGATGTTCCACACATCATTTATTGCATTAGTAAATTAAATTTCAAAAATAAATAAAACTTATTTTTTAGAAAATAATATTATATCCAAATCAAAAAATCTTCATAATTTAGATCCAGTTTATGAAATCAATACAACATTAAAGGTGCATGCAATAAACAAGTTATAAGTCCCTTAGCGATCTACGTAAAGGGGAGTTTATCTGATTCGGAACGACGTAGAGCTAAAATGGTCGACGTAGCACACCGAAACTTAGTAAGCTGAAGTGGCAGTGAGCCAGCCATATCGTCCACAGAACTGATAACCGCTAGCCCGAGCGAATACTATAATAGAGGCCAAGTCTTTGCAAACACATTCATAATTCATAAGACTTCCCGAGGCTAGGTGAAGTGACGATCTTCGCAGAGTGGAAGTGACTGGTGATAGAACTAAGTGGCTACAGAATAGGCTTATGTTTAGCAATTGACTCTTTTGGGCTAAAGATAAAACAATACATTCGTTACAACAACGCTAAACTATAAGTAGGATATTTGGCCTGACATCTACCTTATGAGAACTAAAGTTAGCTGATGTTCAAGCTACTCTTTGAACAATCATAATTAGCCCAGGCGGAGACACGTTACAGACATATTTTCTTCCTGGAAGTGGGAGTATGCTCGAACTACCAGCCGAATATTGGACTTTGCGTCAGCGTGTTTAGGAAAGAGGCAACCTACTTTCGGTGGAACGGAACCAACATGCACCTATGAGAGACATACAAAAACCTATCGATGTGTACAGTATAACAATTAAATGTATAAACGACAAATTATTATCAATAAACCAGATTTCAACCGTCCATGTTGGGTCTCAGTCCTACTTCCCCGCTGCTGTCTGCCAGGGCTACTCCCTGGAGCAGTCCCTATCATCACTATGCCGCTCTCAGGGCTACAACGTTGAGTGGCTTCCTACCAACCTATCCTCTTTGTCTAGTCTTACACGCTGGCACAACATTCCCTCGAATGTATTTGCGAGCCGCGGTACCTTACAACCGCTTGGTGCCCGCTTATACAGCTGGCAAGTTACCAATGAATTTCTCAAACTAACTCAAGCAAATATTCACGTGACCGTGTACCAACGAAAAGCTGGAATATGCTTTAAACCGACTATAACTGTGAATAATTTTCACTAACGTGAATAAATGAGAGAAAACATTTATAAGGAGTGCGTTGTGTAACTCGAGGGGACTCTAAATGAGGCTAAGTTAGGGCTGCCACACGAGAATACACTAATGTAGGGCATTCATTTCAAACCTTACTTCAACATAACACTTACCAAAATAAAATACAACGCACATAGTTAATTCTTCTGAGTAGAGATATTCCACGACAAAAATACATCAAACAGCCGACAACTTGGTCGTTGAATGTATTTGTGAACATACTTACAAGCCTCAGCTCCGTTAAGTCACTGTAATATCGATGTTTGTGCTCGGCCAAACTTCAACCCAACGCAATGCAATGGATTTTTGATTCACTAGTTATCATCAAGTCATTTAGTTAATCATAAAATACACTAAAAAGGGGCCGAAAATTAAACCACGCTAACGAAGTATTGTATTTAAAGAGTGTTGAAGGAAATTTACATCAAAACTGCTAAAAAGCCGAGTGTTTCGATTCCATATTTTAGGAGTTACCGAGGCAAACCTTCTGTATTTATAGGAGCGGGTCATATACCTTTACAACATACAGACCTTTTCGCTAAGATGTAACCCCAAGAGGAGCTTGAATAGCAGTGTGATCATTGGTGACGTGCATTGCATAGTCAACATAGTGAATTAAAAATATTTTAAACAAACTGGTTTAAAATATTTTTAATTCACATTTCAGTTAGTAAACATTGCAAAATAGGTTATATTTTGGTCAACCCAAAGAAAACAGAGCAATATCATAAAAATATTATGCCGTCTTTTTCATTTATACAATTTTTTGTACGACCGAAATTTAATAAATTAATAAAAATTGCTTCATTAGTACGACTAATAATAACAAAAATATTTCCATTACTATCTAGCCTAAATTAAGCACCACCATAAGCTTGTATTTTGAAAATTTACAAAAATCGTGACTCAATAGCAATTGTTCGAACTCGTCGTACATTTATTTCCGATCCGCGGAGTTACTAGACGGAGTTAGTAGTCTAGACGGCAATTTAAAATAATAATAAAAATTATAAGTTTATTATTAAATATATAAACCTACTTATTGCTATCAACAGAGTCGATATTAATTTGTCACTAATCTAAGCTTGAAAAACTTTTGTTAAAATTAATGATTCCAATAAATAGTTTAGTTTAATTTATATAAATCCTGATGTTTTCATGCAAAGCGCTCAACAACTATTTAACACACGAGAAGTTTTGAATCCGTCAATGGATCATTTAGACTGTTTTCAAAGTGTTCCAAATCTATATGCTGTCACAAGAATAAGAATGAACGCGAAAAGGTCAATTAGGGTAGATTGTGGAGTGTTTTTATATTCCTATTCTGGATTACACCTCGCAAAAGTGCTAAAGATACATCGTCACTGTGCAAACAACAACAGCCTGTACGAAAATTCTGTCCATCCATCGTAACTTTTGCGTTCTGACAAAAGAATGTGCAAAGTTCCAAGACAGATTACGTGAATAGAGATTACGAAACAGTCTGTGAAGTTTGGCCACTGTGAACGATTAGCTCGATTATAATTTTGTAATCACGGATATTTTTCTTGGCTTTTTTTACAATACACTAAGGGACTAGTCGGTTTTCCTTTTATCTTAGAACCTTTTTGACTGCCTATTTTCATTACGATACAAACAGTTTACATTATTAAAAAGGTCAAAGATATTCCAAAGTAAGTCCTCCCAAATAAACAAAAAAATTGTTATTGTGAAGTGGAATCTTCCTTTACTTCGGGCTTTCATACCAACGTTTCTTTTTTTAAGTAACTAATTTAGTAACAATTTTCCATAATTATATGTAAATGCGATAAAACACATTACTTGTGTGAAATTTATAGCATGTTATTATTAGCGAACGGTAACATTATAATTTTCATTCGTAAGTCTATATAATGTAAATTAAATCCATATACTTATTCAGTTATAATCAAAATATTTGGTTCCTATTCTCTCTCTCACTCTCTTGATTTCTGCGAACTTTTGTACACGGCATTGTTTTCATTTCAAGTCAACCAATTTCATTATGTATCAACCAAAAAGTTTAATAAAGTTAATAAAAATTATAAGTAAAATAACTACAGCATGTAGTAGAAGTAGGAGCGAAATTAAAACACAATAAACAGGCTAATTCTAAACTAAAAAATATGTGGACCACAAAGTCTGCAGACTGCAGCCAATAATTTAAAAAAACCACAGAATATTATACGATAATTGTATAATTATCAGAAACACATTTTAGTGCAGTTTTACCAAGAAAGTGAATCACAAAATATGGTTAAAACTTATAAAAGGTTTAGTAAACAATATACATTGATATTATATAGGTTTAGGAAAGTTATTTGAATTGCATTCAATTTACTAAGCACGCAACTACATATACTAAGTACTTTTATAATAACTAATAACCAACCTTAATCATCGATGTGATTTTAACAAATAAATTCATTTCTTCCGCTCGTTTCCATTACGCCAACCTCTGTCTAATAGTCCAATGTAGCTCCAATTTTCAAAATAGCTAATGGCACTAATCCTTTTGTTTTTTACAACGTTTTTACGACCACGTATTTTATGATACTATCACGTCTGCGAACCGGCTTCTAACACGCCATTTATATAGCTATTGTATTTGTCATGATGCTCGTAGAGAGATGACATGAGTAAATCTTCCATAATACTATATGGATAGTAGATTATTATTATATTAGAACATGTATCTTACTGTTTCTTTAAGTTTTCTTACTATTTATTTTTTTCGAAAGTAAAGTCAACTTTACTAAAACCTACTCACAAGCCAAAGGCCTTCTACATACTTACCGCACTGATCACTCTAAATGTACTTGGATAGATCGTTCTGACTATCCATAGAATCTAAACACCTATCGTACATTTTGCAAGCGATTTGTTTTCTGTGTTTATTGGCATTTAAGAAAAATATAAACTATTATGTATTTTGTACAGGAGGAAAAGTCCCACCAGATCGAACTGTGGTGGTTAACGAGCTAAGAACGGTGGCCCTGCCACTGTTTGCTTGTATGACGGCGCTATGCATCGCTGGGATATTGGCGGCAATTGCTTTGATAATCTTCAACATCTTGCATCGACATAGAAGGTATGTTTTGACCAGAACTGTAAACAGCAGATGCTATTGACTGTTTGGCATTATAACATGATAATATTAAGCTACGGGTATAAATTTATATAAGCTAGCAATATTCCAAAATCAATCCTTTGTATGTTCCAAGAAAAAAAAATCCTAAACTAAAGTGACAACATGCTACAAGTATCGCTCTGGAAAGTAGGCTTGTGTACTTGCCAGAAGATAAGCATTACTCGTAGCATGTGAAAAAAAAATTTAAAAAAAGATTTAGAGTTTATTGATATGTACTAAAAAATCAAAAATATTTAATTTTTAATTATTTAGTATAAAAATATAATTGTGCCATATATACATTATAATCACTTGTTTTCTGTTTTCGTTGCTGCCTAAAACGAAGTAAACTAAAGTGACAACATGCTACGAGTATCGCTCTGGAAAGTAGGCTTGTGTACTTGCCAGAAGATAAGCATTACTCGTAGCATGTGACAAAAAATTTTTAAAAAAGATTTAGAGTTTATTGATATGTACTAAAAAACCAAAAATATGTAATTTTTAATTATTTAGTATATGTTTTCTGTTTTCGTTGCTGCCTACAACGAAGTAGTCAATTTTAATCTTTAGTTATTCAAATCTTGTTACTTAAAAACAGTCTGATCTGATTAATGCCTCGAGCAACTGACTTTAATTATATAAAGTAGCTAGATTAACGTTCAACTACGTTAAGGATAAATTTAAATATTATCAATTAAATTAACGCCGGGCTTAGTTTAATCGAATTAAACAACCCACTCAATACTCTATACTACTCCAGTAAATTATATTTATTAATGCATCGTGGCGCTTGGATGCGATATTTAAATTAGTTTAAAAGTTTTTGGTTACATAATCATGTCCTTGATTAATTTAATCTTTTGGCAACGATGAAAATTAATTTCTCAGTTCTCACTGTTGCCTATGTAGGCCTATTGCAAATATTTCTCAGATACCGAAAAGCTTATAAAAAGTATTGATAGGTGTTAAATTTTAGATAGTAAGGACCTGGATAAAACTATCCATTTATAAAAAAAACACTTAGACTAAATAACTTATTTAAGTAATAAGTAGGTTAAAGATTCATTTCATTCATTCAATATTAAGATGGATGTGTTCGTTTAAAACGAGAAAGCTTAAAAGATTAGACCAATTGAGGTTCAAATGATCGCAGATGAGGAAGTCACTCACGCTCTCAAATCCGTGAAGAGGTTAATTTCTATTCATTGGAGCATTGAGCGCTTTCGGTATAAAATTGATCCTGAATACTCAAATTTCAATTTCATTTCACTTTTACTTTATAACATGCAAGCTACGATTAATATAACCAAAGATTTCAATAAAAAAAGAGAGTATATCTTATATAATCACGACATAGCCTCGTGTGTTTTAAATTCATGCCATGGCTATAGAAAGTTATTTTTTTGTTGAATTTTCCCTACTACAGGGAAGGCAAAGGGAACTGAAGCCCATACAGCCATGTCTTATTCAGATTTTTATTTGATTATGGCTCCGGGATATCAGTGTAATATACCCCTTTACCCCATGGAGTATTCAATGACTGGTAGGCCTAGCCATTTTGATAATGAGTTAAGAGAATATTTTTTGAGAATTTTATATTATGTTGACGATTACGATGAAATGATAAGCAAATGAGAATTTAATGATGACGTTAAATAAATAAAATTACCGCGATAATGAATCAATGGAAATGAAACACTGAAAAATCTCACGTAAGTCACTCCTCAACGCCGAATGATGTATTCCATATATTGCTCGATATAACCTTCCTTTTTGGCATGAAATTTCGTGGCAAAAGTTTTACTACTACGAAATAAAATATGCAGCACCTGACGGACCCTGCCATTACGTGCCGAAAACTGTCCTATAGCAAGTTAACAACAGTCAACAACCAACTAGTGCTAGTCTCTTGTCAACAAAATTCAACTTTACAAGAAAGTACTCCTTTAAAAATTGTTCCACGTAAATACAATAATATGATTAATTGAACTCGTCCTGTGCCACCCGTCTATTGGCCCAATCTCAGAATTCTTGTCGTTCCGCTTGGAGATAAAATAATGACATTTTTTGAGGTGTGGGCTTAGATCTAAGGATTCTAATCTTTGAATATGAAACTATCATACCCTTTCTTAACGATACAGGGTGATTCAATGGTCACACCCAGCATGTAATACCGTCATGCTCTGCGGTTGCTGCATATGCCTCGGGGCAGCTGTAGCACTGGGCGTTGATGGGCGGTGGGTGCAGCCCCAGCACTTTCCCGGTCTGTGTGCTGCGAGGTCCTGGCTGCTGGCTACCGGATTCTCTATGGCTTACGGAGCCATGTTCACTAAGGTGTGGAGGGTGCATCGACACACGACCAAACCAAAGGTAGAGTCGAAGGTATGTGTATTTTCAATTATTTTAAAATGTATAGATTGCCCCACCGAGTAGATAAAGAAAACCGTTCCGAGACATATTTAACTTTATAGTATTTATGCTATATTATGTATCACTATAACACTAATACTAACTTATAATACTAACACTATTTAATCAATTTACATTAAATTTATTTAAATGTGCCACAATAAGTCACCTCATGCGTGTTAATTGTAGTTTCGCTGCAAGACATTTCTGTGAATATCTTTTAAGCACGTCTCAAAGTTTTACCTTAATTGTATGGTTTTTGACCATGTCACGAATGTCATATTAATTAGTAAATATTTTCAGGTTTAGGTTAGTTGAATTACTGAACAAGTGTTAAGTTGACGTTAACATTGATCATACCGAACGAGCTCTTCTAGGTTTAGACTGACAAACTATTTGAGTGCCATTAGATTTTCATTTCAATTCGGTTGAAATTTTCATTTTCTCGAAGTTTCAAGAAAATCAAAATCGAATTCTGCCTGGATTATACGGCTTGACAAACAAATAATAAAAGTTTTTATTTTTATTTATATTTATTGGCTTTAACAAAACAAGAAAATGTTTTAAGCTTTATTAGCCTGTGCCAGGAGGTACTGCTCTTCCTTAAAAAAGATAATTTTAGCAAATTAATTAAAATTAAAACGTGTGTAATCGTGTCTAAATAGGTAAGTAATAATGTGTGTGTGTATGTGTGTGTGTGTGCTTGTGTATGAGAGTATGTTCATCAAAACAACTGACTACTTAAAAGTGCCTCAATTTTCATTTTCGCTTTATTAATAATAAATGCCTAAATTAATAAATAACTAGTAATTTTACAAGGGGATGAACCCTCTCTTTCTCTTTATTGTGATTATTAAATGGACGCTGTAGTTGTATTCAAAAAGAAATTTTAACCACTTTTGAATTAAACTGTCAAACTATAAGATATTAGGTTTTTATGGCAGAAATATTTCATATAAAAAGTTTTGAGCGATTGGATAAAGGAGCACGTCCGCCTCACGGAATACTTGATTTTTTAATTTTCTTTCTATTTTATGATTCGCAACAGTGTGTGGTGGAGAATTTGTCTCCTTGTTTTAAAATGTTATAGAACGAGGCACATTACAAGCGCCTTTCCACAAATATCTGGACGAAAACCAAAGATTAATTAAAGGTAAAAATATAAAAGGTGTTTCGCAAACCCTATCTAGCCCTAATTCACAATATGATTTATTAAATAGTGTTATCATAAATACAAAATTGCAAAAGAACTTTCTATTTTCTCCATACAAATAGGTTTGGTAGCAAAACAAAATGTATGAGAAATTTTAGATTTTATTTTACATTCAGCTTTTCATGGTATACCAAACACGTTGTATAATGAAATGAAAATGATATTAATTTCAGCCTTATAACCACACAGTACATAATTAGGTTACGGTTGCAATTATCATACATAGCAGTTTAGTTATAGAAGCGTCGTGATGACCATTATTCCAATATATACTTAATATAAAATATAAAAATAAATGCATGTTTGCTTGTGCATATATATTTTGTGTCTGTATGTGTGTGTGTGTGTGTGTGTGTGTGTGTGTGTGTGTGTGTGTGTTAAGTTATCGCCTTACTATCAGTTGGGCCGGGTGGTGCGTTTGGCCACCTTTTTTGTGTAAAATATCAAGATGATCAGATTTCTTTTCTCAATTTCGTTAATTTATAGCTTAGGCTTAGGACAAAAACTGTTCGGAATTCCTAAGCAGAGGTATTTGGTAATTCATTTTGGAAACGTACAACTGTACTACTCAATGACATAAAATCCGGTCATAATCCTGAAAGGTTGCCGTAACATTTTTTTGTTCTTTATTTGTTTTATTCTTTGTATTGTACTAACTTTTAACGAGCTACTTTTGTTTAATGGTCTCTAAGCTTTTTCGTGAAGGATTTTCGCAGTTTGAAAATTGTTTGAGTACACTTATTTAATTTCGAGGAGGATTTAGTAAACTCGAAATATTCAAGTATTATTATTCTTTCCCTTAAATACCATTTCAATATTCCCAAATTAACTGTAAAAAAACGTTTAGCTAAAATAATTTGCTAGCTCAGAAAAGTACACAGGAAAAATTTGCAGGGTATATATTATTTAAAAAACCGACACAAATGAATAACAATGCTTTCTTGAAAACATTTTGTAACTTCGATATAAAATATTAGGCATTAGTTTTATTTGAAAAGAATTTATATGTACTTAATGTTTGAATTAAATATATACTAATGATTTTGCACTTTACCTCGTGGACAAACTGTTTCAAAAGATTTGTGATATTCATTCACGCGCACACACACACACACTTACACACAGAATTTATACCTAATAGTAGGAAAGAAAGGATACACTTTTCTGTGGCAAATATTTTAATATTCAAGTATGTAATTTTGTATTAAAATGTAAATAATTATTATTATAACTATCTTTTTATATATAAACTAAGAATTGTTGATATATATAACGGCGCGTGATTTAATAAAACGTTAATTATGATTTTAACAATTGTTTAATGAAGTTAATTTTATGTTTTGTTAAAATGATTTGTTATGAATATTGGTATTGGTAATGAGAACTATTCGAATACATTCGAATACATCGAATAGTTCTTATTATTTTAGAGCGGGTAGTTCCGAATGGAGTTGTGACTGTCGTGGCGGTGGAACGTCAGTTCAGTTGTTAGTCGCCGCTTGAAATGTACAGACACAAAACCATTGGCTCTAATCAAAAGCTAGCATAATAATCTTACGTTATTTTCATTGTGATTCGTGTTAATTCATTTTCATAGTAATTGATCATTAACTCGCTGTTATTATTTTTACGTTAATTGTAATATTTGAAAAAAAAAGACAACCTATTGTAAAATGGATGACGAAATCGATATCAACACGCCTCAACTACTCGGCAATCCGTCATATATTAGGTCGGGGAAAAAGTTTCTTCGCATTTTATTTGAAAATTCAAGACTTTTTTTTCATAGTTTATTTACATTTTACTACAGTATATATATGCCATTTTGTTCATAAAGTAATTTTAATGAAGTTTTTAGAAAGTAAAAATACATTTACTTTAGTATTTTTATTTTCTCCTCTTTATCATGTAAGAATCGTTTTAAAAAAGTGGCATTAGCCATACATTTGGAATGTATGATTTCTACACGTTACCGTGAAATTGTAAATTCCGTTAGATTATAATCTATCTCGTAATATTGTAAACTGCTAAAAATGTGAATCGTAACATACAGCTTACAATTTAACGCATTATTTTTTGGTCGATTATAATTTATCGAAGTGAAAATGTTAAATCACCGTCTGTCTACTCAATATCTTTTTTTGCGTCTTACATGTAGTTAAAAATGTTACGAGTACTTCGTAGAAATATTTAATACAAGTTAACTTTCTTAGCTTTTTACAGTATAAAAGCATTAATATTTTCAACTCAAAATCTTTAGGGTGCAAAGCGAATCTACAAACTCTGGTAGCTTAATGGTAGAAAAAGGCTATTTATTATCGTAAACAAATATTGCGCTGTCACATATATCAACGAAACACGTTAAGTGCACATACCCTACACCTGAACGATAAACATAAAAAAGGCAATCAAGGAACATGAGAATAAAAATGACAATAAATCTGTTCTGATGGATGGTAGATACACACGAAGAGATACGATAATGGTTATATTTGTAATGGAATAACGGTCTGAAATTTTCCACTCTTTAAATTCTAACATTTGCAATAGCAAAATATAAATGTGATAGTTTTATTTACTGTGGTGCCTTTATTTCCCTAACATACTAGCTAAAATTTTCGTCATTTTTCCAACGTCAATTTATATATTTTTTATGATGTAGGTATTTAACAATCGGTATCTATTCTGTCTATTTTGCTTATAATATTATTGAAGGGAAATCTCAAAAACTACCTTTTATTCATTGGTCGCTTAGTGAGGAATTGTTTAATAGGTCGCTAGCTGACATTTCTTCTTTTGGTATTGTACAGGAATTAGTTTTCCCGCTATGAAAGTACCTTGACACTATTTGGTTGGGTCGAATAAAAGAGCCACGTCCCACCACTTGCCTTGTCTGCTAAAAGTCCAATAATATTGTAATATAATTGACACTGTAAACCGTATCACAAATAGTATACTTTGTCCAATAGCAATCAATTCTCATCATTATCATCTACAGTCTTTATACGTCGTAATGCAGGGAATAGTTCTTCCTAATTATCTATATTAATAATTATGAGGACATAACTATTACCTTACCAACTCTATGTATATATTTTTCCTATTGAAAAAAATATATATTTAAATATATATAATATACATTTTATTATACTAATGTATACTAATGTAAATGTACCATATTTTATTTACTCAATAGGAAAAATATAAACATAGGGTTGCCGATGTAAAAAAAATGGCAGTAATATCCTTATTATTACATAGATATTTAGAAAAGAGTTTTATATATGACATTTATAATTAGATATTTTCTACAACGATCAGCCACCGCCGTACGAACACTTCACAGACTGGCTCACATCGCGAGATTGGTGTAGTAGCGGCTATTACAAGTCGTGGTTTCGTAGTTAACACACCTAATTAAGAAAAAGAAAGACATCATTCGAATTTGTTTCAGAAACGTATGCACGGCTGGAAGCTGTACACGATGGTAGGAGGCCTGCTGGTTGTAGACGCGGCTCTGCTTACTGCGTGGCAGTTACGGGACCCGTTGCAGAGGCGGGTGGAGATATTTCCTCTTGAAGCGCCGAGGCACCACGACGACGATGTTCACATACGACCTGAATTGGAACACTGTGAGAGCGAACACAACACCGTATGGCTTGGTAAGTCAATTAACACAGTGTAATTACAAAGTCTTAACGGCTTTCACATCTCTTGTGTCCTTTGGCTAACCCGACTGCGGCCATGCTCAAAAATAGAGGAACATTTTTGTCTATTTTCAAGTTTTGTTCCGATACTCTAAAATTATATTTTCGTAACTTAAGTTGTAGCTTTGTAAAATCATTCTGAAAACCACATGTAGAAGATACATAAGGTGGAAGATACAAATTCCGATTAATAAATAAAAAAGTATAAGAAATATAATTACAGCCGGCGTCAGGAGTAACATATCATATCAGTAGCATATCATAACAACAGTAGGTTCTTTGAATAGTATAATTATATAACTTTATTAGTCTGCAGCACGTGCCTGGCACAGCAGTAACATAATTGTTAATAATCAATAAATCACATTAATTAATTAAGTGTCCACATTAATTTCTGATAAAAAAAATTAATCAACTAAAATCTGTAAGAGCCTGCTGTAATAGCCTCAACAGTCATAATTGTGAAAGATGCGCTCTAATATGGAGTAATTTAAGATGCCATAAACAATAAATTACGATTTATAAATCTCTGTCTACGATATCCTCGGGCACTCATTTACAAGTTGCGTAGATTTACGCAAAGATATTTTAAATTAAAAAAGTTGTACCAGAGTCGTTTATAACAGATGCTTTGTTAAAATCTCACTGAATGACGGAGTATTTATAACAATCGCTTATGTTGCACTTACTGTTAAATAAGCTTATAAAGAGCAGAAAATAAGTTTATTTTAAATTCATCTCCCTTTTATTTAATATCATTGTCTAAGATAATTAAAAATTTCAGTTAGATTTTATTATACCTTCAACGACATTTAAATAGTATTATCAATCCAAAGTAAGAATATAATTCAATCGGACAAACATCAAAATGTTCATTACAGTTTAAATGATGATAATATTAATTGTACGAGTACTACTAGTATAACTTGCGAATCAACCTCAGGGGTGACAAGCAATCTCTAACATTACAAAGGGAGACTGTGGAGTAGATACGCCAGTCGTCAGTTACCCCACGGTTCAACAAACCAGTATACACTAACCTATTTCTTGCAGGTGTCATGTACGGTTACAAGGGACTAGTGCTGGTGTTCGGCCTGTTCCTCGCGTACGAAACTCGGTCCGTCAAAGTGAGACAGATAAACGATTCCCGTTACGTGGGCATGAGCATCTACAACGTGGTGGTCTTGTGTTTGATCACCGCCCCAGTGACGCTCGTCATCGCCAGCCAGCAAGATGCTGCGTTCGCTTTCGTCTCACTAGCGATCGTCTTTTGTTGTTTCCTGAGCATGGCGCTGATATTTGTTCCTAAGGTAAAAAAAATCGAAAATTGTTATCCATCCTCGCACCGTTTATCTTGCCCAAATTTAGTATCAATAAGAGAATGTGTTACGGATACTTGCCGCTATCTAGTAAAAAGCTATATAATAAACATACAAACATCATTACACGATAACAAATATTCGTACTCGCCATACAAATCTGCCCCTACCGGGATTTGAACCCGGGAACTCTAAGCTAAGTTGAACAGGATACTTATCACTTAACCAGAAGGCCGTCGTTTAATGGACGTAGAGAGACATAACTTTATTTGCAATCTCAGCACACAAAATATTACATATATTATGTGTAATTCTTGTGACTTTTACAGTTTCAACTCAGAAAAAAAGCTTGAGACATGCAAAGGGAGATACAGTGACTCAGCAACAAATCCAATTTTAATGTTCAAAAACTCAGAAGTTGTAACAAGCTACCCACCGGCATACTAATGTCGTTTGGAAAATTTTATAGACATCTATGAAAAATATAATATAAAAATTCATTCCTAGCAAATTGTTCAGGTAATCTTTTCACATTACCATAATTTAGCGACTTCATTTTGCATTGAAACCGCAATAAAAAGCCACGTTTTAGCTTAACATAATAAAAATCTTATCTATCGTCATTTCCATGATGTAAATCAATATAGAATTACAGTAACCGGGGACTGAGTCGATAGATAGAATAGATATGAATCTATTTGCCTCGGAAGGGCCCTAAGCCGCACTAAATCGTACTGGTATTGAATCAGGCTCGAAGCCGATTACTAAATTCAAATTCAAGGGTGTGAGCTTTAGCCGCGAGCTAAAGTGCGAATTAATCTTTACATGGCCGCTGATGGGAGGTAAACCATTAATTCAAGAATTAAATTAGCGTGCTCATACCTTTGATAACAAATGTTTGCACTCAGTTTATAATAATAGATCATAAGCCATGAGCTTTATAGCTTATTTTCCTCGTCAATGGAATTTAAGACAAATGGCTTTGATAAAATAACATACTTATATCATAAAGAAAAAACATTTTTTAAAGTATATGCAAATCCATTTCAATTGATATTGTCGTTATTCGTTTGCCCAGCTCATACAACAACCGACAGAAAAAACATTGTTAGACCATGGTATGAGCAAATAAGTATTGCCCGCCAGCTGTTTAAGAAGTTGATTTCTATCACTTATCCAGATACCTTCTTGAATAATAATTAAATATTCACACACCCCTCTTATATATAATTGTAAATGGAATTAAAAATATCCTAGTGAACTACGAAAAGGATTATGCAATAGGTAAGCTATCAAACTACGCTCAGAAGCGACTCTCCAGTCTATATGGGTTGAGTTCAAGAACTACCTACAGCTCTTAACATTTGAAGATCAATCAACAACAAGAAATACGATACACTAAGATCTGAATTCCAAATATTAATGAATTTAGAAGGGTCCTCAAAACACACCAACAATGGAGGGTTTCCTAAAACTGATGAATTGATGTGTTTACAAACAACATATGTCCCTTCCCTTTCTTGAATGACCCGTAACCTTGACATATCCACGCTTACTGAGAAATGGTAACTAGAAGACAAGCTTCTGACGCTGCAGTCAACGCCGAAGGATTATAGACAAAATGCGTTGTCAACCTATAGATTTGAGCTGATCTGGGTTACGAACAAGAATTTTCAAAACACAAAACGGAATACGAAAATACCAAACGAGGGTTAAACTGCAAATTGAATTCTGTCTTTCATCAGCAACGTTCACTACCACCCATAACATACACAATATAATGTATAGTCTTAGGTTTCAAAGAGAGGTTAGCTATTAGGAAACGGAAAACGTTCGTGTTTACCACTGTAATATCTGCCTCGGCCAGGTCTCAAACCAGGAACTTAACAGATAAAATCATAAATTTATCTATAGGTGGTTAAAATCCCAATTTACATCGAAAAAGATAAATGTCTTCATAGTATTAGATAAAAAGTATTCTCACTTGATTTCACCTATTCAACGGTTTTGTGAATTAGTAGATTAAAGAGATAAGAATGGTTTATAGCCGTCAAAGTGGCACGTCATTTGTTACCTAGTTTGGTATTTTTATTTTTTTTGTTCAACATTCTACCTATTATTTAGAAAGAAATAAACATTCTTTCGTGTAAACTAAATTATCAATTTTTTATTAAAAATTGATGACAGCGTTGTTTTGGGTGTATGCTAATGAAAAAGAGATATTTAATTATATTAAAATAACAAAAATAACTTATAAACGTCCATAACTCATCATAAAACATTTCAATTCTCTATCTACATCTTTCAAAACTAGATCTACCATTTGTTATCAAAATACCGCGAGTTTGTTTTTAGTATCTAAATTGATCAAGAATGTAAGGCATACAACCTTAAGTTAATTTAATATTATATAAATTATTTTTGGAGGTTAGTAGACAAGACAGCCGATCATGTAATACCTAGCGGTTTAATTTTAATTTGAAGTCTTAGTTGAATATTTATTAATTATGTATACAGGTGATAGAAGTGATAAGACACCCAACTGAGAGGGCCGAGAGTGGCAGAGGCTCTGGGTCCGGCTCGGCACCAGCTGACGAAGAACGATACAGGGAACTTGTGAAAGAAAATGAAGAATTACAGAAGCTTATTGCTCAGGTACAAATTGATTTTTCAAATTTTCGTTGTGTCTATGGTGACGTATGCAACATCTTTTCAGAAAACTTTATAATTAACTGTTTAATAGGTTAAGTAACCAAAGCAAACTAACAAATTCATTTTGTTAAGAAGCTACGAAGATATGTATTGGTAATTCTAAACTATTCAATTATCTAAGTTGCACACTTTTTATCAATAGATACCTATTCTAACCAGTAGTTCAAAAAATATATCAATGTGAGTCTGTTTTGTACCCAATGACTAATTAAGGCAATAAGCTTTCTTTATATGATAATAAAGACATATAACTTTAAAGCGTGCTTGTATTCATTACCTTGGTTTTTATAATTTGCAAACACCGTAATATAAACACCCACGCTTGTATATATACATATTAAATTAAAAGATTTCTTCCAATTCACATTGAAAAATACTAAATTATAATCATTTATGAAGCAGAAAAATGAAAACTAATTAACTTCAATAGTTCCTTGTAATATATATTTGCTTTAGTCGAGACTTTAAGCACCTTAGAAATAAATGTTAATTTATTTCTAAGGCGCTTAAAGTCTCGACTAGAGATAATTTTATTTTTCTATTTATGAAACATTTGACTTTTACGAAACCAAGAAAGTCTCTAATTATTCTCCCGCTTTCTATTTTATAAGATGTTTTTACCAATACAAAGTAATCTGAAGTCTCTACATGTTTGTAGACGTTAACTAAGATATTTTATTACTGTGAAGCTTGTCAATAAATAACGTTTTCTTTAATTCTTTTCCGTGGAGAATTCCGTTTTCTCACGTTAAATAAAATCCTATTTTCCATTTTCGATTACATTTTGATTGAGAAAAAATCATCCATCATATAAATTTAACTTTCAATGTATGGATGAATGCTGCCTGGAAAACTTTTTAGAAAATTAGATCACAATATTCAAAAACGTTAAACATTGAACATATTGCTCAAATTGTGGTTATAGTTTTGACTAAAAAGATAATATGTGAAACTTTTCAATTATCTACAGGGGTATAGTTGTGTTCACAAAGTTTTACTAATAATTGAAGCCGTGTTTAAATTTAGTGTAGTAATCTAACAATTATAAATAAATAATAATAATAAGTAATATAATCTGATGATTATAATTTTTTTTACAAAACACCAGTAAAGCTAAGCTAAAATTGGTTAAATTACAATTAAAAATAATTTGCTGGTTACATGTCCACACATGGGGACACGTTAATATAAAAAGGCCTATATACATGCAATAAATGGCCTATATACGTACTTTAACACTAGATTTACCAGACTAGTCATTTAGACTGGTCGTGCAATTTCAATTCAAAATTCCTACTATATTACACATATTTTTTTCAGAAATGATATTATGACTTTTGTAGCTATAATTAGAGAGTACGTTTTATAAACTTAATATTATTTTATATACATTAGTAACAAATATATTATTTTTGTTGACATATATTCAAATCGCTGGTATATCTAGTGTTAACAAATTGAACACCGATTATGAATTAATTACATGGATGTGACAATAGACAAGTCCTGGTAGTACCAATAAAAGATGATCTCGGGTACTTTTCTCACCGCAAGAACACTATCAATAAAGTTGGTATTATCAGAAGACGGTAGGAAATCTTTAAAGATATTTCTTATATAATCTGTGAAGGAACCATAGATACGATAGAATAATTATTGTCTGATAGCGCGGCGAGCTGGTAAGAGACGAAAGTTTAAATGAATCCAAATATAATATGCGCAAAATGTCATTTTGGTAAAATTCACCTCAGTTTATTTGCTGTACATTACAGCGGTCATATTTTCCCTGCAAATGATGATTGCTTTTCGCGTAATCATCGATTTTGTACCGAAAATGATTATTACCTTTCTACCTAATGGATTGAAAAATATTACCAAAGCAACATCGAAAGAATAGAAAGGTTCAGTTGATTAAATTGTAGATAAACATGCATAAGCTTGCTAATCAACAATGGACATGTTTTTTAATTGGCTAAAAATAAATTTGTTTTTGAACCATTACCATGTCCAGTTTTTCTAATACAAAAAGGTTGGGCCTAAAAAAGAAAAAAAAATCACCCTTTTATATATTTTTTTCCTTTTTAATTTGAATATCTTTTTGATACAGAGTATAAATTTAGTGGATATACTTACAAAAACATTATTAAAATTGTTTTTAGCAATAATAAATGTACTTGCAAATAAAAATCATATTCTTTAGATTTATAATAACATTTTTGACGATCATCACCTTATGAATCATATATACAAATTTTTAATGGTGACAGCAAATTCACCGCGGTAAAAAATTTAAAAACATAAGAACGATCAACAAAAACAAACGACTAACTTGCCTTAAATATAAATTACAATTTTAAAAATCATAATGTCACTCCTTTGCTTCAATGGAATAAATTTTGAACACATTTTCAACTTTACGAATGAAATTAACAGAGATCGGTTGATATGAGAACGGAGTGCTGCCAGAAGCAATAATATATCGTAGGTGGCTATTTTATTAGCAAAGTGATACTTTTTTTATAAAAATAAAGAAAAATAATACGGGGCTTTTCTCAATTTATGTACTTTCATAAAAATATAATTTCATCTCCGTCTACTGCAGGTTGAAATGGTAGTCCAGCCTCATTACAAATATATAACTTGGCCTTTGTTTATATTGTTTTGTAACATGAGTATAGGTCCGGTGATTTAAATGTGCATATAAAGTTTCATATAGAATTTAAAGGAATAGCGATAAATTTCAAGAGAGTCTCGAAGTCAATTTTGATGGCAACTTAAACTGATAATAGATTTCGATCCCTGCACCATAGCGTACGCGGTACTGCGCGCAGCGAATACTAATGATCGTGGCTGGACAAATGTTTTATCCCCTTCTGTAGCACTGAAGACGATTTCATGTCTCTGAGGCATAACATATGGATTACTATGTACCACTGCTTTTCAACTGCATAGTAATTTCTGAGACCTAGTGTCTCAGGTATTCCTAAATATTTAATTTTCTGATATTTAATGTCACAAACAAGGATCAAACTCTGCTAAAAAACTAAAAAGTGACTTATTTAATCAAGAAAGATCCATACATTTTTTTAGTAATACTGTAATACTATTGTATGAACACAGACTTTGAGAGGATAATAATGATTTTAAATAAATAAATAATAAATACCTAATCGTATATTTCCACCAGTGTTAATCCTTGTTTGCGACACTATTCGAAAATGAAATATACGAAATGTACTTTGACATATGAATTTCAGCAGGTACAAGAACTGTCATTTCAACTATATACTTCCCACGATACCTGTCAAGCCGCATAAACCAGATAAGATTCCCGGGAATATGTCACGGTTCACAAAATTAAGCAAAGGATACAACACAATAACAAATGCAATACAAAAACAAACAAATACAATTACATTATTTAAAAATAACTCAATAATCAAGAATATTATTTTGATAGCTATAGAAAAACTAAAGTTAATCATTCCATTATGATTATGCTTTGTATGTGACTATAGGCGTACTCAGTTTTGATTTACTTCGCAGAGAATTCGTGTATAACTTTCTGCATAAAAGCCCTTTTTCCACTTTCCTCGTCATATAAATTACGTTCGACTCGATGTTTCCCCACAAAGTTTTTCGCAAGTCGCGAAATAGTTACGGGTCGCGATCGTAAATAGGTGTTTGGCCTTTAAATAGTGAGATACGGCGGTAACACGGTAACGATAACTGATGCGATCCCAAGGGCAAAGTGAACGATTTACTTTATAGAGTCCTCTCGAATGTATGGCCTACTTTATGAAATGTAGAATTCTATGAAATTTAAACCAAGACCATTATTTAAATTTATTCTGAACATTATATTGCAATAAAATTAGGTTAACTTCATTCGGTTTCTCGTGATGGCTCCCATTGGCTAAGAATTATGATTATTGGAAACGAGAATATTCGGTATCTTTGCATTGCAGTGATCGTAACGTCATCTTTTTAGATAGGGGAAAACAATGCTTTTCTTAAATTTCCTTTACAAATAACAATCCTATGACATAAAAGCACGAAAATTAAACCTCAGAATGTTCACAGAAAGAAGAACGGATCCGGGTTTTGAAACAGAAGCTAGTGGAGCGGGAAGCGGCCGCTGCGGACGGTGTAACCCAAGGTACGGGCGGCGGCGTGATAGCCGACCTCGCGACTGCCACTTCTGACTACGGCACGTCTACCAACTACACGCGTTCCTCTCGCGCCTCTGTATCCGATCTTGACTTTTCAGAGAGCTACCTATAAACGCACTTCCCTTGACCTAATACCTTAGAATATTTGACTTGGTAACGCCGTGGTGTAAATTGTGAGTGACAACGAGTTTGTAACTGTCAATTTTAATAAGGGCATGTTTTCTCGCTACTCTTGAGCTGGTTACTTATGAAAATTATCTACCATTGAAAGCACTTCCTTATTTACAACATTTTCATATTAGGAACATATAAGTGGAATACGGAGTGACACAATGTAAAGCGGTTGCTAATCTTTATATTCACAATTTATATAATATCAGCAACCTGAATATGTTAGAGCCACTCAAATAATAAGTCAGTCAAAATAACACAAATAAATTTAAACCAACCTTACAGCAACATGAATAATAAAAACAACACGCGACCCTTCCACGCCTATATTTAGCCTTGACCTCATAGAAAGTGCTCTTTGACCGAGTTGGTCATTCAATAAAACCTACGATGTGAGCAAGAGAAATACGGTACGAAAACTAAATACTAAATATGTACCTACTTACGTAGTCTGTTTGTTTACTCTTCAGGTTCAATACTTGTCAAAGTACTATGATGTCTTCTAAGAAGAGTATAAATATATGGGGTTGAATAAAGATTCGTTTAATATAAATATTTTAGTTTTCCCGGTTACAGGTGGCAGGTAGCTAAATATATTTAGAATATTATATCGACATAAGTCTTCAGATATTGATAATTTCCGTTCAATATCGTGACTTGCCTTCGTCAAGAAATAGATGATATAGGAAATTGGTAAATTTCAATCTCCTCCACTATGATTGGATATTTTTACATTAAAATAAAAATACGAGTACATTTTACGTATTCAGAATCGATTCTCTGTACTCAAAAAATATTATACCGACAATAATACTACTAAAGAACAATTCATTCGAACTTATTTATAGACCGAAACAATACACACAACGACACAAAGATTAATATAAAGAATATCTTTTTGATTTTCAGAAAAACTTTCTTTGTTAACTAAATGTAAAGAAATGCTTTGGATAGCATTCAACACCAACACCATTCGCAGCATTTTCTTGTACCTTCCCTCAATGGTCGTAATTTCCCACTTAGACATACCTTGCTTCTTCGAAATGACTGCACAAAAGGCGAAAAAGAATCGAAACGTTGGAATTCTCTTAAGACCTCCATTCGAAGTTTTAAATTCCCTCATTCCGTCCTATAGTGAAATGTACAAAATGATCAAGATAGTCCTTTGTTAGCCGTTGGAATTTTGCTTTTAGTTGAATTATTTGCTCTTAAAGCTCTCCACGGACCTGTAGGTAATTACTGTGCAATTAAAACAAGAAACGTAGACTTTCATGGAAATTTTGTTTAACCTGTCTAGAAATACAATCCAGAAACAATTAAATTTTAATTATCTTGAGTTTCCCAGGAGCGAGTGTATCGGTAGCTGACTAAATTAATGATGATTTCGTTCTTTGGTAGTATCGCAAAATGTATTAGTCATAAGAAAAATAGAATCAACATCCCAATTAAAAGAAATAGGTTTTCTATACGACATAACCTTCGTAAAATACGTCTCATATGTACATATATACGTCTTGTATTCAACTCAAATTAAACTAAACATCATACTAAAAGATATTTGTATACTTAATTGAAATACAGACGTGCAATTTGTAAAGTCTAGTATTGATTGTGCAAATTCAACTCACTGTTCTAATATATAAATAAAAGTATGAAGCTGCCGATTTCTTTGTGATCCACTCCGTCTAATCCTAGGGTTGTGGCCAGACCCAGATTCACTTACGTTTTTGTCATGCTGCACAAATACGTTTTTTTTATTAAAATTTTAAAATACATTCATATTGATGTTTATCCCTTTGAAATAATATTAAATAAAATATTGATGACGCTTTTATAGAATTTTGATTTGATGGTCATTGACCCAATTATACACATTTGTGTCCAAAAATGCAAACGGTCTAAAGCATAACGAAAACGTAGTGGTTTCTGTTTTTAACCTTTTATACCTCACAAATTACATGTTGTAATTGTCGCACATGTCAGTGTTTTTTATACCTACCTTATAATCCTTCTAGACTGATTTAGGAATACTCTTAGCGAAACTAAGTCTATTTCTACCTGCTCTTATGTAAACTTAGCTGTATTATCAACTATTATCGTAGCTATAATTTTGGCCTCCATCGGGCCTAGAATTAAGTACTGTACAACGATTTTTCTTTAAGCATTTTAAACAAGTATAATAAAGTACACGAATGTCTTCAAATTATCACTTATAATTTATTCGCACAAGTTAATTAAATATTTAAAATAGATTTAGGCTCAAGTTGTCGTTGAAAAATAACTTAAAAGTAAATTGTTGTTTTAGTAGAATGTTATCTCGCCATTTGCCCTTTTCAGCAAATATATTCATAACTTTATTTTTAGTCGCATAGTTATTTATTATAATAGAATTAGTATTCATGCAGTCAAATCTCGTTATAAGGCTGTACGCATACATACATGATTTTCAAAAAGTCTGTGAAGCATTTTTACTTATAACTCTTACATTTTGGGGAGAAAAAGACCATTTGCTGAACCTTTTAATATTGTGGGATTCCAGCCTTTGTAATTGAGCATAAGTACGTATTAGTTACTGAAACCTGTTATTAGAAAGCAATGTATGTAGTTTGAACATGTTGTCTACCCTAGTAGCACCAAATATCACCCCTACCTCCCAGTGTACCTGAATTGTGTGTGTTACAAGCTCAGACAAAAGTAGCCATTACATTAGCAGTGAACGCCACTACCATTCTTGAAATGAGTTCCGTTGAATCTGTAATTTCGTAGAAAACCATTTTTGAACAAATCTAAAGGAATTTATCCAGTTTACACGTGCATTGTAACGAAATAAAAAGTGGGAGTTTCTAGAGAAAAATGCGAACTGGTATTTGATCGCGGGTTTAACGAACAATATCATACACAAAACCGTTACCATTTATTACGTAAAATGACTGTTTTTTATAAAATTTCCAGTTTTTTCCAGTAAAATGTTTTCGTATATGCCGTGGGATAAATTGTGTTACTATCGAAAAATTTAAATTGGTGAATATAAAAACTATTGCTATTTCTGAATTTTCAGCTTTTTTCCTCTGGGCTCCGATGCATGGTACCTTCTTACGTCGCACTTACCTCCTGCTACTGTTTAAATACTTTACATTTTACTTCATAACTTTAGTAGCAAAATACAGTGGCCAAACAAATATCGATATATTTATAATAATTTTAACATATTTTTGTCAAGTCTTTTATTGCACACATAAGATGTAAGATGCCAGTCATTTAGTACGATTCATCAATAACGGAAACACAAATTAAAAAATAAAATTAGTCGTGGTATTAATGATAAATACCAAGTAACGAGATTTCCTTGCATGAATGTTGTAATTACTTTTTATTTCATAATGCTTTTTCCTATGTAATATACTTATTTTGTTTACCTCGCTTTATATGTAACAAATCATTATAAATTACGTAGTCAAATTTGAATGCTCTATTTTTTGCTTAGTATGGTTAATCGTAGAATTAAGTTTGCTTTTATATTTTATTTCAGTATTCAATCTTTCACATCATTCTACGCTCGAGGGTGAGATGTAGTTTTTAAATAATATTTTAATGTTCTTTTTCTCTCTCGCAGATGTACAGGACGAACACATCTGATCGCCCGCAAGGCAATCTTCGATGTTTAGAATATAATGGACATATTTAAATATAGAACACAGACGAATTGCGCTGTAGGAAATTCCCTTTTTAATTATAAGATAATAAAGTGTTCTTATATAGTTAGAAAACAATGAAGTTAAGTAATTGAAAAGTGCGTAAACGTAGTGTCATTAGTTCCACGTGTTTGTCCAGTAGAGATAAACGAATTCAAAACGTTCAGATTGTGATGTTAATTTTGGAAAATAAATACAAAATAACCAGATATTACTTTTTCAATATCACAATAATAAGGTTGTTCACAAGAATCATAATTATATATAAAAACTATTTACATTGTTTTTATACTTAAATAAAATTTTAAAACAAAATTGCAAGTAAATTAATTTTGAACTATTGTTAAGTTTATTTTATTACAGAATGCTTTTATGGTTAATGTTTTTGAAATATTTATGAAACACAGCGCAACTTCAATATTAAATGGTTGCTTTGAACACTTTTCGTGAGTAATAATAAGACTAATACATATTATATTGTTGTCATCGAAACTTCATCACGAACATACTTTCCTAGTTCAGACTGCCGTTGAAATATATTTTTATCTCTTTCTAAATATGATGAATTCTTTTCAAAACTGCATAATACCATTGTTTCACATAGTAAAGTATAAGTGAATTATTAGACAGTGTCTAAAATGGCTCAATCTAAGTGATACTGGATGCCAAAGCATTGTAAATAGTTCTGACAAAACCAAAATAATATTTCTTAAAGTTATCTAGTCAAACGTCAGTTACTTAAGATTTTACTGTCCGTCATCGGTTATTGATAAATTAATAAAATTATACAAATTTCTATTTAAGTACAGATGTTACAGCACTGCCAATTATTATTGATAAGTAGAAGAATGTTGTATTTAAGAAGACGAAATTAGTCCTAGACTCTTAGGTTATAGGTTATAGCTTTACTTTCACATGTTTTATATATTCAGCACATAATTTTAGATATTTTCTTTCAAAATTGGTCCTGCACTGCTACTTTAAAAAGAACCAACAAATTTTTTCCTGACTAAAAATTGCATTTGATTTAAAATTAATAAATTACAATCACACTACACACAAGACGTACGTGATATATTCATCCAAAAAATCACTTAAAACTTAAAACTAAAACTGTTAATAACGTTAATGATAACGTTATATTTCAGGGGTTTCGAAATAGAGAGTTTAGCTTAATATTCTTGATTAATTAATCTAAAAACTAAGTGTCTTTTGTATTTATTAAAACTTCTTATTGGCATAATAACATCGTTTTATAAACGATTAAATAATAAAGTTCTTACATTTATATAGACATTGTCATAAAACTAGGTCTTCACGAAATCAGTAATATATTCTATTGCGACATCAAGAATCCAAATTCAATCCATTTTTTTCGTATTGTTTAAAGCAAAATAATTAACAAAACCTCGGATTGTACACATAATATATAATTTTCGCAAGCATTGTATGTAGTTTCACAGAAATTGGGACACGCCTTGTTTCTCCTATTAACTTTTTCTTTGTAATTTTTTATAAGATAAAACAATGATTTGGTTACTAGGATAATATGCTGAAATAATACTTATATAAAATATTTTTTGTTTATATCACTAATACAAAATGTTCACAAGAACAAAATTTCACAATCACTCTGTTGTAACTCTGAGGATACCTAGATAAATCCTACTATAAAATCTCGTTTACATACATGCAATTGTACGTAACAGACTTGTAAGTCTGTTTAATATATATACATACAATATACATTTTAAATACAAAAGTTAGGGTTGTCACCTTCCATAAAATGATTTTTTTGTTTTATTTTAAAACTATGTATTAATTATGATTCAAAGCTGCTTTTAAAGATGAATGTCTTAACAGGTTATTAAATTATAAGTTCAGTTATCAGTTATACAGTACAGGTTGTTTATTGTCGACATGACTAGCTGTTACACAGTTATGTTAACATTCCAGAGTATGACACAGGCTGTGACAACTATGCAGTCCACGTATAGGACTATACGTGGACTGCATAGTTGTTGTTAAGTACAATGTGACTATGCGCTCTTGTAACAGTTGTTACTGCTTACTTTTGGCGGATGTTAAAATCATGACTCAGTTAAACATGTAAAAATAGAACGAAATTTCATCTTAACGATATCAAGATATATCTCGAATTATTTATTTGAGATATCTTTTTCATTAATCAATATTCATAATGGAAGTAATATTTAATCTGAGCGAATACGCAATTACTTTTTATATACTCAAGTAACTTCTAAACTAAGGTAATATGGATAAACATAAAGATATTCAACATATACGTCGAAAGATTCAATTTTAAAACATATCGTCTCGACAAATTTAGTAGCAGTTTATTCATATGCATTCGGCCTTAGTCAAGATTTGACTGCATAGTATTACAGATTCACCACGATTACATAATTGTTATAATTAAGTCGCGCTTACGACAGGCGATTTCAAATGGAATTAATAATTAGAGGCAAACAGTTTGCCTTTCAGGAATAAAAATGAATTTCCATCGTGTTTGAGGACAGTTAATAAATCTGAAGATAAAATATTCAATTTGAAATTGCCCGTTCGCACAGCGGTAACGTTGTATATATTGTTCCTTAAAGTTAAAATTATAGGAAATCGTTGACATTCTAAATTTTATTACATTGTGGAATAAAAATAATTTTGTAATCTCTTCAATGAATTCGGGAGTTGCCGTTTTTCATTGTCGAGAAATTTCGTTTCTAGATTCATAGAATGTTGGTAGATATTCAAATTCAAATTCATTGTAAGCTTCGTAAGTGGTGATTTAATTCCCCGTGATTTGTGAATTTGGTTGTACTGGACGTCTCACCGAAGTCATCATTATGTAAATAAAGAGTCATCGAATGATCTGAATGTATGTATTTGTTTCATTTTTCTCCCTACGTACCTTGTTCAGGAAACTAAAAGTGGTAAAAGCATAATCATACTAATAAGAAGATAATTAGTCTAGTCTCACACTGGTATATAAAATTAGGCAGTATTTCAACTAAAACACTAAACTCGTATAAATTATAAAAATATTTATTTATTCACTAAAACAAATAGTTAAAATAAATATAATGTACGATAATGGCTGCATTAGCTAATACATACACAATAATAATATTATATATATTCTCTCCTTCTTACAACATGGGTTCCTTTAAAACAGACGTGAAAAAGCACGTTTTAGGCCGGCATGGTGAGGGTGGCTAAGGCAGTATGTCGCATGCTTTACTAGCTATCTACACATATAGACTCTACTTCTATCATCAGGTGGTCTCGAGTCATTTGCTGAGCTTAATATAAAAATAAACTATGTCGTAGACATTAGAACAGACCTTTCCTAATTAAAACGAATAAAATAAACTGATTTTTTTAAAAATAGGTGAGTTTTCTGAAACTCAAAAAAGACATTACCTATTATAGTAAGTATAATAATTGATAAAATAGCATAATAATGATGACATTTTGAGAACATAGAAATTTTATTTGAATATGATGAAGATCTCGAGTGATAAGAAGTGATAAAAACTCCTCAACAACCAACAGTCAAGCTAACAATTTATTTAGTACATATTGAAATACTATAACTGGGACAATTAGTAAATGCCCGGTTGATACCCAGTAAAATTATGAGTATTGCCTTTATAATTATATTTATTTATTTTCTTATACATATTCCCTGTTGTGACGATTTAAAAGAGCTTAGTAAATAAGTCTATTTAAATAAAGTTATTTTTGACTTTTGACTTTGACTTAGAGTAAAGAATAATATCATTATTTCTACTAGTACCTTACATGCTGACCGTTACCTATATCACTTTCAGCTTGTATATTAACCACTAAATATTATAATTAAAAAAAATAAACATAACTTTATACTTTTTCTGGATAACATCAACTCTAAATAATATTTTTTACATAAATACTTTTAAGTACATTATTTTTGCAACTTCTTTTTTAGGTAATTTCTTGCGAATTCAGTTTACTTTGTTCTTTTGTGGTATTATTGTTAGGCCTATGAAAAATTGGTTAGATCAAGTTAGAATTGCGTCCCGAAAAAAGAAAAATAAACAGAGGAGCTTCGACTAGTGTAAATAACCATTCAGTCAGAAGCTGGTTCATCTGGCTGTATACCGTTAGTAAGTCAATATCATGTCCAAATTAAACCACTTGTGAAAGACCTGAATAGCAAGTTATTTTTCTCTAGATAAATACTCAGAATAATAGATCACACAACACGTAAAAGGTCGGTGATATTTGAAAGGATAGAAAAGTGCTGTTTTCCTTCAACATTAACTTACAAGCGTTAAATATACAACTGATATAGCGATGCTTCTATGTGACGGTTGTGACGTTTATAAAAATTATTTTTAAAGCGAACGGTTTTTTGTAATCAGAAATAGAAATTAGGATAAAAGATCGTCACTAAACGCAATCAAAAGAAAACAAGCAGTATGTGCAGATTACACGAAATATTTTCTTATTAAAAATTTAATTTTTTATTTATAGGAATATATAAACTCTTTTATTTATATTTATAGTATGTATCTATGTACATGTAAGTTATATACACACTGCATATACTATTTAATTCACATATTCCTGCCATACGTCTGCTGGTAGAGATTTCGTTAGGAATAAGCAGTACCTTTATACACAAATGTTCAATGTAAGTTTTTTTATAAATATTTATGTGTAAGGAATAAATAAATAAACCAATAAATGTAGCTTACTTGTGGACATTATCATCTCTTGTTAGAAAAATATTGGTACTCATTCTATTGTATTCACAACACCACTTTAATTTTTATGGATAACAAATTAAAAATTTCCAGGTACCTGTTCCTTTGATTTATACATTTTTTGGATAACCTAATTAACAATAAACGAAAGACTGTACCAGAAAAGAAATATCCTTGACACCAGAACCCTCTAAGCCCCGCAAACTAATTAAAAAGAAACGTGTCCGCCAGCGGAATTATCTGACTAAATAATTGTGATAATTAAAGACGTGAGTCAGCTAACAAACCCTTTTTAAGATTCACTAGTGAAACTAGGAAGGAACCCTGCCAAGAAACTAATAATACCACAAGGCTTTCACCTAGGCCCAGCTTTTTTTAATATGTTTGCAAACGATATACCGTATTATATTGAAAAGTCAACACCAACGCCAACGCTGTTGGCAGATGATCCATATTTTTTTTAAATTGTCGATCATCTTTCAGACACTTTCAGGTGGGACTTGGATCTTGGTACATGGTGTAAACTTAACGGAATATGTAGACCTAAACCCCAATAAATATTATCACATAAATTTTACCAGTAAACTATACACACTATATAATATTAAACGCATTTATAAGCTTAATAATCTGGCTATATGTGAGGTGAATTCGGTGCGAGACATAAGTATTTTGATGGATAAAATTTAACCTTCATCCCACACATTAAATAGTTGTCCAATCCAACATCTAAGAGATCCGCTGTCAGGTTAAATGTCAAAAATTATAAGGATATCAAGTGCTTACTTTTTCTGTTGATATACATTTTTTATTTTATTTTTAGTTAACTAATCCTATATAAGTATACTATACATAGTACAATAAAAATGTTAATAATATTATTTCTTTATCGCTGTAATACACACTTTAACTTTAATGCTAAATCGTATATCTAGACTCAATCAATATGTAAATGAAAAATATGTTTGTCATGTTATTGCCTTGACTTCAACTTGAAAGGTACAGTGAGTGACATTGAAATATACAGCAATATTGACGTTAACTTGTAAAGTCGTTGATTAGAAGTCAGCGGATTGCTAAAGGGCTAATAATTTATTTTAGACAAACAAAAAGTATTTTTCTGCACGAAACCAATTCCCGCTCTTCCATTTGTGTACATTTTTACATAGATTGGATGAAAAATAGGGAAAATAATATTATACGTTCCTTCGTACCTCAAACGCAACTTTGTAGATCCCATATTTTGATTATTTAAGGGTTCTATCACACTAGCTAGTTCCACGTCAACGTGATAACATCGTTGTATGTTGCATAATGCTACTTTCATATTGCGAAGGAACTACAAATAATTCTGGATAAACGGTACTGTAAAGGGACACTTCTGTAGTTTGTGATTTAATATCTATACTAGCATTTGGTTAAAACTTCATCTGGTACATAAAAAAGTCTAGCCCAGAGAAGTCTTCCCTGATGAGTCCTGAAGTAACCCAAATCGTAATATCCTGGGAAGTAAGGAGCTTACTCGAAGTTAAACAAATCCCAGCTTTAAATGGCAGGGCCTCGGAGTTTTCTACATTAAGCATTTCCCCATTTCAACCCAAAAAGGTTTATTAAACAATAATAAAAACAGAAACGGGAGTTCTGAAAAGTTTCCGACTCTCTTATTAGATTTGCTTCGTGGAAAATATCCGTTGATGAAATTATATCTGCTGGGAGAAAAATAAATTTAACTACATCGATGCTCTGGCAGCGCGTAATTCTTCGCGAGTTTAAGTTTTAATTTGCTGAAAGTGGGTTTATTTTAAAAGCATGGAGAGATCTGGCGACATTGCTGGGAGGATTTTGTTCTAAGTAAAGCTCATAATGTTGCATTCCATTTCCAAGCTCGCATTTTTTCGACATTATTGAAGAATAATAGCGTAATCGTCTTCTTACTTTGGTGAGATGTTGGTTCTACGGGTACGATTATATTTCATCTCGCAAAAATGGGCAGGTTCATTTATTTTATGTATTACAAATAATTAACTATATGCTGAAATCTGTGCAAGTTTATTACTTGTACAAATTGCAAAGAAAATACCATAAATAACCAATAATTTTAGTACCATTGGTTATCACTTTTCCTATATGTGAGGCTACTGGAAGAGATGTGTAATAATCTTTGTACAATTTTCAGTTATCTGTTATATGTGTCTACAATTGTTAAATAAATCTAAATTGTTAAATAAATAAATAAACTAATTACTTAACTATTTCTTACTAAAGTGAAAAGCATTGACAAATCAAATCAATACAAGTGTTCAAACAAACTTCATCGTGTATGACTATAATCCTCATATCAAATGGAGATTAAAGTAATAATGCGTCAGACCAATCGTTCCCATGTGGAATTATTGTTGACCTATATTGGAGGTCGGTAATTTGTGGACTTCATAATAACGCAACACAACTTCATTCCAAATTCAGTTTTAGGTACAGTGAAGTTAAATACCCAATAATCTGTGAATTTTTGTGGTCAGATTCCTCGTTTTAGCAACAGTATTAGAAAGAGAATTAGGACCACAGTTGGTACCCGTTGGAAAAGTAAGATCGCAATAGAATACCTTTTGCTTCAAATAGGTATTTATTGTTTCTACCGCCTTCTGTATTATGTAGCAATTTTTATTGGGTTGAATTCTTTAATTGGCCATGTTAAGCGTGCCAAAATTACATATTAAATTAATGTAGTAAAAATAAATTTAAAAAGTCATCATTAAAAAAATCATTAAAGTACATCGTTAAGTTGCAAAGATTTTATAATTTCAGTTAATAGAAAAAGGTTAGTTCTTGTAACGTTTGCAATTCAATCTCGTTTCATCCGCCTAATGGACGTGACTCAGATAATAATCCAATTACGATTTGCGCAAATGGCATAGATTCTTAGAGCCATCCTCAGGGTTGGCAACATTTTGTAAGTTAAGACTTATCCGCTGTACCTCCGTTTAAAGATTTACAGGTGGCTGTGCTGTGCTGTATTGTTTCATCGTTTTTGGGAAAAACTCAATTGTAAAATGTATAAAAATTTAATGTATTATATATTACAAATACATCAATTATTTTATTGTTCGCACAGTTATATCTTTATTATTTATTAATATGTTGTAAGGCTACGAGTGGTAGACGTCAGCAGGTAGGTAAGTATAAAATGTTTCCCATGTATATGTCAAAACGATCTTAAGAACACAGACGTACCTATATCACCTTCTTATCCAAAACAGTGACATGTTTACTGTCATAAACACTCTTGACTTAAAGAGAAAACACTTTACCTCTAAAAGATTAACAACTAAAAAAATGTTGTCCATGGCGACCCTAACACAATATTAAATTTGCTCTATCATCACTTGCAAAGTAAGATTTACTGTCTTGAACAAGTAAATAGTAAATAGTGATTATTATGTCACTTATAGCTATCTAATGAGAAAGAACTGCTAAATCCGTATTAGTGTCTATCAAGTACCCATAAGATGGCGGATGGTGAAAGAACGAATATTGCCCTATGACATGTTAATGAATTACATGTCCATATTAAAAATAAAGTAAGTTAAGGCTACAGTTAAGTTTAGTTTTAAAGATTACAGTTTACAAGACTTATTCTTGTAAATAATGAAATTCTTACACATTTTATTCTAATAGATAATGGAAAAAAATATATAATATAATACCTATAAGTTGGAAGACACGTGCAAATGCTTTGTCGTTGTGAGCAGAACCCTGTATCTTGAGCAATCAGCAACGGTAAATCGTTACCTCAGAATCTCGTGCCAAGGGTTATTAGTCTGATTTCCAAAGCTTCATCAAAGTGTTGTGTTTCTGATATTTATTCTACACTTTGTGCCAACGCCTTGTTATTAAGCTATTTTACAAATACCAGCAACGTATGAAAACATATAGCAGGCCTGTGTTATCTGTCGGTGTGGACAATCGAATTAAAAATACTATATAAGCAGGTTGTGACCACTCGGTCAATCGCTCATCAAAAATATACAATGAATAATTTGAATTTGAATATTTAATTCTTTGTCTTATATCTATATTAATCAAGCAATTCCATGATAGAGTAAAAAAGATTATTTCTTTTAAATACAATTTTTTTTAAATCAACTTAATATTTTTAAATTGTATGAAAAAGTGTTGTCTTACACATATTTAAATAAAGTTATGTTATTGAATGTGGTTAGTTATGAAAAATATATTATACAAATTACGTGACAACTTCTTTTGTATCAATGTATAAGCATTTTTATTTATATTGTTTTTATTATTACAATAGAATACCCACTGTGATACAATGTAAGCCAATGTAACCACAATAATAAAAAAGGAAACAAAGCTGAAAATACAAATATTCCAAAGGTACAAAGAAACCTGAATTGAGGTTATCCATTCGTTTTGAAAACGGACAAAAAGGTTATAAAACAGAATATGTCTGTCCTTAATGCTCGCATTTACAAAACAACATTGTTGGACGCCAACTTTGTTTCAGGCCATTTTTATCATTGCCTACTTAAGCAGAGCTGGAATCATGAAAAAGATTTTTTTAACATACCTACGTGGAGTGGATATTGTAAAACCAGTGTAATGGTAATTAGGACTACAGCTGAAGTAAAAGCAGAGCTTAAGTAGTGAAAACTATATTTTGTATGAGTTATTTATTATTAAGTATACGATACTTTTGAAATGGCGCAGTAAAATGCTTTAATGGTTCATTAAGGCGTATTGTAACTACTTAGTTATGACTATCGCAAATGTTTCGACTCTGCAAGTATTAAACTTGAGCGTATTAAATAGTGATTTTTGCTTTTCAACTGCTGATTTTCTAAAGTTTGTTAGTATTATTGTCCAAATATTACTTCTTTCTAAATATATTTAGCTCAATTTGCGTAATTATCAATAAAAATTATTATAAGTCAACCGAATTGTGGACATTTCTTTATGTAAAGTTAGTTAGTCAAAATAATTAATATGTTAAGTAGCATTGCGACTAAATTTATAAAAAAATTAAATTATCTGCATAACTCCAAAATTTTTCCTATTTCGATGTCAAAACATAGATTTTCGTCACAGAATATGAAAGCTGTTAGTACATCTGAACACATAAATTCTAAAATAAGGAAAGCAAAATTCTAATAGTAGAGATCGCAGTGATATAATTCGACAAGCTAAAAAGAATGTGACATAAAAATAGAATACAATATTATTAGAAAAAATATATGTCATAAACAATGCAGCCAGGGTGTTGTATATTATAAAGTTATATTATAAAAAGGTTTGGTCTAACACCTCCCCGTAATATAAACACCCTGTATATATACACCACTATATACAGTAAATGCATTATCAAAAGTACACTAACAACCACAAAACTTATATCTATATAAACACACACTTTAACACTATTTATACACAACTCAAATCACTCAAAAAATAAAACGTCCGCGTCCTAGAGTAAGTTTAAACTAAACCTAAACATTTTACAAATTTTACATGTTTAATATTTGGTAAACTCTTAGTAAGGACATCGGCGATCATATTACCAGTAGGAATGTACTCAGCAATTATTTCATTACTGGTGATAGAATTTCGAATGAAATGATGCCTAACGTCAATGTGTTTGGTGCGCGAATGATGAGTGTTGTTTTTGGTGAGTTGAAGTGCGCTTTGATTGTCGCAGTACAGCGTAATTGGTTTGCTGTATTGAAAAATATCCTTTACCAAATATTTCAGATATATGGCCTCTTTGCAAGCTTCGCTGAGTGCCATATATTCTGCTTCGGTGGTAGAAAGTGCGACAGTGCGTTGCTTACGTGATTCCCAGGATATGGCTGAGCCACTGAGCATAAACACAAAGCCAGTGTAGGATCTGCGGTCTACGAGGTTAGACCCATAGTCTGCATCAGCATATCCCACAATATCGCTTGTCGACTTTGTGTATTTGAGCTCTTTGGTTTTAGTTGCCTTAAGATACCTGAGTACCCGTTTAGCAGCTCTCCAGTGTACCTCCCCATAATGTGCATTAAATTGGCTAAGGACAGATACGGCGTGAGATATGTCCGGCCTAGTGCCAATAGAAATGTACATTAGAGATCCAATGAGCTGTTGATACGGTAAATCCAATTTCTGAAACACCATTTTGCTGAGGATGGTATGGAACCGTCAGTTGCTGAATAATACCATTGTCTTTGAGAAACGTACTCATTTGATGATTGACAAATTCACGACCATTGTCGGAACGAAGTGCCTTTATTTTAAGACCTGTTTGGTTTTCTACGAGGTGCTTAAATTCTACAAACTTTCGAAATACTTCACTTTTGTTCTTTAATAAATAGCCAAAAGTTTTCCTAGAGAAGTCGTCAGTAAAGGTAAGTAGGTATAGAGAACCTCCCCACGACTGCGTACTCATTGGTCCGCAAAGGTCAGTGTGAATAAGTTCTAGTTTATTATTACACTTACTTGTTGACTTTGTAAAAGGTTTTCTTGTCAACTTACCTTGTAAACATGGGACACATGTTTGACATAATCTGTCAGAGTAATCTATTCCTATGTGTTTTCTCTTTAAAATATCTAGGGCTTTATTATTTAAATGACCTAAGCGTCTATGCCACAGTAGCATGGGCTCTTTATTTTGAGCTGTATATGCTTGATTGTTAAGAGAAGAAGAATCTAACTTATACATGCCTGAAAAGTTGGAGGCAGAAGCTAAAAGTGTTCCAGACACTTTACATCCTTCTCTTTTGATTATGGAGGCGCCTTTAGGAGAAAAAATAACTATAAAACCCTTACTAACTAATTCCCTAACAGACAATAAATTAGTCGAAAGTTGTGGTACATAAAGTACATTAGAAATTTTTATTACACTATTACATATATTTACAGACACGGTACCTTTTCCTTCACTATATACAACTTCTTTATTGGCAACAGTAACTGGTTTACGGAGAGGAGTAAAATCAATAAACCAATCCTTAAAACAACTCATATGGCTCGTGGCTCCAGAGTCAATGTACCAATCCTGGGATAAAGAAGGGGAATTATGACCTGTAATTGAATGAAAAGATGATAAAAGTGTAAAATCTGTAATATAATTAGCAGTAGTATCACCGATGCCCTTTTTATTCTTTTTGGAATTATAATAACGCTTCCTGCACTTAGACACGTGGTGCCCCGACTTCTTGCAGTAGGAACACACAACAATCGCCTTCGAAGATGTAGTAGTAAAAGCATTATTTCCCAAGCTGACCGTTGTATTCACTCGACGCTGTCCTTCCTTCATAAGTGTAGTGGCAACATAATCAGCTGTGATGGTAGCGCCCGAGTGCTCAATTGCCATTACCATAGGCAAGTACTCTTCTGTCAATCCTGCTAGCATCACTACACCAACAAATTCGTCTTCGACAGCTTTTCCGATGGCAGAAAGCTTCTGTTGAGTTTCGCGGATGTCATTGATGTAGCTTTCCATGTCAGGATATGACTCAAGCTTACAATTGAACAGTTTTTTCAGGAGTGAAAGGCGTCTACTTAGGCTGCTATCTGCATACGCTTTCTTAAGAGCAAGCCAAGTCTGTTCAGCAGTATCACAAGCGACCACAATAGGATAGACCATTTCGCTTACATTCAGGCAAATTTTAGATCTTGCACGTTGGTCGCGCCGCTTGAATTCTTCCGGAGTTAATTTTACAGCACATGTAGATGGATGCGAGACAAAATCCCACAGTTCAGCGTCTATGAGCGTCATCTGCATGGCGAAGCTCCACGAATTATAATTAGCTCTTCCAATTAACTTTGAAATAAAATTATGTTGACTTACGGTCACGGCAGGGCTATGGTATGTCGAATTATCCATATTAAAGGTAGAATAAGCCCATAACCTTCTAAAATAAGGAAAGCAAAATTCTAATAGTAGAGATCGCAGTGATATAATTCGACAAGCTAAAAAGAATGTGACATAAAAATAGAATACAATATTATTAGAAAAAATATATGTCATAAACAATGCAGCCAGGGTGTTGTATATTATAAAGTTATATTATAAAAAGGTTTGGTCTAACAATAAAGGCACTGTAACATTAAGAGAGTCAGGTGCCTATTGTTGACTGTTGATGTTACGACGTAAATGTTTCGCGTGTTTACTCTAAAAGCATGGTCTCCTATAGTTAAATGTTGCCAAGTGAAATAATTCTTTTGAAATGCGTTGACGTATTTACGGAAAAAGACCATTACGAAGTAAAAACGTTTTAATATTATAAATCTTATTCTTGTGTCATTAATACGTTTTAGGTTAAGTGCACGTAAATACATTTTACATCTTTTATGCAAAGCTATTTAAATATTAATTTATATTTAACTTATTTAAGAAATACTTCCAAGTTACACAATATACAAATATTAATCGAATAATTACTTATAATTTATAATAATAATAATGGATTATTATTCACGATAATCCGTCCATTATTAATTCAGTAAAATCAAAATTATTAAAGACATTTGGTTAGTACCAAAAGATCCCTTACAAAGAAGTAAACTACAACGTTATGTATGTATCTAAATTTTCATCTGTACGTTTTTCATCTATATCTAGTTATCGATAAGCCTGTCATAGCTAAGATACCAAACAACTTCTGTTATTATTATTATCATAGTAAGTTAATGAAAAAAGCCTGGCAAAAACTTTAGAAAGCTCATTTCTATCGGCAGATGGAATATTGGAACCGGCAATAATACGAATGAGTTTTTCTTTCTATGAATACGTTGCGATTACAAAAATAAAACTCGGTATGTTTTCTTCGATGATGGATGGAGTGAAAGGGTAACAAACAAACAAATCAACGAAGTTTCTTGCTAACTTTGACCATAAAAAAATAGAATATCCTGAAATTTTTCTGTGATTAATCAATTTTTTGCAAAGTAACAGAAACATTCTTAATATAATGAAGTAAAAGTTAATGTGAATAGTTATAAATCTGCGAAAAATTGTTCGACGCCATCGAATAGAATCCACAAAGTTATGGTCCATATAGTCACATTAAGTCCATACTGTCGGATAGTTATAATTTTAGTTTTATTTTTACATTTATATGTTTATTTTAATATATATTTTAAGACTTTGTTTAATTTATTGGTTTTAATTTTTAGTTTCCAAAATGTTTACCTTAAGACTTCACTGTATACTATATTGGCCATGGTATTCGTAGCATGGCAACAAAACATATTGATTTTGAGAAGATTCTACAATTGGCCATGAGAACAGCATTCTTCTTTTAGGTCGATGCCAACTATCGTCAAAGTTTGTTCCTGGAATTTATTTATTGTTTGGGCTAACGATACTTGTACTGAAAGTTAGACCTATGGTACCGCGAAGCTATTTGTATTTATTGATATGTTCTTTAATATTTTAGAACATTTTGTTTTACTATGAGCAATAGTTTTCGCCGGCCTTTTTTGTAGTATGGGTTACATTATTGAAGTTTTAGTAGAGATTCATTTTTTAGTAATAAATATAGCCTATGTTAATGTGTAAGAATTTTTGAACTATATTCGTGACAAACAAATCTTTTCTCTTTATAATATTAGTAAAGATAATAAGGATAGAAGAATTGTAATAGAAATACACATGGGGATTAATAAAGGCTTGTTATTGATGCTTTGATATCTTGCATATCTGTATAAAAGCTGAATACCAAGGAGGTGTTAGCTAAAAACATTAAAACACCATATTAATCATCTAAAAATACAGTTTAAAGATCTTTATAGTTTAATTAGTAAATAATTATACTAAAGTATATCTCCACAAACATACCAGATCACACTATTTTTATTTAATTCTGTTGAAGAAAGTATTGTTCTTTAGAAACATCTTTATGTATTGCAACAATTACAATTAGGTATATTACTAATCATGTACATAAAATTCAATCCTAGTTTGAGAACCTCTGGTAATTATAGTGTACTGTGTATAATCAAATATTTTATTTTACAATATTGAGTTAAAAGTAAATAAGTTATTGTTAGTTTTTTATTACTTAAAATTAAATTGTTTCTTTATATATTATGAATTATGTTAAAATCTTCACTTCTTGACCCGACAATTCTCCATATAAGCACTGTTATTACAATTATACAAATTAAAGTTATTTACATATACTGGTAGTTCCCATAAACAGAACACATATCTATCATTAACGTAGGAACATTTTCCCCGTGATATTAGACCATCACTTACGGTGTTACCCATTTTAGATTGATCACTATGTATAAACGTATGTCTTCGAAGGTCTTTCACAATAATCTTTTCGTACTACTGAATTACGATATTCTAAGAGAAATTTATTTGACATTAGATGAATTAATGTCGTATATAAAAGTAAAATATGAAGAGGTTGAACACAGAATGGGTACTTGTAGCCAAGAATGGCTGCTATGGTTAATAATTTTAACTGAATTTGTTGCTAAAGAAAAGGGGCGTTGGTCGAACTACCGCGTTAAATTAAAAATACGTATTAAATATACTGAGAGGTTATAATAACAATATTTCGTCTTCTCCACACTGAATTGAACTTTAGCACAAAGGCAAACAAGTAACCAGAAAACATTAAATTATTAAACTGAGTTACCATTCTCGCAACAGTTATAATATAGGTAAGGCTTCAATACATTTTTTGTTACTAATTAAACTGTAACTACTGATTTTCATATAGAGGTGCAGCTCGTCTTAGTTTAAACTGCTGGATTAGTTTATTTAGATATATAAATTTATATATTTTTCTTAGTTTAAATACGAAATATAACTATAAGTAAATGACAGCGTTATTATTAGAATATGTAGCACATACAAGCTAAATCATTTTTTTAAATAGACCTACCGGGAAGTACAATTTTCTCAATTATTTTATCTATTTATTCTTCATTGCACAATTGGCTAACTTAATGCCTCAGGCATTCTTTAACAGTCAACTAGTAGAAACATTAAAAAAATATTCTTTATGTAACGAAAGTTAAATATTTTCACATTTAAGACAGTAAAATGTGAAATGAGGCTGTAACGTAAGTTTTCATTGATATTACTTATATGGTTGTAAAGCCTGCTTAGTTTTGCGGGCAAAACGTCTATTCGTAGACCTGAATATGGGCACCAAATTGGAAACGGGATAACACTTAGAGAAGTTAACTATAGTCGTTTATTATAGATCTAGATATAAGTAACTTATCAGATTAAATCGGGTTTACCAGACCGCTTGTGGAAACCCGTTTCAAACATATGATTTCTAGCTTAGAAGTTTTGTTTTAATTGGTTTACTTACTAAATTCTCAACACTTTAATAAACAGAAAGTTTCCTTCAAAGTGTAAAACTTAAACAAATTTTCTAGATCAATCGCAACATTAAACTGTGATTTTACACCATACTAGATGATAAAAATACTAATTATAGTTCTTGCTTTAATTATCATTTTACAATTTTGATTTTTTTTACTTTGCAAACTTATGAAAAAATAAAGGTTTGATGAAATAACCGTTTTAAGGAACTGGCCACTTTGAATAAAATAAAACCTGCATGATGTGATACTTCAAAATAAATCTTTATTTTTCACGATAATGACAACATACTAAATAAAATAAAAAATATGACTATTGTTTAACTTTCAATTATTCGACGTACGTAACGTAAAGATGGATGCATCGAAATTGCTGTGTTGGGAGAGAATATGATCGTACTTTTTTGGTTCAGTACTGTAACTTTGACTAGAAGAAATGAAATATGAAGAAGGCCTGCTACTAAGGTAAATAACGACGAATTTAAAGTCACTTTTCTCCCATTCGTGTCAAACTACCAAAGAATTAGCGGCATGGTTTGCCGCTAATTCTTTAAATTAAAAATGGGAGCATCACCATTGGACTCAACCGCAAAAACCCATTGACATTTGCCTTACCAACAAGGTAAAGCAAATTTCAACGCATCTCGACCAAAATCAATCATCAACCCATCTTTTTTGTACTCAGTGATACAGAAAAGAAGGGATTTTAGACCAGTGTGATGTGTATAAAAAATGGATTCTTTACAATAATCACAAATGAACTATGCAATGGCTAACTCCAGGTCAAACTCCGCAACAATACTCTAAAGCTTAACTTACCAACAAATATGTTGGTTTAATCCAGGACCCCAGATTTCTATCGCAAAGGCATAAATTACCGTAACAACATTTATAAATTTAAATAACATATCAATAAACTAACATTTCGTGCCAAAATGAATCAACATATGAAATATTTTATCATGCATTGTTACTCTTATTATATTAAGAATTATGCCAAGAGAAATATTGAAATGATTTCTCTTGTCATAATTGTAAGTGGTTTTAGAATTATCAAAGCGTACAGGAAGCCATTATTTCTCTTAACTGAAGACGTTATGTTTGCACGTCAAAGGTTGAAAGGGTTATTTTCGTATAAGTGTGACTGGAGTTGGAGCAGTCTGCATACATCTAAAAGTATTCATCTCGATTTGCATGGAAATGAGTGTAACGGATAAAGCTGCCAACGGGTACGACCGTTTGAGTTCTTCACTGATATCATTTCGACCGGAAACGATTGGCTAAAGGTACCTTCCCATAAACTTTCTGAAATTGTATATAAAAAGTTCTGTCTTGAACATTGTGGAATATAGTACTCAAATTTATAAAGCCTAACTGTGATAGTACTGTATATACGTGTTTTAATATTTTGATGCTATCTATAACAACTCTTTTCTTTTTCCATATTAACTGGCAATTTTTAAAATAATAAGCCATCACTTAAATTCACAATCTTTTAACATAGACCTAAATTTAGTTGCAACCTTAGATCATAAAATTAAATTATTTAATATTTCAACAAAGCTAATATTGATACAAAGTTTAAATACAGAAAAAAGCCGGACAGTTGTTACCGTACTATAATTTTTAATGTAAAGCAATTTGCGTCAAAGTTTCTCAAGTTGGTACACCTATCAACATAAAAAGATCATGGTATCTACCCAGACTACTACAGCAAATGCCCAAGGCACTGTTTCCATCAATCGACACCAAATTTGTTATTCTGAGTTTAATCTACTAAGGTGATTGTTTTCATATATAAATTCAACTAAGTATTACGAGCACTTTCAATTTCGTGAATGTTATTTTTTCATATACAGTAGGAGCAAGACGGTGATTTTCTTTAAGCTTCAAACTTTTACACTGATTTAAGATTTCGTTTACGAAATCCTTGTATCCATTTACCTTACATACTTCCAAACACCTGGCATCATGCTGTCATACCAGTATTTCTTATTCGTAGTCATTTTAATTTTAACACTAGGCTAAGCTGTTTTCTTGGCTAAGCTATTTTTAAGCTACTATTACATCAGCTGCTAAGCTCTTTAGGACCTGATGCTAAGGTTTGGCATCCAAACTGCTCACGTATTTTTCCTTTTAAGGAATGCCTGTAAGATATAAAGGTTGATGATAATTATTATAGCCCTTCGATTATTCATTCCTGGATGTAGGCCTGTTCTCTCGTCCATTCCCTCTAAACGTCAGAACCTCTAGCTATAAATTACTCAGCCAAAGAGTACGAGTCCAGACAACAGCAAGATTTTTGTGTGATACAAACGGATATTTGTTTAAAGTATATATTATTTTAAATTTCCGTATGAACATATAATTCTTAATAAATTAAAATAAATATATTTATTTGGATAATAGTGCTAATTTTGAATATTCTTAATTTACTTATATGTACTTAATTATCATTTACCTATTTATTTGTACTTTCTGCCATTCTGAATCAAATATAATCAAGTTAATGCCCTGTCTTTTAATGTCATTATTACCCATAAAACATGTTTATCGTATCCAGGTTAAACATATCGTGTCACTAAACCAAATGTGTGAATGTAATGATGTAAGCCAATAAGCTGGAAGTAACATATTCATATATCACACAATATTTTTTGCTTCTTGACACTTTTGCCGATCCAATTGAAGTCATTTGGAGTGGATATGATACTCAATACAAGAGTAAAGTACATACATGAACGTATACATTTCAGTACTCCTCTGTATCAGTGGTCATTTGATATTGAGACGTTGCTTCACCTAGATTCCTAAGAACCTTTTATTTTCGATATAAAATGTTGTTATCTAAATGAAAATTTAAAACCTGTATATTGTAATGGACACTTTTCGTAAGGTCTTTAAGAGAAAGTTATTGGTTCCATTTCTTAAAATTCTTGTACAAATATTTAAAAAAAATCATGTATTTAATATATCTTACGAAGATATTTTACAATTTCTTCTAATAACTTTTTATTATCTACTTACCGCAATATCGCATATTTTATGAATTACCAATTGAAAACGTTCTTTTGAGTGTGGTTGACTTAAAATGTCAGAAGAGCTTTTCGAGGAATATTAGATACATTAGAAACACTACGTTGCCTCTTTACCGAACTGGTTAGAGTTGATAGTTGTTAATAGATATTAATAGTTAATATATAAATAGATGATAATGTTAATAGATACGGGAACTAAATTGGCTTATGGAAAGAAAATAGTATTATCTTACCAACCAAAAATCTTGTTCTATGTGGATGATATGTTTATATTATAAATATGTATTATAGCAGATCACGTTGGCCACTATCTTCTTCTTTTTCAATAGTATGGACATAGACATAGATCTAGTTGGAAATATAATATAAGATATATATTAAAGTTCTAGTGAAGCCACAATAATAAAGATTTTTTGTAACAAGACCATTGCAACCAACCAAAAGACTAGCAGAGCTGGCATAGAGTATTATTTACTGCTTTCTCAACATACCTAACTTTATTTGCAACTTCGACACACAAAATATGACATGTTATGTAATTATATAGCTATGGCTTCTTATTTTATCATGGGAGTGATAATAATAATTGCTGGGGTACGGTATAATTTTTAAGTAGACGCCGCTGTTAAAGTACTTGATTTAAACCTCGTAACATTAAATGTTACGAACGATATTAAGTTTTCGATGCTTTTTTTGATCTTTCGATAGTAACTAAAATGAATTCAGGCAGTAATTGTTACTTAGAATTAACACACAAAAATAAAAGTGTTCTTCGTTTTCCTACATTTCATATTCCAGCAGCAGTTTTTTTTATTGATAAGGTAGTAAATTAATGTTGATCTTGATTTACGGCATTCCATATCTTTTTCTAAGTATTCAAATTCGCAAAAATGTATTCAGTGCTGGATATTTCGTATTTACATTCAGATGGCCGAGTTTGCGGAAGATATAAATAAGCTGTGCTTTGGAAAAATATTCTTTTACACTGTTCCAAGATGTCGCGGCGATAAAAGCGCTCCTAGATATTGATCGATCTCATAAATTTTATTATCATTTATTATTCTGTCGGATTGTGGATTGATTCTTCGAACTGAAATAGCAGAATTTCTTATGAATGCTATTACTGCCAAGTCTAAATTCACAATTACACAAAAAGAAAGTAAGTTTCATTTTGTCAATATAAACACAATGAATATTCTGTAAATATTATCTGTATCTATCTTGGCATTATTATGTTAATTCATTATTCTATTTTGTATTTTTTCTATTTTATTTTAAATTTCGATAAGTACTTTTATTGCATAATTTATTTTTTTTATATAAATTTCAATTTATGTTTTATTTACGAATTTTTTAAAGCGAAACGTAAAGGTAAATTTAATAAGATTCTAAATCATCTGTTTCTTAATAGTGAAAAAACAGTTATAGAATTTTTGTCTTCCTGTATCTATGTCCTATTTTTAATATTTACTTGACGCGTATATCTTCCTGTATATATATATATATATATATATATATATACGCATCAAGCAAATATTCTGTATGGAATATCATTATATTCCAACATTATATTACATTCCATTACATCATATTACAGTATTTATGTATATTGCTAGAGTTCTAACTTAAAAAATGATTCGTGATTCTAAATTCTACGCCTACGAAGAAGCGGGCAAAAGCCTGTAATAAATCAATCAATAATAGAATTAATATTTTTGTAGATACGCTGGCTGGTTAATTAGGTAACATTTATCCTCATGCTCTCACTAATTCATACCCAAATTTTAAGCAGTAATTAAAACTTGGGCAATGAAATAGCACTATATTTATTAAAACATTGCGAAAGTTAGATACTATACGTAAAACGTACAGACTATCAGAAATATATCCGAGTTTCTCTTTCATAACCACAACTTTTTCCAAGAATTCATAATAAGTAATACGATATATCGTAATCTGCTGGCGAATATTTGATAAACCACTTTTCTTATATAAGAAAAGTGGTTTATCAAATATTCGCCAGCGAAAAAGCTTCAATAAATTTTGACTGGTTCTAGATTGAATTACCTCTGAACTTTTGGCAGGCGCTAGCAACAAAAAAGCCCCAACTCTACAAATTTCCATCAAATATGTACAAGGTGAATTTGCTGGTGCTCTTCAAATAAGAACCCTTGTTTTTCTAACGCCGCAGGAATTGTAATGTATCTAATAAGTTTGATGTATCCTCCCAAATATTGAACTGTGTGCGGTAACTCGCACGGGAAGGGTGACAATAGAGTAGGATTTTTGGCATTTTGTGACCAGCGTTATATAACAAATATACGCTAGTGACGATGGTTGGTACAGAAGTTCGTTTCGTTCGTTCGTTTTTATTAATTTTAGGCTCATAAAAACTTTTTTATTAGAAAAACTAAAGGTTATATTACATTTTATTTCTCTCACTGTCAAATGTAAAATTATATTATTCATCATCATGTCAGCCGCGAGGCGCCCACAGCTGGGCATAGGCCTCGTCCAACTCTGGTCCGATGTTTTGACTTCACAAGGTTCGTCATACTGTGCCCAACAGTGGGGCGTATATAAGCAGTTAAATATTAATTATTGTTAATCATACTATTGTCCTTACACATTAGTTATTTGAGTCTAACAACCATTAAATATATTTGGTTATTTATCGCAATCTCATATCGCTTTCATAATAAAATTATTTGCATCGTACATTTTCTTGTTAATTTTCAGAAGTAATTATGTAATGACACCCTAAACGAGCACTGATAATATCATATTAAATACGACCGTCGTCGTAAGCATCCATTTATTTACGTATACACTTACCAATTATATATCCCAATGTATATAAAGCTTGTAGGTACTAGATGAATGCCAGTGGTGAATAGAATGCGCTCTATAAAGCTGAGTTTCAATTATGTAGGGTATCTTTTAATGTAGAAAATTAATTGAGAACCAGCATTGCGTATTTATTATTATGAATACCATAGGATTCGAACTTGGAACATCTGATACTGAATACAGTGTTGAACTGGCTGACAATCACTTGTCTTATAATAAAAAAGAAATAGAACTTCAATTGATTCATCATACAAAAATATGCATCATCTGTATAATACAATTAATATTTAGGTAAATAAATCTTTATATTCCTCCAACTATCATTGGACCTATTTTTGCCACTTATTTCGTGTTTTAGCTGGTTAAATACAAAAACATTCTGAAGTGATTAAATCACATTAATTTGAAAATAGTACTATATTATTTTCATATATTTATAAAAGCAAAACATTACTATCCATTCTTTTAACATTCTAAAAGAAGATCTAACTAAACTTTAACAAAACATGTAAGCGAACGATATAAAAGCATCAATCGTCGATTGCGTATTGCGATATAAGACGAACGAAAATATTTGGTAGTCTCTCCTATACGATAAACAGGAGCTCTAGCAGAATTCAATTTGGAAACAATAACTCGCCCAATGACGGACAAGAGTTTTTCGTCCGTGTTTATTTGGGTCAAGCTTTAACGACGATATGTGAAGTTCCCCGGCTCACAGCAACTACTAAGCAAATGTTGACCTTTCAAAGCTTCAAAATTACATTAGGTTGCGAAATTTTACCACAAGTAAGATAATGCTTCTTAGTACATAAGTTCGGGTTTTATGTATTAGATTATTTCAAAACCTGTGAGATGTTATGTATTTTCTGCTGTTGATTCATATGTAGAATAAATACAAATTCTTTTATAAGACTGTTTACGTAATACCCTCAAGATAACTTTGAAGCGGTTTCTGAAATATTAGAAAATAATTATGTTGGTTTTCTGACATTATAGATGGAAATTAGATATTATTTTGGTTCCCAAGTGATTCTTCGCGATTACCCCAAATGAAAGCCTCAAAAATAAAACAAATGTAACGACAGTTTAGTGTTCCGTTTTTCACTATTATTAAGAAAACTGGTGGTTCTAATCCCAGAGGATACTAAAATTTTGGACATTATTTTTATATAAAATTATTTTTAAAACCAAAGCAAATATATTTCCTCGGTATGTATGCATCATTCACACAAATCTAAGGTCAATGAAGTATGAAAGTGGCCTGGCTGGACTTGGTCTCCACATTACCTTCTTTCAGTCGGCGGCCAGTTGCGTGGAATAATTGGATCTCGCCGAAACATTGCCGCTCTCAAAAAATAATCAAAGCGAGTAATAGGATTGACTATAATCCAAACTGCTATGTAAACAAATTTTTTTTAAGTAAAATTTATTAAAATTTTCTCCTGTTCTATTAAAATAAACAGTCTTTTTTAGAGGAATTTTAGTTAAAAGAATGATTTTATTTGACATTTTTTTCTGAATTTCAAATTTCATCATGGCCGTTTGAAATATTTTGTTGTAAATCAATTTGAAAATAGAATATTATGAACTTTATATTATTATAATATTTAGAGATTATTAACTTTACCTTTCAATATCCCTTTATAATTTATCTTTTGACATGTCTCTAGTGGTTACTTATAATAATGACTGTCTCAATTGTCTCCGTCTCAATTATTTTAATGTTTGTTTATGGTTAAGTTGGTAGTTAGTAATTTTCAGGATTGACAGTATCATTAGTTATTCGGATTTAATTAAGTGATTGATATGGTTTATTTGTTATTGTTGTTTCAAATTGTTTTCTTTTTTCACTGAGAAATATAAAATCCTCATAAAATTGCTTTTATTTTATGAAGATATAGGTACATACCTAAAAAAATTAAATTTTATTCTAAAAAAATGTTACATATTTGTAAAATAATTTGTAAGCTAATTTTTTTTTGATAAAATGTTATTATTAAAATCCCTGCACATACTCTTTATAGAATAAAAATATTTAATAATTTAAATTCAATAAATTACACATTTTGTATTGTTTAATATCCGATACAAATAAGTAGATAAAATACGTCATAGAATAAAAAAGATAATTTTTGTTATGTCAACATGTAATTACAATATAAAAAATTGTATATGACCGTCTTGTGTATGTTAAACAAATAAATAAATCTATAACTGAAGGATTTGATGAACTAAATACAATACTTTAGCTGAAGTTTAAAGCAAAATCAGAAACTAGAGGACTGATTCACACACAGTTTCAGGAAGATATATGTTTTTTCTTGTGTGTGTGTTTGATGGTAAGGACATTTTTCACGCCTTTTAAAAGAAAACCATGTTGAATGAAAAAGCAATGCGTGTATATTTTTCTCTATTTTACTCAGCAAAGACTGATCTATGATAAGCTATCATATCAAAAGTAAATTTTAAAAATTTATGCAAAACAATGAGATAAAAGCGATTACGCTAACGTGACTAGTATTATAGCAATCACATCTACCCCAAAGAGGCGTGCAAGTTTTCATTATCATTATTATCTTGCCCATTTACAAAGATGTCACGTGTACGAGAAAATGAAATTCTCGGCACAGAAGCTTTACTCCTATTACGCTTATATCATAATATGGACATCGAGGCTTATAGAGGTCGGGTAGTGAGAAACGGTGATCGATCGAGCTTAAAGTACCTACTAATAATATTTAATTACCTTTATTAATTAGGATATATTAGCTACCGCTGCCTGTAAAATACACTTAGCAGTCAATTCGTCAATAACTTAATTTGGATATGGAAATTCAAAATATCTGGGTTATTCCGTTCATGACAATTGAATTATTTTATTCCTTTCCATCACTAAGTAAAGTTCTTAAATTCTTAGTCTTTTTTTGATACCGCAAGGATTTATTTTTCTCTGGAATAATTAATACTTATTGAGCCTAAACAAAATAATGTGCACATGGGAGTAAAGGTGACCTTAATAACTTATGAGAATATTTTAAGACCAAATATTATACATATTTTCTAAGAAAACGTTCAGCTATTCAAACCTCAAGCAGCATTAATAAATATGAGTTCTTAGCAGAAAGCGCCAAGAAATTACTAAGAAGAAGATAAAGAAATATAAAGTGATATGTTAAAAAAATCTTCTTTGCCCGTGAAAAAAATTGAAAGCAATATTTTTATAACATAAAATGCTGTTTACGAATACACTACAGAAAAATAAATATGTACCATTGCCAAGGCGATAAAATAAATCAAATAGGTACCTAAGTAAAAAAGACTATCGGCAAAAATCTCACGAATATCCCGTACAAGGAAATGAAATTCCCGGCAACGCAGCGACTGTCTCATATCAAGGCTGGATAGTAACCGAACAGTTCCGGCCCATTAATTTAGTGCTGACTAGATCAACGTATGACAATTGTTTAATAGATATATAATAATATCCAACTGGCTTTAATTTATATAGGTAGGTAGGTAACTTTTTTTAAATAGTAAACTCGCTTTTTGTTACAGTTCTACCTTAACAAAACGAATTTTATTTGGGTCCTTATATATTATTATTTAACTTATATGATTTAAAAGGACTTCCGAATTGGTTAAGTAAAAAGACTCTATTCGGGTCTACTAGTGGGTCTCGAGGCACTTCTACGGTCATCGTTGGCTGGGAGCGTGTAGTTGATGGCTTTATAGCCGTGGATAACTTTCTAGGCCAGTAGACCTTTTTGTGGTCGGGGATTGTAGGCTTCGTAGATCCACAGCTGGGGGGACAAAGTGCAGTCAAATAAGCCTAAATTTTGAGCACAGTTCCATCAAAGCCGCTCTTGACACTGCCCGGAGGACCGGTGAGAAAAGCCCTTTTTCGGGCCAGCGGAGCATTGCGCTCGGTGGTAGCGAGTCTCCAAGACACACGGTACGTTATCGATTCTAATGCTGGACATATTTTAAACGGTGCACGGCAGGGCCCACTTGAACATGTGTAGGTGGCGGCGAACTGGTGAAATATTGTTGGGCGAGCCGGAGTCTTGCGCTATGAAGGTTAGCCCGAAGAGAATGTTTAGTACGTAGTGGGGGAACGCCTTTATCTCGTATCCCACATGCCCCTACAGTTGGAAAACAGCAAGTTTGACATATATTGAGTATTTAATTACTCAAAATAGTATTTAATCAAACTATTTTTGATTCTGGAAAAATTTGTTAAAAAATACAACTTTCCTTATACTACCGGTAAGTAAAAACAATGCCATACGTGTATATCTAAATGTCACTACTTATTTAATTTTTGATGTCAACTCAGTGATGTGTGCAAGCGATAGCTAAAAGTAACATGTCTTTTATGATAACATTTGTGCAAAACATTTTCTTTCGACCTTCAATCCCTTGCTAGGCCTCCAGTACCCATACACAATAAGTGGGTACTACATAGAGTAATATCATTGCTGTATTAAAGTATTTCAACCATTTATTTATCAGTGTGTCAAAGAGAAAAATCTGTTATGCAACGATTTTTGGAATTAAAATATGTAATCACGGTCATTCTTGCAGAATATTACACATACACTAGGACCTAGTTACCTAGACTCTAGGCATTGTGTAAATGTGAATATTATACTAAAACGTTTTATTAATAATACCCTCAAATACCGCACGCTTAGCCATGTCTCTTTAAGATATTCGAAAAAATTCTTTTAAAAATACCATAAGCATGCCACAAGCCCATATCTGTAAGGAAATTAAATTCCTCGGCACCGAAGCGTGTCGCCTATATCACGGCTCGACGATAACTAAACCATTCCGGATGAGTTAATAGTGTACTAGTTTGACTCACAAACCAATAGCGTTTGTTTATTTTATAGAGTTTACATATCGTCTCATCATCAAGCCAAGATTATTGATGGCTTTCAATCACCAATTTTTGGCTTAAGAGACGTTAATTAATAATGTTTAGATTAACATCACACATAATATCATTGCCACATGTATAATATGCAAAAATTCCACGCCTCGTATTGTTAACTAGTAGTAGTAGTTCTGAGTTATATGAAACCTGGTATAAGTGTACAAAAAGTGCAGCACATGTAGTTAGTTCAAATAGTAATTAAATGTATTGTATTTCAATGTATAAAATAGGCTTTAGGATATTCTTTTATATAGTAAGATAACATTAAGTACTAATAAAAAATAATTCACAAACAGACTCAATATCTAAGCCAATTATTTAATTTATGTTGAATACTAAATTTATTAATTGAAAAGAGATAGATGTTAGGGTGCATAGGTCTAAGGATTCAAGCCCATAGTTGACTACAAAGAACGGTGTCTAGATTTACATTGTTTTATTTATCACGCATTTGGTCTTGTCAGTCTATTTGAAATCTCTTTATGAAGGCCCGGAGGACGGTCAATTAAAATTTGTTTTTGACAAAAGGGGTAAGCAGCGTTAAAATGACGTCATTGAATAAAACCTTTTTTAATTTTTAAACGAATTTATTAAAGGGTTTATTTACACAATCATAAATAATACTATGCAGTTAGTATAAGAATATATTTGAACTGTTTACTTTACTCCGCAAAGTAAGACCACAAACAGTCAATCAAAATAGTATATATTTGTATTTTAAAAATAAATTAATGTAACAGTTTGTAATAAAAAAGTAGATATTTTAAGACTTATGTTAATTTTTTTGGCGACGTTTTAGGCGTTTTAGACGTTTAGGAAGTGAGTTTTATGTCTACTACGTCACAGTGTGCTGACAATTGCATCCTATTTTTGATTAAGTCCCCATAGACTTTGTTCTGAAACAAATATGATTATAATTTAGATTTTTCTTTTAAAGAACATTTATTTTATTCGTGAGTCGATAAGCTATGTGTTAATTTCATGTCTCCTAGGCTTCGCTTTCTCGAAGCAATCATTTAAATATTGTATAAGAATAGAAGTGTCGTTTTGTTTTCCCAGTTGTTAATGTTCCGAGACGCTTATATTTAACAAAGGATGTTAAATAAAAGCGTCTCTATGTCTATCGGTATGTCACAGTTTATAATCAGGGACAGGGAAACATAACTGCTATAAAGATGTATAGGTATAAAATTTAAAAAGATAATAAATAGATGTGTGTAGGATCTAGGTAGCCACATTAATGCAAACTTAAGAAGGGAACGGTTGTCGGCGAGAATATCATTCCTATTTGACAATTAGGAAGAAATATTATTACCGACTGCCCTCATAAATCAATTATGTCAGTGGTGCTCAACAAACCCAAAATTAGTCATATTTGAATATTTTATTTGGACCTACTAAATAAAGATTTTTTACTAAAGAAAACAATACTCACTCAACATTTATTTATAAGAAATTGGCTAAATCAATTGCGTCTTTATTTGAAATGATGGTGTTTGGAAAAAGTGCGAAATAACTTTGCACCCAGGTCTGTAATAATTACAAAACTTGAAGCATGGAATGATAAACTCTTTGTTTGTTCACTTTTAACTTTATTTCAGCTTCTATAAACAAAGAATAGATAATAAAAGTATCATTATGAGATTTTACCACAAATAATATTCACTTTTCACTCTGTCACTTAAATTTTATTTTTGTGTTAATTTACCTTATGTTTTGTACAATTTATTATATTTTATATAAGATGCTTTTCATTAGTCTTAAACCTATATTCTGTTATAAATTAACACATAAATATAACATACATGCCCAGGGAAGGAGGTTAAAATAAATTAGTCAATACACAAATACATGTGAATATCGTAGTATTATTAGTTGCTATTATGTGAACTTAAACAAATATATAGGTAATGTAGAATGTGTTTAATGGTTATTACTATTATATTTAAAATAATTATATCTTTATATTTTATTTTATTTCTTTTTTTTATATATTAAGCTAAACGGGTAAGCTTAACGGGTTAGCTCTTGGCCTTCGAAAATAAGGCCGAAGATAGATGAATTAAAAAGTAAATCACGCCCAACACAATATTAGTGCTTATATAACTTATAATACAGATAAATGATTGTGACGTATACGTTGCACAGGGAGTCTTTGATATTATTATTATTCATATATATATAGGCTCATATAATTTCATTCGATTGATTATTATAACACATTTTATTTAAATAAGAATTTACATTCTATAGGATAACCTATAAAATGTAAATTTACAAACAAGAACATTTTGTTACCGTTTCGGGCCGTTGTAATTGCGAAGCCACCCCGGGAATTAATCGTAACAAAGAAATTGTCATCTTTCCAGCGCATTGCGCTCCTATCATGAATAAATACGGAGATTCATGAATTTTCTTTGGTGTTGTGTATAGATAAAAGTATTATTGGGGATCTGGGACCGAGTTGCGTCGGCAAATTTATATTCAAACACATTTGCAAGAAGCCTGGTCGTAGCGTATTTTGTGTGTAAATAAATAGAGAATGCGGTATGTGTGATTCTGCTCAGAATTTATGGTGTGTATATCATTTGAGAATATTTTCATTGTTTTTTATGACAAAAGGAAGGTTTTTACTATCATAAAACTGCTTATCTACGATGATGTAAGCATACAAATAATTGTCCCTGAAGTTAATTATTTTGCTTGAGAAGGAAGCTTTCTAACTTAAATAAAAGGATTGATATATAATTAAAACGGAAACTAAAATGAACTGTCACAGACGTATCTTTATAATACGAAATGCATTTTTTTTAAATATTAACTTATATTTTAATAATATATAGATAACCAAGTAGGGTCATTCGCAAAATTAACAATTTATAATAATTAAGAGATGCTAATAGGTATATTAACTACTTCCTTACTTACTTTATACTTCAAAATATTTCTATGAAATAATACAGCGAATAATTTAATTTAATATCGTATTTTCATCTCTAAACTGTATAGCATATAAACACCAAATATAAAATTAATATAAACAAAACAGTGTAGAGTCTGATTCGTTATATCACACCCTTCCTCGTTAAAATTAAAGCACATTTTTGCAAGAGCATTGCTCTCGTTTACAGATCATCGGTCCATTATGCAAAAGTATGCCACTAATGACGTTAAGATCCAAAATAACAAAAAAGAGGGGTAAAACTTGATGCAATTATTCAAGTCCGCGCAATTTATTATGGAAATCGTACGGTTTATGTTACGAACTCGAACCAGATTTCCGGCGTTAAAGTTTAATCGTTCATTTGCAATTGTATTTTTTGTATTAATCAGAAACATTATTAAAGTTGTTTTATTTTCCACAAAAAGTATTAATACTTTCTTTCAACTTTTGCTGTGTTGTTTTCTTAGTTTTTCCAAAGATAATAATATTGTCTTCCAATTAGGAAATAAGCAGTCTATTGTGCTAAGTGTAGTCAGTCTCAGTGAATTTGACTTACGTTAATCACAACTGTACTAACCGATATTTTTGTTTATTTCTTCAAACGGCATAGATACAATCATTATTTTACCCGATCTTGACAAAAAGTAAATAAAAAGGTCAGTATTTTATAAAATAGGTTAATACGATACGTAAGTACATCACGCGACAAGGTTATATATAATTGTATGATATAATAAAATGATTGGAGGACTCAATTAAAAGTTTATTTTTCATTTCATTTTCATTTCCGAACATTTTAATAGCATACACAAAGTTATTGGTATTTTAAAAAGAAACTCATCATGCTGCGAAGTTTGAACTACTTTCCGCACAAAAATGTTGAAACTTCACTTTTGATCCATGAAAGCATCTGAAATAATATTTGTAATTACTTATAGTGGCTTCTTTACTAAAGAAGAATAATTTAAATTATCGTCGTGTGTTGTTTCTGTCTTCTACTATTTAGTATTATATTGATTGATATGTTTATATGAATAAAAATGTTAACTTTTTCCTTATTTTTTTTTCCAAATATATTTTAAATCAAAACTTAAAACATTTTTAACTGTCAAATTTAGACTGCGAATAAGGCCACGACATAAATTGAATAATGAATGTATAGAAAGTACAAATTATGTGGTACGCTAAGAAAAGATTTATCTCAGAGACGTCTCATGTTCGGAACCAACCACTTTGCGTAGGAGCTCCAGCTCAATACTCATCTGTCTTGCATCCGGAGCTGGCTGTCTGCCGTCTGACAGGTTTTATTCGACAACTCGAGATAACTTGAAACCCTTCCAGATGTTTTGTTCTGGATAAAGAGTGATTGGGCTGACATATTACTCAGAGCTATCTGAAGAAACAATTTAAAATTTTATTTATATATTTGTATGTAAAACTAACCCCCAAACTAATTATTAATTCGTGGCATGGAAACCAATTCAATTAATAAAATATTGTTTAAATCAGACCAATAGTTCTTGATTACAGTGGTAATTAGTCTCAGTGAATTTGATATAACATAATAACATCTGATTCAAACAAATTTCAATCATAATTAAGTTTTTAAATAAAAATAATAATGAATGACAAAGCATGATCACCATATTTAATGAGTTTAATGATTTTTTCATGCATGAAAAATGAAGGTATACTTATGAAACCAAATGCATATATTAAACTTTTAAAAATTTTAAATGTTCATATTACAATATGAACATTTAAAATTTTTAAAAGTTAGATACACTAGTATCTAACTTTGTTTTATTAATTTAGATTAGATAATAGCAAGAGAAATGTTCGTACAATTCCAACGGACGATCACTTCCAGACTTTTCCTTTTATAAAACTTTGTCATTTGAACATTTCGCTATTTCTTTTTCTTTCACCGTCAATTTACGATAAGGGGCGTAAAAAATTGTGTTGAAAAGTACTCACACAGAATAATTACCGGGCTACTAGTGCATTTGTGATTCCAATTGAGAAGTTATTAACTACCTGCCTACCGGAGCATGAAAATATTTGCTCCAACCATCGGCCGTCAATTTAAGTTTCATCTAGTTGAACTAACTTGGACCTTCGAAATATCTTCGGATACTTCAATACAAATTCTCGAACTGTATTACTGGTTACCATGAGAGAGTTTTATTGGTGTCTATTGAACTACTAGCTGATAGATATTTCGTTGGTTTTAGGATTCGTATACGAATAAGAATAATAATATAATCAGAATACTTATTTCGGTGTGCCTTTATTGTTTATATTTTTACAATATTTCGATTAAAATATCGAAAAATCTCACTATCAAATTATCTCCTATATACATAATGGGAGTATGTATATAAGTTACAGATCAGAGAGAAGGAGAAAATAGCGTTTTTTTTTCATTGAGTCTAGTGATCAATAAAGGAACAAAAAACGCTTGTTAGATCCATATTTCAATTTTTTTTAATCTGTTAAAATGAGTTTTGTTTAAAATAATAAATGTCTTATAATATGACAGAGCTATGATTAATACAGCCTTAAAAAGAAATAATTCGTACAGTTATTAAAATAATAATATAAATATATATAATTTTAAAAAATCAACAGCAGATTGATTTTTTTTAGTAGTAACTTTAAGATCAGTAAGCAACTTTTCCCATGGTTGGGTTCCTCGATGGGTCAATCAAAATATGATACCTCGAGCTCCTCCGTCGCAAAGTAGGCGAAGCCGTTGTATCAGCATAAGCTTTCATCTACTAAGCCGCATCCGGTCAGCGTAGTGGTGTTATAGCCCAAAACAGCCTCATATGTTTCCTCCGTGTAGGCTTGGGCTCAGCAGTGGGATATATCTAGGGTGTTAGTGACGATGATAAGGTTTTTAGTAGGTTAGTTATACTATACCAAAAAAGTAAATTTCAACAACTTCATAAATATCCTCTAAATATTTCCATCAAATATATTAAAAATATATCGTAATTATTGAATTCAACATCGTATTTTCATCAACACACTTCGGAGTTTTAGCATTTTAGCATTATTCCTAAAACTCCGAAGTGTATTTTATATTTTCCAGCGACTGGAGAGCGGTTGAATAAATATTTTGCTTACACATTCTTCAAGGGTATTTCCCATAGGACGTATTGTTTCTTGCAGTGTACCGTTGATTTTCTTAGAACACAGCTGCGCTGAAAATTGCACTTCGTTATGTAATGTAAATGTTTCCAGATCCTTCACTTTCTATTGTTTCTAAAAATAACTTAACATCAATTCCAAAAAATAATTTTAAATTGCATAAGTTCTTAGATTCAATTATGCCTTTGTATTGTTTTGAAGTAGATTTTTAAATTAGTTTAAAACTTTTTTCTTCTCTATTTTGTGTGATAAGATTTCAAGGTCAAAGTTATATGAGTGCCTGCCAGTACGTTCGACTTGCCTAATTGTTTGTCGAGGATTAAAAATACTTAATAGCTTTTTACAAAAATATGAAATTATAAAAAAGATTGTTCCAATAAAATTTTAAGGTTGCCCTAGATTTACTGGGATCCCATCTTGACCCTGACTTCACTTGATGACAATGGGGGCCACTAACCAGTATACTCTATCGAATAAAAAATACATAGTATGGAACATAGAACTTCCTCTTTTTTTGTTGTTGGTTAAAATGTCCTTCCCGCTTTAGTAAGTTTCAATTTAAAAACAGAGAACAGTCCAGTTTTGGACGTAAAAATCTGGTTTGTTTAAGCTTATCAGGCCTTAGTAATATTCTCTAGGTGGCGGGATCCTTTGTTTGCTCTTATCATGAACTATTTTCAACGTGACCCTTTTATATGAGACAATGTTGGTGCTAGTTGCTTTTTCTTTGTGTATAGAATTAGATTTTTATCGTGTACTCGGACGTGCGTTCTTTAGCGTGGGACCTCTTAATATATATACTTATGTCGTTGTATAATTACACTCAGTAGGACCGCTTCTTATCACGTGTTTTAGTTAGTCGTTAAAAATGATATGTTGTGACTTATAGCATTTTAGCACAAAGCAGAATGGCTGCTATGAAAAAAAATATCGGATCTACTGACATTGACGAATACGTGCAATACGAAATACGTAACTACCATGATGTTTGTTTCTATTCTGATCGTTTTTGACTAAAAGATAAATATTCTCGAGATATTCGAATGAAAGGCATTTCAATAAATATTTAAGTCACGAATAGTGCTTTATTTTGGAACTTAGAATAATGTTGAGTTGAAAAGTACGCACACCTATGCAAACACAGTTGAACTAAGATATTTCACACAATTCTAATTATACAATATGAGGAAATAAACGAGATATCATATGAGATACAAATCATTTTTTATATTTTTATATTATAGGGAATATTATAGGGAAATTTTAATATTGACTTAACCTATTGAATAATAAATTAATAAATGATAAAATATTGTACATTTATATCAAAAGTTTAGTCTCAATTTCCACAGTACGGTTGACATGACGACACTAATTTTAAGCGATTTACTGTTAGTAATTCCACATAATAAACATTAAATTTTTTACTAAGTAAATATAAACCTACCTTTCATTTTTAATATTCAAGTCCTTTGATTGCTCTTAAGTTTTTCATCATTGGTAAGATTAAAAACTATTACAACAAAACTTTAAAACCATGAGTCACTCCACAATGTATTGTAGGTAAATAAAAAAATTGAAGCTAAGTATAAATAAGTCATAGGTTGACCGTTTGTTAATGTATATATACAAGTAAATCTAAGGTTAACAGTTTTCAATCAATCACTGCCAATCCCTTCGTTGAGGTACGCAGCACACCTTACATGGGTCAAATGACGTTGTAATGCCGCCTTTTTATAATTAAGGACGAGTCACCCCAACTGTAGCGCTTTAATATCGCATGTATAGTATTAAAACGTATTGAATCAATTACGTTTTTTCCATTTAATATAAATATTATTTTTATTTATTAGTTAACAAAAAATAAAAGGACAATTGTATGCACAATAAAATATATATATGTTTATATCTATGTCACTAACTTTTATGAAATTTTCTTATTTGAAACCTTTAAGATTTCATTTTTTTACCTAGGCACTTTTTCATTTTCCTACTACTAATCTAGTCATTAGTGTAATTGAGAAGTTCGCATAAAGCCTAATAAGAAGAGGTAACCAAAAGAGTTTCTTTGATTTACTTTTTGAACAATTCTGTTTTCAATTTCAAAGAGCTTAAACACTTTCAGTTCTAATAAAAAAAAGAAAATTCTACGAAAAACTACAACTTACAATTTATTGAAATGAGTATTAAGCACAAAGGTATATGTGAGCGTAAATGTAAAGCTAGATACGCTTTTCCATTTCGCTTTGACAGAGAGTTTTCAATCAATCAACCGGCATTCATCCATTGCAGGATATGGCATGGCATTCCCCTATGCACTCCACTAAACGCTACTATGACTATACCAGTGTCCGTACCAAAATAACTCCCCGCCATGTTACATAAAAGAAATCGCTAAGATAGTGTTTCATAAACTAGGGCAAAGTAATACAACACATTTTCCATGTTATATTATTGCAAGATTCAGTATTACAACTCCAAGCCAAAATGGGGTTTTATAAGTTTAACGTGTCTCTCTGTATGTATTTATAGTATTATGTCAAAGAATATCAAAAAAGCTAATGATATTTCGGTATGATCAGTGTCAAAATTATGTTAAGGAAAACCTTTAATTGACCTTATCTTGACAATAATATAGTGTGTGTGGGTTCGATGTTGTGACAACGTAATAGAAAGATGGATGGTCTTCATCGAAATAAAACGACAAACGTAATAGAAAGATCGATGGTTTTGTCGATCTTTCTATTACGTTTATCGTTTTATTTACAGAGGGAAATAAGTAGGAATCATCACCACTGTAATAATCCCCCATTATTACTAATTACCTATATTTGTACAATTGTTTAAAAGTTTCCTTCTTATTGTTACAGTTTGTTACTACTTCCTACTTCATTTCGTATCACTTTTTAGGAATGATGGGAGATTATGGTAAAGGTGATGTTCCTCAAATTATGTAGTCCCTAATTAAACTGCATCAGTAAATTTTTGTTTGTAGTGGGCTTCATTTAAATTTGCTTATGTAAGAGTGGTAAAGCTTTATATTCTGCTTTCTTCATCTTCTTAATCTTTTATATAAAAATGAATTGATGTTCGTTAATCTCGCTAAAACGCAAGAAAGGCTCCCCAATTTAAACTATTTTATTCGGTTTGATTCAGGGATGGATTAAAATAAAAGTAACTGGGAAAATCCTAAAGAAAAGCTTAAAAATATACAACTGAAAATTGGTTATTTAGTATGGAAAATCATCTAACTGTCATGCTTAACATTAAAGCTCTCAGTTGTCATTTCTTCCACTTTTACTACAGGATTCTTTGAACATTTGGCGTTAGTGGTAATTTGGCGGTGAATTTAAGTTCCCCAATGAACAATATAATATAGGTAAAATTTATACCAGTAATCTCAAAAGCGGTAGTTTCTCAAAAAGTGGCATAGCTCAACGTTATTTCGGTACTCCGAACAAGAGTACTCCTCAACTTTCCGAATGCAACCGCAACAATATTGCTGAGTACCGAAAATTGTGTATTAACCATTTTGCAAACACGCTTTGTTGAATATCAACATGGACATACATCTATTATGAAGTGGGTTACCATAAAAATGGACAATCCTGGCTTTATAGTACCGTACGTGACTCCAGCTCGTTTCTACTTTGAATATTTCACATCGTACACTGAATAACACACTCAGGGTTCGCTGGGTTTGAATTTCCTGCGCATTTTCACGTAAAATTGAAATTTTTGCGACACTTATTTGTAATGTTAAGGTCAAACTAAAGGTTTTCGATTTCGATAATGCTGAAACACTAATCATATTTCGCATTTTTACTAAACGTGGTGTTTAGTAAAAATGCGAAAAAAATGCATTGAACTCAGGAATCTCACATTTATGTTCATTTCAGACAAAGAAATAAAAACTTCAAACTTATCGTCGAGTGGTAATTATCCTAACGCAGGAAATTACCTATATCTACTATAAGCATGTCATATGACTTGAATTGATAATAAACATGATGATCATAACCGATCGTACCTTTAAGCATTTATGAAAGGCCACAGAACTTTGCCTGTTGCAAACTTTGAAAAATAATTAAGATAAATTATCCGATTTCGTATAACACACAAAAAAGTTTAAAAAACATTAGTTGTCCTTAATATATTATTGACTTTTTGTATTCTTGTGATTTTTTTTTAAATTTGATTTGGTATCTTTAAATTTATTATCTATATATGTTTATATAAAGATAGATATATCATATTTGTATTAGAATATTTCATGCGTATTTACTTAAATATATTAAGTATAGGTGTACGAGTCTGCCCTTTTTATCAAGCTCACCTTTCATGGGTCTACTATAAGAGATTTCTGTAGAAATAAGTAGTAACCATGTACTTTATCTCTGTGTAAAATATATTTTATTAAATTGTGTGTATGTACATAAGTTTTTAATAAACAACAAGCTTTGACGGTTACTAAAAACTTCAGTCACTCAATGCTAACAAAATACTTGATGTCCAAAATCCTACTTCTTCTAAATGTTAATTCAAATTAAATAAACTCCAAAAATTCAAAACACTCAAGGGAACTGTAAATGTTCCAATTCACAGCTTTCATTTCACAAAGCAAATTTTCCGATTGGGCCAAAATTTGTTTAGGGCGTTTGGGAGAGCCCGATAAGGTAAGTAAAGATATTTCCACTCTTTAACTGTAACTGTGTTTGTTCAATAACCTTGACGTTAATTTGCAACTGTTTTTCTGGATGTTTTGGTTAACACTTTTACGACTGTTGGCGTGTCGCAATCAATCTTCGCTTATAATGGTGGTATAATATACCCATATAATGTTTGTTCAGTCAACAACAAAACTGCTGAGCACTTTAGTAAGTACAATGGGCTGCAGATCAATCACAACACATTTTTATACTTTTAGGTCATTTAATATTTCATGGCCCGAAAGTAACTATTTTTAATAATACTGACTATACCATCTACTTTCATTCTATAGACTCGTAAGCATCTGAAGGTTAAATAATGCTTTAAATATGTTTTATTATTTTAGTACAGTGTGAAGTGGAAATCAATCTTTTAATACAATTTACATATTTTTTATCAAAATGTTATGAAACAATCAAATTTAATTTAGACAAACAAATGGAGTAAGCTCGTCGCGCACTGCTACAAGCAAAGGTATCACACATATAGATATATAGGTTACAGGTCCAGAGATCTCCATTAAGAAAGATTTCTCTCTTCTTAATTCGTAAGAGTTAACAATTAGACGATAGCTGCTGATAGGCGCTGGTAGTAGGAAACAAACTGAACATTTGCGCTAGTATAGTGAACACAAAAGCTGCCACTAACTATAGGATGATGGAAACTACCAGAGCAATTTGAAATGAAAATCACCTTACCCACACATGATAAAATTAATCCCTCAGTAGTATTGTAATATAAATAAATAAAGAATAAAAAGTGTAATAAAACTTAATACCATACGCTGCTTAAAAATATACAATACAAAGATTCTAAGCATTTCACAAAATTATTAAAATATTACCCTAGTTTTCGTTGAGGAAAAATTATGAAAGCATATACATGTACCGCAGTATATTTCATGTTCATGATTAGATCGCTTCAAGTACGATATTCGAAACTCACGCGGCAATGTATCATAAATTCGCAAGTGCACGAAATTATTTCTTTCGAAACGTAGAAATTATACAAAGTACACTGATCATAGAGTTCTGTTTCACAAAAATCATGTAAAAAAGAACTCTAAGATCAATTACGTAATAGTAAGTAAATGATAATAAACGTTACCTATTATAAATAATAGTAAACTTTAAAATAAGCAAATCTTAAAAGGTCTATTGCCGCACTTACTTTCAAGTCTTAAAAATGTTTTAATTTCTTGTATTATTTAAAGTTAGACGGGTTCTATTATATAAATATCAAATCTAAAGTCTATCTACATAGCAGGAAGAATTTCTTTGTTTGAGGGCACAAAGTTATACCTAACTCAAAGAAAATTCGAAAACTGCCGACTGTGTAGTTTATTAATTAAATTTTCTGTAAATGTTCCTTTCATCCTTTTGTTTGGACAGAATCAACATTATTGTGTCTGTAATTGTGTTACCCTTATCGTTACGAAATTCCTAGTATAGAATTAACGGCATTCTTGAAAAGGGTTTTCAATAAAACAATGCTCACATTGCGTTAAATAGTTCTCACTGGATTCAAAATCCTACAAGAACCACTTTAATGCGAGATATTAGAAAAAAATATAGAATATTAACGTATGGTTTATTGTATAAATATTATAGTGTTTGTTCAGAAATGGAATGATGATTGAATATTTTTTTTATACATGCTATCTGCTGCTCCCGGCTTCGCCCGCATGGTTTACTAACCTTGCGGGCGAAGCCGGGAGAAAACAACAACAGTATGAAACATGATATTTTTGTTCATAAACTAACATTGTAGTCCCTTTTACTCTGTCTCAATTAACAATAATATTTCTGACACTATTTATGTATGAATATTTACACTACACAATTGAACTGGCGAATTCACAGTATCAAATCAACTGTATGTATGATATATATACAGTTGATTTGATACTGTATTTGTATGTATACAACAATAGTAATATAACTTACTATTGAATGTTTCACTGTGTATTACTTATTTACCAAGGAAATGAGATATTTAACAAACAATTCATATCTGAAGTCAACTAGAGGCATTAAATTTTATGAAATCGGTGAAGGTACAGACAAATCGGAAAATGTGTAAATTCACAAAAGATTAAAAAAAACGGTAAAAAGTTACGAAGCGACGAAAAACAATAGGACTTTGCAGAACGTAAAATTGCACGTAAATGCAACGGGAAGAATGTAAAAAGATGAGGAATAGAAGTTTTGAGAAAGCACCATTCAACCTTAAAAATACGGCAGCTTATAAAATGCTTTTCATGTAGTATATCGTTGGTAGAAATGCAAGACACAAAGTTAGTTACATCATCGCAGCGGCGGTGCAAAGTTTATGGTCTGTGATGTAACTTTATGCCATGTTATTCTCTTGCATCCATTCAATGACAATGAAAAGTAGGCTAGTTCTAATGTAAAGAAACATTTCTGGCTGAACCAAGTCTGTGCCTGTGAGATGCGAAGCCTTCACTCACACAAAACTTTTTTACACAATGTAGTAATTGAATTGAATTATATTACACGTAATCGACAACTATTATAAATTGATGAACTACGCCGTACAAACAGTAATTGTTTTAAATATATTGAGCTCCGAAAGCATGTTCAATGTTATTTCAGGTAAAAATAGTTTATTTTACATTATCTCTCAAGATAATCGCCTTCTATTATAAAAATTCTTCTTTCTTCTTTTTCATTTCTTCATTCTTCTATCTTCAATAATTCTTCTTCATTTGTAAAGTTCGTAATTAGTTACGAAGTTTACATTGAAATACTTGTACCCTATAACAATTAAAATCATGAAAGACTTGCACGTAATCATACGTAAGTAAATTCTTTTTCTACAGAGTGTAAATCGTGCAATTTATGTTTTTTTATACGGGCGAGGTGCACTACAAAGGCAATTGTCGCTCGAATCACGTTTCGCGTACATATTACTCCTATTCAACTTCCACTAACTATAGAATAAAGAATGCCCTACTTAGACACATAATACATGTACTTGACAGATTTTGTGGTTTGTTTTTTATTAACGTTTTCGATAAGATTTATGTGACTGGCAAAATTTAAACTAAAAATAAACTATACAAAGTAACAAAAAAAAAATTACAAATGACTTAATTCTACCTTCTCCATGCTGTTGCAGAATTTTATGTATAGAAGAGACGTTACCTGCTCTTTTTATCTTTGATATATTAGCATAATACTATATTATTGTATTTTAGAAGGCGTTGAGAAATGCTGCCAATGACGCTAGTAAGGGAGGATATTTTATTTATATTTGTCAGTGAGAACTCTGTTACATTAGTCAATACTAGCTAAGCGATTACAAAATAAACGAGTATCCCGACATACAATAACATTGTTTCAACAACAGATACGGAATTATACAAATATCTAATTGCTATTTCGCTCTTTGTGTACAGATAAGACGAAATGTTTAACAGTGAGTAACAATTTCATTTGAAAGCTCCACGTAAATACATATGTTACTGGCTTCCGACCACAGCTGCACCCGCGTGGAGTTCGGTCTCCCACATATTTTATATACTCTATAACCTTCCTTGATAAATGGACTATTTAACACAATAAGAATTTTTCAAATCCAACCAGTAGTTCCAGAGATTTCTCCCTACAATCTCACAAACTTTCAAACTACCACTTCATAATGTTAGTATGGATTTAACGTACCTTACGCTGGAAAGAATTGTATACTTATATATACTATCTATATTATATCAGAAGCCTCCCTCAGACGGCGTTTTTCGCGGAAAGCAAAACGTTCTACTTATGCGCTAAAATATAGAAATTCTTTAATAAAAAATGAGATAGTCTTTTCGTTATCTTTCTGGACGTTCAATTCTGGAAAGCAAAGCACAAACATATAGTCAAGCATAAATTTATTATTATCATCATATTTTTTAATTATTTTCTATTGTCTCTGTATTTACAAGCACTCATATGCTTAAAAGGAGACCCCGGCCACTGACTGATATCATGTAACGTACTTGGAAAAATTATTGATTATTATTGTAAATACAAACCTGTGGTACAATAAGTAATTCTCGTTTTAATGCATGTAGAACAAATTTTAGTATAAACATTATTCCAGCGAATACCCATTATAGTCGGGTTGTTCAATAGTAATAAATTCCTTCTAATTAAACCTAGAAATGCTAGTACAATTGTGGAGCTAGGAACAACGGTTTGCAATATGTAAAATGTATTCCTCGTGAACTTTGAATAGATAGTATTATAAATGATAATTTTGATTATTTCCATTATAAAGATAGTTTTATTTTACAACTATATCATGAATATACCTCTAATACGAACTATACCTCCATCTACAGCCTATACGTCCCACTGTTGGGAACAGACCTTCTTGCATGACAGATACACATTAGGAGTTTGACCCATAACCCCACCACGCTGGTCCAATACGGCTTGGTGGTTGAAATCGGTTGCTATAACAACCGGGACCTTAAAGCCGCAACGGCTTAACGTGTCTTCCGAAGCACGGACGGGCAATTGGGCAATTCGAACCATAGTTCGTATAGCTTTTGGTGCTGAACGACGGAAGACCCTTAATTTCGATGTGATAATGTTGTTACATACATACGGATCAATTACACTTGATTCAAAGTATACGTTTAAGCAAAGTTTGTAGTAAATCGATCCCGTACTTTTACGTGATGTGCGCGAACGGACAAAAAGTTCCAAAATTTCTAGTTTATCATTGTATTAATCTCGAGTTCTATAAGTATATTCAAAAATATTCCATGAACATATGCAACAGAAGTATACGATTCCATACTTCTGTTAAGCAAAACAACCTAATAGGCGATATAAGGCTCAGAAGCCTGTTATTACATACTGGAAACACTGGAAACCTAAATTATATGTATGTTCGTACTTGTTTTGATGGATATTTGCCAAAATCACTGTACTCGATATTCGGAGTTAAATAAAAGTTAGTATCGAAGGTCAATCAATTAGCAGAAATGAGTTCCTGATGTAGCTAAACTTCAATTCGAAAAGTTTATCCAATCAGACTTGTGCTGTTCTATTGATGTATTACTACTTCTGACATCAGTGTTTATCCGTTGAGGAAAAGGTCATACGTGAGGCTATGGACTAGGCTAATATTAACTTTTATTGATATCTACATTTTTTTTACACTTTATTACAGTTTGAAAGGTATCAAAGAAATAGATTCTACAGGAAATTAAAAAACGGGCAAAAGTTCCCAAAGAAATTTCTTGAAGGGGTGCTAGAAAAATACATTTGATTCTATGAAGCTCGAACTGTAAAACAGTCGTAACTATCACAAACAACGGTTGGGTAATATTTATGGGGTTGTTTTGACAGCGGACTGTGACGTGATATTTTTCTTTAGCGCCTAAATTTTGGTCACGTTCGTATCCGTAGCCGAGAATAGATTACCTTGTACGGTATCTTTATCTAAAGTAGCTAGTAGCTAGCCTACTTCATGGATTGCCATCAACAAATATATTACTGTTATTATTTACATATATTAATAGTAATAAATGTCTCGTTAGGATTATTTATTGTAATTTAGATAAAGTTATTTTGTATATTTATGGCCGATAATTATTTACTTATTAAATATAAATACTTAGGTATTATAAGATAAATAGTATTAAACACATACAGAGTGATAGTCTTATTATCAGTTGTTGTTTGTCACATTATAATGATTATACTTAATCTACCATACATTGATATTCTAAATCTACAATTATATGAACCTTACGGTCGAATATTAAAATGCATCCAAAAAGATTTGATCATTTCTCTGCCATAGCTTTTGAGAGCCTAATCCCTCTTGATCATCAAATTAACAATTATAAAACACATAAATAAACTTCAACTTCGTACGAACGAGTTACAAACATGACTATTTGTTTTATAACCGACTTCAAAAAAGAAGAAGTTGTACTTGTATATATGTTCAATAATTTCTATGTCAATTGTATACTATTAATTGAGTATTTGTAACGACAAACAGACAAGTAAGTCTGAATACTGATGGTCACTCATCTAACTTTGAACTTAAAAACTTAACACTGAAAATTGGTAAAAAATAATTTTAAACAAAACTAAGTGCTAAGGGAAGGTGCTAAGTGGTTTTCAGAAACAATAGAAAACGAAGCTCCGACTCCAAATAACAATTTCAATAATTTCTTACATTAATTTATTAATATATTTATTAATTGCAGTTTTAGTGTTTTGAAGTCGGTTTTTGATTTTGCTAGGTTGAGCTACCTCTACAGAAAAATTAAAGTGACTTTTTTCGTAGGAAGTGTCTCAGGACTTTTATTGTACAGGATGGGTCCGGCACAATGAATTCTCTGAGACACTTAATAAAAATATTAGGACAGCTTATAGAAAATTATATTACTATTTGACCCGGTAAACTTTTTTGCACCTACAAATCACCACTAGATGGCGTCATCTATTAAATGCAACTCGAAGTAGCAATGGAAGAAATGACAGTTTTAATCTTAAGCTAGTAAGATGATTTTACATACTAAGTTACCAACTTTAATTTATTTATATTTTTGGCGTCTCTCGAAGGTTTTCTTTATTATTGTTGTTTTTAAACCACCTCTGAATTAAACAGAACAAAACATAAAATATATTGTTATATGATCCAGCCGTTATTCAGTTTTAACGATACTAACGCAGAGCTATATAGTTTGATATATAAGAGCAAATAAGTTTCTTTATTATAATAACGGCTGGTATGATCTGTCTATAGGTTACAAGTAATCATACTAAAATTTCTAACCTAGATTTTTTTATTAATTTACTTAAAAAAAGGATTTGTTTGGAATCTTAAATTTAGTAAGCCTATCGATATTTGTTATTCGAATACAAGAACTTGTATTTAGAACTTCTGTGCGAATACAAGAAAGCTTGGTTATTTTCTGTAAAAAAATAATAAAAGCGATCAACATATTTTTGTTCAATGCACATGCAGTATATTTACACTTGCACAGAAAACTAAAATGACAAAGAGACTTTTGATTTGATTATTGTAGACTCATTATCAATGTCGGCTGTCCGTTATTGACGTCATCATATGATAAATATTTATTATTTGTAAATTAATATAGAAATTGCGTCGATATTATTATATAGTTATTAATTAACACAAAGTTGTCCTAGTGTCAAAGTCCTGGTTATTATTATGAAGGGTACTCTTGGATATGAAGATAAAATATGAGATGGGAAAAATTTTGGTTTGTAAATCTTCTTTGCGCATGAGTCTAGTCTTCCGAAATAGTTAAGCCCCAGCTCCGATCCTTACATTGCTGTATGGCAGCATGCATATAACTTGTTAAACATATTGGAACAATTATGTTCTGCCGTGTCTAGTCCTACATCCAATTTTAATAAACAATGCACTTTATTAGAAAGATTGTAGAGTTCACGATATAGCATAAAATAACGAGTTATTCATTTTAATGCAAATAAAGGATCCCAATATACCTGCCGGTCATTTACAGTCGGTCACAGTTTTTTACTTGAGTTACACATATTAAAATAAGGTGTACGCTTCCACTTGGAAGATAGTAGCATGTTTTCCCAGATTTGCACTTTAGCAGAACTTCGGTCTGCCGTTATATAGCCCACATCATTGGTTATTGCCCATTTCGGAACCGAGAGTATGAGACATTCAGCTTCGGAAAAAGCAGTGATTTGATTGGTTAAACCACGATTTACTTTAACCGAGGAACCTCAAGATAGGTAACATATAATTTTGTCTGGATAGTATGACTTGCCATCTTTGAGGTACTCGCAATGATTTGACAGAAAAATATCATCGTTCAATCGATATGCATTAATAAAATTAATTAATTTTATTCATGTATTAATTTTAGTTAAGGATCTTAAATGGAACTTTTACTAAATCTGATTATTCTCAATAGATCAATAATGACATGATCATTAATATCAGCCGTTTTGTTTGACTAGCTATCTAATAAAACAAATGCTATAAAAACTTTATTAAAAATATCTGAGTTCTGCCTGCTGATACGTTATTAGGAATGGGCACTTAAGGGTGCACAGCAGTTTCCTCGTAACAACATACCATAGCACACGCCTTTAGTGTGAGAATATTTTTTTCATCACACCTGCTCTTTGGAATACATTCTCCATATTTTTGTTTACATGACGGATCTAAAAGGAAAACACCTTTAAATCTCTGATAACGAGGAAATACCCAAAAAAATCCAGAGAACATAGGATAACATGTTGTTTTAATCCTAGTTAAACACATTTCGTGTTGACATTTCATTTCATTTATTCTTGTATAAATGAAATTAATCATTATTAACATTGTTTCACAATCATCTTACGTTTGTTAGTGGCGAAGAACATTTCTCTCCACCTTGAACTTAAATTGTGAAAAACATAATCCTGTACAGCTGGGGATATTTAGTATAACAGTCATACGGATGGCGTAAAGTTGGACGAGCGTAGCACTATGAGAATGTAGAACCTAGACATGGGAAATAGAAAATAAAATTAGTCTGACCATAGTCACCAGAAACATATTAAAATTATTAAAACATCTAAACAAGAACGAATTGCGCAAGGCAGAAAATAGCTTCCATTCGTTTATCAATTAATTGAATCGAGCCTTTAAAACGGCTAATGGGAAATTTTGCGGTAACTTGAAACTTTAATAGCATTTCAATTTGCAACAAATTATTTTTGCAACGACTGAATTTTATGTACAGCATAAAATTCGGTACTCAACTATTGGAATCATTATTGTAAGGGATATACAGTTAATCATATCAATGCATGTCCAATTATTTTATTTTATTTGGAATAACAAACAGTTGTACTATTTCAATTACGTTCATCGCGTTATGCGTGTGAATATAAGTATAATTTTGTAATATAATAAAGAACAAAAAGACAAAATTCTACTTTTAAATTAATCTTATGTAATATGAAGTAGGTACCAACTATCTATACCCACTGTGTATTTATTAGATTTTCTATCGTGTGAGCGTCGCAAACGGCGGGTTGGTATATTACTTACTAACGAACTTTTAATTTTGGCAATCAATCTACACACTGCTTACTTAATTTACATATCAATCAAAAAATATATAGTCACTTTTAAATCCGTCTTTATTTTGTCCATAACTATTAGTATTGAGCCTTAAGTAAACTTAATATTCATTAAAACTTAACTTTGTCTTGTTAGTTAACGATGATGTGAAAATGTAATCTTAACAGACCATAACAAAGTTGTGGTAAATTGCCAAACGTCATCAAGCTAGGCAATTTTGCGAGGAACCAAGTCACAACAAGTCGTCAAACTTTTATATCGGTGACATCGACCCAAAACTTCGTCACAGCCCTAATATAGCCCGCTCATACGTGCGTGCAATGCAAAATTAAACTACACTCAAAAGATTACGATTTCCTAATTCACATTAACACTTTCACTGATAAGCTCGAATCTGTCTATATCTTCTATACTTTAATAAACATAAAAGTACGCGCTTGTCTGTACATTTCAAAAATTAATAAAAATAATAGTATAGGGGTCTATCAATAAGTAGCAGAGCACATTCCTGACATTTATAGAATTTTTATTTGTCTGTTGTCTGCGTATTTGAAACAGTATCAAATCAAAACTACTAAAAACAGTTTAAGGTTTGGAAAATATATCTATTATGTCTATATCTTACGGTAACATCTAGTCTTAATTTTATTCAAATCTTTTTTGTTTTGTGGTCAATTCCCAATTCTTCAGCTATGTCATAACTACTGATATTGTTTTTCATCGCGTCATTTTTTGTCGCGGATTACGTTGCATTTTTTCCTTTTTTGTAATAAAATAATGAAATGTATCTAATTTCTTCATTCGCTTCGGTCATTTTAAAAGAAAGAAAAACATGAAAAACAGTGAGTGAACAAAATATTCTTCAAATGATTTTTTTTTTTTGAAATGTCACCTTTTTAATGTTATGAAAACCAGCCAGATATAAATAGTACAGCCAAAGATATTTTTATTACAAGTTTATACATACTATATGCGAAAAAAACCTCCTGTTGGTTTTGAAACTTAATATAAAAACCTTTATATTTGTTGAGTCACGAGATAAAACCTCCAGCCAATTATAATTTAATTGTGTCACGGTTGTACCTACTGCTTATGAGGTTATTACAGCATCCGATAGTGTCACTAATGATGATCGAATTATTTAAGATAATATACTATAGAGATATTCCTACAAACATCTTACTCATAGTTCATTATTCGACAAGCAAAAGTGACTCGGTTCCTATAGCCACTCGGGTATTCTCACTAAGCATGCCCCAGGTTACACAGGTGCCACAGGTTACACCAACCTGGGGACAATATAGATACTATCTGAACAAAGCGAACCTAGAATAGGTAAATTCTTTTATTTAAATGTTATAGTATATATCTATGTAGACGTAAATTATATGCGTCTGTGTCCACTATTTCCATTCTAATATTCTTGTTGCAGGTCTGCTGGTAGAAATCTCGTTAGAAATAAGCAGTACCTTTTTACTCAATTGTTTTATGTCAGTTTCATAATAACCATTTATGTGTATATAAATGAATAAATAAATAAGACCTTTAAAGTATTTTGGGGGTAAATTCCTTATAATCATGGGTAGGAGCCTACAAAATACTAATGACGACAAAATCTTACTTAAGTTATCGCTTGTAATCAGTCTAATTACATTAAATTAATGGTAAATTCTTCGATAACACTTTATCGGTTGCTATGAACTGGTGCAAGCTATTCCGAATCTCTACACGAGAGCAAAACAGACACAGATGTTAGTTGCTAGACACCACTGTTAAGGTTCCGTACGTTTTGAGATAGTTAATAATAACTATCTCAAAACGTACGGAACCTTAGTATAAACTATTACTATACTTACCAGTCGGCTTATTATGTGACTCTAATGTTGTTGGCAACGGGGTTCACCGGAAGTTTATTGACTATTCATTGCTGTTTGACAGACCTAATTATCACAATGGTGTTATAATGAATCAGAAGTAGTTTACAATAAACTTCCGATAAGTCCATTGGAGTGACATCATTGGATAGCTGGTCTGGGGAAAAATAGTAATAAATTGATTGTGTGATATATAAAATTTGATTTTATTATTTTTATGTCCAATAAGATGGTCGCTGTCTCGGCACAATAATATTCAGAAAAGTGGAGTACATGATTCATGAAATATAAATTCAAAGAAAATCAATTTACTTTAAGTGATTTCTGTGCCAAAGAAAACAAATTTTCGAAATTCTTCTTTTATTATTTTTAAACTTTGCTTTAAATTAAGATACTTTAAGTAAAGATACTGTATGTAAAGTACGGTAGTTGATTGAAGTTCTAATTGATCAGATACAAACAATTAACAATAAAAGACATTTGAAACGTAATACGTACCTATAAAATACGGAAATAAATTTTACTTATTCGAACTGCGTATATCTCCCTTATTATACTTTTAATGTATACACAAGGATTGAATATATAAATAAATATTAGATGATAATTCTATAATTATTAGATAATAGGTATCACTAATTTTTCAAGATAGTGTACAATATATTAAAATTATTATTATAGGTTAGTAAGTTTCATTAAAGATTCAAAATCACAAAAAAGCAAGTAGATAGCAGCTTCATATTAAAAATCATATAATTTTTGTGTTAGTGAAATATTTATTAATTATCTATTTTTAGTAAAAAGTGAAACATTGTTAGATACTTATTTACACAAATTATTTCTGTAATTCAAAGTAGTTTTTAATCCGATATTTGCAAATTGTTCCAGTTTTAACATACATAAATTATTCTAATTTTAGAATAATTTATGTATGTTAAAACTGGGTAACTGGTATAACTAACTTTAATATGCATATTCCCAATAAACCCTACCACCGCTTCGACGAATTAGTAGCTGAAGAGAACAAGCGGCGCAAGAAACTCTCGGCCCATAGTAGTATTTGTAATGACATTTAAAATTACCTATGTGTAATGTATTGGTATTACCAAACATATTTTTTTTGTTTTACATCGGTATGCATTTATGTATACAATAAATAATTATATTTATTAATTATTTGATTATTTATTATGGAGGACTATAGAAATAAAGGGGCGGATAAAATAATTTTCAGAAGATCACACGTCAATTTTACAGAATTCTAATCAGATAAAGGAGTAACGCCGACTGATTAAGCCAGTGTGTACGCAAACATTCAGTGAACCGATTGTGTTCGTCGCAAACACGTACTAAAGTGATAACAAACATGTGGGACAAAGTATTGTTATTCATTGCTACGAGCGTTGTCGGATGGCTCGTTTTCAAAATAACACAAAGTGGACACAATAAATACAAGTTCACGGCCAAATTTTTCTTATTCTATTTTTATTCTTCTGTGTGGGCAGCTTGTGTTTGCCCATTTTTCATGTTAAGAACGAAAAGCGTACATAACGCGAGGTGAGTTTCAGGCTCTACAAAGAACGACAAGGATCCTCAAAACTTTTGTCGTGTTGTAATTAATTAATTACACTCATTACTTCAAAATACATCAAATTACTTAATAAAAAAGGTACATATATATTTTTTACAGATAAAATTCTACATTTAAATTATATTTAATCATAATTATAAAAAGCGAGGCAACATTTTTTAAAATATCTATAACAGTCTTAAAAAGTTTTGACGTATAATATAGGTATTCCTTAAATATTTTAATACTAAATAAAGCAAGATAAATATAAAAATAGTTTTCTCAATGTTATTACTTTCTTAAACGACATATCTTGGGTAATCAATGCTCTAATCGATAAGGTACGTGATAATTATAATTGAACAGATAGGCAAAATTCGAAGTGATTTTGTACGTTACGAGTCATCTTTATACCATACCACATGCAAGAAGAGAAGAATTTTATAATAGAAAATATAGTCAACACAGCTTTATTGAATAATGTAACGAATTATTTCGCTCAATATTTCTATAACACAGATGGAAAGGGTGAATTCTAAGACTAGAATATTTGATAATATTATAATACATCACAGACAATAAATACACATGCTACTGAATTTAAATTTAGATTAATTTTATGATTTACATTACTGTTATCGATTTAAATTGCGGAAACCATTTATCATATAACTTTCGCTTTAAAAGCATCAAAATTTGATCGCTTTAACTCAAAATTATTGAACTTGACAGGCTTTGAAATCAATCTCTTCTGACAGATGTAGTCATTCTTTTAATCCCAATTTCATAGCTATTTATATTCATTCGAATAATATAAAAATCATTTTTATATAATATAAATGATATTCATAGGTTAATGCTTAATATATCATCATTAACTGATCATAATCATATCCAACTTTATCATTTAACTTATATAATGTATCGATTAATTACGTTGCAACTGAACCTAAGACAGTGTTTTTTGGACAATTATCAATTAGAATAGCGGATTGCCTTATGGCCTTCCAAATAACTTCCTAATATTATTATAAGCCTTGTTTAGCTACCGTTGTCATTAATTTGAAATAGTTTTATCTCTTGTTTGATTGTGAAATGTTAAAATTCAAATAAACATGATAAAACATTGCAACTGACTTATGCAATTGTTATGAGTAAGGCTCTAATAGTATATTAAATCTATCTCCAAAGAGAATTTATCACTACTATTACCTATCTCTTCTAAAACGGCTAAGTCATCCCACTTCAATAAAGAGTGCATGTCAGGGAAAAGCAGACAAACTTTAAAAGCAAGAATCAAGATCCCAAGGAACAAGATCCTAGTCATATAGCACCGATTTGCAGTGTTATAGAATATTTAAGGTAAGTTAGATCGCCAGAGCTTACCGAGTGAAATTAATTTCGACCGCTCTCAACACAATGTTGAGAGCGGTCGAAATTAATTTTAAAGAGTCCGCAAGTAATGAGTGATCCGAGCGTTTTACTATGTCATGCTAAATACCTTGGTAAATAAGTAGTGTGATGTATATTTGCCACCCGTTTTATTTATAAATAACCAAATAACTAGGTAAAACCTGAGAGAATTTATTGATTTTTCTGTTGTTCAAAAATTAACTACTCCGATTAATAATTTATTATTCAGTGCCCAAAGAGGATTCAATTAAATTGCTTTCAAGAATAGAAAGTAAGATAATGATAACAGAATTCTATCGGAAACGCCAAGGTAGTTCGTAATAGATTTAATACATATTTGGTTTGAGTATCATTAAAGTAAAAAGTAAATTATTGACACTTGAAGTATGTAATTATTCCACTGAAATAAATGTGGATTGCGTAGATACCCCATGCCGCATTTTTTTAAAGTTTTTCTTTAGATGTAATAAGGTACTCTTGGATGCTCTTGGAGTCTATTTACTCCAAGTTAGAAAGATGGTGCATCATTTATTGACATAAACATAGGTTAACTATCAAAAATTATGCAGAAACTTTAAAGTGTGGTATTTTATTAAGATATTGAAGTAGGTATCACAGTTGTTTTTAGCTGCAGACCGTTAAAATTTTAAATTGCCTTTCATCTTTAAAATTTAACAATTTATTAAAACCAGTATTGTATTAGAGAATAGATAACTATTTACACAAAGGGCACGTAAGGTCTGAGTATTGTTAGCGGCAAGTAATTTGAATGTTTGCCTTGGTTCAAATAGCAATAATGATTATTTAATGTACGTATATTTAAAAGAGTACATTTGTACTATATAGTTACTTATTAAAATGATAATATAAGCTGTATCGATATCTGATACACGATCTTTTAATAGATATTGTGTGGAATTCTACAGTAATTCAGTTTTTTTTTACTGTTTTTACTTTACATATGCAAAAATATCCCAAGGAAATTGGGTAAAAGAGTTTTTTTTACAAATGTATTAAGATGTGAGTACAATTGTTATGTAGCTGAAATCTTCAGATCTTCTTTTTAAATTACTGTAGGATTGAAATTATTGAAAGTGCCAAGTACAGACGGCCAATAAATAGATTTACCACCCAAAAGTTAAAAGTCATGTAATATTTCGTAGGTTAAATATCGTTTACACAGTACCTAGTGTAAGCAAAAAATCTTTATTTTCTTAAATTCAAAACCCAGGAAATCGGAAATAATTACCATAAATAGGAAGATATGAGTTATAACTCCCTAATGAAAAACAAAGTTGCATCATTATGATAATGAATTATGACAGTTGAATAGTGGAATTTTAATGTTAAATACATTAAAATAACACTATTCAAAAGTACAGGTTATAATAAATTTATAATGATGTGACATAATGTGACTTCAAATATCCCATTAAACTACAGTAATTTTAATTATTATTAAATAAAAATAAACTATTATTACTTTTAAAGAATGTAATAATAGTATGTATGACTTTAGTTATTAAACAAAATTTTCTTACTCAAAAATAATTACGGAATTATGTTCACTTACAGATAATAAACGGTAAGTATTTCTACATAAATACGCAAACTCTAAGTAATATAAACAAAACTAACCTCTAAGCCGACTTGAATATTTTTTTGCAAATAAATTATTTCTATAAAACAAAGACATAGCCACTATATAGACACTTGTACAGAAGGCTCCATATAGATCTATGTCCCCTATGAACGCTCTTAATTCCAAAATATTAGGGATGTTCAAGTGGCAAACATAATTAAGTGTATAATAATTATTACTAGTGTCTTGACTGTGTACCTTATTAATTACATAGGAGAATAATATGAGGATATAGGGGCAAAACGCGATCACACTGGCCAAATACGGAAAGGTGTAAGCGGTGCCATAACAAGAACCGGCGGTTTAACGTGCCTATCGATGAACGGCGGAGCGCGAATAATAAATACCAGGCACGGCCCATGGCGAAACAGTGACCGAACCAATCAAAGTTTTAATATTTCCGTTTGTTATATATATATATGTCTGCCGTAGACAGTTAAGTAGCAAATTGATATTATGAAAATATTAATATAAAAAAATATAAATCATGTATGTTAATTAGCTCCTCCTCAAAGTCACTAACAAAATCATTTTACTGAGTCGTTTCTTTATATATAGCCAGACCATCAAATTCCTTATCAAAAGACGTATTCCCTCCATATTTAACATGTGCTCCTTCAAAGGGGGCTCGCAACGGCAGTTTTTGTCCCCTGATGTTATATTCTGTGCTATTTGCATAAAAACTTATCAGATTGTTCGTCCAATATAATCATAAAAATTGCTACCTTGTCATATTTCTTTCTTTCTTCGCATTTACCGATTTTATTGACAACCCTACTTGGTGATTATATATTAATTAAAGTATTCAATATTAATTATATTATTATTATTATTATCAACATTTCATGATGTATGTATTTGTACTGCATTCTCATGGTCTATATTTAATACAGTCACTGCATCTCTGCTGTCCGCTTTCATAGTTTGACGAAATTTTATTACAGTCAGCAAAGAATTTTATAACTGACGCAGTGCCTATATCAACTGTGAATAAACCTTTATAAGTTTTAGAGAAGGAACTTCTAAAAAGCTTTAAATTTACTCGTCTGAGTAATTGTAATTTCCGCCAGCTTTCATATTCAATACGTGGCTTTTGTAATACTGAAAGTCTCAATGTTAGTCACAAACCTATCTTCCTTAAGAGATACATTCCGAGCTAAGACTAAATCGCAACCGGGAACAACAGCATAACATGTCTTCTCAAGCAGGATTGCCAGGATATTTGATAACGACAAAAGTTGCTTTTTTGTGATCAAAGAACCAGAACGCTCAAAACACTATGAGAAGGATGTCCTCTACTCAAATCAACTTTATTAAATAACAACTGACTGCTTATTTCAAAAACCAAATGTTTAGTGAAAATTGTAATAATAATAATTTTATTTTAACTTTATTTATTAATTCATTCATTAGTATTTTTTATTTTATTGTTACTATTAGTGCGTATGCGCGATACGTATTTGGTCTGAGACCAGAATATTTAAATATAGGGAATTTCCTAGTCAATAAAACTAAATCTACTAACACAGATAAAATAGATTATAAATTAATTATTAAAATAACTTAGTTTTATGGAGTTGTTATATAGTACTTTTATATTTCAGATTTGGCGCCTGGTTATTAAGTCCCATAACTAAATTCTTTGGAATAGAATGGGTGTTACGCAATGGAGAAATCGTAGCAGAAGAAAAAGGGGCTGTTATTGTTTCGAATCATCAGTCATCTTTAGACATATTAGGTGGGTTTTCATTATTCATTATACCAAGCTATGAAACATGGATATGAATTAAATTATCAAAAAACAATCATTTTGCATAAAATGTTAAATAACTAAACATAAGTGTGTTCTTATGTTGTAGTCTATGAGTAATATCATTATAATATATTTTTGTTTAAATCACACAATTACTTACATGGAACTTATAAAGGCCTTAATTATATTCTACTGAACATACTATACAAGCTGTATTGTTAGTTTTCCAAACAAATTAATTAATTTATACGTTTTCATTAAGATGGTTTAATATAAACATGAATTGACAGAATTTTTATACTTTATTATATATTAACTAATACATGTATGTGTTGAAAATAAGAAATAAATTCATTTTTTTGAAATCTAAAGGAGATACAAATTTTATAACACTTAATCGCAATCAAAATTAGGTAAATAATTATAAAATAGTTACAAAGCTACAAAAGAGTAACACAACTCGTAAATAAACAGATAATTATTTAATTATTTATTGCACAATAAACAAGGAAAATCTTATAATCTATGTGATTTAACTGATTAGCTACAGATTAAAGTATAATTTAAGGATAATTTTTATCAATCAATGACAAGATAACGAAAAATGTTATATTTTTACTACATAATGTATTAAATCGTTCTCATGATCATTAATAACGGCCTTCCTACATTAGAGCCAGAATTTAGGACAATCACACCACCTATTGCGTGTTAGGGTTTGGAAGTGGCTGCACTAGCAACAAGCGCCGGCTGAATGTGCATTCCGAAGCACGCAAGGTTAGCTCCAGTATACAAATGGATACTGTTCCTTCCAGATAAAGTGATCAAATACGGAAAGTTGCTTCGTCAGCTCTCACCTACTAAATATAGCAAGATTTTCTCGTGGACAAAAATATATATAAGTTTATTTTTCAAAATTCTACCCAGTAGAACAGGGTAGAATTTTTATTTTCAATATCAAACAATTGGCAAATAGCACATGTGCGCTTTAGTCACTTATATTAATACAATTCAAAGCCCGTTTTAAAGTATTAAACCAAAATATAAAACAGATAAATATATGTTTAAAGGAAGAAAAAAGGAACCTATTTTGTTACACACTCCAATATAATTTAATATACTAGAAAAAGCATGTTGAATTATATATACCTAAGTTTCCTCAAAAAATACTTGCTGGTTATCCTGTATATTCAGCAAGTATTTTTAGCAAGTTTGGTACGTGACCTACCAGGCCTAAACCACGTCTACTTTACGCACAAAGAGATTTCGTGACTCCTTTCTTTGTCGCACAGCCAGAGCGTGGAATTCGTATTCCTTCCTTATACAAAGTGAGTTCCTTCAAAAGAGGCGTGAAAAACCACTTTTTGGAACGGCAAAGTGGATGTAGCTAGGGCAGTATATCGCGTGCTGCACTAGCTATCTTTATATTTGGACTCCTCCTTGATGAGCTTTGTACAAAAAATAGTTAACAAATCTTTTATTTCACTGATCGAAATATTAGTATGGAGACATTTGAAAATAATTTCACAATTTTGATATCACCATTGTATTTATATGACTATGTTAATATAATGCAGACTTTTTTATAATAAGGTTCTAATATACTTCTGTTTCTGTCCATTTCCAACAATATAATCAGTTTATATCCTTCTTGTGATATGTTACAGTAGATACTCTTTTTTAATAAATATAAATTTCTTACATTTCATTGCAGGGCTTTTCAACATTTGGCATGTTGTTTACAAAATGACTGTGATCGCTAAGAGAGAGTTGCTATTCGTGTTCCCGTTCGGAATAACGGCATACTTTGCCGGAGTTGTGTTTATAAACCGATCTAACGCGAAAAACGCCTACAAAACTTTGCAAATGACATCGAAAATTATGGTTGAGGACAAGGTAAAGTAACATATTAAAGTATAAAAAATACCTGAATGAACCTTAAATTTTTTAATCATAATATCATAATTATTATTTTGGTAATTGAACAAAGCTTATTAGCTTATCGACGCGACAACCTTTCCCCTTTTCAGCCCCCTAAGTTTTCTGTAAATTTTTAGAGAGCTCTCCAGTTAGCGTTCTTGTCAAAATGAAATAAGTAGTGAAGTTGGTAGGTACACGGTACTGATTATTTAGTGCATTTATTATTGCATTTGTTTAATCAGCTTGGCTTTTAATTTATATATAATATGACACCTGACAATAAGTACCAAAAATAACTGTTAAAGAAGTTTAAAGCTTTGCTTTTCAGACAACAATAATTTACAAGAGAGAATCATAAGTGTCTGCTTGCTACATAGATGGCGTTAAATGCAATAGGGAAAAGTCTATGGGTATTATTTATATTATAGGTACTCTGACTATATTTTATTTTCTATAAAATAAAACTCTGTACAGCTTCCTTAGAAGTATGTAAAAATATTACATGTACCGTCAATTGACAAAACTAATATTTAGTTATCACTTAACTTATCGTTAAATTAAAGCAAGACAGGTATATTCAAGAAAATCTAGTATTTTATATACTCAAATTCTGACTATTACCGTAATGGACGGATTATTGATGTCCGTAACAATGTAACAACGTCCACGTAATAGAAAAAATAACTACAAAATATAAAAATAATATCTATCGGTGTTGTTGGGTGGTATGCCCCTTACCATAAATATTTTATACAAATTACAGACAAAAATCTGGGTGTTTCCCGAAGGGACGAGGAATAAAGATTATACGAAACTGTTGCCGTTTAAGAGGGGCGCATTCGCAATGGCGGTAGCCGCTCAGGTTCCCATTATACCTGTGGTGTTTTCCCCTTATTACTTTATCAACAAGAAGAAATACATTTTTGACAAAGGTGATTTTTTTTCTAAGCTCTAAATAAAGACAAATTTTTAAATATGGTCAAGCACATCCTAGCTTATCTTCTGACACATGTTCTATACAAATACTATATGAATGCTGGTCCTGTTTTGAAATATCCTATAATATAGCTATTTGGTAGTAATATCCAGTATTTTTTACCGAAACAGGTCATGTTGTGATCCAGTGCTTAGAACCAATTCCTACCAAGGGGCTTTCCTCCGATGACGTCACAGATCTTATCAAAAGGGTGCACGATGTAATGTCAAAGGCATACAAGGAACTTTCGCAAGAAATAATACATTCATTGCCGTCAGATTATCCTTACACCAATGAAGGGTAATTAGGAAAACAAACTGTAATTGTTCGTCATACAAAACGACGAAAAAATAGTATTACCTTGTAACGTGATATAATGTGTCTTTTGTAGAGTCCCATAGTGTATCATTCGTTGTAATAGACAAGTAGGTATTTAAGTTTTATTTTAGCGAAGAGTAATATTAACTGTTGATTTATTTATTTTATTTTATTTGGAATACTTTCAGCTGATTCATATTTACAAATTTAAAGTAAGAAAAGTTCAGTTACTGGTTTCTGAGTTGAGAATTTGAATAGTCTCCGTCGATAATCCGACACAGTTGTTATCGGTTAGGATAATTATAAGGTATTATACACGTGTTACTTAATCAAATAACTTATTTTGAAGTGTATGACTTACCTTCCATATATTATGCTAAGTTAGATTAAGCCAAAGCCGTTATAGTTCGTAGCAAATAAGCCTTTAACCCGAGCACTTTTTATAATAAATATAAGTAAAATCCTGAATGCTTGAAAATTTAACGATTTTGGCTGTTCCCAAGCTTATTCCTTTTATTTCCTGAAACTTGCGATGTTTTATTAGATATTATTTTGATTCATATTGCTGCCTCTTTTCGTGAGCATCGATCATTACCTAGTCCTTAAACTTGCCTCGGCCGTAATGATCAACATAGCATACTTGTATACAAATGTACCATTGTTACTCCTGAGTTGTGTTAAAATACTCAACTCATAAACCGGCCGGTAGACAACAATTCATTTTAATAAGTACTATTCTTAAAGCATTACTTTATATAGGTATGATGAAGTTAAAAATGTAATTACTGAAATAACAAAGTAAATGAGTTGGGTCTTATCACAGGTCACGTTTTCGTTTGCAAGAAATTGTAGGTAAGTACTTCAAAATATATTTTGAAAGTAGAAGATAGGAATGAGTTTCAAATAAGATAGTTTGGAATCCTAAGTACTTATGTAACTCAATGTTGATATTCTCTTTATATTTATTTTATTTAAAGGCAATAGTATAAAATAATAACTGGCGATATTGCCCGACAACGGGCACCCACCTTCCACAATCCACGTTTTATTTTAATTATTTTTTATGAAGATTATTTTATTATAAAGAACACTGATCATATTATTAATGATACACTTGTTAATATATCTACATGTGCCAAATAACAATTAATGTACCTATTATATGTTATTAATAGAGATTTTTAGATCAAAAATTGACAAAACAACCTCTAGTCATTTAACTACTATTCTAGAATATTCAAAGAACCTATATTCAGAACTAAAAGTTATATGAGGTTTAAATAATAAAATAAATTGGTTTTTATGTAAGTTTTAAACGAAACGTTTTATTTCATATTATTTTTGTGTATATATTATTTCTATCAATTCTTTCATATAAAAAACCGTCAAAAGACAAAAATAACATCCACGCAGAAGGATTCAAAAAGCTTTGATGATGGCACCAGCATGTAAGTTGATATTTTCAGTATATTTCTTGCTATGTTTTTTATATTTATATAGAAAAATGTTAACGTTTTATGTTAAGTATTGCTAACTAGTTTATGTCCGGTCAGTTATAGAAACTAAAATATTTAAAATATTTTTTATTGACAATAAAACCTCTCAAAGTAAGGTAAAGGGCCCCTGGTCCTTGCTAGTACATTATTTTGTTAGTATATTTTCTGGCGTAAAAAATAAGCAAATTATATATTATATACAAAAATTGTATATTAGAAAAAATCTCTAAAATTTCAACTGTCTAAGAAATTTAGTACTAGTTTGGCGACTATAGTAAAGCAATACGACACGCGAAACGCTCGTAACTATCAGTCGACTATGGAGAGCTGAGCAACGTGCATTTATTCCTTGTCACCATAAAATTAGCGCTCGTACTTAAGCTTCTAAAAAGGCATAGGTAAGGTCCATTTGAAATAGTTATTTTTGACGTTCCTTAATAACTAATTTTAAATAAAAAAAAAAGCTTTATTAATAGCAATCGTATTCCTTCAAAATTGAAAATCGGCTCATGCAGATATAGCGAGCATAGAAAAATTCGATAACGAAAACAGTATTTTCGCCGTCAAACTCTCCCATTGCTCAATAATATGTATTACATCCGCAATTCAATGCAATTCAAAAACAACATGAATAATATTATAAAACATCAGAGGGCCTAGGTTCTGTCATGCTTACGTTATAAAAACGGCGCGTACCGCCGAGGAAATATTCCCACATGTGCGCCGCTAGGTCGGCCATAACAAAAACAATTTCTTACCATTCTTAATGTACACCATGTATGTCCCACTTATGGTGGGACAGTTATGACTGACTGTTTTGTTCAGCCAAAAAGATAAGCAAAATTGTTGCATTTGTTATTACAATGGATCTTGCTGAAAAATAGGTCGGGGAAAAATGTTATTCGCTTTATATATAAAATTCAAGACTTTTTTTCAAAATTAATTAATATTTAACACAGTATATATGTGTATTTTTTTGCTATCTTGTAGGTAGAGACATGATGCTGTTGCTGTAGAAATTTCGGGACTTCTGATCAAAAAAACTCAACAGAGTTTTTTTGAAGTTTTGGCAGTCCGCTCTTGTTGTTAAGTTGTTAGAATTATCAGTATACCTCATAATGCAGTCATGGTCCGGAGGATCCAATGCTCGTTTAAAGTCTTCGCGTGTTGGTTATCGCATCTGTACCCTGCTCGTTATGATGTCTAATGTCTTTGTCAAAATTAGTATATCATATCTCAGATGACATGCACACGCGTCTGTACAGTTTGCATTGGTTTCAATGACCTTATAGTGGGAGGAGATCTAAGAGTCTTCGCTGCCGTAGGTATAGTCTTGAAATCTCCAGATATTGATAGATATGCCGTTATCTGTACCCTCTTAAGGGCATGCGGCATGTTCAAAGAATTAATATTCTTATTATAAATTAGAACTAAAGATTTATGTTGTATTTTTTAAAAAATTAGTGGCCTATTTATTTGATGATTATTCATTTCATGCTAGGTAGGTTATGACTAGGTAAATGTTGCATTATAAAATACAGTTTGACATAATTCGAAACAAATACGTATACCGAAAACTTGGTCAAATTCACAACGACGATCTTGAGTGGGCCGGTAGAATATCAAGATGGCGTCCGGTATACGCAAAGGTTGCGTGCACAAAGTAAAAGAGAGCAAGTTGTTGCGTGTAACTCAGTAATTTTATATTGCCAGAATGTAATACTCGACAATTTGATTAAAAATATATGTTTACTTTTCCAAATTCATATTGTTTTATTCAAATAATAAGTACATCCTTACCCAACCCGAAAAACTTTAACAGAAATTGTTTACCTATAAATACACAAACATCAATATTTTTAAGGCTGACGCTGTTGATTCTGCTTTCACTATCTAAAATTAAATTATCGGCCCCGCTTTCATTCCACTTGAAAAAGGCATAGATTTATGAATATTTAAAATGGATTAAAATTTAGCTAAATATGTTTTTCAAAAAAATCTCCTTTTTTATCAATAATATTCACATTGGAATGTTTAAGGGATAAACCCTCTACTTCTCCCTCTGTATTGGCCATTACCACGTAAAGTTACAAATAATAAAGTACGTAATATTGACGTACAAAGATATGCAACTACAATTGCACAAAACAAAACCTACTACATATCGACTACAAGATGCCTTTCTATAATCGCTATGAAATTACTTATAGAAAAATGTATGTGATTTGACAATCACACTATATTACTACGCGAGGGCTTATGTCAATTCCCATAAATTTACACTAAGCGATTCGAGTGCCAGAGATGGATGTATAGCTTATACCTTTGCCTGTCTCAACGGACGAATATACTCAACTGACATTTAAATTTTGACTGGATCTTGATTGAATCAATCAATCAGCAACAAATGAGCAGCAAGCAAATTAAAATACAAAACGCTATTAAGAAGTTTTTAAATTAAAAACAATAAATAAAAGTTTATCTTTTTAGGTTTATTTTTACTAAAAACCCTAAATAAAATTTAAAAGTATTTAATTCATTATTGGATTTTATAGCAACAAGTGAAGTGTGATTTTAAAGTGATTTTTAGATATTTTTCTTCAGTTTTCAAAATAACTGAAAGAATGTGGGATAAAATGATTTATATATTTATTATAACATTAGTGACTTATGTATTAAAACAGCTATTTTCGGAAACCCCAAATTTCGTGAAATTCAAATCCAAATTCCTCATTTTCTACATATGGACATCAATTACTGCCGTTTTATTGATGCCGTTCTTTGTGTTCAACCCAAAAAATGTTAAAAACTCGTTGTAAGTATGCTAATAGATTCTAAGTGTTTTATTCTGAATCACATTGTGGACATATACATAGACTTATGTTTTAGATCCATAAATATTGAGTATTTTAATTACAATATAATGTCATTAGTGACTTAGGTATATTATTATAATAAATAATAAGTATAACTTAATCAAACAAATTAATTTTCTATGAACTTAAATATTTAGTTGTAATCATGGATTATTTTTCCCTGTTTAAATTTAATAAAACAATGGATTTTTGATTAATATTCTTGTAATTTATGACAATGTGGTTTAGATTTGGATCTCAAATTGTGAAGCATGTAACAAAAGTCATAGAAGTAAAATGGCATTTAAGAAATGGGAAAGTCTTAGCAGAGGATCGGGGTGCTGTAGTTGTATCAAATCATCAATCATCAATAGATATACTAGGTAAGAAATTAACAACTATGTCAGTAGCTTTAAAAATAACAATGAACAAAAATTAACACTTAGCAATTTCTTCCATGATTAAATACAACTTATATATAGAAATTAAAATGAAACCCTAAAAACTAGTTAAAAATATATAATCTAAATCAAAAATATTTTAATTTCATGCAATTTATTTTGTAAATTATTTAAATTACAGCTTCAAAATTAATAAATGAATTTAATACTTATGTGTCAATAGGCTCTTATAAAATTTCTCACATTTAGTGAGAAGTTTAATACTTATAATCTTATAAATGAATGACACAATATTTTCAGGAATGTTCAACATTTGGCATGTAGCAGACAAAATTGCTGCCATAGCAAGAAAAGAAATATTCTATGTTTGGCCCTTTGGCCTGGCAGCTTATCTTGCAGGGGTTGTTTTCATAGATAGAAATAACTCTAAAGATGCATACAAACAATTGAAAATTACATCCGAAGTGATGATAAAAAATAAGGTAATAGAAACTATTGATGTTAGCAGTGTGTTAATTTTACTAGTAAAAATCAACTATGTACTAAGTAGTGTTTATGTAAAAAAAATTGCATGACATAACATTGAACTAGTTAAGCCATATAGTATCAAACTATTTGTGCATACAAACATTTAGTTACATAACTTTTTAAGGATAACTTTCACTAATAACATTTTTTACCAATTTAAATATTACATTAAAATATTTATAAAGTAACGTGCTGAAATATTAATTGATGTTTTATTACTTTTCTATTCAGAAGTTGTATTACTTTTCATAAATTTAATTTTCACATAGTCAACACAAAAAAAATATAATATTTTTTTTTATGAAAATGTCTGATAGACTAGGAAAGGCACTTTTTATGGTGGAATGAGAATCCAAGACCAATTGATGTGATTCAGGGGAAGCAATACTTGATTTAACATCAGTACTTACCTATTTAAATACTGAAATATAATAAATTTAATATTTTGAAGATGTCATGCCTATGCCTATGTGAAAATATCAAAACTACAGAACTAAAAAGGCTCACAAATAACAGAGAAATAGAAAGAAGGAGAACTTATAAGGGTTTCAACAAGTTTTTAATAGGTGTGCCATTTAAGAGCAGTTACCGACATTCTAAAGATTGCAGTCCATCCTGAGAAATGGCTAATTTCTGGTCTTGAAAGTTTTTAAATTCATTCCTTATTTAAAAAAAATAATAATGATATTATGTTAATAATGTAATTCTTTCATATCCACTAAAAGCTTTTGATTTTTATTTTACAGACAAAAATTTGGTTATTCCCAGAGGGTACTCGGAACAAGGATTTCACAAAACTGTTACCTTTTAAGAAAGGTGCATTTAATATTGCTGTTGCAGCACAAGTACCTATCATACCAGTAGTGTTCTCACCATACTACTTCATTAATAGGAATAAATACATTTTCAACAAAGGTATGTATTTCAACATCTGGTATTACATCAGAAAATTGTTGTACTTAATTAGTGTTTGATCAGTTGTTACAAAAACTGAAAACTATTAATAAAAAAATTTTGTATTGTCCATTTCATTCCATTCATTAATATGAATGAAATGAAATCCAGAAAGAAATCATGAATCAGTTTAATAACTGTTTTTTATGCAATCATTTTTACAATAAATAATTGATGTTATATTTATTTTGTATTTTAAAAATTGTTTAACCTATTATTACAAAATAACTAAGTACAGCACTTAGTTATTTATTCTAAACTATTCTATTAATCATTGTTTCTGCACCAATTTCAGGTCATGCCATAATTCAATGTTTAGAGCCAGTACCAACTAAAGACCTAACTATGGAAGATGTGCCTGAACTCATAAACCGCATACGGAATATGATGGATGCAGTTTATAAAGAACTATCAAAAGAAGTCCTGAGTTCATTACCTTCTGACTACCCATTAGCCACTACTGATTGAAAATATTGTTGGTAATGATGTTGAAATGTATTTACACATACAAGGAAACATTAAACATAATGTGGACAACATTATGTTTAATGTAATAGTATTTTAATATTAGACCCAAGAGAAATATACATTCTTATGTCTGTGATCATTGAGATATTTGAGTTATTAATCATTCAATAACGAAAATTATTGCCATTTGTTTTAAATAACTATGTTTATTATTTAGAATGATTATTTTAAATTGAGGCTATTATGTTATGTTATGTATGTAAACAGGAAATCTTGGTTTTGTTTGGCTGAGAAATGATTAAAAGGCACCTTTGTAATAACGCAGAGATAAGATTGTTTACAATTGACAAGATTCTACAACAGGCAACTTTAATGTGGCGGATTCCCGAGCCGTGACTGTGTGTTACGAAACACTATCTTTACTTTTACGTTACAGTTGCTGAATACAATATGAGCAAACTGTTGATCATAGCTCAAATTGCGTCAGCTGCCACAGCTCAGGGTAGAATATCAATTAAGTGGTGTAATTGCACATGTTATAATTAAGTAGTTTAAGGACTTAAAAAACCCAGGCAGTATTTTGTGTTTAAGCTAATTTAGCAGGACATGGGTTAGGTGTTAATATCTGACGCAAGAGATCTCATTACCATGCAATAGGGGAAATACTATTTAGTGGAGGTATTTTATCCCACTTTGATGATACTAGCCCAAAAAGTTCTTTATTATCAAGAAAAAGACTATGAGACTTAAGATTTATATAAATTTCGCCATACTTAATTTTTTATTGTTATGTTAAAAAGGTAATCCATGCAGTATAGATAACCATTAATATTTTTTTATTGAAATCATAACGAATCAAAAAGGAGATTATTTGAATAACCGACTTTAGTAATGCTACTATATAATTAGTAATAAAATGCATGTTATGATAAAACGCAGTGTAACCAAATTATTATAATAAGATATTTCGAATATATAGTGTTATTAATCTTTAAATATACACAGCTGCTAAATTGTCTCTGATTACTAAGTATCTAATTTGTATATAATTATGTATAATAGTTTATAATATTGACTTTTATTTTATATTGGTTACAATCACTTTTCTATTAGTTTACATTACGAAATCATAAAATATCCTTTGTTGTATAATAATGGCGATGACATTACTTTAGCGATAGCTTATAGTTAAATATTGCCATTTATAAAATAAAATTTGAGTAAGCACAATTAAAAATATATATTAAATTGTAACTTATAATTTAGTGAAAAAATCGTTGAAATTTTATTAAACGCCGCGAAAATTGAGAGACTACACTTGAAAAAATCTTATCCTGACTATTTTTAATAAATTCATAACAAATTTCTGATCATAATTTAATACTAACTCATAAGTTATAACTAACCGATACGAAATGGATTCAAAAGATTGCTCACCGTTATGTTCTCGAATTAAAAGTGTGCCATTTATAAAAATAATAATCCAAAGAAAGCAAAGACAAAAAGGGACCACTAATTTTATATGATTTTATAGGATACAACTTTTTGCTGATCTTCAAAAGTTAGAAGAATTTCCACAAGACAAATATTAATAGTAACGCCCTTTTTCATACTTAAATAGTTTGTAATGAAATATAATGACATAATTTTTAAATAATCTTACAATTTTTTTTTAAACCTATTAAGGAATATGTCTAGTCGTTTATTTTTAATACGTTCTAATATTTTAAAATGTTATTTTTATTTACAATACAACTTTTTCACGTGTACCACCACTTTCATTGTAACTACCATGTAATTGCGATTTTTAATATTCTTAAAGAAATACCGCTATAAAACTAGCTTTGACATTTACGGTTATACTATCTACATGAATACACTAACTGTAGTTAGTTTAAATATATTGTTATCTTCCTATAAATTTGTCAACTAAATTACAGAACTCACATTAACTTATAATAGCAACTGCCCTATATATACTATAGATAGTTCTTTTATTGTATTGATTTAGACACTATTTAAATGTTTATCGCACCCATGTTTCTAAAATGAAAGTATTTTATTTAATAAGTGATGCATAAAATATAAACATTACATACATTGATCGCTTATAACAGAGATTCCCAAACTATTGTGGCAAGAGACTTCTAAACGGATAAATTACTTTAAAAATCTTTAGTTTTTCTCCTATTGATACGGGATAGTTACCAATTCAAAAATGCGGTTTTGTTTATATCGACCTCTGGGAAACCAATTTCGATCCAAAGGGGTCGATTGGGAATACATACTCTATACTAGGACTTAATATTGAACAGAAACAGTTTATTTTTAATTTACAATTAGACGAATATTGTCCTATATCATAAAGCCAATCAAATCAAATAGGTATTTATCTAAATCAACATTTTATATAGTTTAATATTTCTTCCATGTTTTTAAACATGACTTTTTTGGTAATTATACATTATGCATACATTAGTATTGTCGTTATGAGCATAATTATGCATATTTTTAATTAACCAATAAACTCTTTTATTTTTTTATTATTCCAAAAAAAATTGCCATTTTATAGATTTTAAGATATTTTCTAGTTTTAAACATAATAGCTGTAAAGTGCAAGAAAATTTGTATATTTTAAACACTGTAAAAAACCAAAGTTTGTAACTTGACGTTCGGAAGCGTTGTGATTTTAGTGTAAATTTATTGCTTGTGTATATTTGTTTATTCTTGACAAACTATATTGAAATGTGAACTATTTTTCCATGGTTTCATATGTGAAGTCTTTTAATAAATAATATGACACAGGGCATATGCTTTTCATTGAAATAAAAACCTGTCGTAAGAAAATTATTTGTTTTTATAATATTTACAAAATATTTGATATAATAATATAATAATAAACAGCAAAATAAATTATTTCCAATGTATGTCTATCACAGTATTTTAGCTTTTTGGGATGTATAGATGTTCCTGAAAATAAATAAACATTAGGTTTTAGTAAATGGACAACCGATAGCTGATTATTTATTTAGTTAATTATTACATGTTTTTTCATTGAAATCTGTTGAATATAACTTATTTCGTATTTATAAGGTAGTCATTATGTATAGTATTCTCATTACGTACGGCATGCTCCTTTACCATACTATAAAAGTTACTTAGGTATATATCACGAGCAGCACGTAAAATGTACTCGAACTCTTCTAATTCAAATAATCTTTATCAAAACTGAACTATCGTTATTGATAAAATAAGATTTGTGTCTTTTTTATCAATAAATAACAACGGTCACAGGCGTGTGCTATTAATTAATATTACATAAAAAGCTATCAAAGAGCGTAATAAATTATGTTTGTTTCAAAATATAGCAGAATTCATTGTGAATGTGACCGTTAGATTTCCGAATAAATATATTAGATCGGTAATTGTAATGCATTTAATCGCGTGTTATTATTAAATCCTTACTTACGGCAGTGGCTATACTTTTGATTATATATACCTACCTACCTTTGGTCTGATAACAATTTAAGTTAAAGGTTCTTAAATAGTTCATCAAATATCTCAAAGTAGATACCTACTTGGTACTTTATTCAGCCTTTGCAAATTTAGCGCGTCTTGCCAAAGTCTCCGCAGAAGTCCTTGTAAATTCTTCTTGCATGTTTCTGTGTGTTTTTTCCACCAAAGAAGTGATATCGTCTTTTCCCATACCTTCCGTCTCAATCAACGGCATAATTGTTATTATTATTTCGCCTAAAAACATTATGTACTTAATAAGGTATTTGAAATCCCCTTTTTCATATAAAATAGTAGAAATGCCAGTAAATAAGAAAATTTTTAGAAAATTAGTTTCATATTTTTGAAGCATTTTTATTCAAATTTTGAGGAGCTATTACATAGAAGTTCAAACACTACATAGAAAATGCCTGCGCTCTAAAATTTATAATTTTGTGATTTGTGCGTTCCTATGTAAAGTTGGCTAAATAAAGGTTTTATGTTTGAGTTTAGTAAAGTTATAGTACCTAGACTACCACAACTTCAAAGAAATGTATTCAACTTAATATTTAATTTCAATTTTTTTAAATTTTCTGCATAAAAATTATTAAATAACCACATGAAGATTAATAAAAACATTTGTAATAGTACCTGAACCAAATCGATGGCGTTTACTATCCAAGAAGTGATATTTTGAAACGACAATGGGTTGTATCGGGGCGCCTGCAGTCATGGCTACGTGGAAGGCACCTTTCCTGAACGGCAACAATTTGTCGCCAGAATGCCTTGTGCCCTCGGGAAATAGTAGAAGCTTGCGCTAAAATTAGAATAAAATTAAAATTATATAAAACACCTGTGTATTTTTTCATATTCAGCGGTTTCTTCGGTTGTTTGAGCAGGCAATTTTAACAAGTATTTTTCAAGTAGATTAATTCTGTATAAAAAAATCACACAACGATCAGCCCCGGCTGGAACTCCAAACCGGAATTCCTGGCTGAGAAGTTTGTAGCGAGCGTCCTGACTACTTGGCTAGCCGGTTGTCAACTTTGAAAACTAACTAGGTACCTACCTTCTTATTTAGTTCAAATATTGTTGTTATGCCCAAGATATCTAATTACCTAAACTCTATCTTAAATTGGAACGCAAAAACATTTGTAGATAAACACATGCAACGACGGCCAATGTTTCTAATTCTAGAAACATCGCATTGCATCACGAGCATTTACACTAATCCAAAGTTTTGTTGGAATAGTAATCTCTTTATCTCGAAGTTAGATAGGATAGGTACAAAGAACGCAATTAATTACCTTTATCAATAAGCTACATGGTCGTGACTTTACAATCATTTAGCAAACATTCTTGACGCCAGCTGACACTACTTTGTAAAATTGTATTTGTCGGTTAATTAGGTCGAGAGTAGACAAAATTTCATTTTTTCAAACTATCAAAAAACTGAGCAAGCAGTAAAAAATATACTTTTATCATCAAAAAAGTGACATTTGAGCCATAAAAATATTTACTTATTTTTCGCGTTTGTTATCAAATGGGCAAAGTCTAAATATCAAAACTTCAGCCTAATTATTATTTCTAAACATTGAATAAATAAAGTAGAAAAAAACATTACCTGGTAAAATAAAGTACGTCGTCGAATACTGCACTAGCATTCTGTAGCCCTAGTTTGAGTTTCAATCGTATTGAACCGTTTCGATCGTGTTTGTCGTTAGCTGTCAAATTGTATGGAAGCGACATCAGCGCCTCCGTTGTGAAGTATTGGAAAGAAGTTTTTAAATATGCGATAATAATCTGAACGTAACTACTATCGAAACGTCTCGATACCATTGAAACTTACACTAGGGGTACTGCACAAATAGACTCCTATACTAATCTATATATGGTGTCGGGTCATTTTCTGTGATTTTTATAAAAACAAAATAAGTATATGTACATGCGAAAGCATAAACATAAATATACAATGTGGAACCACAATACGATATAAAATTAGAATTTCGCTTTCAAAGTATGGAAATTATCAATCAACTAAAATTTGATTGTATCATAACATTTCTATTTACAAATACAGCCGATATTCAAATTGTATTTCCTAATGTTATCGTCACGCTGTATAAACAATCCAAAGGAAATTTCAACAAACTTACTTATAAATAGTAAATAATAATGTCGTCGGCATTTACTATGCATTATTACCGGACTATTGTTCTTCAGTCAGGCATATGACCTTGTCAAGCCTAATCGATAAAGCGGGTTCAATGTTACTGGATAAGTTTCATTTCACTTTTATCCTAAACAAAGCGTTAGTATTTATCATGTTTTATTTAGGTTCTATTTGACAGTTTAGACATTTAAATAGATATATACAAAAACGAAATATTTGTATTTACAATACTTAGCTAGCTGCATAATTACGTAATTGTTTATTTGTGTCATTATGTACCTATCTATGACAAAACAACCGATGCTTTAAAGTCCTTCGTTATTTTAGTATGCCAGTTGGACTCCAAGCAAAACCTTCAAGTTGGCCTTGACACAGTTTCGAAGGTGAATGATCTAATAATTAACATTGAAAAGGAAGTATCGTGTAGACAACTTGGCAATTCCGAATTCTTGACTCAAAGCTCTTATGCAAAGAGGAAGTTCGCAAATCATAAATCCAGATACGAAGGGAAATTAGTTTTGTCTCCCGTAATAAAAAGTATGCATTATCATCATCCGACAACAACGTCCGCGTCAAGAAAAGAAACAAAAGAAATCAGTTTCAGTAATCTGACTAAAGAAGGTCAGAACAGCCTTTGCAAAAAGACAAATAAGTCTCAATCTGTATATCTTTATAATAAATACTCTTAATCGAATACCGAAAATATATGCAATGAGGTATAATGAATGTAAAGAAGTTTAACTTAACTTCATGGAAAAAAAATCGGAACCATGATAAAATGGAAGACATAATTGATAAAATAGAAAAAAAGAAGTTTTTAATAAGTAACTTGTAAGCTATTTCAATCATTGTAAATTTAAAGTTGGTTAAGTCTCCAGTTACAGAAGTCTAACAGAACGGTGTCTTTTTTGTGAAGGTAACTTTGAATCTTTTATATTGTGAACCTTTTATTAAATGTCATAGTGATTTTGTTATTATCATAAGGGCTAACTTATTAAAAATAGGAATTATGAATGTTCGAATAATTAAGACACCTAATTTTACTTTTGTATTAGTAACTAACTTCTATAAAATTTACAGAGACTTGTATGGACACTTACTAATAACTTATTGTTATTGTTGTGGGTCTGTTTTAGTGCAAAATAGTGTGCGTAATGTTAAGAAATTGATTTGTAATTGAAATATAAATGATGAGTTGTTTAAATAATATTTTTATTGTTACGATACGGTAAACTAATTACGACATTTAATTTTTATCCAAAATATTGATAAAAAGTTGCTGGTCTTACATACACATTTATTAATTGTCAATATTATTGCAAATTCATGTAGCTTATTTAGTCTCTTGAACTAACCCCGTCTCGGAGCTAAATAAGTTAATTTCAACCCTAGGGTAAAAATGTACTATTTCATAATTGTACTTACCCGAACATATTAAAAGTTGCACAAGATGAGCTTACTGACCTTCTCATTCTTTATCACATCAGCTTGCTTGTTAAGTGCGTCCCGCGCAGACTGTGCTCCTCGGTCAATAAACACAGTACCCCACATCCAGCAGGCTGTACCGAATGGCACCAGGTACTGCAGCGACCGCTTCGCTACCACGGTACACCGAGCTATGAGCGGCCATAACACTGCTAAAACTGGAATAACAAATAACCCTTTTTGTCAATCAACTACGTCTGGTTGGAGATGACTTCTAGGCATATGAGTCATAATTAATATTAATACTTTATTACTCCATTAAATAATTCAAACACATTGCAAAAAAATCCGTTTTATTTGAGGCAGCCATTGTTGTATTATCTTTACCTTTGACCAATGTTGGTCACTTTTTTGTTTAAATATAAACATTTTTAATATTTCAACATCAACCTATTAATCTGTGTCCACCTTAAGTAGTCCTGGTTACTTAAGTAGCGCTACTTTTTTTAGCTTAAAAATAATACATTTATACAATGTTATAGCCACTATAATTGACTAGAATAGAGGTTTCCACGCGTGGGTACACGCCTACACCGTGGTTATATAACTATATAAACTCGATTTTCAGAAATAAAATCCAAGAAGTATATTATTGAATTTTTTTACATTTGTTTTTTGTCCGTTATATCCAAGGTCCGTTAAATAGAGGTCCAAAAGTAATTATACTATAGTATTATATAGAGAATAGATAAAAAGGAACAACCTTACAACTAAGAGAGCCTACCAATATTTTCCCACCGATGTTATGTTATACACATTCATAAATTATTTCATTGCATATGAATTTGGAACAATTTGCAGTTATTATACAAGAACAAGTAGGTAGCAATTGACTGTTTACTAATTTACCTTTTCAAGGCAGTTGTGAATATTATAAAACAAAATTATCAATATAAATTCCCAGATAACATTACATTAAATACAATAACAATGTAAGTACTCATATTACAAACGATTTTTTGCATCATCTTTACATCTACAGAGACATATTTGCATTTTAACAGAAACTAAATAAATGTCAAAGATTTTTATTTTTCATATTGTCAAGGGCTTCGAACAACAAGATTAAGGGTTAAATAACGTACCTCGAAGACTGCTACAGAAGTTAATTTCTGTAGGATTCCTTGTATTAGTTTTACACTCGGATTTATTTGACTTGTACCTACATGTGTAGCGCAATTAAATAAATAAACTGTATACCTGCATAATTTTATCAATAAAATCTGTAATCATAATCAATTATAATTATAATTATTGTTATAGCTAAGTCTTCTAAGCCACAAAATGAGTATGTACCTATCGTGTTTGCTTGAGGTACCTAATGTTTGCACAATAGAAAACTGAGCAAACAGGAAAACCTTTAAGTATATTTAACCTATTGTTATTTGCTGGACGGCAATTTCTAACGTTAGCGTGCGTGTTTGTGTGATTGTGTCTTATGTATAGATAGCCTATGTAATACCTACCTATCCATTTAATATAAATATATAGAATTTGCTTATTGTACACCATAAATAACTAATAATATACTTACTAAATAAAAAAAATTGCATTGCGTAGTGCAAAGAAATAGTACACCTAGAACTTTTTTCTGTATATTTATTAACTACTGTTATTAGAGATTAATATATAACAAATATTCCTACAACGTGTTAATATTTTTCTCAAACAAGATGCCACCGTTATCTCCCTTTTTTTCATAATTCAATAAAAAAAAATTGTGCAAGAAAGTATGAAGAAATAAATAAATACACACACCATATAGGTCTATCCCACTCTGGTGATTCAGGAGGAGTACTGCTCCTCTGGAGTTGTCTACATTCTTCAGTCCGCGCACCGTCCATCGGATTCCAAGCGCTCTAGCTGTCAGCCGTAACAGTGCCGCTGGTAATCTGCATAGGTAAAAAAGGTTTAATTTTTACACAACGAAGGCTAGCTGACTGAATTGTCAGTAGGACTAGCTACTCAGCAACCCGGTCGTCGAACAATACTAATTAACTAACTACATAACAACGAATGATTTTTTTTGAGATTTATTGAATAGTTTGTCATAATTATGCAAATTCATCGTCATAACTTTATTTCAGTTATGATATGTTTCTTTACCTATATGTAACGAGAAAGAAGGATTTACATTAAATAACAACAAAAATGTACTCACAATGCATTTTTCGGGCTAAATGGTTTCAACAACATTAATGGTAGGGGCGCGGTCGCAAATATTAGTGACAACACAATGAACAATGTGAACTGAAAACAAAATAAAAATAAACATAGGTATGTATAGATTTGGAGGCCCTAACAAGGCAATTTGGAACTTACAACGTAGCAGGCAACGTGGCTTAAGTGGTACTATTACTGGCAACTATAGCACGAATAGCATGCTATTTGAAATAAAGATAGTGGAATCGCCTCTGTGTAGGGCTTTTGGGGAGCTCACTGAACAAATGAAACACATCCTGTGTAACTGTGATGCTCTTGCTAGGTAAAAAATGGGTCTCTTTGGTCTAGACTTAGTAAGTGCTTGGGGGTATCCCAGGACAGCAGACACTAGGATTAAGGAAGCACAAAAGAGCCCTTTGGGACGATGTGCTCGGGAGTGAATCCTGGCCCTTAACTGAGATAAGATAACATACAAATGTAAGCTATAATATATTATTAATATAGTTTTATATGAAATTAAAGTTGAGCTCCATATAAAAGGTCGGATTCGGAATATTTATAAGTCATAAGTGATTCCGAAGCAGCTTGAAAATTCCCAGTATATATATAAATTAAATAATTTAGCATATGAGGACATAGAGACCTAGAAGAAACTATCAATTTTATCTCTGTATTAACTGATGGTCTAATAATACTGCATTTAACAAATAAGACAAATGAGGTATTTTTAAATTATTTAAATTTTGACTACAAAATGTCAGGCTAAGTGATAGCTTTTTTCTAAGAACTTACTTTTATATAATAACGGGCTATTGAGCTGATTGTGAGTAAAATAATAAGGAGTGCCATAACACACCCCAACACTACGTTGAAGGCCGACATCTTCGTGATTTTGACATAAATCTCTGCAACAAAGAAAGCAAGTCAACTTATATTCTTTTATTCTACTTACATTCTCTCAACTCTCGTAAGTTTTATTAATCATTCAGCCAGTACCAATGATCTATTTTTATCTAAGGATGTTATCTAATACTTATCGTCACCCTCAAACGGCTTTAGTCCAAATAGATATATCTTTGAAGATAAAAAATAAAAGTGATAAACAATATTATGTTTTATTGATATGAAAAGGCAGATAATTATGTATCCGCATTTAATAATTCTCTTGATTACCTTATTTATACTCAAATAAAACTTCTTCTTTGACAGGACACAGAGGGCTTACTCTTGAAAAACGAAAAACGTACTGTTCGAACTTAACTTTCTTCTTTGATTAGATTTAAAACTGGTAATACTCCGTTAAATTTAAATTTAAAGCTCCCTTAATAATATTCAGTACGATAAAATTTATCGGTCTGGAAGTATATATCACCCTTACGTATTTACCAACTATTTAAAATAAGCGATATAAAATATATTTACTAAAATACTAGGTATCACCTAGCTTTGCGTATGAGATAAAACCAACTCAGATGTAACTGCGATATGATAATATGGTCGTTAGCCTACACCCTCGCGATGACGTGTGAATCGTCCTTATTTGATCGTTGACACCATTCGTTTTATCTAACAGGTTAAAGGACCTTAATAAAACAATTGCATCACGTTTTACTTACTCAAATATATCATGAATAGATCATGTTGGGTCATCTATACCGATTTTTTTTAATAAAAAGCATAACAAATGAGTCTACACTGCCTAATGGTAAAACAGTAGTAGAATTCCTAATGCGATTCACGTATTCTATATTGCGTCCATCCATGATTTGAAATTGCGTCGCTCAACAGTTTCTAAATTTGCGCCTATGAACTTTCCATGTTACTAAACAGTACGAAAGTGAGTAAGCTTTATGGCCTTATCCCACCATGTTAAAAATTGTGTCCCCATACCTACTCAGAAGCAAGTGTGCCACAAATAAATATATTGGAAAATTAGGGGCGGCTCCTTCATATGATATATATTTTTCACTTGCCACTTAAAGAAATCGTTTTTAATTTTAAAATTCAATTTGATGTCTAAAAAACAATTTTGAATACTAATATTAATTTGGCCGCCATCACAAATGTTTCTGAAGCAGTAGTAATTTTCTAATTTTAAGAAGTCAATATAAATTATACTAACAAATAAAAAATACCGATTGTGTAAAGTTAAATTTAGAAACTGTTAAATTTATGCGTAAAACCCAAAAAAAAAATGTATATTTGGTGAAACACCGGGTTAAAAAAGGTTACAAACACATTTAACCAGGTTTTCTGGTTTTAAAGATCTCGTTGACATCGGTAATGGTTCAAGCGCTCGATTTCTATTTCAAAAACAAAACAGCTTTCGCCATGGTAGCTCGATGGCGTAAAGCGTGGGAGTCAACTTTTACATTGTATTTTTTTGTTTTACATAATACCGCTGTTTTTCAACGCCGCCGCGTATAATGTAGTTTTTTTTTTATATATAAGGTTAACTTTACTTTTTGAGTAGGTCGCAAGTACATGTTTGTATTTTATCGACACATTAAGACTCTTAAGTTTACTATAATATACAATATTTATCAATTTCTATAAATGGTAAAAGCTTTTTAAATTAACCGAGTAAGTAAAACTTTTAGAAATCGTTTGTAGTAATATATTCTCTTTAGGTACGAACCAATTTATTTTGTCAAAAAATTCATAACAGATAAAATATACTAATACGGAATATAATGTTGACCTGATAACCCTTGACTTTCCACTTAGGTGAGCACTTTTAGGCAAATCAAAAACATTTAGGAAAGCAGTATACATAATGTACTAATATATGCGCCTGCATATTTTATCTCACTTGTTTGTATTTGTATGTTAATGAAAAGTCTGACTTATATTTACAGTATATTGACATCACAAGTGCTAGATATCTGTAAATCACTTTAATGTTTAAAAATCTAACCAAGAGTGATTTTTTTGTTGTTAATTAATTTCTTTTAATAAGGAGCTTCCAAGAACATTGTACCAACAGAGCAATTTAGCACGTAGTCGCATTTTCTCATTTCATTTAAAAAATCGGGGACTGTTGACTCATTCATTGAAAACATTGATATCTCGTTCTATGAAGAAGACCGTGTGAAAGATAGACAATTTTTATAATATTTATTGTAGTGATGTAATTTTAAGATTTGAGCTTAGATAGTTGCGTTGCTATAACGACTTCGCCTATTTGTAAACATCACTTGATAATTAATTATCGATATAATGATAAACATTGCGGATGATTTAATTTTGGTAAACAGATTCTTTTGAAATAAATTATTGAAATACGAAATGAAATAAAGAGAATATATAGTGGCTTTATTGTTCTTTAAGTCTGGTCGGTACTAATAGCCGTCATAGCAAGTTCAAATTTATACTATGAAATTATTAGTTTAAGTGCCAATATGGAAGCATTAATATTATGACTAGTAGATATACACACACTGAAGTATGCATAGAAAGGTATATGAGTCATATGGTAAAAGAATTCTTTGGCTACCCGTTTAGTCAAACAGAATTATAAAATACCTAATTAGAAAAAATACGGATATCCAGTAAATACTAGTTCATGAGAAATCATGCATAAATAAATCACATTATTTTTTAGGTTCCGTACTTCAAAAGCATAAAAAAAACCTTTACAGGATTATTTTGGTTGTCCGTCATAACGGTTTTTCTCGGGAACGTATTGTGGTTTCAAGTTAAAATTAATATACAATACTAAATCCTAAAGACATGAAATATAAATGAAGAAATGAAAATAAAGTAATTATCTCAAAGAACCTCAAAGGAAAATTCGATACTCTTAAATTAAGTAGATACATTTATAAAAAATTAGAGGGACGGCATAATAGTACTACAACAAATTTATCGTCCGTTCATTCTATGCGCGAGTCAGACATAAAATTGAGATATTTACGCAAAAATATCAAGCTAGATACATTCAATATCTGATTATAAAATATTATATAAAGTGATTCATGAAAGTTTCAAGCTCTGTGTTTAAACTGTTTTATCCACAATAACATACCATTATCAAAAACAGGATTGAAAAGTTATAGTAAACTTAGTTTAACTTATGTAAATATAAATAAATAAAGTAAATCAATATTAACTAACAATAAATCAAACGAAAGCGCGAACAAACTGACCTGCAGAAGGGTGAGTGACGACTGACCATTGGTAGAGTTAAGATAGCAACTATCATTTGTTTTCAAAGGTGAACTGGGTAAAAAATACTTATTATTTTATATTGCATACATACCTACACATTAAAACAAAAATAATACTACAATCGGATTGAGTAGCCGCCAAGCTACGTAAGCTGAAAATATTTTATCGATGACATAACTAATTTTATCATTTAATTACGTAATGAAGTTGTATCCACCATAATTACCCTTGTTATCTATATCGTTATTTTTAATCCTTTGCGTTTAGCACACCTTGTTTAGTTATTTATAAGTAAAATATGCTAATCTCAAATAATTCTTGACATATATTAGGTCGAGGAAAAAGTCTTTTCGCATATAGTTTGTATAAACTTGTTATAATATATATTTTGCTGTACTATTCGTATCTGACTGGTTTTCATGACATTAAATAGGTGACATTTCAAAAAAGAATCAAGTTAGGAAAATATTGTTTCCCACTATTTTGTTTTCCCACTTGTTTTTCATTCTGTCAAATTGAGCGAATAGAATGAAGAAATTAGAAACACTTCAAAACTTTTTTCACAAAAAAGGAATAAAAGAAACGCAAGGTGCGAAAAAAAATTGTGACGTATTTGGCCTAATGCAGTAATCAGTTAATATTAGTAGCTCAAAGTTGGTTTAAGCATTTTCAATCCGGGAATTTTGATGTTAAAGATGCACCTCGCTCTGGTCGCCCTGTTACGGATAAAATGAACGCTAATTTTGAAAAAGGAGCAAGATCCGCATATCAGCAGTTACGACATAGCTGAAGAACTGGGAATTAACCACAAAACAGTGATTGACTCAAAAACTTGGTAACAAAAAAGCTCGTTATTTAGGTGCCACACGAGCTCAGTGAAAGAAACCTAATGAACCGTGTATTCATTTGTGATACTTTATTGAGACGTAATGAAACCGAACCGTTTTTCGAAAAGTGGTTCACGTATGACAAGAACGCGAAGAAGGTCGTGGTCAAAGGTCGGTCAGGCTTCACAGACTGTGGCAAAACCTAGGTTAACTCGCAATAAAATTATGCTGTGTCTATTGTGGTATTTGAAGGGCATGGTTCATATTCGGATCTCTACTGCCAACAACTGATGAGATCAAAGCAAAAAGTTGAGAGAAAGCGGCCGTAATTGATTAGTAGAAAGGGTGTATCTTTCTTTTAATCAATTCCGGTCACTTCATCATGATAACGCTAGACCACATACACAGAGTTTTGCTGGGAGGTGTTCATTGCAAGGTATACGCATCCGCCGTATACCTTGCAACTTCAGATTTCCACCTATTTCGATCTCTTCAGAATTCTTTAGGCAGTGTCAGGTTAACATTAAGAGAGAACTGACAAAACTACTTGTTGCGTTTTTTTGATCAAACGTCTCAAAATTTTTACAGCAACGGGATCATGTCTCTAGCTACAAGATGGCAGAAACTCTACGAAAAAATGGCACATATATACTGTAATTATATGTATTTTAATTTTGAAAAAAACTGTCTTTAATTTTCATTTAAAATGCCAAGAATACCAATAGATAATAAAATATGATAAATTAAATTATCATTAAATTATTATTATTCCTTCGATTTCGCTTCCTGTAGCATCGCCACAAGCTCATAGCAATCATATATTAATTATATTATATTATATTTATACGAGTGCACTAGTAGTACGCTTCGATAAGTTCTTGACCCATTTTTATTAAATAGAATCGAATACTTGAAATCATAATAAAGACATAATAAAGTCGAGAATTGACGTTCAAATTGTAAAAGTTGAAATAAGCTTTATGTGTCCGTCCTTATGTTCATTTTATTTATGGTGATATCCTATAACAATCTATCTCCGGATTATTTGTATTTTGACATATAAATTTTTTATTATTTGTATATTCCGTTGTATTTTGACATATTTCACGTCTATTTTTAGTATGTCAAAGCCTTTCAGTTTTAAGAAAGAAATCCACCATAGTTATAAAATTACGTATTAAGCTACCAACAGCATCAATAAGTACGTATTAACACATTATTAGTACGTATTTTGCAATCCATACAATACTAATCTATCACCAAAAGTTCGCTAAAATCCGGGAAATACCTATATTACTGTTCTGCCATCTAGATATCGTGCACGAAAATTGCTCAGTGCAAAAAAGTATTTTCTTTTTCTGCCACAACACACACTTCAATCATATTTTTCTGACCGTTATTCAATCAATCTGAGTTCGCTTACAAAAGCTACGCAGCAGGCTGGTAGCGAACGTAGCTTATTTACGGAAATTACATTTTCGTAATTTCCGTAAATAAGATAACGAGCCGGACCTCTCTGACTAAGAAAACCTAGTTAAATGTTTATATGAACAAGTTTTTGTGTAACACGATGATAATAAACTGTGAAATAAAACAAATCAATGCAAACCCGTCATTTTGGAGCGTTTTACCTAATATTGGATATGTCATAAAAACTTGTCAACAGAATATAGGTAAAATTCACAAAAAAATTGTAACTAGAACGAGTCCTCTAAATTTTTAATAATAAGGAAATTTACGAATTTACGTGCGAAAATATCGCGCTTTGTAAACTTATATATTTTCGTGAAGAGTTAAATAAACTCAACCATGAGTTCGATTAAATCTTTGTCAGTTATAGGTACATCTTTTGAATATATTATCTACAGAGTAGGAACTAATAGTCTGATTATACCCAACTCAATTCCTAAAAATAACCTTTAAACCATTCTTTAAAATCAATGATCAAAGCACTGAGATGTCATGGGAAATCAGCATAAAAATACAGTTCCAATTTTCTTATTATTTATAGTTAGTAGTAGAATTTATTTAAATTGGTTTCATTAGTATATAATATCTAATTAAGATACAGTATAATTTTAACTAATAATAGATAAATATGTTAAGAACTGATTCTTTTACTAATATAAATATATCCATAAAGTTACTTTACGATTACGTAGTGTTTTTGCACACATATTGCTTCGATTGTTGCACTATGACTGAATTAGATAAACCTCCTTTATTTTTATTCTCACACTTACACTTTTAACCTACTCCAAATAAACTACTTAAGCATCATTTAGATTGCGATATGGGTTCAAGAAAAAGGATTCATAAATATATAAGCAACTATATTTATGTAACGGAGAATAAATAGTCATGTTTATCAAACAAATTACCACTGTGGCAAGTAGCCTGCAGCTAGGGGTACCACTCCACGCTATTTCTTTTTTATAAAAAGCAGTAGGACGAGTCCATATGCGAAGATAGCTAGTGCAGCATGTCACAAACTGCCAAAAAGTCAAAAAAGTACATTATCACACTTCCATTAACATTTTTATTTTTAAATTTTTTTCAAATAAAAATAAAATGATTGTCCAATATTCACCTCGTATTTGTAAATCCTATTGTTTTTTAAATAATGTTTTATTCGTTCGTTAATTTAGAAAATATTTTACTACTAGTTAAAAAATTAACTTAATGGTTCCGAGAGATCACAACTGTACAGTACAGTACTTTCCCAATGTGTACAGTTGGCAGCATATCTAATATACCTTTTGTACATTGGACCGACCTTATTTGTAGGAATAGTATTGTTTTTTTTACATTGTAACAAACATCTGGTGGAGTAGCTTTTATCTTTAATAATATATTTCGCTAATAAATCTTATTACATACTTCGATAACATTTATTATATTAATAGAGTAAATAGACCACATGTTTGTTATAAAGACGTTAATAATTCGGACTTGATGTCTAACTAAAGGGTCGATTGCTTACATCCTTATCAATCATACTTTAACTAATAATATAACATAGATTAGTACACAAACTAAAAATATATTATAAAACTTCTTTGAATTAGTTTACCCATATGTATATACATTCACTAACTTTATTTTTAGGTGTGAGCAATTGACTATTATGCCCAATATTAAGCGCAATTTATATATAAAATAAATAAAATACTGACCAGTTAGAAGATCAAAAGATCAGTCAATTTATAGGTTCATACAGCTGACAACAAAGTACCTTTTGTTCACTTATTGAGGGTAAAGCATACATAAAAGACGATAAGAGTTATCTATTATACAAACACTTCTAACCACTGGGAGAAAAAGATGTGAATTGAGTATCTACGTCTGTTCTCCAAACGTAGAATAATCTACGTTTGCACACAAACGCTGCTATGACCGAAACACGTTTGATTTTAAGCACGACACGCTATCCACTGAACTTTAATATACACGTCAGGCCTCTACCGAGGACAGAGTCCGATAGATTCAAAAAATTAAGCGCCCACGCACGTATGCTAGGGCAGATTAGCTTTCATAGAGCGGTCCGATATCATTCTATACGAAGGACCAACCAACGGTACATACTTAGGTATAACACTTTATTAGTTAATCCCATGTAAAATATCGAAAACAAAAATAAGGAATAAATGAGATTTGTAGTATTGTAGGGATGCCTGAGCCACCAACTAGGTAAAGGTTTCTTAACAAAACAATAAATATTTTATAGTTTCGCTATGGCCGCGTAGTTGAGTGCACATCACAGAATTTTTTAAGCTGTTTGGAACTAGAATAAAATACAACCAGAAAAATTTAAAATATTTTCTTCTATTCTTCATTTACATCAAACAAATACGCTAGTCTAGTTCAAAGATTTAAATTGTTTTATATCGATTCAAACTTAACGGAAACGCGGTCTAGAAGTTTGGATTCGAATCGAGAGTAAATTAAATGTTTACTTGAGCACATAATATCACCTGGCCCGTAGTACTTGCTATAAGTACCTGCGACAATAATAGATATATTCACTAGAAATTTATAAAAATTATTATTGCAATATCTACTTTTGCGGCTGGCTGATCGAGTGATCCAACTACTAAACCATGATTACCACAATAGTCTCGGAATCGAATTTCGGTAGGGGCAGACTTTTGTCTGATGAGTTCAACGACGACAAGGGTGGCATAATTGACGACAAACATGCGGCCCGCCTGGTGGTAAGCATACCGCAACATATAGGTTATATGTTTATACTTTAACATCAAGCATCGTACGTACCCCAATACCCAGGTTATAAACATCAAGAAGAAAATTAGTTATTCATCTTTATGTTTGTAGAGTGATCCCTTAAGAGTTCTGGCACCATCTATCACAGGCTATACCTACATAGGTCACTACTACATTACAGCGATAAAGGTCTACAGTACCTTCTACAAAATATTTTATAACTGCAATCTTCTGTTATTATCAATTTAATGAGATTTGTTTCAGAAAGCTCCAAAAATACGTTGCTTTTTAAATCTAATTTTTTTTTGTTAAGAAGAATATTTTCAGTCCCAGTGGTTAAGTTATTACTTGGGTGCCATATAGTGTTGATATATATTATCTAACTTGTAAACAAATGTATCTAGGTAATTTATGTATCTGGTGGGTTACTTCGGCACAATCCAGGTAACCCTCGCGATGGGCAACGAAGTTACTGGGGATTTTTGGAGTTACCGTTGTTATTCCCAGTACCTGGGGTACGGGCCGGGGACCCTCCTCGCGTGCTGGAACCGTTGGAGGACCGTTTAATGCACTTTATATCATCCCCATTCAGTATAATGGGCGTTTCACCAACGGATCCAGCCGGCGTACCCTGGGCAGACACGAAATAACTTCCGGAATAGTACAGATAATGGTTTCTTGGTTGGCTAATCTCCAGCGAAGAGGCTCTTATCAAGGCCACCTGGTGGGTCTCCAGGCACTCCTCTGGGCTGCAGAGTTGACTGGGAGTACAAAATTTGTGCGTTTACTGCCGCGGTTGGTGGGGCCTCTAGGCCAGTGGGCCCTTATGTGGTATCGTAATGTGTTCCTCCTAGGTCTAGGACTAGTTGTGGCGCTAGTCGCCTTTGGTGGTGTCAAGGGGAGAAGCGCAGCCGTGACATTGGCGTGACAAGATCCTGGTGACCTTACGTTCACGTTGGTGTACCCACATAAGACGTGGGCTTGCGGCGTGTCCGGGTGGCTTAGGCCTTTGATGGGGGAACAAAGCGTAGTCAAGTATGCTTAATTTTTGCTCAGAGTTCCATACAAGCCGCTCTTGCCACTGCCCTGGAGGGTCAGTGAAGAAAAGCCCTTTTTAAGCCCAACGAATTTCGATTACAAACAGATTTTAAACGGTACACGGTAGGGCCCGCAAGGGCAGGCGGAAACTTTACAGCAATAATGCTGCTAAGCAACAGTAACTTGAAGTACTTGAGAGTATATAAATACTCTCAAGTGTTTAGATCGCGCATATTAAGCAAAGATTAAGTACTAATTATAAATAAGGTTAAAGGAAATTAAACAAGTATAAGTCCAGATAAACATTGAATATATTAAAGCAATTGTGTTCAAATAAATAATAACAATAGTAAATATAGCTAAAAATAAGAAAATTTTAATTCATTAAGGCTTAAACTGCGTACACTAATGTAAGTATTTGTGCGTCATCATCAGAAATAATTTTATTAATTATTAAGAACCCAAAAGCTTTCGCTTTAGATATCTACTATTTTCGAAATCGACTATGGCTGGGCTAGTTTTCAAAACGCCTGACAATTTACTGCTATCGTACTTTTGCTCATCTTCATTCTCGAGTGTGAAAACGAGAGATTTTTCATACTCAATATAGTTTTCCATTCTCAATATCAAATATTCTTCATTGTACACACATAAATTATAAAGGTACATGAAACTAGAAAGACATACTCAATGATGCTTATCTTATACTTAGCCAAGGATTACTTCCAGCAAACCAACAATTAAAGTCAAGATAGTAATTGCAACATATACACATAGTATATTTTTAAGTTTATAACAACTATTTTACATATTTTCATACTAAGCACATTATCTTATCATAGCAATGTTAAAAATAGAAATTACAATGTGAAATATTTTTAAAGCAATTGAAGGATTTCTATTGAAATCATGAAAAATATATTGAAAAATTTGGTGATATTAGGATAAGTAGTGCTATAACTTTAAAAGAAATAACTTATGGTTCAGTAAAATTTTTTATAGATGCAATTAAATCAGGTGTTCAGGGGCCATAATTAACAATATTCTTCATTTTACACGAAATAATATAATAAAACAGCAGACCACAAAAGATATGTTATATAGCCTTATTACATATTAATATTATATTTATTAAGTTGACTATTTTTGATCTCAGGTTATTTCAAACCATGTATTAGAAATTAAAACACATTGATTTAAGTGTCAACTTTAATATAATAGAAATTTATATGACCAAATCACATAAATATGAGTTTTAAAGCTTTTGTTTTCTTTGTTGATCGTCTTATTATGACTATGATACTTATATCTGGGCACTTTTATTTATATATTCCAAAAATATTCAGATGCTCTATATAGTACAATTATATTATGGTTACATATTGAATTAACATTTAAATTTAATAAAAAATACTTGTATTTTATTGGTACTAGTATGATGGTACAACAACACTGCTTTTCTTATCTGGCTTTAGATAAACAGACAGAAATTCAACTGCACTAAGATTGCCAAATAGCTACTCAAATGCAATTCGTATGACTGCAGTGACACTAAAAACCAACCATGCAGCCAACCACAGTTGGCCTACAATGATACACGAGATACATTTTTCTGTTTATACGACTTTGTAGTGACCATAACAACAATATAGTCAGTCGATGTTGTACTTGTAATTTAAGCAGGTTAAAAATAAAGATATAATCAAACAATCAACTAAAATATTGGATAAAATTTGCAAGTATGATGTGGGTAAAATATCAAAACATTTTTTTCTTTATAGCTGTATATCTTTCAGTATACTCATTGTATCCTTCAAGAGATGCCAATTGCTTCACCTCAAAAAGATTTCCATCTACATTTAAAGTATGTATTTTTGAATCACGCAGTAAACTTGGCCTGATTGCTTCCAAGCCCAAGCAATTCTCCTCTAACCTCAATATCTTCAATCTCGGTGCTTGATGCAAGTCGTCACTTAATACTGATATCTCATTTTGACTCAAATTTAACTCTGCAGCATAAAATTCAGACATTCCATGCGGAATTTCTGCAATTTTATTATGAGACAGCTCTACTACTTCAAGATTTGTGAGGCCCAATAATTCTAATGGGAACTCTTTCAATTTATTAAAATTTAAATATATTTGCTTCAATGCGTTTAAATTTCCAAACGACCGTGGTAATGATGTAAGTGAATTGTTAGAAATGTTTAACAATTCTAACTTCTTGACATTTTTAAAACTATCTGGTAGTGATTCCAATTTATTTACTTCTAAATTGAGTTGTTTCAGCTGCTTAAATTTACTAAAATCATCTGGCAAATACTGTAATCTATTTTTAGATACATCTAAATTTCTCAAAATTTCACATAAATTTAGTACCTCAGATGGAATTTCTTTCAATTTATGATCAGATATTTGCAAAACACCCGTTTTAGAAGCAGTATCGTAATGTTGTTTTAGACCTGAATTTCCCATTGTAAAAACTGTAAGCAGGATCTTAATTTTAGTTTTATTGATGTTATTTATTTCAAAACAATTCTCTACGTACCATATTTATTTACATATAAATTAATTGGACAGTGACGTTAACTTTTTTTTGTTTTATTCTCCCTGTTCCAGGGAAGGCAAAGAAAACTGAAGCCCATACAGCCAATTCTTATAATTATTTCTTATTACTCCAGAATACTGATGTCATATATCCCTTTACCCCAGAGTTTTTGGCGACTAATGGTAGGCCCAGCAATTTTATTAATGACTTACGAGAAAAAAATTTGAAAATGGAACGATTTGTTAGTGATTTCGATAAAATGATAGATAAATAGATTGTTATGTTATGTTGTATATGTATGTATAATAATTAAGATGAAACGATACCCAAATGAAAATAATAGAAAAATATGATGAATATAAATAAATGAACTTACCATTCATTAATATATAGGAAATGAATGAATGGAAATGAAACACAACAATCTCACATAAGTCACTAATTAACGCTAAATGATGTATTGTATATATTTCACGATATAACGAACATTTTTGCGATGAATGTTTGAAAATGGAATGTTAATGATTACGATTAAATGAGCAATTGAGAATGAAACGATACAATGGTGGCGATACCGTTATAGGTTAGTTTAGTTTAAAGTGGTCTTTAAACTAAACTAACCTAAAAAACTAATTTTAATATAGGGTTAGTCCGATATTCTGTTCTCACATGTCTTAATTTAGTTCTTCTCTTTTGAAAAGACTAGCGCATCAAGTTTTATTGACAGTGTTACCAGTAAAGTTTTTTCATGGAAAAAAAGTGTGATTGATTGGACGAATTTTATTAATTTTTATTTTCAATTTATTTTAATTATTATTAAATTTTATTGAAATATTCGCTATTAGTGACTTTACAATTTGAGATTAATTTGACTAAGGTCCATTCTAATGCACATAGATGTCGATAGACCCAATATTATTGGGTCGCAACATTAAGTAACAAAATTTCCTATTTTTAAATGTTTTAAAATGCGGCCTTCGTTAAAAGGAAGGGATATCAAGATTATTTGAAGAGTAAAGCGAAATTGTTTCTTAAATTTGCACTCGAATAGATAAAATTAAAGAATCGTAGATTATCAAAGCGAATTCTTTCTCGACTAAATTAAATCCAGACCTATTTACATGGTGTCTAAAATTAGCTAGACAATTTAAAGATATTTTGTTGTCAAACTTGTACAGCAGAATAGGGAAAAACTAAGTAGATTAACTTAAATCCTGTCAGATTTAATTTAATTGAACTCCTGTAATTTTATCCGTTACAGTATAGTGATCGCGATCTGACAGAACTAAAGCTAAATTTAGTCTAGTTTGTGCCAAGGGAATCACTACCAATGTTGTTAAATAAACTTTCCCTACAAATGAAAAATGGAAATTAAATAATAAAAAATCTCTCTTGTGTCACGAATCAATGCTGAATGATGAAATTTCATATAATGCACGATATACTGATCCTTATTGATATGAAACAACACCATTTTCATATCAAAAATTACACTGCAACACAATATACGAAATAAAATATACAGCACCCAACCGAACCCACCATTACGCGCCAAAAACTCCCCTTAATGTTGAGTTCACCTTATTTCAATGTAGGCAAAGGGAACTGATGCCCATACAGCTATGTCCATGGGATACCGGTGTATGTATCGCTTTACCCCTAGGAGTTTTTGACGACTAATGGTAGGCCCCACCAGTTTAAGAAAAACTTACGAGAAATCACTTTAAAAATGAAATGAAATGTAATGATACACAAATTAAATGAATGGTAATGATGACGATGAAAAGATAAGAAATTGAAATAGAAATTTTACGAAGATGTTGAAAAGGACAACAAATGAATGAATAGTAATGAAATATTGGAAAACCTTATGTTGTTTGGATAAACTCAAGTCACCAAAAAAATTCACTGCCACATAATATACGAGATAAATTATACAGCACACATGGCATTATTTGTATCGCCACTATTATTGAAGACTTACAACAAAAAAATAACTTACCTATATGAAATTAATTGTTATATGTAATATGTTATTTAAATTATATTACTTTAAGAGAAACTTTTATGAAATTGATAAAATAAAACATATTTGAGAATGAAATGATATGGGAATGATAAAACAATAAACTATAATACTAATTAAAGAATGAAAATAAAAAAATATCTTCTGAAATATACATTATATATATTGCACAATGAAGAGATTATTTTTGTCATGAATCTACACACCTTTTCCCATCAAAAATACACTTCGACAAAATAAACTTAATAAAATTAGCATAGCACAAGACCGTAGTATATATTACTCTTTGGCACAAAATCACCATTACGCGCCAAAAACTAACTAACTTCTTTATAAGGGTTTTGGCTTGGTATCTAAGATTTTTAAGTATATATTTATCTTCATATTACAATATCCATTCTTCTTTCTTAAATATGCTTTAGAATACCAGTGTAGCATCTGTATCATATGTCCTGTTTCCTCGCGGAGTATGTGACAACATATTTTGTAATTAGTCGATAACTTACAATAAATATTAAACGAAAATTTAATGTAACGTGAATGATAACAATCACGAATAAATGTTATGGGTAATGAGTATAAAACGATACAGTTACGGTAATATAATAACTGATCTTACGACATATTTGTGTTCCATTTTCGTTCATAACTGTTAAAAATACACCGAAAAATCCCACCGCAAGTCACAAAATGTATTTTTGACCGATAGTGATACTTTTTGACAGTGAACTACATCATTTTGACATTAAAATAAATACACTTGTACACGATATATGTTATAAAATTTACAGCACTCATCCAACGAATAAAAATACCTCACTTTATTTCTTTTATCGAATTCCCTGGTTAAAGTGTATTATCTATATTGGTGTGCAATCGGTCGTTCTATTTAAAACAACCATTTCTGCCAAACTACCACAGACTATTCTTCAGTGACGCTGACATAAGATATACAAACATTGATTATATAAAAAGTATAGTATGTCCATATTTTATTAATATCTTTCAATTCCATTTTTAATAGAGTGTTATTAAATCGTTTTAATTAACACTTTTCATCAATAAGTTCTCCAGTAAGTCATCAACAAAATGGTATTAGTTGTCAAAACTCCACAAGGCAAAAGAATATATTTCACAGGTATTTCGGAGTCATTATTATAGAATAAACGGGAAAACATGATAATGGGCTTTCGTATTCTGCGGGAGCGGCTGCTTATACGCCGTGTAAGCAGCCGCTCCCTACTACGCAAGTCTACCTAATAAGCCCTTATTTACAGGAACTGCGGTATAAGACATGACTAATTACTTTAGGTCGTTAATTAGAAGGGATAGTATGAATATTAGGAACGTCAATTTAGTTGACACTTTTCTTTCTCTCATCTTTCTCTCAATGTAACTTCAGTATTCTAATGTACATGTATCTAAAACTCAAAACATCACGGCAAACCTTTGATAAGTTAAGCTACCGTGCCAGTATCCCAAAACAATACAAAAAAGTAATTACATAAATTACGGCAGTACAGGCTGACATTCCTTTGTTTTATTCTTTTACAAAAATAGTACAACAAAATTTTAAAAAGCAGTAGCTTTTGGGGGGGCTTATCTGGGTGATATTATTTTGAGGGTTATTTTTGTAATCAATTGGAATTCATCATATTTTTCAAGAAGATAATAAGCTTAATGAATGAAATAAAATAATGTATTAAAGATGTGTGTAATGTAATAACAAATCTGCCTAAATTTAAATATTAGAAATTATACCGCGGGAAAACTGTGAAACGTTTGACTACTATAATGGCCGCAATAGCGCCAATGCTGTTCGTGTTTGGTCTTTAGTATTAGATTTTTGGTGGTAGATATGTTGGGAAATATGTATTTGAATTAAAAACTTTGAAGTGAAATGGACATCAACGCTGGTAAGCTCTATTTTTTTCACAATAAACACCTAACATATCATTTGAAACTGTTCGGGCAGAAAGATCACTAGCATGACTCTTTTCAACGTGTAAACTTTATAAATGCCTAATTCTATTCTTCATTTCGAATTAATTTCGCATAAAATGCTTTTCAGTATGGTTTCAACAAATTTGTTGCTCATTGTCTGCTGCCTTGTGTTACTACGTTTATAATAACTACCAATACTGAATTAAATACATTTTATTACTTGCCTTCTGACAAAAGCTTAGATTGTCATTAAATTTGCTAGTCAAATACCATCCTGGATGCCCCAAAGAGGTTTTATATAGTCTGGAAATACATGTTATACCTATGCGTTTTAAATCTCAATTTTCACATGAAATTTACTTTATCAGTATCCCAATAATAATTTAGTCACCATTTTACTGTCAACATTATATTTTAGACTATATGTTTGTATATTGGAACAAGAACATGATATTTTTTTTATGTACATTACATCCTACATTTTGTCATTGATTTGCTGTCAATCATATTTTATTTTAGTGATAAACATGATTGGTCTATTATCTTTATAAGGTTAATTCAGTTCAGTCTAATATATACTTTTAATATTGTAGAGAATTATCCAAGCATAATATATGCTTGGATAATTCAATTTATTTTAATTTTTACTTTATGCAATATTGAATGAAAGAAAAATAGCTAAAGTAGAATTACTTATAAGCATATTCTATTAGTAATTGAAATAACAAACAACACTTTTTATAGTAATATTAATGGTTTTCACCAAGTGTATTATATGACACTGGTAAACTGTTATAGCAGTCCTGAGGTGCTTTGTGAAGACCTGGTCATAATCTTCATTCATTCATTAGTGTGCTTTGACAAATTATCCAGATTACAAGTACACTGCAATTAGGAATCCATACTAGGAGTTATTCATATATACATACTTTTCATCTTAATTTATATGGAAAATTGAAATTTTGAATATGAAATTTTTATATGGATTGAAAATATAAAATATTACAATTAATTGTAAATTTTTGTGTGACTTAGTTGTAATCTTCTAACTTTCTTTTATTTGCATAACTCATTTGGATTGGATGTTAATGTAAGTATTTACCTAATTTAAATATGTATAAAGCAATTATTTTTTAGATATTATAAACATTTTATATTTAAAAACTAATTCTTAGGATTGGAGTAACTTCAGTACACAATTAAGATTTATTGCTTTATGCGGTTGAACATCTTTAAATTACTTTTTAGTTATTGTGTATTTGGAGTAGATAAATGAAATATGGCAAGAATTAAAGTTAAATATGATATTAATGTTGCATTTGGAGTTAAATTTGAGTGACATTACTTTTTAGTTTTAGTGACATGATAGGAAAAGTCTTTTTTCTAAAAGGGACTTAGCACAGAATTAATAATATTTTTAAACCTGTATTCAACTTCAATATCTAAAAGCACATTAAAAAAAAACAAGCAAGTGTTTGGTACTATCTTGATGACTATCCAGGTTAAATGAAAGATAAAACTAGCACTTGTAACACCTTGTTGTCAACCAACATATTTGTGGTGAGTATAGACACTGCAAGTATGTTGGTTAGTACAAACAAACCATTAGGTTGCATGAACTTGTGGCTTCAAAATAAATCTCATCAAATCCTCATTAATGAGGGAAATCCAAATTCACCCAAAAATTAAATCAAATTAAATCAAATATAAAAAATATAAAATAATAAATCAAATTATTAATCTAATTATATCAAATTATTTATGACATATTTTTTTTATTTTGGGTTTCATGTATGATATAAATATATTTGTTTTTATTAAGTTTTTCAATATTTTTCATACAATGTGGAGAGCACATAAAAATGATTCGACACTACACATACTATAATTCGGGAAACTATAGAACTACATTAAGTATTTAATATAATCAAAAATATTAAATATTTATATTGATTTATATTGCACTGTTAACATGTTACTATATTTTTATTATTTAAATACAATAAAATGTGGATTTCATCTTCATAATTTCCTCAAATTGCTGCATCAATTTAAATTTAAATTGTAACTTTGACTGGATCAGATTATTAGGCCATGATAGGAAGCTAATGAGATGTTACAAATAATTGTTTGATTGATCTCAATATTTATTTGTGGTCATTTATTATATTCTACTTCAGTTTTGGATTTTAATCTAATTTTTAATGGAGATATTGATACCAATAGCTGCACAATAATAGTAAATGTCATATTTATTCTAAGAGCTGGAAAATATTGTGTAACATTATTAATACCTAATCTTACCAACAAGCTAACTGAATTAGAAGAAATTGAACACTGGCTGCACTAGACAATGCTTGACAGTAGTAGCAAGGACTGTTATACTAGTCTAGTCAATAATATTTTTATAATTTTTTTAGCACTAAAATAAAGTTAATTTGGTATTATCTAAGGCAGTATAAGCAGAAATAAAAATTAATCAAAATGAATTTTTGCTGTAATTCTGTGCTGTGTGTGACAATATTATTAACCCATATTTATAAAGATATTATAATAATTTATTAAGTGTCAGTGAATTGATTTTTTTTTTTGTTATAGCATTGTAAATTGATCTTTAACCAAATTATCAACATCAAACATTGCCATTAATTTTCTGCATATTGAATTTAGATAGGTACCAATAAAATTTTAATAATTTAGTATTTGTCTCTTTTTCAAAGAGGTCTCAACACAATTATCATTAATCGATGTTCTCCTGAGCGACCTTGACAAAACAATTACACCATGTGCTAGTAAAAAGAATGAGAAAAAAGAAGAAGAAGCACAGGATGCCATGCCAGACTCTACAACCAACACTGAAAAAAATAATGCTAACCCATTCCATTGCGGGGATGATGTGCTTGTGCCAAATAAAGATGGCCGTTATTATTTAGGTAAACAATTTGATTATTTTGTAGATGTAATACAAAATAATATAGTATATATTTTGTAGTAGCAGATTAATAACTAAATTATATGACAGGAACTAAACTACAAAAATTCTTTGTTGCCCAAAATAAGATGAAACCTTTGAGATTAAAGATTACATAAATGTTATTATTAAGTATTTTTATGAAACTATAACATCCCTGAGTATAGTTATAAGTTAGACAAAACATCAATTAAATATTTGGGGAAATTATCTGGTAGTAATTGTCTGCTAAGAAAATTAATATTAAATTCAACCTACCAGGTGAAACTATTCTCTACAACTAACTAACAATTTAACATTTAAAAAATTGTATCATCTATTGCTCTTTTATTTCATTAAAATTTGCTGGTAACCGCAGTAAAAATCCTATTACAAAGCTTATAAAGACAGCATTGCAACACACTAAAAAGTAGCATAATGATAGACTACATTAATTTTAGGGACAATTGTAGAACTAAGTACTAGCAACGACAATGATTCCTGCGAGGTCGGTACAGGCGTGGCCCGATGCCTCGTTAAGTTCGGGGACGGTACCCACGCTTGGGCTCCTGTATCCTCCTTAAAGCTGCTGAGTGCCCCGCCAGCCGACGATGGCCGTATCATGTGTGTGGTGTGCAAGCGGCGAGAGGGCCCGGCCGCTAGCCCGGCTATTAACGCCATCATCGCGTGCGACATGTGCGGCAGGGGATATCACGCCAAATGCCATTCACCACCAGTGGAATCATGGATAAATGGTAGGTTTTGAAATTATATTTCAATTTTTACTCTACCTCAAAGGATACTCTATTTGATTTTATTATAAGTAAGTTGCATGCCATAGGACTTAAGCATAAGACTTCAATTATTTATGTTTCTCGCCGCCCTAGACCAAATGGGCCCTATAATTTTTCCCCTATCACTTGTCCTATATTTGAATTTGAATACTTGTTTATCAGAGTGTTCTGATATACTTTTTGTCAATGAGTTTCAATCTCAATGTTTAGTTCTGAGTTGGTGATAAGATGGTAGTTTACTTCGTAATTGATTTAGAATTTTCACGTTCTTAAACCTATTTTCTTGTATCTTTTAGTTTATTCATAATTATACATTTAAGAGTATATTTCCATTGTAGTTCGGATTTTACACAAATGAAATTGCAATATTTTCACGTAATTTTTACAGGAGCGTCATGGCACTGTAAAAGATGTGTGGACCAAAGGTACAGGGTGGCGGCAGCCGAGAACCGCGCATTAAAGCGGTCAGATCTGTTTAGATTTAAGGGAGGCCAACAGCGGAGGCAGCAGCAGGAGCTTACACCTCCCTGTGATGTAGGTTTATTTGCGTTCCAATTACTAATTAACATAATACTGAGAAAATTATTTATTTATTTATAGGAAAAATCGGACGATATAATTTATTTTACAGACAGCATCTACGACATCCTCAACCGCTTCGGAGGCAGGAAAAGAACAAAATGAGACTCATTGTTACTGTGGAGAAAAGAGTGACTGGCTTGCTCAGGTAAGAACATAACTAATTTATAATTATTATTGTTCTATCCTCACCTGCTTGTAAAGCTGTTTAGTCTTCAACTTCACCGACGTACAGAGCAGTGGGGAACTCGCCATACGTCAAACTCGCTACAACTTTTATTTTTCGTTTCACAGATCAAAGATCTAATTAAACCTTACCAATTGTTATAAGTGACATTTTAAATCAAATAAGGTCACAAAATAAAATTAGTGTAGGTTAGAACTGTGACCACAGAAAAAAGAGATGGCAAGTTTTGTAATAGGCGAGATTCTTCTTAACTCGAGACGTCTTTGTTTGTCTTCCATAGAAACAAAATTTATTAAGGCATGGAAGGCAAGAACTAAAGCCCATATAACCATGCCTTAAGTAATTTTAACAGCATAGCTCTGTAATATAATAGTTTACCAAAAAATTACATCATCTAATCATAACTTAAAAAATGATTGTTTATTACCAGATGCTATTATGCTGTCGGTGTACTCGTTGGTTTCACCAAAGATGTGTATCGAGTCTACAGTATCCCCTGTATGCTGGTGATAAGTAAGTATTAATTTTTCATGATTATACTCTTTAATAAGTATTTTTTACCTGCTTGATATTTATTCATCCTTCTAATTACCCTTTGTCGGTTTTTTGATTGAAGGTACGTACTCATTCCATTGTTCTTGTGTTCCTGCAGGTTATATATATTCGCGTGTTCCGATTGTAATGGCGGTACAGAATACTTGAGACGGCTGGAGCTATGCTGGCTGGATCTGGCCCACCTAGCGCTGTACAACTTAACGGCATACAACGCGCCCAACTATTTTGACCTGGACACAGTCATAATGCCTTACATCATGGACAACTGGCACGCTCTCCAACTACCAGAAAAGGTATTTGTAGTACCAAATTACTTGTCTTTTTTATTTTTAAATGTCCTTCGCCATTCAATATCTGACTTTAAAAAACTAAGAACCAAAAAGATAGTATTTGTAAATATATACAGAAATATTTGATACATGTACCTACACCAATATTACCTATCTGTTACCTATTCAAATTATTAGATTTGTTTCTAATTTATTTATTATCATTCAAGGTTGCGTGGAAAAGATAATAAGGCCGCCTTTATATTTTTGTTTCTGTATTCGATCTAAATTTATTTGTATGAAATAATAAAAAAAGGGTCGTTATTAAAAAATATCTTTATAGACAAAGGTGTATAAAGACAATATCACATTTCTATAGTTGCGAAAAAAGCGCAACCATACAAATGTGATATTGAGGTGGTTCCATGCTTACGTATGAACAAATGTATGCCAGGACATATAATCAGTAAATAAACAAATTAATGAAAATCTATTACTTTTTCTTCATTTTGTCTACAATATTATTCCATTCTTTGCTTTTTGCGCATACGAATGCCTGCTGTCCATTTTTGAAATTGTTTCCAAGTATTGACTTCCACAATTGACCGCGAACCTGATCATGACAGTGCATCGTACAACGTACGTATCAAAATCGTACAAACAATACGAATGTGAGGACCAAGATCAAACCGTAGAAGGTGCTCTTAGCGGTTTTTTCGTGCATGTGTTCGTGTTTGTAGTGAGCGTAATAGGAGGAAATACATTTGTATGGAAAAGCAAAGAATTTTCAATAGAGTAAATTGTTCATTTCAGTAGTACCAAACCCTCCAAGAGTTAGAAACTAACACACAACAAAACTTTTAAAATAGTTTTAAATACACTGAAGTTGAAGTTTTATCTGCATTATTTATTTAGATGTGGCGAACACCAGTGAACGAAAGACGAGAGAAAATCCTGACAGCGTTAACATCTTCTCGTAAACGGTTCAAATGTGGCCGAGAGATGAAAAAACGCGCCACCATATGGGGGTTACGGTTGCGACGTCCGCCTCCCACTCCAATGCAATTGTCTGCTTTGGAACAGGTTATACGGACTTCATCTTTATATCTAATAAACCTTCTGAAAACCATTGCCTATACAACTAGAGTATTCTGAGGCACTTGATCTACATCACCGCATTCTGCATCTTCTAATTTACTAAAATCAAACAATAAATGTTGATGTCATACAAGTTAAATTAAATATTTAATAAAAAATAGAGATAGTAAATTAATTGTGTGCGTAATTCATTAATAACATATATGAACCCCTTATTTAATAATTCCAATGTTAATAGGCTTTACCTAAGTTATCACAATGACAAAATAAGCAAATAAGTTACCTACTATTACATTGAAGTGTGTAAAAATACCTATTTAAACGATTTCATTTTGAATTATGCAGTCTAAATCTAAATTTATATGCAGTCCATCCCGTTATCCCAATAAGATTGCATTAAAGGCAGCTATCATATCACGTGCCATTTAGAAAAGTATATTTTATCTTAAAACTTTAATGTATAGGACTAGAAACTGCACTTAGAATTGTAAATTTAAGTATACATTTACAATTTTAAGTGCACCTTCACAACCTAGCCGATTGAAATTGCCCTCTTGCCAAATGTACAAAATGAAAAGCAAGAATTGACTGTGGGATGTGATGCAAGTATCACTGTGGTTATATTTAGGTGTTCCTACACAGCCGATAATGTTATATAACCATTTAACATATATAAGCAAAACATAAGATGTAATGTTAATTATGTAAATTACAAATGATATCTTTTGTTAAGTTAAGTATGCAATACTTCAATGTAATACAACATATTAAACTTATTTCATTGATTATGTTTAATAACGGTATCAACTGTTGTGTGGCGCACCTTTACGATAGCTATTGAATAAGCTCTCTGAAATGAAAAATGTATTACAAGAGTTTCGTTTCTATACTCGCATTACTATAGTAATGCATTCTACTATTCAGTTATTATACAAATATGGATAACCAATGACAAAATTTTTATGTAATCCTTTTTATACAAAAATATCATTTTAAATTTTGTATCAAAAACTTCATTCGTTTGACATTTGTCACTTACAATAATTATTATGGTATGTCTTAATTCTGCAAGTTATGTAATTTTTATTTTCAATTATTAGGCAAAGAAAGGAGAGCCCTTGACTGATGAACTGGTAAGAGAATATGCACCCAGACTTCGCTTTCTGCCCAGACCGCCGTCACCGCAAGCTTTATCGCCAGTAGATGACAGGTATATATTTCAAAGTAAATTATTTTAAAATTGTGTAATATCAATTTAAATTCTTTCATATTCTTTTATTTTACAGTATCCAACAACCTTCTAGTAGTAACACAGAAAAAAGTTCCTATAAAAACCATAATCAGCGCATGATAGTGCCAGTCGACGGCCACTGGCTCAACTTGATGATGGGAAAACGGTTTCATGAGAATCTGAACTCAAATTCAAACTCAGAAAATGACTCCACTAGTTCCTATGAATCTGTAAAACCTACTGAAAATGATGAGCAGCTCTCGCCTTCACTATGTACGTCATCTACCCGAAAATCTGATGCCAAAGACGATAAATTAGAAAAAATTAACCATCTAAATGAAACTGAGACAAATGAAGCTAAATCTACATGTGAAACTCCTCCAGTGCCATCGCTCGATACATCTCTAGTTCCATGTTCAGTAAAATTAGGAAAAAATATATCCAAAGAGAATAATGAAGAAACGAATGGAAGCAAAACTAATACTTGTAATTATAATATGAATACACATTCAACACGAATAGCTACCATGAACTTAGAAGTATCAAAGTTATCAACTAAAAATATTATTGAACATTCCAAAATCATGTCATTGCAACATATGGATAGTTTACCCCCATATAGTAATTTCCATGATATAGAATCATCAGGAGACGAAACGTCCAGCAGAGGGACGCTAGATGCTATAATACCACCGCTAAAAGATTTCCAGGGAAAAAATAACCCGTTTTTAATGCAAAATACATATCCCTCCAAGAATTTTACATCTTTAGGTAGTAAAAGTAGTAAGCAAAATGGGAAGCAATATTTCCATTCACGACTATCATTGCCAGTTCAATTAAACCCAGTAATGGGTCCTCTAGTACGACCATTAAAACGTAAACTTAGTGAAAAGGACATAGTTATATTGCCTAATGGTGAAGTGAAGAGACGAAAGTATAGAAGACCTAGAAAATATTTACAAATGCAGGTTAGTACAAAACAAAAGTTAATTATTTAAAATTTTATAGAATGTTTCTTTACTTAATATGGATCAATTTTAGTTCTAAGATACAATTTCTGTAACATTTTTCGTATTTTATCATTCTCCTGGAAACTGGGTATTTTTTTTATTTCGACAAATTATGATATACAACGAACTCTAATAGTAAGGGTAGAGCGTATTCTGTAGCAAAAAAGAATCGTTATTAATAATAATACATGAGTATTTGTTTTTTAGTAGTCTAGCTTTCGTAATATAACATCAAATATATAATATTTATTTTACAGTTAAACAAGTCGTGTCCTCTCCCTGACGACGCGAACAAGCCAATGCAAACTCTCAACGAGAATGTCGACGTGACTCCATCGAAAACACACAACAACAACGTTAAATTTCATGGCAGAAGACTGAGACAGAGGCAAGAGAAGAATTACTATGAAAATGCTCGTAGAAATACGAACAATAGTGCAAATAATAATAATAGTGTGAAGAGTTTGCAGTTGAGTCCGCATAAGGGCAATAGTGGTGTAACTGAAGTGGACGCTCAACAGTTGTCTGCGCTCAAGTCGAGCGTCCAGTCATACTTCCGCGCGGGACAGACGTTCCGCGTCTTAGCTCGACGTCTAGCGCCCGGTGCGCCGCCAGCATACCTCATCGAGTGGGACTCCGCCGCGTAGTGTTGTCACGTTATATGAATTTATTTAATGTGTACATGTAATGTAATCGTGTGCTGCAACTTCTGGTACAAATACCTACTAGTTAATCACTAGAAATTTTATTGGTCAAGTAAAGATTAGATAGACTACTTTTCTAAAATCCAGCAGATTTTCAGTTATTGTTAATGTACTGAAGTTTTATTAGAGTATGTTTATTATTCATTTTACTGTTTCTCTTTTTGTTTTTGAAGTTTTTAATAGTAGTTAATTTTATAATCGCATTTTACACATCAATACCAATCACTTGAAACTATCACTTCCCGAAATTCTTAGGGAAAACTAATGGCTTATTATTATTAGGTCGCCAAGGCAGATATGAAGTCTATCAATGCGTAATTGTGGCTTATATAGTACTTTTCACTAATAATGCGCAGAAAATAAAACTAAGTAGGCATGGCTAGGCATTACTTTTAAAATTCAATGAGTAACGAAAAAGTTTACAACGAATTTCTATGAATAACAAATTTCCAAGTATATTTGAGAAAAAACATTTTAAATGAACTATAAAGAAGCGGGACAAAAAGTACTAATAGGTCTTATTATTATACGTAAAAGATGGGATAAGTTTTATGCTAAAAATCTAAATGTGAGATTCAATAACATGTCTACAATATCATGTTAAAAGTACTAGAGATCTAGAGAAATCGTAAATGTAATTTTGCTTACATATAAATAACGATTTTGGAATATTGATGTAATAAACACAAGGCAGTAAGTTAAGTTTGAAAATACTACAATTACTTTATGTATGTATTTACTGTTAAAATCCATGTGCTGTGTTGTAAAAAGCTTATTACTTATAGGTGTGTTGATGGTGTACTAATAACAGTAATTTTCAATTTAATTTTAATTTACAAAACTTTTATATCTGTAAAGTATGAGGACTGGAATTTTGATGATGGTTGGTTCATTTAAATTACGTCCTGTATGGTGATTTTCATACTGATATAGTGACTTGCTTTGGATAAAATGGACTATTATATAAAAAAGTGTTTAGTTTATTCAGTCAGTATACACAATTATTTCTATCTACACATATATGTTCCTATAACTTATGAACAATACTGTCATCATCAAAAATGAATACCCATATTGTTTTATGCATTTCTGTGACCTCAGATTGTAATCAATGAGAACATCATCCCAGTACATTATAGTTAGAAAAAAACAATTTGCTTGACCAATTACATTCTGAATCAGTGATTACGGTTTTTCCAGTTGTAAGGCACATAATATAATGTAATAATATATATTTAAGTGCTTGTCTGTAGTCTAATTTAGTTGTACAGATTGAGGAATGTGATATATTATTATTCCAAGTGGATTCCTATTGTTTTATTTTCAATATCTAGGCTGGGACCAATCCATAGAATTCATAAAATAAAAATGACTGTAGCGGATGAAAACAACAGGAGCATGTCACAAGTATGCGTAAATACGTACCAATATTAAAATCAGCTACATGTCTGACATTTAATTTAAACCAAGTAATCGTTCTTAATAATCCACATATATCTTAAGAATATTATGAAACGAAATTCATAATTCTAGGGAAAAAAAGATTTTACCCACGAAACGAAAACGAAAATCATAAAACATCAAAAGTATGGTAAACTATATATGTTTGATTCTTTCTTCCAATATAACATCGGAGATGTACCTCTGAATTATTCTGAGGGCCAAAGTCATTTATTCATAATAGTTTTAATTTACGTTTAAGACATTATTGACCCAATGCTTTCATTTCACCTATTTATAACTAATAAAAAAATGAGCCTATAGACCAGCTGCTTATATCGAAGCTATTGTTGTTGTCAGTTTTGGAACCTTATAACTTTTTATGAACACTAAGTTTGGTTAAACGATAGCGTATGTCAAAACACAAACGATTGGGATTATCGATATGCATCTAGTGTATATTCATACTTCGAATCAGACCCACGAACTAGAGGGCTAATCTATATAATCTATCTAAAAAGAGATTAATATAAGATAAGTAAAATTAATCACAAGATAACCCACGGTTGGCAACGCAAAGCTAATGCTAGCGCCATCTGCGCTCACTTTCACTGCACGTCGTTGCAGAGGGAGTAATTTTGCGGACTTGTCTGAGAACAAGACTTCGCGATAGTTTACTAATCTACTTACTAGGGACCACAATACCCGTCTACTAAAGCAGAGGTCCCGGGTACGAATGCCAAGTAGAGGCAGATATTTGTATGACTCTCCACAAGATGATTTGTTCAAATCTCATGGATGTTAGTTTGTAGTATAATTATGATATTTATATACATATTACTATGTATATTTCTCCGTTATCTAGTATCCATACTAAAGCTCTTAATTATGTTTAAGTGAATGGTACATCAGTATTATTTTATCTAAATTTTGTTCAGGTTGCAATTTTACAATAAAAACTCCAAAACACGGTCACAATCGTGCGTAGGACAATTGGTCAGATATGATGGTTTACAGAAATAAACTCCAGCGTTTGCGTTACTCCAGCAGGAATCGTTTTTTTTTCATAAACAACAATAGACAATAAAGTTTTATTTAGCGCACATTTACAGCAGATTTCGCACTAATACACACTTTCAGACACTGCACAAATTACTTAACGCTTTTTAACTTGGTAACGCTCACAACGGACGCCGCACAACTTCGATTGTTGCCAATCCTTAGGACAATAGTGCCAATACCCCACTATTATAGCACGTGAGAGACCATGACACGTTTTGTTCAGCAAGACAATTACACTTTTTCAATATTTAATTAAGTAGCAATATCAAATTATTTTTATTTAACAACATCATAGTCGTCCACGGCTGGACATAGGTCTTACCTAATGCGCGCCACTGCTCCCGATTTCCGGCGATATTTATCAGTTTGCTTAATTTTTTTTTAAATATTTAAATAATTCAATCCAATTTTTAATTTTGGCGAGACTAATACATCATACATCAAACTTCTTGTTTCTGAGGTTTTTTACTTTATCTTCGGCATATTAATCATACCATTAAATTGGTCCTTTTTTAAAAACTAAATTCTTAGATTTATTCTTGTCAAATAAATCCAAGAAAATGCAAGACTTAGCTGGCAACGTCGAATTATGATTCATATGAAAATTTGAACATCTCAGATAAAATCTTTGTCACTACACATCGTTATTGGTTAAAATAAATTACCAATAACATAAAAACTGTAATATTTAATCTACTGCTTCCTTTGTACTATATTTGCATGTTTCTGTAGCTCTTGGTAAACACAAAGAGCTTCAGAATAACATGGTGAAGAGATCATTAATAATAAATTATTAATAGAACTGTTTGGTCAAGTGGTCATCCCATCTACTTAGCCAGAGATCCCGGGTTTGAATTCCAGTAGGAGCAGATATTTTAATGAGTACATATTTCTCAAGAGCTATGGATGTTTATGTTTATTTAGTTCATTTAAGATATTTACATCACTGTTAATTATTTAATATCTATAACACAAGCGCTTAATGATGCTAAATTTGGCCTAGATGAGTGAGAAAATAATTATTCAAGATTGCTTCATTAACTTTGACTGCCCTGAGTTTGTCTTGTAATTTCCTGCTTCTTTAGTTCTAATTCATTAAAAGTTTCAAGTACATATTTATTATTTAAATATGACAAATGATTGTTAAGATTAGCCACACTTGCTACCATAGAAAGTTGGCACACTTCAAACCTCTTGGTTAATTCCAGAAAAAAAGCAACCGAACTATTAGTCTTTGCGTTGTGCCTATGATGATATGCGCACTGAACAGTGCGGGGTGCGATAACCTGCCTTCACCCCGACACTATTCCCTTACCGCGCAACTATTGCAAGAACTGACCCATTTTAAATAGAATAATATTAATTTAAACAACAGCATACAATATGGAATGTCAATATATTTACTTCATATCTACATTTTGATTTCGAGTTTCGAGTAAATGTTTGAAATAAAAAATCGCTTAACTATATAGGTACAATTCTTGTGTTGCGTTGGTATCAATTATTATTTAATATTTTTCTCCTGCTTATCAATAATGTAGAACTTTAGTTGTTAGTGTACTACATATTGTCCTCTGGATTATTCTATCTACATCATAAAAAGACATATTCCAATGTAAAATAAATATATTTCAAATCAAATGTATGACATTTGATCTGTTCCAAGTGACAGGCTGATAAAAAATCTACTTAAGCAATATTTATCGAAAATCGAATATGTAACAGAAATTCCATTTACTAATAAATACTAATTCCATGCTCTTACTCATTGTATGTAGAGTATAGAATATAAAATAATGAAGAATAGTATGGACATAACATAACATTGCGATTGTATAAAACCAATTTAAAAGAATATATAATATTGCACCATGCAATAAGGAAGAGCATGGAGAATTAACAGGTTTCATGGTTTGATTGATTTTCTATTTATCATAAAATAAAGTATTTTCGATTCTTTTACAATTTCAATAACTACCACACTAGTAATTAGTACATACTATAAAACAATTATGGAAGGAGACGCTTCTAGAACGAAATATAAATATATAGGCATATGAATGTAAGAGAGTTGTTTACTATAAGAACTTAGAAACAATCTTATATAATACACATTATTTAAAATGCAACCCCCTAAAGGCCCGTAACACGACCACAAATGTCTAAATTGATGGTACAACAGTTTAATTTAAAATAAGTATATCTATTCACAGCACTTAACCACGTGTTAGTCAACATTCCACACACAAAACGATCACAAATCACTTTGGTGTCACATCACCACCATACAAATATTGATTGCATTGCTATAATATTCATAATTACATACTCATATGTACACATTTGTAATAATATCGTTCTTGACACAAATTACAACGATTCTTCAAAAGCAGCCATCAAGTCACTTTGCATATTCATATCTATTTGTCCTGCCATCTGAAACAAAAAATAATAATTATTAGTAGGGATGCATCTGATACCGATTTCAATGTCGATATATCGGAGAAACTGAGTTTGACGATATATCGCCATCTCCGATATTTTTATAGCCAATAAAACAGTATTTTTAAAATTACGCGATAGAAAAAGTTTCTTAAATGCGAGTGGTTGTTTAGTCGGAAACGAGGCTTCGGCTATGTTCGGGGGAACCCGATGCTTTTTTCAGTATAAGCATCTCGCCCGTCCATCCTATTTAGCCTCGCGTATCCCATTCCGAGAGATGCATACTGTCGCACATATAATTTTATTTATATTAGTTTCTTTTTATAAAAATAACATGACTTGTGTTTGATGGATATGTTTATAAAGGTATCGATGCACACTATTTATAAATTAGCTTAAAATATCGGTAATATAAAATACTGACGGCTTCACGGCGGCGGCGCTCTTGCTCCCGCTGCCGGAGCCGCTCGCGCTCACTGGCAGCAGGCTTGTCTGGCGCCGCGGCCGCAGCTGCAGCCGACGCCGCGGGCGGTGAAGCGCGCGCCACTGGCGACACACTTGGCGACGCCACTTCCGCGCACTCTGGTTTACGGACGCCTTGGACGGCCCTACATAAAATTGTCATTGTAAGATGGTGATGTTGCTGTAATACCTGTATGTGATGTGCATATCAATTTAAGGCCTGTCCAAATATTCTACTGATAGAAGACACTAAAGTTTTGTTTCATAGCATTGTTTATCAATTTACTAAATATTTTTAGTACAAAGGATGCTTGTTAACAAATTTGTAGAAGCCTTATCGCTATCTCAAGATTGAAAATAGGAACCGACGGTTGCAATTAATATTTTGATGTTGTTCAAATATATTTATATTAACATGATTCAGGTTCAAGTCATACAAGTGAATAGCAGTATAATTTTACATTAGGAATTAAAAGATGGAGACCCCTCCCCCTTAATTTAAAACTCACAATATAGCTTGCCTCATTTTATCGTCTTCGGGATGTCGTCTTTCTGTTTCTTGTCTTTGTCTCTCCCTTTCAGCTTGCTCTTTTTTCCTTAATTCTTGTTGTTCGATTAATGCTCTTTGTCGATCAATCTTCTCTTTAGCTTGTTTTTTAAATGCCTGAAAACATGGATTATAATGTATAGAAAACTGAACTCACAGTATCAATAGGATAGCAAAAAATTAAAACTAGACCACAATTCAATAACTCCGTTAATTATGTTTTTATCTTAAAAGGCGTCTATACTTTTTAGTGGGATGAGTAAAGGCTGTTAGTTTAAGTTGGTAACAAAAAGTTTGTTTCATTGAATATTTTTAAAGCAAAACATTTACCTGGAAACTATCCATAACAGGTTTTTGTTTCATTTGATTATTTGTACCCATATTAGGTATGCTCTGAGGACTACCAGCTTGTGCCAAAGACGACCAGGAACTAGCATTTTTCAAATTTTGTTCTTGTTTCATTTTGAAGGCTTGGACGAAGTTAGAATTTTTCGGATCTTCCATTTTTTTATCAATTTCATATTTTGTTCTATCATACAATTTATTTGCCACCATATTAGAAACACCGATAAGATCCTCGATAGGTTTAGGAGTAAGGAGAGGTTTAATTTCTTCTTTTTTTATAGCAGGCGTCATAAGGCAAGGAGCTCCAGGTATATTGTGATGAGACTGAGCTATTGCGCCATGAGGAACCGAGGGGACCGGATCAAAAATAGACGATACAGGTGCTACAGGGGTGATGTCAGATATATTAGGATTTATGTCAGGCCGTATCATTTCACGCTCATGTTGCATATTTTTTTCGACATATCCATTGTGTGGTGGAGGTACATATATTTCATTTTTTATTTCAGGTACATGAGCTATCTCTGTTAATCCTCCCAATTGTGCCATTAGATTTTGATGTGCTGCATCCGGTATCATAGGGGTCTTAGGCAAAGTAAACTCTTCTTCAAGACGCATAGACGACTCGGACACTCCCACACTTACATCCATTGGCACATCAGCATTTAAACTTCTTTCCAAACTAGCTAGCGATCTTTCAATAGGGTCGATGTAGTGGGATGGATCCACTTTGTCAAGTCCGTTTCGTGGCGCAGATTTGATGACTGGTTTCTGTTCGTCAATTTCACGAGTGAGTGGCGTAATGGACGTGTCTGGTATCGAAGTAACAGGATGAGTTGTAATGGGCACCGGCGCTGGGTGCGAAACGGGCACCGCCGGCAAATCTTCACTTTTAACATCAGCTACTGGAAGCACCGGTTCCGTCGGTTCAGTGTTAATCTCTACAGGCATGGGTGCAGCGACTTCTGCAGATGTTGCAGTTGTTAGCGGTACTGTACTAGCGGTACTCACTATAATAGGAGGTACTGACTTCTGAAATAATTTGTATTACAATAGAAATTTATCTATATACTAAAAACAATGTTGTAATAATATTATTTTAGCATATTTACAGTTTGTGGATGATGTTGCTGCGTCTGTTTCTTTGCTTTCTTTTTGGGTGTTCTCCCAGAACCGGTGCCTGAAAAAAATCAGCGCATATATTAGTTAACATAGGGGAAGGTAGAGAAAATCAAAAGATTATAAATTTACATACTTAACTTTACATTCTTCATAACAGTTATCCCAGACACATCTAAACAATTGAATATACAAGAATATAACTAATTTGGTGCCGTCTGAAAATAATCAATGAATTCGATATATTTGTGTATCAACAAAAATGCGATAAACTTCAGATCTCAGGGTTAGGCAAATAAAATGCAACATAAGTTACTTAAAAGATTTACTTAAATTCTGTTATATATTGAAATATATACAAAGTTTATCTCCACTCACTCTTACAATCTAATTTTTAAGTCATGAGTTGATTAAATAAACTTACATAAAATTTGTTTAATTACACATTTTCTGTTTACATTGTTTAACTTTCTACAAATGTTACAACTAAATGTTGCGTCGAAAACTAATTGTACCACGTGTATTGATATCTTCTTAATTCAATCCTATGGCGACAAATATTTATATGTGTCATTACAAGCAAGGTATGGGTGATTTAATTGTTTTAACTTGGCAAATATAATCTCTGTTGTATTGGCAAATCCTGCCCAGAATAAAGTATAAAAACTTGTATGTTCGTGCCCTTCGCCTTTTAGTTAAGGAACTATAATATAAAAATGTATTTGTATCACTAAAATCTAACTTACAACAAGATCTCATCAAGCAACCAGCATATTGTACTTAATAAAACGACAAAGGTTTTTAAATTGCTGATTGTAAATAAAATAAAACCGAAATATCAATTTTATTGGGAATGTACAAGATGTCTACAGTTGCAAATATATTAAAACTGATTGTGGGTCTCTGGAGATGACTTACAGAGATGGAATATAGTTAAAAAGTAACTAATATTCGTAGTGTAAATGATTCCAAACAAGAAAAATAAATAGTATACATACAGAAAGTAAAATGATCAACATTTGACTATTTCAAAAGTGATGCATCTAATAAAATACTTAAGTTTATATTGACATACTAAGTACCATTACATCCGACATAAATACTAGAAAATAATAACATCAATACTAAAATATTTTAGGCCTGCAATAATAATTATTTTTTGTTTCAAAGTAATACGTATCTTCTTTTTATAACATCCTTCAGAATGTTCTTCATACGTAATTTGTTCCAAATCAAATAAATAACTAATATTTTTGATTTTTTAATTATACATGTCGAAATTAAATTACTTCGTCAGGCAAATATGTATCATAATTTTTGTAAGGCCATTTTTATAAAGATAGATGAATCTATTTTGTATCCCAATAAAACTTAAAAAGAAACTAAGTATAAGACAAACATACATCAGACAAGAAAGTAAATACATTAAAAAACAATAATTGCCTTTTCATATGTTTAATTTATTTAAATGTATAAAAATTTCATCAATTATTTATCAAACACATTTATTTTTCATGTAAATAAATAGAAGTATGAGCTAGAACATTTGCACATGTATCATCAAGCACCTGTTGTTGGTATTGGATCTACATAAGCATCACACCGTGCTCCATGCTCCTTCCTCCTCACAGGTACCACATAAAACTAATATGCAGTCTTGAAGAATTATCATTTACGAATTTTAAAGTTTAATTGCCTGACGAGAAAATTACACATTGTCTATCGCAGTCTTTTAAAAATTATTTGAGGCTATAATGCCATTGACATGTATACAAATTTATTATCAAGATACTAAAGTAGAATTTAGTTACTCACAAAATTATAAATAATCATCAATTAACAATATTGCAAACAATTTGTGAAGGAAGGAAGCCAGCTTTAGGTATTTGGTAACATTTACTGTATAAAAATTTTGATCACACGCCACATTTTGGGAGCAAGCATTATAAGTTGTATTCATCAAGCAATAAACCAATAAACCATACCTTTTCAAAAATTAATTTTTAACTACAACATGTCACAAAATTACATCCTCTTAATCCCATTGGGACTACATATAATTTTGCTTGCAAAGTTGGTATCCGTCCTTACACAATTGTTTGCAATACTTGCTATGTGACTGCACTCGGCTCGTCAGCTGTCTTGTGGATCCTCTTCGCTTCGTATCACTGGACGTACCGACACTACTAACGACCTTCTAGCATATCATTGCTTCCAACGCTCGTAAGAGCTTATAAAATAAATATATTGGGTTTAATTTTCACACTCAAAAGCCATTAGTACCATGAGATCTGAAGTTTCCAATAGTAAATTTCTAATATAACAAGATCAAAATTTTAAGGATGCAAATGAAATAATACCGCGTTTGAGGACATGATATAGTTAAAATATTAATGTGAAAAGGTATTTCCTATTGGTTTATGAAAGCAAACCATTTTTTTTTCTTACCGGCACCATTACAAAATTTCAGTGAACACCAAAGCTGGCTTCTCCTTCTTAATAAATTGGTTTGTATTATTAAAAACATATCTTGGCGCATAACAGACTTTGGATTCATATCGTTGATATAGAATCGGAACTTCAGGTGGTATCCCTCTTTATTTCCATTATCACAGTGAAAAATCGTACATAGAGTTTCATTTGCAACTCTCTCACTCGTACTCCACAACTCGAGAAAATTAAAACAAGTTTGCTCTAATACCATCGAAGGTATCTATCAGTAATACCACCTATTTACCCGGGCGCCGATCATGATATTCTAGGCAATGACTGATGTTTTTAATATCATTTGAAATACTTAATGCACTTATTGATTTTAAATGATAATTTACAAAACTTTCATAAATTCATTCACATAGAATCACACAAGACTTACCCAATCATTCCATAACTATGTAATTTATTTGTACAAAAATAAGATCGCACGCTAAAAACTTTTTCGAAATAAAATTTAGGACGACACTATGTGAAACTAGAAACAAATAAAATATTAAACCTCCCTCTCCTTAGGACAGGAAGATCCAGACTTCAAACACTTAACTGAAATTTTACTATACCATCATTTACATTTTTGTCATTCTTTTTTATTCGAAATAGTTATCAATAGTCCAGGGGCATGCTTTTAAACTTAACTGTTGATATTATTTTGAAGACTAGAATGTTGAATAATCAATATAGCAAATTATTGAATTATAATTTTGTAAAAATAAGTCAGTCATACAATAAAAATACTGGCAAAGGTAAAATTTCTTTATACCGAAAAACATTGCTGACAACCCATTTTATTCCAAAGATCTTGCATGTGTATACATACAAACTCTGATTTTACTTAATTTAAATGCACATAATGTTTAAATCTATTAGTAAAATTAATAATTTACACCTTCTGGTACAGTTCAGTACCTTCAATAGTTCTATTTTTGTCAAAAAAAATAATTAAAACTTGTACAAGTTGGGCTGTTAATTATTCTAACCTGCTTCACTGTCACTGCTGTCAGAGGAGCTGGTGTCAGTACTTGATGATGAATTAGAGGAGTCTGATGAACTTGAAGATGATGACATGCCTCCACCGAGGCCATCTTTGCATCCTTCTATAAAAAAAAACCTTTATCAATGGCTTATTATAGTATTTTTTTCACAGCTTTAACCATTTACTTACTTTATGGATAGATTAAAAAAAATATGGCAGTAAAGAAATCTTATGCATTTTTTTTAGTCTTACTTCATATTGTACACAGTTTTCTTAGCACAAATATATTTTATCATTATTTTGTTCAGGCTGATTGGTTTTGGTAATTTGGCCATTTTGAAACTGATAATTCTGATATTTAGGGATCTTTCGGACCTAAAGGGATTTTTATCAATTTGAATTATAATCATTCAAAACCACCATATAAATGATTTTACTATGTCGAGCCATTAAAAGATAATAATAACATAATATTATTATCAATTATATAAAATAAATAAAGTACTATGTAAGTAAAATATGCCATGCTGCCTTGACATGGAAAATGTTGCATGTAATTGGGAATTGAGTATTTACCTTTCTTCTGTTGTTGCTTTTTATTTGTTCCTAGTTGACCAGATACATCTTGCAAGCGTTTTTCTAACTCTTGTTTCTTTTCAGCCATTTGATCATCTTTAGATTTACCAGACATTTTACGATCTAAAAAAATAATAAGTGCTCAGTGTATCTGAATTATTTCATGGAATCAAATAGCAATTACAATCTAAGCATATAAAATAAGTTTAACCAACATTATTTACCAAGAATTCAATTAAAATTATTATGTGCATTTGTTGGCAATCACATATCACAGGGCATTCAAAAGAGCATAATTACTATTGGTAAATATTTTACAAAATTACTTGAAACATCAAAAAGCATTTCTAAATATGTAGGGGAAAAAATCTTAAGGCCATTAAAAACTACACAAAAACGAACTAAGTTAAACTATATTAATCATAATAAATAATTGAGGGTAAATAATGTCGGCTGAACTCACAATGGTGCTTACGTGTCTTTTTCCGAAGGCAAGATGCAACATAATTTTCTAATTCCCTTAGAGTTGAAGGTTTTAATGTTTCAAAATCTATTTCGATTTCGTCAGGATTGGAATCACGCAAGGAGGGCTCCCTGCTCTGGATAATATGAACTACTTTGCCAAGTTTGTCACCTGAGAATAAATATAAATCATACAAATTTATGAATAAAATAAATATAAATCTAACATGAATATTGGCGTTTTGCAACAACCGAGTTTATTTATTTACATTCCCACTGGTTCTTTGTGGCATAAGTCAGTAGTACCATCTATACACACAGCTAACTTGTGCATGCAGATTAGTCTCTGTTCTCGAAAGTAACATAAATAGAAAAATTTGAAAACTATAAAATAATATTGTTTTCAGCACAAAATAATAACCTCAGTTTTAAATTTTACTTCAAAATTGTATAACTATTGTGTATAAAAATCACTCACCCGGGAGTTTGTTGATGTCTAGAGAGAGTTGCCGCTTCTCATCATAGGACATCGGCTTCGCAACATCCTCGTCTTCAGAGTCAGGGTGCGGTGGTAAGTGCGGCGCAGGGGCAGCGGTAGGCGTCGAGCTCTTCTTCTTGCCGGCGGGCGCGGCGCGTGCTCCGGCCTTGCTGCCGCCACCACTGGCTCCGCCGCGGGACCGGCCCGTCTTGCCGCGGACACCACTAGCCGCTATATAACACAATAACATGCTATCATTTATACATACAACTGTCACAAACAATTTGCTAATATATTAATACATATAATGAAATACCTATCAAAGCTTTTTGATTTAAAGATACACGCTTCTCAAAGCTTTTTAGATTTACCATAATTATTTTCTAAATTTGAGAAAAACCTACATTTTCACTTGCAAGCATCCTCCACTATTGGAAATAAATTAATTACCTATATTTTCTGCGATATTATTTGCTTTAGCTGCGTAGGCGGCTGTTGCGTTTGTTTTTGGTATACCAGGTGTAGGTATTGGTTTTTTTTGTTTCTCCTTAATTTTTTTCTTTGCTTTCTTCTTAGTATTGGATTCTTCTACTAGTTTCTTCATTTTTTCTTGTAGAGCAAGGAGCTCTTTTTCTAATAGTTTTACTTTATTAGTCCTTTCTTCTTCAGAATCATCAGACTCCGATTCTGACTCTGATCCAGACTCGGAACTTGATGCAGAACTTCCTTTGTCTATATGTTGTGCACCTACATGAACAGGCTCATCAGGGATTTTAGCGTACCTAAGAAAAAGATTTATTTAACTAAGTGCTAAAGATAAGCGACAAATTCCACATGTATTTACAAATTTAAATTTAATAATTTGCTGGAGAAAAGAGAAAATAAATATTCAATATTGTATTCATTCATCCATTTGCATCTTGATCGAATATTTAAATTGATTCAAACAAATCTACGATTACATTTAGATTTTATGTAAAAAGTTCAATTCAATAATGGACAATGAATTAGATCTTTTATGAAAATTGTGCACTTTTAATTACAGCAAAGTTAATTTCTTTTAAAATAGTAATTCAGTCATCATCAGATAAACTTCCTTATAATCAGTATGAGAATGAATATTAATCTAGTGTAATGCATGTGTATTTAATTATCCTAAACTCACCGCATTTCGAACACATCTTGTAACTTCCTTGCCATTGCTACCACATCATGGTCTGGTGGGTTATACTTGTAGCAATTGGTGAATATTAGGCGAACATCAGCAGCAAATTCAGCAGCCGTTTTATAGGACCTATTGTCCATTTTTTGCTTCACTGTTCCGAGATCCATAGGTTTCTTAATTATGTCAAAATAATCATGAAGTCCCAACAATTCTGCGTCCACAGGTTTATAAAATGGCCAGGCGTATCCCTGTTAAACCATATATCAAAAATGACCAAAAAAAGGTACAATTAAATTACCAAATATCATAATTTAAAAATAATTTTTATATTTAATATTATACGCCTTATTTGAACAAATGTACCTCTATTTTTTTTAAAGAATTGTGAAAAATAAAAGAAAAACCAATTACTTACAGAATGCTTTTTAGAGAACAGTTCTTTTAATATTTCATTGCAACTCTTTAAAGCGTCAGATAACTTTTCCTTTCCCTTTGAGAGTTGAGGTGTCATGACTGAGTGATGGGATGCACCAGCACCACCCACATTGGGCGACAGTCCTCCTAATTTAAAACCATCTTCACCTGCTCGGCTCACCTGTTTATGACATTATTATGATGAAAGATTCGCAAGTACTTATAAACGAAATTGTAGATAGAGGAAAAAGGAAGTAATCATCACCTCCAAATACTAACTTTTTAGCGGGAACTTTATGAAGCAGTATTGTAACATATTTTTGACTGACGTTAAATCATATTTAAGAATACGTATATGTGTAAGTCAATATATAGTTTTTAGTTCATTATGATTAATAATAAATTCATATACAAAATATTATTTATTTGATTTAATTTCTTTTCATATAAGCAGTACCTATATACTTCTCATTCTTTATAAATTAATTGTTTATTATATTAGTTAATAGTTTATGAAAGTTTAAGCACCTAATTATAATATTTAAACATGCAATACTTTTCCTAATATATTGGTATCTCTAGATATGTAAAGTGTCAGCCATCCATTATCTACAATACTATGGGTTCACCTTTTTTTGACGGCCACTTTCTCTTCTTGTAGAAATTTTAGCAGGTTTTGGGCCACTCTGCTGGTCTATTGTTGGAGTGGTATATCCACCTTCAAACGAGCTGCCCATTGGAGTAGTTGTATCAGCTTTTCTTTTAACTCCCTTTTTCACCTAAAAATGAGCATCATATGAATTCAAAAACATCAAAATGTTTGTTTTGGAAAAATATCACGGAATTTTTAATACATTACGATATTTGCATAAATTCATAAAACTAAGATTATATTACGTTAAAAGTTGCCAAATGGCAATAATGAAATAATATACATTGTACCTTTGCGGGCTGAGTTTGAGATAAAGCAACAGAAGGAATGCTAGTGACTGGTGGCGCAGGGGGTTGCGCTACATGAAAACTAGAAGGTTGTGTCGCCACCTGTAATACAAGAAAATAAGTGATTTGAAATATAAATATAGAATAATGCAATTAAAAAACGGGTTTCGAACCAACCTGCTGAGGAAGACCAGTATGCGTGGCAGGTGGAGTGGCTGCGGGCGCTGGGACGGTGGGGGCAGTAGTATTAGCGGTGAACATGGCAGGATGCGGAGGGGCGGCGATTGTTTTGACAGGGGCCCTCACCCCAGCGACGGGAGCTGCTACCACGGCTGGACTGGGTGCACTACCCGTTCCTGCTGATCGTTTTTTAGTTCCAGCCTTGGCTCCTTTTGATGGTAATTCTATTTCCTTCTCCTCCTTCTCCATGGTTGCTATCTATAATTTGTTTATTGATATATTTAAATGTAATCGTAGAAAGATCATAAAATCCGATAAGGTATCATACATCGTAAATAATTTACCCGATTCAAAAACAGCTTCTCTAATGTTTGAGCCATGATGACTACATCTTCGCCAGGTTTGTTGTATACATAACAATTTGTGAACATAGTATTGAAATCTTGGATACATTCCTGTGCTGAATAGTAGTAATTTGACTCTAAACGTTTTTTTATAGTGCCTAGGTCCATGGGCTTTTTAATAATTTTGTGGTAATCCTGAAATAAAAATTTGAACTCAACAAGATTCTGTACATGCTAATCAATCGATAATATATTGATTATCTAATAAGATGCGACTTCATTATGAACTGTCACTATAAAATCACAAAAAGTAGGTACATACTGGAAGGTTCAACTTTTTTGCATCCACAGGTTGATGAAAGGGCCATGCTAGTTTGTGTTTCCAAACAGCCTTCATAACATTTTTTTGAAGAAACTGTAATTGATTGGTCATTCGCCCCTGTCTCCGTGCGGCGTCTTCAGGTGGCGCGCCATTCACGGGTTCCGCCGTAGGCTTTAAAGTGACAAATAATGTTATTAATAATGCTACTTAATTTGACAAATAATGGTTAACCACAAAAAGAATTTATACATACCGTACTGGTGGTAGCAAGTGGATCGACGGCCTGCTGCATTGTGCTGGAATCAGCAATCTACCTGCCAAAGTGATACCACTACTGTAGTTCATGCCAAAACATATATAGTAACATGTGAAACCAAAATTGCTCTATAAACTCTCACCTCAATTGTAACAAGAGGTTCATCCAATTTCTGACTAAGAGGCATCAGCTAAATCCTCTGATGACATCAAACTGTTCTATCATAATATAAAATTATTTTGGTGCTGTAGCACCTAAGTGAAATTCATCACATTCATACAATATTTTTTTCCTACCTGAAATGTGTTACAGATAAGAAAAGGAAATTAAAAAAGATCAATGGAAATAAATTAATAAACAAAAATTCTTAACATGCCATTATTGTTACTTTATTAACTTTAAAAAATAATAATTTACCTTTGTGGTAGGAGCTGAAGACCAAAGAGCACTAAATGTTATTTCCACACTGATGTAACACACACCAATCTGAAAATAAAATACATATAAGTATACCTACATGCAATAGAAAAGCAACATGACAAAAATATAATTAAAGGAATTTTTGAATCATTTGTCTATTTATTAAAGGAAACAGTGCTTCTACAGTTAGAATCAAAGTATTTTTCAACATTTTTTTATATAATTTAACATTTTTAAAAGGCATTGGCAATAAAGAACAACAACATACCATTTCTTGGGTAGTAGCAATACTAACAAAATTAGTGAAATGCTTAATTACCAAATAGGGTACACCTAAGTCTGTTTTTACACGGTCTTTTTGTACACGGTTTTGATATAACACGGTTTGAAAATTGAATATTATATAATTTCAAATCGTGCTAAATGGAATAAAATCGTGTAAAAAAATTAAAAATATTCAATTTTCAAACCGTGTTATATCAAAACCGTGTACAAAAAGACCGTGTAAAAACAGACTTAGGTGTACCTATCTAATTACCCCACTTAGCAAATGCTTAGATTAGTAAGTCTTCAATAAGATCTATATGATGAAATATTCAAAAGTTTAATACTATTGCTAGTTATATAGGATAAAATTATTTTCCTTTCATAAATATGCCATTCCTAATATTTGTGAGTTGCATGTGTGTATAAGTGAAGTATGCTATGTATGTTGATATGGGAAGTACAATAAAATAATATAAAAACTAAACGGTTTAAACAATAACAATGCTTAAAATAAGATAATTTTGACGTGTTTGTAATTATGGCAATATAAGTTTTATCATAAATAAGTAGTATATAGGAATTTTAAGAAAACTTTATTTCATATATAGCAATAAATTGCCCTAAAAGTTTTAATATTGTTGTAATCAGGCATTTATAAGTAATCTTTTGTTTAAAGCTAAACTATTACCTAGAAAAAAATTCACTTTTTTTTTGTTAAGAAATATTAGTCATCCATTATAATTATAGTAACTTGTCATAATTATTACAAAAGATAATAAAGGCCAAGAGCTAACCAATTTGAATTTAAAAAAACTTTTTAATCTAGGGTTTCTAATTAATAGGCATCACCTCTAGGAGGTCTCCCACTGTCCACTCCCTATGTCATGAGGGAAAGTCAGAGTAGTATTGTGACATTTTTCTCTTAATGATTTAATTAAAACCAAAAATTTATAATATTTATTTTTCACATATGTAAAAAAAGCCAGGGGCATAAGTCCTAATAAATAGTCAGTACAAAGTTCATGACCAGAGTAAGTGACTAGTTGGCAGAGACAGGATAGGTGGGCAACATCACAATGCTCAAAAGTGACCAATTAAACAAGTATGAATAGATCAGCAAATATCAGACATTTGAGCACCTTCTAATACAAATTGTTAGTAATTGCAGGTAAACTTAAAATTAATTAAAAATACAAGGTTGGAAAAGCTAAAATGGTTTAGTCACACTGATAGGAAATAACATGATGGACGAAATGTCCAAAGTGTTCAGGAAAGATGAATTATTATTATTGCACAAATTATTGACCTTTACCTAAAATAAGATCATATTACCATTTATCTGCAGTCTAATTCAGAATATATAAAACTGTATACTTAAGGTATTGAATACATGACTTTATATTAATTATTCTTGGAAAATTAATACAAAAAGATTTATCAATCATAGATATATCAACTTAATTTAGTTAAAAGTTTATTATAAAAAAGTTTCTTATAGTATTTTTACTAATGAAAAGGACATTAATATTAATATAAAGGCTTTCTATTATGAATTTGCCAGTGGAAGAAAGTTTGTGGAGGTTGTGTTCTCAGAGGATGTTATCTTTAATTGATGTTTCTGTTTTTTTTCTTATTGGTTATTGGCAGTCTAATAGGTTTTGTCATAATCCAGTCTTATGTTAGCTCTTTATAATACTTTATGACTGTGATTACTGACTAATTTATTGATTTACTAAAAAAAATTAAAACTTGACCTGAATGACAATATCACACTACATTTATTTGTTTGTACAGTTAATAACAAAATTTTGAAACTTGTGACACCCAAATCATTTTTAGTTGTGGATTAGCGGAATAAATTAATGGCTTTTTAAAGATAAACAATTTCACTTTATGATAAGCTAGTTTATAAAAAAACATTAGTAATCCAAATATATTTACCATGGGAAGCTGAAAAACTTCTATAAAAAATGCTGTACATATATTTACTTTGCATTTGATTACCTTTATCAATTTGCTGTAATAAAAGTAAACAGTTCACCTACATTTGTACATGCATAGCAATATAACTAAAAATCTATGAAAATTTCAACTGTAATAGACCAATTAAAAGATGCTACCATTTACCTAATAGTGTTGTTATATTCATTTGTTGTATTTATATCTCTTAACACATACTGTACCAATATCAACCAAAAAAAAAATTATGACGATTCATTAGTAAAACTAATTGTTCTTTTTTTAAAGTTTAAAATGTTTTCTAATTTAAAATCCACTGTAAGTTAGCTATAATTATTTTTCTAAAGTATGTGCAATAGTACAGTTAATAAAATAACTAATTTCTTCCTTGTGTTAGTTTCCCTGTATGAATTTTGATTTCAGAGCTGAAATAAGCCCTTCCAATTAAATTTCAATAATATAATCAGTGTCAGCATATTTTCTGTAAAATTACTCCAATGATATGGTAAAATTTTGTTGGTACTTTGCAATGCGTAATTATGTTAGATTCAAAGATATAGTTTCTTAAAATAGGATGGTTATGAAAATAAGGTCTAATATTGAGTTTTTTCATATAATAAGACTTTAAGTATAAACTGGCAATAATAAAAACTTTCTGTTATTATATTAAGTTGACTTAAGACACCCGCCATGGTGGAGAAACCTGCCATGTTATGAAATTTTTTTCTGATAAAACATAAAAGATCTGATAAAGACAATTCCATTGAAACCAGACAAGCATCATTGATCAATTTTTATATTTTGTACTTTAAATATGAAAACTGCTAAATATTGCACCCGTACAATTTGTAAACTAAGGTTGGAACATGCATGAATATAGATGCATTTGGCCAAAATAACAGTCAAGGACTCTTCATTATGTGAATGTGGGTTTGACAAAGGGTCAACAGATCACTTATTTTTCGAGTCCTAAATACACAATATCTCTTTATGATTTACTTTATGAGCTACTTCTATACATTCCAAGGCCAATTAACATCAAATAACTTCTTGTAAATTTAAGTTTTGTGTGACTATCTAACCTCCAAAATTATAAGTTTTTTGTCCTCATTACCCTAACAAATTTACAATATATGTTATATTGTCTTTTTTTTCTCAACGTTACTCTATATTTATAATGTGGTCAATATAAGAGGTTTGCACTACGGACTATTTTAGTGTAGTTCACAAATATACTATATTGTATTATGATTCCACAAATAAACAAAATTGTATTATGATCAATTACATTTACAAGGAAAAAAATTATTACTTTTAAAAAATTGTTACTCAGCTGTGATGAAGAACATTCATTAAAAGCCGATTTGAATGGCATTTTCCAGTCAGTCATGGCAACAATATAACTACATGAGAACAAGATCATTATATTAATTCTTGTTTGTAAACAAAATTGGAACCAAGACAATTTTGTTTTTATTATATTAATAGGCTATACTGAACATTCTAATATTTATATAATGAATATCTGATAATGAAAGCCTAATTTGCAGAACAATATTTTTAATTATGATACATCATTTACCTATCCATTAATAAATAAATAAAATTATTATATTGTAAATGCTAGGATAGGTACCTAGTAAATTTTAATACATAGAGCATTGACAGATTTACTTGTGAAACAGTACAATGCAATTGTTAAGCGTTATTTCCATCTAGAACGTTCTATATTTTGAGCAGCAATTTGTAGGTAGTGCAAAACATGCAAATATGCTATTTCTTAAGAATTAAAAAAAATAAAAACTTTTGTAATTGTATCACGCTTGAAAGTAAGACGTGAGCATTGTTTAATTACGGAATAAAAGAAAGGGCGGCTACATCTAAAACAACCATGAGTTGTAGATTTCAGATTAGTTATCTAGTATATAGTATGTTTATTATACATAGCATAACGGGTATAAACTAAATAACAATGAAGATTTGCTTTTGATACTCACACTACTAGTATCTTTCAATTCAACCTCACAAGAAATAATTGAATATAGCCCAAAGGAGGCCAAGAACGAAATATCGAAATATATAATTTAATCTAAACATGCACACATAGCTTTTAGATAATATGATGCCTAATAAAGAAAACAACAAAATTAAATCATTAACAGGTCTTTAGGCTACATTTAAAGCTAAGAAAATGTGAAAAAAGACTTACGAAAAGATATTAACGCCAATATGGCGGACGAACTAAAAATACGATGTCAGGACGTTGGGACTAACTTCTTCAAAAGCAAACTGTATCGATTTGCTCTCATAAATCAAACACTCCACACACAATCCATAAATGTAGTAAGTTATAATTTTAACGAATTCATTGTTTTAGAACAACAAAATCACTGTCTTTTTAAACAATAAAGAACAGCACAACGCGAAATACAAGGACGCAGCCGAACATAGACATGGCGGCCAAGCTTCTATCTGGGAAAAGTGGCGAGCGTCGATCTCGTAAGTTTACACATCAAAATAGGCTGTAAAATAAAATACTACAAAATTTGCATACTGATTTGAGAAAAACACAATAATTTAATAATTTCATTCACAGATGACATCGGTTTCCATAATATTTTTTTGGATACGATTCAATACGAGGTAAAATCTCGAAATTGAAGCTAACCCATTTCTACTACCTACTCCATTCTATAATCTATAGTCTTACATAAAGGGCCCCATATACGGCACGATCACAGACTAATAAGGAATACTACGTATGATAGGTTCCATTTTTGATTAATCGGAAGAAAATCGTAACAATCGGAAAATATTTTGTTACTATCTAGTATAATAAAGTAATAATGGTTACAGTTTACCTTTTAAATAAAATAAATGGTAAGCATTTGTATCTTCTGTTGAAAAGCGATGGATTTTTCCATTTCTCAGCTCTGATGATGGCAAGCATATTAAAATATATTCGCCGCCTCAATCATAGATAGGTTCTGGTGGCAATTGCTGATTTTAATTATGAGTTTATTTATTTTCACTTTAGTATCACTGTCAGTAATCAGTAATGCAGTTTTTTTTTCAAGAAATTATTAACTGTAATAGTGAATTAAATAATGCTTCCTTATGCAAACGTTGGAGAAGCTTTTGCTCTGAGGAATGATTTTTAGAAATAATAAACAACTCTATAAAAATATAAAAAAATAAAATAAATGTCTATTTCATGAAGATGAATATTTAAAACAGAAATCAACTAGGACTTGTAATATTTCTCTAGTAGTGATGGCTTGACTACGCAACTAAACAATTTTTTACATCGTGAAAATCTAGACTCGCTTTGATAGAAGAAACTATGAATTTAGAGAGATTGAAGAAAATCTATGAGATATCGATAGAAAAAAAATCAGTAAGAATAGAATAGAAAACAAACGAGAATATTTCAGCTGTTCTATCGCAGAACAATCATCTATAACACACATATAACTTAGTGTAAATTTACATGTTTATAAAAACACGTACCAATCGTAGTCTTGCAATTCATTTCTTTAACGAACTAAGTTCACGCTCGTAAACTTGATAGATACTGCGTCCGGATACTAGAAATTCATTCATTTTTAAATTCCTTCGGAAACCTTGTTCTTAAGTTTGTTATTAACTTATTGTCTATAAGTTTTTATAATAACATTTATGTTTTGTTTACCATATAAACCCTTACTCTATGAACATATCAATTATCTTGATGTAGGGCCAGGATTATTTACTCCCGGAGCACGTCGACCCAGTGGGATCTTTTGTGCTTAACACATCAATTACTCAAATTATATTAACTGCGTGCGACTACACGGTTTTTGTTTTTACTGTTTTGTTCGTCAAAATAAGAACATGACGATGACGAGATAGCTAAAGAATGTACGGCGTATGGCAGCCAGTGACATGCTAAGAAAAAACGAAGCATTGATCGTAAAAAGCCTGTTAGATTTTTTAATACGATCTTCAATTAAAGTAAATCATTAACGATCTTGTCATACACTACCTATTAGTCGTTTCGATCGGGCTGAAACTACAGATTGTTGAGATTAATCGTAACGTATATGGGAGCCTTAAAATACTTTTGTCTGTGCCCGACTGACAGTGCTGCCATATTAATATGTTGACTATTTAGAATTTTTATAATGTATTTTGACTTTGATTTTTAATCTTAATAATTGACTCTGCTAGCAGTCGAGTGGTAAGAATTAATGCACAGATTAGAAAGTGTAACACTCATTGTAGCTCGCGCGCTCGTGGTGGGGGTTTACTCGGCGAATAAGTAGTCTGCTCCGTAACACAAACGTTTCGTCTAATGTGTAATTCCCTATTTGAACTTAAATTTGCCTCTTTTATTCCAATTCAATATTAACCCTTTTCAGGCCGGGCGGACCTTAAGGTCCGGTGTGCATTACTTGTGAATATAATTACTTGTGAAATAATTTTTCTAAGAAATAAACCTTTTTTTATTAATAACTGATTTTTGTTATTTTTTTCAGACACATAAATTAAAAATGCGTTCGCCGGCCTGAAAAGGGTTAAAGGAATATATAGGCTCTTGGGAATATCTAGTTTTTTAAATAAAAAAATAATAATAACTATGTTTGATGGCCAACTAAATTAGAGTTCAAGGCTACAATAAAAGAATAATTAAAATATATGTCATGGCTCAACCGACTGCATTCTTTTGCCTCACCTTTGAAATGCTCGAGAAATGAATACCTTTCATTAAAAAAGTATTTACGTTCCGGACTATTCACCGTGTGAGTGCGGGTTAGGATAGACAGATGTTAACCACGTATTCTTTTTATGTACACAATATAATCATTTAAATTTTATGAAACTTTCGTTAAATGTAAATATCCATTGCCTATCAGTATTGAGATTTTATTTAATTTTCTTCTTTCGCCCATGTTATTGGGATATTAATAGTTAGGTAGTGCCTAGCGATATTTTTCCTTTGTTCTAGGTTGAGGCACCTTTTACATTTTTCTTTTAAGTTTTCCCTTTTTTTCGATATAATTAAGCCAACGTAACGCTGGCTAAATGTTTTTTTTATAAAAACCTTGCGTTTACCATACATGGAGAAATGTAATAGTACTATCATTATACGTATGAGATACGTATATTACATCGGTGTCTTGAAGCCACATGAAAAGAATAAGATATGTAAGACTTGACAATACACGCTAAGATTCCTTTGTTCTTACCTTTTAGAGGAGGAATTAAAAATATATTTAAAAATGCTTTGACATTTGTTTGACACTGACACGTAACTGACAACTGAAATGAAATTGATTAAAAAAAGGTATAGGGAAAGAAAATAGTTGCACTACACGTAATAGTTTTGCTAAACTTTTCCATTTCGTCTAATAAAAATATAACTAGGATTTTGTATTATGTAACAATTTCAAAAATTTTATTAAACGTTTACTATTTTTATTTTTAATTATAATATTTGTGGTAGTTCTTCATTACTCCTGCCTTGACCTACGGTAAGTGATTGTGTCCCATTATATAAACATTACTTAGACAATTTTTATAAGGTATTTTTTAATATTTAATAGCAGCTGTCAACTGACGCTACAAGATGCAGTCAAATTCTCTGAATTGAACCAAAGAAACTGTAGCTTCATCAGCCACAGTCAAGTGTGTACACTTTCCAGGAAAGCAACTCGGCAGTCTCAAAAATAAGGAACTTGAGACTTAGATAAACAATATATTTTTATTTTTTTCAATATAAAATAATATTTTGCTCAAATAAAATAATATTAATTTTGCTTAAATTTATCTAGAACAAAAAATTTTTTTGGTTGTAAAGATACTTATTAGTATTTGTGAAAATTTCTCTTTTCTATGTGTTAAAATACTTTTAATTTACATAATTAATATGATTAATTTGTAACAGTCTAAGCAGAAAGTAAATACTTTTATCTATTTATATACCACATTTTGTGCCTTACATCATTTAAATTTGTGCTATAGTATTTTTAAGCATCATATGTAATATGGAACTAGAAAGCCGCTTTGATGAAATTCTATAGATAACCAGTTTTTAAGGAGTAACCCCGACACAAAGTGAGCTATTGGTGTAGTTTAAAATTAAACTATTCGAAAACTTTCAGCAAATAGTATTATACTTAGTGGTCAATTAAGTTTTAATATTTGATATTATAAATTAATAAAATAAAATAGCCTTAATTTCAGAACAAATTACACAATTTATATTTATTCCATTAAACAATCTAAAATCTAAATAATATCATGTGTCTCTGAATGCCTTGCAGCAAAGTCATCCTCCTTTAATTTTATATACCTATATACAAATGATTTTAAGGATGGACAATTTTACAGCCATTTAGTAGATTTATTTTATTTGATACTGTGCCATACAGCAGTCAATATAGTTATAATGTTATATATTAATATAAGACAAAATATTTTGATAAAGGAATACATAAAGTGAACATGAGAACCCTTTAGCGACACCTTTTCATAGGCATGTAACAAATCTAATGTAAAACGTAATGTGGGTTGGCCACAACATTCATTTCTCTCCAGGAATCAAAATAGAAACTTATAATCATATAACTATAACAGGATACACTTCAAGATTAAATAAGAAAACACCCTGTGTGGAACAGAATAAGTAGTGAGTTAAATCCACACATTTTAATAGTCTTTGACAGAATAATATCCTTCAGACATTAAAGTAGATTTGAAATGGGTTAAGAGTAACTTTATGATACCTATAAGACGGTAGTAGAAGTTTTTTATTTATTCTCGTATTTAATGTATGAGTTTCAAGTAAGACCTTATATTCTGTCACACTAAAAGTATAAAGTTATAAACTTATTGAGAGAGCTACTCAATATGCCACATTTTTTGAACAAGTTCTAAGAGATATTTTGGCTCCCAGACCAAACATAGATTCAATATTATTAGCACCTGTAACCCCCAGAGAATACTGTAAGTACATGACACTGCGGAAACAACTATAATAAACATTTCTAAGTTTTAATATCAGTGATTTAATAAAAGTACTGATAATTTGGGGTAAACTAAATTAATATTTTAGAGTGCATTGTTCACATTTATTATTATTTATTACAAAATTTCTGTGATTTCTGTAAATTTAAAAAAATTATTAATCAATAGCAAACAACACATTATAAAAAAAAATTTGCAGATAATTTTTTTTATAATGTGTTGTTTGCTATTGATTAATAATTTTTTTTTAGAAAGGTAGATCATTTACGTATACGAAGTATAAAAAGGTATATCGGTCCCTATCGACCCTTGTGGAACTCTCATTTTCACACTCTCCCATACATTTCCCCATTTCATTTGGGCACATGCCCAACAGCTTTTGTTCCAATGATATCAACCATTTGAGTACAGTAACTTAATACGATATTCTTAGGTTCAGAGCAGAGTTCTTTACCCCGTAATGGTTAAATATATTAATATTTATAAAATAAAGATTGGTCAAAAATTATTAGAATCTTCCTTGCAACCCGACTTAAATATGGTAATTATTTTGCTATATTTCATTAAGTAAGGAACATTTTTCTTGTCAATACAGTTATTAAGAATACCAACGTTATACCAAGATACAGAGCAATTATGTTTTTTTATTATTTTCATGAAAATATCCCAGAAATCACCCGTATTGACAACAACTGAACAAATCTGTGATCAAAAATAATATTGATAATGCAATTTAATGATTCCGACCGATTTCGTCACGGGCTTTGAATTGTATTTAATAAAAAACCAACCAAGTAAAGTGCTACAAAGTCCTGGAGGCTAGAAACTAATTTCGAATGATAAATTAGTCTTCTGACACGGCTAGCTATTATAATGCAGCTCTGAGAACCATTCCGAAAAATAAGATCAGTTCTTCACACTCGTGCTTTTGCTTTTTAAAGTAAGAGTTGCTGTTCCAGTGAGAAGTAGGTACTATCCCATTCTAATCTGTACGTATATCTACCCTAAAAACGATATCAAGCTTCTTGGAAACAGAAGCTTGAATGCTGCTATGAAGTCAATTGTTTTATGCGTTGTAAATTGTAAATTGTTTTTCAAGAGAGATAGACAAGAGAACAGACCATCTGTTCTCGATAATGAAAAATACATGCCGGAAAGTCCCGAATCAGATTGGTATTTTCCTTGAAATAAATACGCTTACTTTTGGCTGCATTGAAATTTACTATATTGACATCAACCCAATTGAAGACCACCTGTAGTGCCATATTCAAGCGCTCAGTCAAGCCCTTCCAACCAAACATACTTTTTCTCCTTCAGCCTACACATATGATTTATATGCGTAGGTTGCCTATGCTGTAGGTATAATGACTTCTTCTATTGATTGTAGGTAGTTACAATTAACGAAATAGAAACACTTACCAAGTAAGTTTTGTAATATTTTGAATGGACTTAACTATAGACCTTAATAGGACTTAAATAGTAAATAAACTTCTGTTCAATTATCTATATATTACATTACTATATAGTTGTTTTGGATTTAGAAAGTGGTGAATTCACAGTGAATAAGTATGTAATAGTTATGATATGGGTGAAAGTATTTGTCAAATGTAGTTTTCTGTCATTTGGAGTATTTACAAGTAGGTTCATAATCATAAGAAACATATTATGCAAAACTAATTTAACTTTTTTAATGAACTGAAACACACGAATTACATTGTATTGTGTTGTGTGATATATGTGTCAGGAATTCACATAATAATATGTGTATCATGCTTGACACGAAAAGTAAAATCTAACACAGGTATATAAAAGGATAATTTATTTAAATCAACTAATACTATTTAGGTATTTCGTCAACAACACATCTAGTAAATTTATCTAAATAATGTAGCTGTTCGTGCACATTGGGTCCGAAAATGATTCGTTCACACTGGTCTACTTTTTTGTGCATAAAAGGTTCATTGACCATTTCGAACGGCTCGTGGCTAATATCTTGCTAAAGAATCTAAGCATGGCAGCAATGTGATTTAGTACCAGCGATCAGGTACAAAATTTTCAAGGCTATATCCAAGAGTGGGGAGGTCGTTTTAAACTTTTACCTTATGTAAGTTATTTATTGTTCAACTAGAGCTTAAAATAGAACTGTTTTATACAGTACTTTAATAATAGTGGCTACGACATAACAACGACAATTAACAATCAAAGTTGGTATGTGAAACGAAACTGAAATAATTTAAACTATCTGTATAATAGAAGGTCCCTATTGTCTTTTAAAAATTGTACTGAGAATGAGAATGTAGTTAAATATGTTTTTGGTTATAACATATATGTTTAATAAACTTGCAGCTCAACTCATAACGAATTTTAAACAATCTTGTCAACTGATTATTGCAAGCATACTTAAGAACTTAAGCACGGTGATCGTTAGTCTCGTTAATTTGCAATTTTTAATGGTTGAATATTAAGTAACTAATTGTGTTGTTTTTTGTTGTAGAAACGGTAAAGAAAATGAGTCATGAAAATCATATGGGCCATGATATGAAACACATAATGAATGAGGAACACCAATGGAACATAACTCATTATGCGGAAGATTCTTTGGATGTAAGTAGATATGGAATACAAATAACCTATTTTTAATTTAGGGTTACATACACAAGAAGTTTTATTTTAGAGTGACCATAGTTGTCCAGTCGTAATTGGTGACGTTTTCTTATAAGCGCAACTATTATTATTCTTAATTTATCTTGATTGATGATATGATGTGCGCGTTGTCAGAAACCATGTCGAGTTTATGAAAGATACATGTTATAATTCACATGGACAACTATGTTCAACATTTATAATGATAAACAATAAGTAAAACTAGTTTTTTGATAATATAAACTTTAATAAAGTTAAATAAGCCAAAGGTATTGTAATTGTTATAATTGTCAACGACATGTAATAGTTCTATTTGATTTGGAGGTAATGAGAATAAACTAATGAGAAAACAATATACTTAATTATAATAATAAAATTGTATATTAAGCGCATGATATTGAACTAATATTTAAAAATATATCATTAACAAAAAAATTTCGGTGACGATTGTTGCAGAACTGTTAATAGCAGTTAAGAATGTACGACTGTTGAAATAATAGGAATTAACGTTATCCGTTAATAAACGTAACTGATTTTTTTTAAAATAATTGTTAAATAAAAATGATATAATTTAAAAATAGATAATGGTAATGGTTTTATAAAATTACGAAGGTAGTTTCAACTGACGACGTTGTATTCCTTCAGGCTTCAAAGAGATGTAGTATGTATATCTTATTGTATCCAACAAGTATAATTACAAACGACTGCATCTTACTCAAAGATCTAAACAATAATGCAGTTTTGAAAGTCTAAAGTCGGAATCGAAACAATTTTGACTGTTTCTGGTTTGGATTTGGCCATGCAGACCGTTTAATAGTTTTCTAATGTAATCCATGAAAGACTGCGATTACATTAACAGAATACAATGTCGTTTGTTTTAGGTATTAATATTTTATATATATATAAAAAATATTAATACCTATAAAATATTAATAATATAAAATATTAATATATATATATATATATATATATATATATATATATATATATATATCTTCTTTTTTATATAAAAAATTAAAGCCAAAAATAAATAAATAGAGTGGTAATTTCGTATGGAAAATCCTAGAGCTGACATGCTAAACATTAACACTATCATTTCTTCCATCACTAATCGGGTTTCTTTTAATAGATGGCGTTAGTGGTATTACAAGTAGGTTCATAAAAAGTGGCTACCTTTTGTCATTACCCTGAGCATTTTCAATATTTGATACATCGAAAACCCGTCCTATGGTTATATAAATTAGGTTAGTTTTAAAGGCAACAACATGATTATATATAATATTATACAGTGCTGATCTTCCTCAAAGATGCATATTTTTTTTGCAGAGTGTATTGAACGCGACGGATGATATTAACAGTATGGATTATAGAACAGACTTGAAAAGTCACGGAGACCACGAATCTCACAGATTACAAACTGGACACTCTAATCATATGGGTCACGGCGACAGTGGAGGTCACATGATGTCTATGACAGTAATTAAACTTTAATAACATTTTCTTCTTAGTTGATTGGGATTGCATGCCAACTGCAAATATACTATAAAATTACTACCGTTACCGCTCTGCAGTTTAGATGCAGTAAGTCAGCTATCCAAAGATCGCCTAACTAATTTTACGGCTGGCTTGCAGTCCTATTGTATATTTTTTAACGACCTTTGTAAGTCTTCTACGCGGGCCACACCTAAATCTTAAAGTTAGCTATCATTGTGTTCGTAATTCAGTTGTATTTTTTTAAATATCATATTTTTTTACAACATGCCATTTTATATATTTTAGTTTCATGGAGGCTATGTAGAAACTATACTTTTCTCATGGTGGAACGTCACAGAAGTAGGAGAATTTATTGGATCATTTATCGCGATATTTCTTATGGCAATTCTGTATGAAGGGTGAGTTGAAAAATACTTTTTTATGTTTTTTTATATAAGCGGAGGGGAGTGCGAGGCATCAAACATGTAAAGAAATTTAGAATCAATAATAGACTATATTCATTATGTTTAGCCGTAGTACTTATTATTTCATCAAGCCAAAATCAAAGCCGAATGAATTATATTAATATCGAAATAGTGCTGCAATGTATATAGCAATGATGAACGTTGGATTTTAATTAAACTGAACGAATACAGTCAAAACGGGCGGGTAGGTATAATAATTGCTTTACCCTGAATACAACTTTGTGGTAGATAAATATACTAGCCGCAATTTATTTATCAGATAACGTAAAGTTTCGGTCCTTCGTTATGGAAATGTATATGCACACTATCTATGTTATGAAACGTTTTCCTATTATTGGATTCGTTTTATATATATTTATATATAGAATACTACTTGGTGCCCACGGCTTCGCACGTCTAAGGGAAACAAACGATCTTTATATATACATACATTATAAGCGCTTTCAATCTCTCATATCAGTCTGGACATGCCTACTTCCGGGCATAGGCTGCCCCACGACTCTTTAATCTGAACGTTCTAGCGCTGCACGCATACAACGGCTTTCTTCAACAACCTTTACAAAATCGTCGGTCTACCTTGTGGACCGACGATTTTGTTGTGGGAGGCTTATCAACGCTCCCGGTTTGTTGTCGTAACGGGAGTGCTTTTTCGCCCCTTTGGCCGTTGTTATTCTACCTTGCAATGTATCACTATCACTATCTGCGCACTCACCGCCCAAGTGTACTTGTTATGGCAGGATGTTGAATCAATGCTGGGCAATGGGTATCGATAATATCGACATTAATATTTAATCGAAGAAATAGAAAAGTGGCTATTTCAATAAATAATTTATTGATAAAAAATATTAATCAATTAATTATTTATTGAAATAGAGATGTTGAACTAAAGTAAAAATTTAGGAATATTGTTCATGAAATAAGCTTTGCAGAAAAATCAAATTTGAAATAAATAAAATAAATTATATATTATATTTAAAATAAACTTTTTTTCTTTCGTATGATTGAAAACTTATGAGTGAAATAAAACATTTATAATTTTCCCACATTAAATGTAACAAATTGATAATAATATTTCAAATTCAAATAATATATATATCAAAAACATTCTGATCTCTCTTCAAAAACATTTTGATTTTATTGGGCAGCCCCGCCAATTAATTGAAAACATATGTTACTAATCAGGATATACAAATGAATATTCTAAAAAGTCAACAGTAGGCTTCTTTTGTTTCTTTGTTTGATTATACAACCATGCACATTATTTCTTGGTTATAATTTCTATTTTCTATTGGTATTCTTTTACGACTTGATAATTTCCTACAGGCAAATTATATCTGCATATTATAAAACAATATATAATTGAAGCATACCTTAAGTATGACGCTGTATCTATAGATCTGAGCATATCTTTTCCTAGGGAGTTACAATACTCTTCATGCCTCTAATTGTTATTTGTATTTATACATCATAAAACTACATATCGCGCATCTCTTCTACAAGTAGTGTGTGTGCGCGTGTTTGCTTGTGTGCATGTGTGTGTGAAAGAAATTCTATTCCAGCGGCCCACACAAATTGAATGCTCTTAAATATCATAAACGAAATTCGGCCTAGCCCCGTGGCCACCCATACCGTAATAAATTCAAATTCATAAAAAATACTATGGGGCACAAAATAATAGTATGTTTACAGAAAATTGTGAAGTCATAAACATGAAACTAACTCCATTTTAGTTTCTTTATGTATGTTTTGCCAAATATCGTAGCAACAAAATGAAACTATATTTTAAATATCACCTTAAATATTATTCATAATAAAAAATACAGTATAATGTTTATAAACTTTCCATTTGATTAAAGTTTTTCAGTGGTGTGGTCTTCTTATTTTGAATGCATAGTATTCAATAGTATTTTTTTTTTGTTTTATCAACATTAAAACCAAACCGCTTTGAATACGAAAACATTTACTTTTAATAATATTCGTAAAATAATTATCACCTTTCATCTTATTTAACAAGAGACACACTTTCTTTTCTTGATATATTCTGATGAACGAAATAGTGCCACTGAACATATAGTATTTCGTTTTAGTGCAATCGCATAGCATAGTTTTATGGCCTCTATGTCTAAGTTTTACGATCGCTGCATTGCATGCATCTTTAAAATTTATTTATCTAATATGAATTCCGATAAGGAGGATGCATTATGTTAATTACTTAGTAAACTGTTGTATAAATTGTTCAAATAATTTGATAATGTATTCAAGTAGGAAAAGATAATAACTTCGTTGAGTAGTGTAAAGTACAAAGGGAATATTAATGTGTACCATAATTTTTTTATGTTTCAGGTTAAAATATTATCGTAAACATTTACTATGGAAAACGTACACTGGGCTTCAATATTGCGCTGTGGCACCGCCGGACAAAGGTGTTGCAAATATATGCGCCTCCGATGAACCGCAAGTTATACAGTTGAGTATATAATAAAATGTATTTCTACATGTCATTAAAAGGTATAACTCGGTAACTAATTATGGAACAAAAATCATATCTCGGATATCATTTTCAACTCTATTAACCTTCTATACAGATTTGCGATAGCTGTTCTTAACTACTAAAGTACATACTGCTTATAGCATTGTAAGTGTAATATTTTTTTTTGCTGAAATGAATAAAATAAAATCCGACGTAAGCCTAATCAAACTATCGTACCCTTAAGCCTCTTGGATGGTTTTAATTCTACTAAATTAAATATTTCGGTAGCAAATCTAATACTTTACATCTCAAACGGCCATGATGTGCGTGCCGGAGTTGTTATATGCCGTTTGTTTCAAATTCATTATCAATATCTATGTTTTTCATTCAAGTATACAAATGAAATGGTTTGAAATATTAAACATTTTTGCTTTTTTTTTCTTTTAAAGCAGAAAAAATCTGCTTATTTTTGTTGCACAATGAGAATGTTTCTGCTAATAGTTGCCATAAGAATGGGTATTATTAAAGTAAGATCTTAACTTAAATCCACTCACACACGACTCACATGACACTATCAAGACGAGAAGTCTTTATATATGCTATGCATAATAATCTTAAGGTTTGTAATCACCTACTTATTAGTGTTTTTTAAAATGATGTCTGGAATAATTTATCATATCAAAAATTAGTTTTTGTAATGCATTTACTGTTATCTCTTAGACAGTATCCGTTCGTTTGTGGTAAAGGTAAAATAGAGTTATACTCACATTTGATCACTTAATGAAAAAATAAATCAGCAAACACTGTTTCGCGACATCAATAATAAATAAATATTACTTATAAATAGTAATGAGTAATGAAAGATCATTTAAAAACAAAACAATGTCTAGTATATAATTGGAAGTATATTGAGACTGCCATCATTGGCGGTTATGTAAATAGAACTATCAAATTGGTAACTAGGTTAATTTAAAATTATTACAGTTTGTTATATAACACAAATAGATAATTTTAAATTTTTATAGTGTTACGCAAAACACTGATTTGGTTTACGACGTAACTTGTTTTGTTGAAAAAGCAAAGGTATATTTACTGCATATTTTGTATCTATATATTTTTGACTGGTGAACCGTCAATTTTACGTTTGTAAGAATATTATAATGAAATTTTATTTATGACTCAGAGTAACCACTGAAATGAACATGTAATTGTAGTACGAATTAGACTCCATTTTGTCAATCTCCTTTCTTAAAACAAATATTGCTTTCCTGTTTTTTCTTTTTATATCTTGAATTGAATTACATAAAGCGTTTATATATTTTCAGACCAATGCCACATGTGTTAGAGAGAAATGTGTAAGTATTACCTTTACCTACAGCAATAAGGGCCATAGCAGACATGTTAGTTTTAGTATCGGCGATCGAGGATTTAGCTGGTCATTGGAAGCTAGATGAAGGGACTGAATGCTCCGCACTGGTGAAAGCCACTCGTTAGATGCTTTCGATTTGCTCAACGCAGTCACTTCACACACGTGAATGCCTGTCGGGGTTACTTTTGGACTCTCGATGTAGCGCTTGAATGCAAATGCCGGTCGTAGCTTATATAAGACCCTCGATGCAGTGACCAAAGGTTACACTTTAGCTTTAGAGTCTGTGAAACGTTGCTCAGTGTTTCACTAACACACCTACGTACAACATCGATAAATTCGCTTCATTGGAACGCATTTAAAAACGCGATAATACCTTGAACCAACGCCATGCTGAAAGTAACATGTCCGATATGGGTCCTAATGAACTATTTTGCCACTTATTTTTATGTTCTTTTATTTTATTAAAAGCTAAAGTTAACAACAATTAATGTCGACATTAATACGAACGTACCTAAATTACTACAATGTATATCATTGACAAAAACGAGAAGATATGGTACGCCCAAACATTTTACTGGCATTAAGTGGGCTAAACACGAATACGCACATACCAAAACTTCCATCAAATCATTTGAAATGGCCATAATAAGCTGGTAATACAGCTTCGGCTCCTACAATTTTCTGCGATTGATATAGCATAGGGAAGAATTAACATAAATTTTTAGATATTTTTTCTGCTTGGTGTTCCATGCTAATTAACTCTCAATTAATAATCTTAAAATTTTTGTTTGGTTTCTTTCATTTATTATTGTTCCTGGATAACTGGGGTTAATGCTCTGAATGTGAAGTGTATGATATTATTTTAGTTTAGATTTTGTCAAGTTAATTACGAGATTATTACTATGTAGCCATGTTACAATATGTTTCAACGTTAAAATTATTTATTACAATGTCTTAGTTCTACATAGCTTAATATTGCAAAATGAAGGTTACTCGTTATGTTACACACAGGTTTCATTAATTTTATTATGTTTTTAATATTTAAAAAACTGGATAAATATCAATTAGTAGGTTGTAGGTAGTCACTATTATTTTATATGCACAGCAAATGATTCAGCACTGCATAATGGTAAATGCGGAGTCCACTTGCTTTAAATATTAAAAAATAATAAAATTAACAAAACCTGTGTTTAACGTAATGAGTAACCTCTTGATTTACCAATAAATCAGTCATTGCTTATGTTTTCAATTTGATTAAAGTTATTTATTTTACGTTATTCTACTTTTAAACGATACTATGTTACTTAATATGAATTATTTAATTTTGTCCATTCTTTCGATGTGCATCATAAAATATAGGGATGTTTGTTTCATGTTTAAGTCGATTTGAAATAATTTATTGAAAATCTTTTATAAATAAAATTGTCTTTTCCTTCATGTCGCATAGGCTACATAAGTTGCATAATTATAAAGAATTTTAAATAGAATTACTATTTTTAAAAAATTAATGAAATTATATGGCGTTTTTGCGATATTTGGTTTGGAGGTATTATGTGACGATTTTTAACTAAATAATATTTGTTTCTCAGGCCAACAATGTTAAGCTCTGCGCACGCGTGGCAGACAGTGCTCCACGGCTTACAAGTGCTTGTGAGCTACATGTTGATGCTGGTCTTTATGACATACAACACTTGGTTATGCGCCGCAGTTGTTCTCGGATCAGCTACTGGTTACTTCCTATTCGGCTGGCGGGAATCCGTCGTCGTAGATTTCACTGAACATTGTCACTGATACATACTTCACCGTAAAGCTAGTATTATTATTAGGCCAGACGGTCTCATAGAACGAATAGTATACGTGACTCTTGGACCATGTTCAAGCGCGTGTGACGTTTATTATATCATCTTCCCGAGATTCGATTCTATGAACCTGGCCTCCAAACCTCGCGGGTTTAGTTCCAGAAATCGTGTACTCCATGGTGTATTTATTATTATCATGTTATAAGAGGACAGACTTTGTGTAAGTAGGTAATTTTTGGGCAACAATGTTTATACCAGTTATATACTATTTAGGATATTATACATAAATATATTTAGGTTAGTTATATTTAAAAAAAATAGTTATGCTTGATCATACTGTTTTATTATCCTATCCTACTAATATGTAACTTTAATAACTTAAACAATAATTAAATACCAAATGATTGGTGTTGGTATTACTTTTTAAGCAACAAAATGAAACTAAATTCTAAATATTATTCATAATAAAAAATACAGTATAATGGTTTTAAACTTTCCATTTGATTTAAGTTTTTCAGTGGTGTGGTCTTCTTATTTTGAATGCATAATATTCTTTGGTATTTTTTTACTGTTTTATCAACTTTAAAACCAAACCGGTTTGAATACAAAAACATTTACTTTTAATAACATTCATAAAATAATTATCACCTTTCATCTTATTAACCAAGAGACACTCTGCTTGGACATAGATTCCCCAAGAATCTCTAAACCAATTGGCCTAGTGCTCTCTCCATCCAGCAGCTTCTGTCAACCTTTACTTATTTTATGATTACAAGTATTGATGAGATCAATTTCTTTGTGAGCTTACTATTTTCATCCTAAAAGTTAATTCTTGAATATGCCACTATGGCATATAATAGTTAAAAATGGAGATTAAAATTTACTAATAAATTATCTAATTTTGAACTTTGTATTTTAAATACCAAAACTATGCACAAATTAGTAATATGGATCCTGAGTTCATTTTCAAATAATTTAACATAATTACTGCTGACAATCAGCAATTGATTTTCTTTCTTTTGGATTTATAATAAAAAATTAATATTTGGAGTATTGTTATTCACAAAAAAAATTATGTGCAGAAAGCATATATATCAAATACCAGTTCTTTATAATTTTAATAGTTTGAGTTTTATTGTAAGCATTAGTCTGTGTATATAAACTTAGATATTTATTTTAAACGAATAAATAGGTACAACAGCAGGATAATGAATGAATTACCTTTTCAATCTGGTAAGGATCTATGATATATGTTCGAAGGCATAAACAGATAAAAGAAATAATTGACATTCTTTTTGTTAACTGTCCTAACTTTCCAGTTATTCATGTATGTCTATGTTTACAATGTTTCTTAAGATTAGAGCTACTATTGCAGCAGTAACTACAAAAAGAACATTTAAAAGGCCTTTCATTAGTATGAATTCTTCTGTGAGCTTTTAATGAGTTTACAAATTTTGATTGAAAGGAGCACATGTCACATAAATATGGCTTCTCCTGTGAATGAACTCTTTTATGTTTAATGAGATTACATGATAATTTACAAGAATAATTGCAATTTAGAAATTTGCACCTATACTGCTTCCCTTTTACTTCAGTCTTTGTATCAAGTTCAATTTCATTTACTCTGAAAAAATAATTTTATTGGCAATAATAAATTGTAGCTATTATCTTGATTTACATACTTTTAATAAAGTTTACCAACATACCTGTATGTTGGAGTGCTATTATCTTGAAGACAATTCTCCTCATTATCAGATATTGCAAAATCTTGAGACGAACTCTCAGATTTTATCATTAAAAGTTCCCTATGGCTTTGCAGTAATTTCGAGATTTGAGACTGCGGCTGAGGTCCAAATTGAATTATGTCTCCTTTTTTAGGTCTTCCACTTCTATTCCGTAAAGGTTTAACGTCACTCAGTTTAAGCGGATCCGTATCCATTACCTGATAATAATAAATTTATTTCTTGGGGTATTGGCGCAATCCTAACGTATTCAAAAACAACCAAAATAAATGTCGATTGTCGATATCTATTTTTTTTTTTTTTGCTTTATTCTCCCTATTGTAGGGAAAGCAAAGGAAACTAAAGCCCATACAGCTAATTTTTATCCTTAGCCCCAAGGGGATATCGGCGATTGATGGTAACCCGCTATTTTGTTAATAACTTAAGAAAAAATATTTGAAAATGGTATTTTATGTTAATGAAATTATACACAAATGAGACATCATTAGTGGTGGATTTACACTAAGGGCAGTCGGGGCTAGTACCCAGGGCGGCAAATATTTTAGGGCGGCAAAATTAGGAAAGTTGAAAATAAAAATTTTACAGTGTTATCAAAATTGCCTGATATTATTAATTGATTCTTGATAATTCAAGAAATTCAAATCACACATTATTTGTAAAATTGAAATTTTATAAATCATAATTTCGTAAACTAGCTAAACGCTTAAGAAATTTTTTATTCTTCAGATCTTGAGTCCTCATTAGATGACGAATTTATGCACTTCCATGCTTATTGCACTGAAAAAAAGATAGAACAAAATTCATCTTCCGATCTTTTGAAACTTTTGGATGCAAACGACCTTTACACTGAGTTTCCGAACGTGGAAATCGCATATCGAATATTTATTACATTAGCTGTAACAAACTGTAGCGCAGAAAGATCGTTTTCATGTTTGAAAAGAATTAAAAACTACTTACGTTCTACAATGAGTGCAAATAGACTTAATAGCTTAGCTATTCTATACATCGAATCAGACGTACTTCAACATTTGGATTGTGAAGATTTAATCGACTAATTTGCAATTAAAAAATTCAGGCGTGTTTGCCTGTGAAAAATAATTCATGTAATACAATAGCAAGACACCCTTAGTGCAAAATTTATAATTCTTAGAACAAAAAAAAAAAATTTTTATGTTATTGAAGTATATATTATATTATATAGATAAATTATATAATAAACTTTCTGCAATAAACTAGTTATTTCAGTTTTTAAAAATTCAAAAAGATATCAAAACTATGAATTTAAGTAAAATTTCAGTGATTAGGTGGGGCGGCATTTTTTTCAGTGCCCAGGGGCGGCAATAAGTTTAAATTCGGCCCTGGACATGATTATTTTATTATTGATTTTTTTGTAGTGTAAATACACTGTAGTGTAGCGGTGAACCGCAAACATAAATAATTTACTAAGTGACTGCAAATATGCATCTAATATTTCATGATTCCCCCTTCTGATACGCCCCCAACTACATACATAATTATATTTGAATATGCGTTTCTTTTGCCTTCCCTTTAATAGGGAGATATTACAAACTGTCAATGTCATTTTTCTTTTCTTGTTTGACAATTGACATCTATTAGTTTCCGGCTAACAAACCTATTTTAATCATTAAGCACATTATTATTGTTTTTAATGCTTAATTAATTACAAAACATGTCACAGTTAGAAATTTCATGTGGGCTAGAATATCCAACAACGCCAGACTTGCAAGCATGTTTGACGGAAGCATTGCGTTGCAGCTACACATTTATAGTGGCACCTATCGTACATCCTCGTTTTCGTAGACAACATGTGACAAACTCAAAACATTCCGGTGGCTTTACACGCTCTGATATGATCTTGGCGCCTCAAGATTGGACAACACGGATAGTTGGAAAGCTATCGACCTATTTGAATGTAGACTCTGATGTACCGGTGGTCCGTCAGCGCCATGAAGACTGTTTAAATGAGGAGCTTAATTACTGTCGAGGATTAGGCTTGCCTGCTGTTATATTGCCAATAACTGGAATGAACAATAATAATTTAGCTAGAATAATTCAATCTTACTTTGAGAATTGGTAAGTGTATATTAATACAATTGTTCAATAAACTTGTAAATAATTAATTCTATTTTGGATGTTCAGTCACTGTAGTTATGTTAGAGATGTAGCTTGATCTAGTTTTGCTTATAAATTATGTGGTAATAATTCTACTAATACATGTCATGGTTAAGATAACAGGGTGGCTTAAGCTGAGGCCGACTTTAGTCATGAAATCTTTTGTCACTCAAATCACTTCATTAAATATACCTATAACAGTGTTGCTATATTATTTTATTTTATTTTTATTATTTCAGCCACCACCCTTGTCTATTATGGACGCAAGTACCAATGGTTCATACTAGAGTTTTTAAAGAAAATTTAGAAAATAATGAGGATGACTATGATGAAGCAGCTTATAATGAGCCTTGGAGTTGGTGGTCAAAATTTCATGAACGTCTTGAATTTGACAAAAGAGTTGCTGTTGTTTTAGAAATTTCAGCTGACTTACCATCAAAAGATGTTGTTAAGCGGTGGCTAGGAGAACCTGTTAAAGCTATTGTCATTCCAACATCTATTTTTCATAACAACAAAAAGGGGTATTTATGTACAATTTTTTAATATAAACTTGTTTTCATTTATCTCAACAAACTGTAATAATTTTAAAGAACACTGAATGCAAACAACTCGACCTTTCATTCAGTGTCTGTAATGAAACATTGTATAAAAATTTAACAATGACCCTCATTTAGTTGAGAAACAAAGGAGAAGTTATCATTAGTCTATAAATATCCCACTGCTATAAACAGTGCTATGCACTGGATTTTCCACATGGGAGAAACCCATGAGAAGTTTGAGCCATAACACCAACATGCTGGCCTAATAGTTGGGATAGCAGTTTCTGTACCAACTGTGATGTCTCTCCTCTGTGCTTCTAATGGCTTAATATGCCAGCACAGAGGTACTTGAGATACAAATTTTGATTGACCAATTCATATAAGTTGACTGGGCTTTTGTAATTTTATATTTTTTTTGTAGATATCCAGTTCTGTCTCGAGCACATCAAGAACTTGTTATTAATATGGTAGAGCATGAAGCTCAAGTTATTGTCACTGGGGCAAGAAGGTCCAACATTGAATTCTACTTGCAATATTTGTACAGACTTTGGCAAAGAAGGCCAAACCCTGCTGACGACCCAATGCTGAGTTATGCTAGAGGGTTATTATGATATTAAACATTTACGTAATCATATTAAACTCTATTTAATTAGATCAGTAAATCATTTTTTTTTTAGGTGGGAAGATTACCTCCAGATACCATTACAACCACTAGCTGATAACTTGGATACCCATACTTACAATGTATTTGAAAAAGATCCTGTAAAATATGATCAATATCAAAAAGCCATTGCCAAAGCTTTAATTGAGATACAAAATAAGAAATCAAATGAAAATAAAGACTCTGTAAGTCAGGATTATATTGTTAACATTAATGTAATATTATTATTTAATATTGATATGTATACCCATCATAATTCTTATTATACATTTCAGGGTAATAATAAAGATTCTGTTCTGTATACAACAGAAATAGGTCAAGGAGACAATAATTTTGATAAGGATGTAAAATCTATAACTGTGATGGTGTTAGGAGCTGGCAGAGGACCATTAGTGAGAGCTACATTTAATGCTGCTGATATTACAAACAGTGATGTAAAGGTATGTATATATATATTAGTCTATAACCTAATTTATAGAGCTTTTATTATATTAACAATTTTGTACTTATAGGTGATAGCAGTTGAGAAAAATCCTTGTGCAGTAGTAGTTCTAGCAGCCCAAGTACGCGAAGTTTGGAGGGATCGCGATGTTACGGTAATTCCTGGAGATATGAGACATATCAATTTATCACCAAAGGCAGATTTAATAGTTTCTGAATTATTAGGTATATTCATATGTAATTCCGTCTTAAGAAAAAAAAATCAGAAATTCTAATAAAATAACATTTTAAAATCATTCATTTTGTCAGGATCGTGGGGTGACAATGAACTATCCCCTGAGTGCCTCGACGGAGCAGCTGGTCTTCTAAAGACAGGAGGCATTTCTATACCATCCTCTTATAAGTCATATGTAGCACCAATCTCTTCACCAAGGCTGTGGGCAGCAGCTAAAAGTGCAGTTTCTGGAACTACTGTTCATAAAGATAAGAATCTTGAGACTTTATGGGTTGTCTATATGCAGAATAAACATGACATAGGGGAGACAAAGGTATGGCTATTAATTTGTTTTTGCATTATTCAATATTCATATTGTCTTTTTATACTTAACTATATGTATACTAAATCAGATTTGATTAACAAAAAAAACTAGAGTACTGTGATATATATTCCTTGAACAGCCTAAATGTCTACTATATTACTATTGTCTTCTATATTATAACAGCACTGCTAATTAAGATTTTGAAGTAACAAATCCTCTGAACAAAAAAAAAGCAAATGTTATCTTATCCCTTGAACCATGCCAAATATTACTTCATTAAGCGGTCTTGCTCTCCCTGGAGAAAACGTGCTTTCATGTTCTTAGTTACGCCACTAAGCGTACACGTAGTATGTGTATATTGAGTTCTCTTGCTCACGACCAGTGTTGCCAATGCAAATTTTAGTTATCATTAAGTAAAAAAGTCCTGTTTATATGAGAAGAGATCAATGGAGAGATGAGATGAGATCTGTGTCACTGTTTAAAAAAGGAAACACTTTTTAACATTAGCCAAAAGGCTCTGATGTAAGGTTTTGAGTATTAATTAAATATTGCAAACAATTTTCCCTATTTATTTGGAATACATAACAGTAATAATTTTTAGAGATTAAAATTTTACTCATTTATAATTCCCGGTACAAATCTCGAATCTTTCTATAAACTTTACTCCGTTATAAATCGATAAATAATTTTTCTTCTTTAATTTTTTGTACATTGAAGGGGTGGGTTAAAATTTTCTGCAGTCATTTTTGCTGTTACTTTTAATACATAATTCTAACGCTATTAGTCCATTAATAGTGGTAGTAAATAATTTATTCCTCTTCTTTGTTTTTATAATGTTGACGTAACTGAAAATTTGTTCACAATCGCGGTTCAAATGGGGAAATGATAAAATAGAGTTCAAATTAATCGATAAGTAACATACCGCAGGCTAATTTGCAATGCTGGCATTCAGATTCGGAATTGGATACATAGTTGAACCATGCACTTATAACAGTCCAATACTCTAAAAGTAATTTTTTTTTATAAATAGGCCGTAGGCCGTGGATTGTATGATTTTTGCGCTGAAAACCGTGGAACATCGTAATTGCGGTAGCATTTTCAACATTGCTTACCACCTTCTCTCAACAAGATACGACACGACATACATATATATACATCCGAAATGTTGTACAGGCATTTACGCATGACAAGGCACTCGCCCAACTCAAAAATACCTATTTCTTTCTCGGCACACACTCATACTCGATAATATATACTACACACATGCAGGACTAGACAACTATATATCGAAGCCAAAACGCTCACACGGACTAATTTTATCCATCACGGACTAACACCTACCCACAAAAATACTTAGATAGAAACTTATGAGCTTGAAATACCGGTTTTATACCTAGTTAAGCTAGTTGTCTTCTTCAAAAGAAGAGTTTTTAACCTCATGTATTTTTGATACATATTTTTGTTATATTGCGATATTATTCACACATAAGTTTCATATCATATACAATAATGCCTATGCAATCCAACCATCCAATGCCTATGCAGTCCAATAATGTCTATGTATTTCTAGCATAATAAGAAAAATATCATCAAGTAGCATACATATATTTATATATTGTTTACTTCTGCAATGAAAAATAAAAACGATATCTTAAATTTTAGTTGGTGTTTACATTTGAACATCCCGCCCGTGGGAAAAGAGATCATGAGGGACAAGAATTAACAGATTACAGGGGTTTACCTACGACAGATAATCGAAGATCATCCATAGTATCATGGATAGTGGAACAAGATAATGTGATGCATGGCTTTGGTGGATATTTTGATTGCTCTCTCTATGGCAATGAAACAATCAGCATTGTGCCGTCTACACATAGTCCTGGAATGATATCTTGGTTTCCTGTTTTTATTCCTATAAAAGTAAGCCATTGAAATATATTTGCTTGTACAATATTAGCCGTTTAACTAAATATTATTTTTATATGATCAATATATACCATTTATTGTTTTAGATTCCACTAAGAGTACATAAAGGTGAAACTATTACTGCTTCTTTTTGGCGGTGTGTAGATTCTCGAAGAGTGTGGTATGAATGGATGGTGGAAGTTGGTAATTATGTCACACCAATACATAACTCTAATGGCCGCAGTTCGGAAATGTTGTTATGATTTTTCATCTTTTTATATTATGTAAGAAAAAGTTAAAAGATTAAGATTTAAATAAACATTATCTTTTATTAATCCATATTATTATTACAAATATTATATATAATTGGGTATGCAAAAAATTTAGACTATTTTTCAATTAAATTTGTTAAACAGTAATTTCAAAAATTGTCAAATTAGAACATAGTTTTTGATGCATAATTTGACCATATGGATGTCTTCTTCTTGATCGGCTATATAGGTGTGTTCGTTATACATTAATTTTTCGGTTCTTTACTTTGTTATAAAGTATAGAATGAACCCCAGCTATATTTTTAGTTTTCACTAATGTAGGTGTCATCTAACATGGGGTCTATAATGCGCAAAAGACTTCGCCTGCACCTTTAAAAGGACTAACAATTTTTAAAATTAAACTTGCAGACTATAAGAATTTTAAATGTTCATAATTTTCTTGCATTACTAATAATACTCAATAAAATAAACAAAAAATAAGCCGAATTGCTTCATAATGCCAAGATTTTCTGCCGATCCCCTTTTTGTTGTCAGGACGATGGTCAGGACCCTCGGCCGTTTGGCCTACTCTGCCGAGTGGTATTTTTTTAATATAGATTGTAAATATAAAGCAATATGTATATAAATATCAGAAATATACTACATAAACTAAAACATATCTTATAAAACTAATACTTTTTAGTATACATGACTTGAGAACAAATATTTGTACTCACCATAAAAATATCTCTCCCTTTCCGGATTAGAACCCGTGCTCTCTGACTAAGTAGATTACTAAGAACTGATCAGTCGGTCAGACAGTAGTTTATTTAACTATCTTAAATTAGAGCATAATTTATTTACTTTGATGATAGTGACTCAATATATTACTCATATTTTAGTAATTCAAAACAATTATTGATAGATAATAATCTGTTAAGAATTGCTATTGTATTTCAACTGTCTAATTTGATGGTAAAAAAGTGGCAAGCCTTGACGCAGATCAACTATGCTGTGTCATATCAACTTAAAATTCGGAGTATACCCTCTGAATACACTCTTGGCCTGTCAATATATAATTGGAGACAATTGAATTCATTACTACTACAAAGAAACCTCTAAAAGTTAAAGCTCCAAGGGCAGAACTTGCAAAGGAATTACATTTTTCAGAAAATGCAATCAAAAGGTATATAATGATATTTTGTTGCTTTATTTTCTCTTAATTTACGCCTTTTATTTTTACCCCCTAAACACACTCTTGGCCTGTCAACATTCGAGACAATTGAATTTCCCTGGTAATGGAGACCACAGGTGAAATTTTTTGAAAATTAACTTTTTCTCATAACAATATAAGATAATTTTTTAAACAAAGTTGAATATTAACAACAATTTAGAGACTGAGCTTAGTCTCTAAATTGTTTTACTGTATTAAACTTTTCTTACATACCCAATAAGTCTTATATTTACACTATTAAAATAATAGCAAAAAATCACTTTTTTAGGAACCTTGTAATATTCATTTCGTTATGGAAATCATCAATGTCCTGGTCCCATCTCTTCTCAAAATATATGCCTGTAAATAATCAATTTACCTGAAATTAATTTCTGTATATTGTATGACAAGTGAAAGATAAAATCAGAATATCAACCTTGCATAAATTATATATGTTAAACAATATACTATAGGGTAATATTTACCTTGCATAAATTTAGCATTTGTCCCAGTTTTGATTGCCCATGGCAAATAATACTTCAAGTATAGTTGTCTGTGTTTAGGCTTTAGCCGACCAGCTCCCCAAATACCCCCATTGATACACATGGGTAATTTTGTCTGTATACCTTCTACCCATTTTATAGTTACCTAAATTTTAATAAACAGTTAAATTTTTTAGAAAAAAGTACATTATAATAATTCTATGTAAAGTTCAGATAAAGGTCTCCTTTACTTTTTACTGTTGCACATTTTTTCTATGCTTAATAGTTTTTAAGTAGCTTTGAAGACATATTTGCCTAACGTTTATTCTAATATCCAGGTCATTGACCCTTCGTTTATTGACCCCATGGGGTCAATAACCTAGAAGGCAACAACCTTTTAAAAAGATCTTGGGCACCTTTTTGTTTCTTTTGACCAAATATTTTTATAATATTTTGGTCTTGTTGTAGTTATACCAGGAATTTAAGAAATACCTTGTCTTCAAAACCAATGAAAGCACAGTGTATACAGATTAATGAGAAAATTTTTAACCTCGCCTAACATCGTTGTTTTCATAAACAATGTGGCATGAACTAAATCATGAACTTCTCTGTATCTTTGCATAACGTAGGCCAGTTCTGGATCTGATATGAACTGGACTGGCAATCTGGAGTCAGCGGTAATATTATTCTCTTGCATAAAATCTGCGTACACTCGCCCAATAGTATTTTCAGGCATTTCCGAAAGAGATGACAAAGATACTGTTTTTGAATTTATCCTTGGCATTGTTTTTAATATTTCAGTTCCTTCAGGTGTTTCAAGCATTTTTTCCTTCATGTACTTAATAGCATTGTATCCGGTAACTTCTCCTAAGCAAGCAATCATATCACCTCTATATGGGTTTACGAGAGAAACAGCAGCTGATCCCCAAGATAAGAGTGTTCTTTGAAATGTAGTAGTAGGTATAAAATTTCTTTGCATTTCATCAATGAACGCTTCATTTTTCGGCATAGAGGAAGAAACGTTTCTCAACATTGTGTATAAGCGCATTTTAAAGGACACACAGTAAGCTGTAAATAAATATTCGATTAAAATAGAATTGAATGGTTCACTTCAAACCACAGCATATAAACACTACGTCTTCAAACTAAAAACAAGTATTTTTCCAATTATTTGGCCTGGTAACTAAAACCTTTAAGCCATAATTAAAAACAATTTTGCTTTCAATTATTTGGCCTGGTAACTAAGACCTTTAAGCCATATGTTCATTAATGTAGTTTTTATCTTTATTTATGGCTCCAGGATACTGGTGCAATGTAGCCCTTTACCCCAAGGGTTTTTGGCGACTAATGGTAGGCCCAGACATTTTGTAAATAAATAACGAGGATTAAAAAAAATAGAATGTACTATTAATGCTTACGATAAAATGATACGAAAATAAAATGTTATGTTAATTATTACGATAAAGTGATACCCAAATGAGAATGGAATGGCACAATGATAATATATAAGTGAACTTACCCTATAAACGAAATAAATAAATGAAAATTAAACACTGAATAATTTCACTTAAGTCACTAATTATCTCTAAATAATGTATTTCATATATTGCACGATAGTTTTGGCAACGAACATATATACATGTACAGCACCGAACCACCCCCCGTTTTTACGCGCCGTATCATTTTATCTTAATTATTATTAAAATGGTGGGGCCTACCATTAAGCGCCAAGAATTTCTTGGGGCAAACGAATACATTATACCGGTATCTCGGAGCCAGAAACAAAGAAACAATCATATAAGATATGGCTGTATGGGCTTTAGTTCCCTTTAATAAGGAAAATTAAACAACCACAACAAAAATAGACTTTCTAATCTGTGATTGGTCATGGCTAATGTGCAAGCCGTACAAGCCAAAAACGAAGAAAAAAAACATCTGTGATTGTAATTTGTGTTCGGTGTATTGAGGTTATTTTATAAATGCTGTTGGTCGTTTTTACATGTGCTATTAGAATATAGTATATAATTGTCTTAGTTGTACTTTTATTTATTCGTGTAATTTCCACTCGAAAGTATAAAACTTTATCATTCATGTTTTAAAATCTTGTTTGTGAAGATTTTGGCTGTCATGACTACTTCAAAGAAACCTCTTAAAATTAAAGCTCTAAGGGCAGAACTTGCAAAGGAATTACATTTTCTTAAAAATGTTCTATCTGTATTGAATGTTCCATTGCAATCAAAAGGTATATAATGATATTTTGTTGCTTTGTCTTAATTTATGCCTTTTATTTTTAACATGTGAAATTGTCAATTCGTAGAATCCAGACTCGTGATTTGGCAAAGTCTTCCAGAAACGTGGCTCATTCAATTTATACACATATTAATTATTTATTTCAGCAGAAAATGAAGAGTACGATTATGAGGTTACGAATGACATTAAAAAAGAAAATAAAGAACAACCCCCACGAGCACGCAATATTGCAGAACTCGAAGAGAAGTTACAGAAATTGAAATCTCAAAGCAATTTCAATCTTAAAAATAAACTGGTTAAGAAGAGCTTAACTAGCAAACTGAATAAAAAACTGAAAAAAAAAGATAGACTTAACAAAAAGCAAGTTAAGCCCAATGTTGATGTACCATTCAGCAATCAGAAAATCGATAATAAGTTAAATGTTAACATTGCTAAACCAGTTTTTAATACTGAAGGAAAATTAGTGTTTTCCAAATTTGATTTTGCAAATGTAGGCAAAAAAGGTAAGTGTTTTATTTTCAAACATTATAGTATCGGAGTACCTATGAAATTGATAAATAACTTTTTTAATTTTAAAGGATATTGTTTGGTACCTAGAATTATAAATATGATGAAGAAATTATTCTTTTCCTTTTTGTTGGAATTTTATATTCAATTATTTATATTTTTACTTAACTATTAATGTTCTATAGTTTTGGTCACCTCCTTTTGTTTTCTGTATTTTGTTGTTTATTCTTTCTTTTCTTCATATCTGTCAGTTTTCTCCTGTCTCTTTTTGTTAGTGTTAATCAATATGCATGTGTTTAAGATTATTTTATTGCTATAATGTAGTGTATGTATTTTTCATTGTCTGTAAATTGAGCTTTTTTTGGTGAGACAGTACATCTATCTTATAGCTTTATCTGGACTGGAAAGAAATTAAATTGGGTATATGTATATGGTTTATGTAAACTAAATCTTTTTCTGATTTCTGACTTCAACATTTTTTTGGGACTCCCTGTTATTTTAATTATTTTTTTGAGAAGACTGACTTATCTCTAATAAATTATACAAGTATCTTTGAATTTTAATTAGTTTGTTAATGGTTATACTTTTCAATAACTTCTAGTATGATAAAACTCTTCTATGTAATTAAAATATACAGAATATATTTGGTATTGTTTTGGTTTTAATGTTTAAAATTGGTGGGATCTGCACCCAATGTATTATTTTTATTTTTTACAGAAAAAGTACAAAGAGCAGAGAGAGATCCGAAAAAATTGTTAGAAAACTTAAAGGAACAAGAACAAAAAATTCGACAATTAGAAGAAACTAGTGATACAAAAGCGAAACACTTGAAAGAAAAAATTGTATGGAAAAATGTGCTCCAAAAAGCAGAAGGTGTGAAAGTAAAAGATGATCCAACTTTATTAAAGAAATCAATAAAGAAAATCGTAAGTATACTTTCTTACTTTTGAAGTCAAAATGTTGACGAAGGCTTTAAAAGATCACTTTATTACTAATTTACCATACAGTAAATCATTTCACTGAACTTAATATTAAACTTTAAAAAAAAATTATATTAACTTTCTCGAAATTGCTTTATCCTGATGTTAATTATTGTTTATTGTATTGTTAAGATAGTTTCTTTTAAATATTGCAATAGATTGCTTTATTGATAGATAGTCATAGTCCCATTATCCTGTAGTTAGATGTACATTATTGTTTATATTTGTCTACTTAGAGGTCCTGGGTTTGAATCCCAAATATTATTATCATTTAGAAAAATATTTTACTTAAGTGTCTTGATTATTTCTTTTCGGAATTAGATGTTTAAGTAAGTAGCCAATAAATAAATAATCTGCAAAGCCACAATATACTCCTGGAAACCTGAAGACAAAATAGTGAACATTTTGGTTCTTTGGTATGTGTATTCATCACACACCATGATGTGACAAGAAGTATAACAATAAAGAGTATTTGTATAAAACCATAATATGTTAAATTATACCAATCAACCCCATCCCATTGTTTGTCAAACTCTACTTGGGGAACAAAATTGGGATGGGGTTGATCAGAAAAGAATGAAGAAAATTTTTAATCATCAGTATAAGCTAATTTTTACTTTTTATTTTACAGGAACAAAAGAAGAAGCAGAGCAAAAAGAAATGGGAAAATAGGATACAAAATGTTGAACAAAAGAAAGGTGACAGGCAAAAGAAACGGATGGAAAATATTAGTAAAAAGAAGAAAGAAAAGAAGTCTAAAGTCATAAAAGCTGCTGTTAAAAGAGGACGAGTTGTTCTTTAAGTTAATAATAGTGCCTAAATATATTAAATTTTAAGGAAAATGCTTTTTTTAATTATAAAACTGTCTAATAGCGAGAAGCAACAGGAAAAAAGTTGAAAGCTGTGTTTCCATTATGCAAGTAATCATATGATGGATACATGACTTCACACTAGTATCTTATCTTATCTTGATGTAGGGCCAGGATTATTACTCCCGGTGCACGTCGACCCAATGGGATCTTTTGTGCTTCCCTAATCCTACTGACTGCTGTCACACTAGTATACAAATTTAAAACGAATCATTCCCTCTAACCAGTTGATGAGTAATATATGCTAGTTTCTTTATTTCCAATTACGTTGATTATGTAAATTTTATTTCGTCTTTTTTAATTACGGATATTAATGTGGTACCTATAAACAATAGATATTACTACCGCACCTACAATCATGAAGTCTAAATTTTCTGTTATAAGTTAAAAATGAATAATTCCCTTTATAATACGGTGTTTTACCGCGAGTCTCGCTGCGGCCGTTTTCAGGTTTTGCATTATAGAAACGTCGCACTTGTCTCACAAATCACACACCGTGTCAAAGGAGACCTAATTCATTGCACGTTTTCTAAAACTTTCAAGGTTACCGGTACACCTAAACCTCTATAGATCAGAAGCATATCCGTAAAAACAGAGACACCCCACAAAATGAGTCAAAATTAAAATGAGTCTACTGTCAAAGATTTAAATCGTTCCACAGTAAATAAATAACAAATGTTTCTAAGGTAGGAAGTATGGAAATTACACAATAACAGAAAAAAATTTTATTTCAGATATTATGATAGATATACATATGCTATTTTGCTATTGAAATACTCATAAATGGTGGCCATAATTTCTATAGAGAATCAAATGAAATTACAATGATAAATGGCGCATAACAATGGCAGTCTAAAACTTTACATAAAAACGTTAGTTTCATTTTTTTCTTCCCAAGGAAAATAATTGAAGTAACAAGGAAAGATTGTAAAAGCAATGAGTAGATGATGACTGCGGACTTAGATAAGGTAGTTACAATAAACAATGGTAAAAAGAAGTATCTGCTTCATTCAAGGGTATCTTCATAAAATGAAACTATGTTATTATTTTCCACGAGAATATGGAGCGCCAGATTGGGAAAGTTGAAATGACGTGTTCATGCTAAGCAAATGTAAAATATGGACGTGATACCCATTCGAGCACGCTTTATAATCGGTTAGAGGAATACACTTCTTACAATAGTAGAGACGAGCACTACTATTGTAAGAAGTGTATTCGTGCGGTATAGTGAGACCACCACTGGTCTCCTATGCTGTCAACATAACGCTAACTCTTAATTTTTATAGGGTGCGTAATGAGTAGGTAGTTATGAATCTACCTAGTCCATTATAATTTAGTTTCACTCCAATACAGGAGTATGTTAACTTGTAATAACATCTCTTAAAAACCGAGTTCGAGTATAACTAAATTATTTTTGCTTAATTTGGTCGATTGTCTGTCTAATCATCCATATAATACGTAAAAATTTCATCGAGTATGCAACATGATGTATAAATTATTTCCTGTGTAAACTAACACCACGATCTCTACATACACACACATTAATCGTTTTTTGGCTATCACTTTTGACAGTACTATTATTAAAACCAGGCGAATTTTATTCTAATTGCCCATTTCCATATATTCTATCTAATATATAGTGATAGGCTTTCCTACCACAGTTCAGTTACCGATAACTGGAATCGCTTTCATCTTCGGTCTTGACTTCACTTACCATCAGGTGAGATAAAGACCAGGAGCTGCCCCGTTAAGAATAAAAAATACTTGATATATTTCGTAAATTAATACAGAATTCTTGGCAACAAAACAAACAGTAAGCCTTTTATTTGAGAATAGTTTAATAATTTAGCCGTATATCCTTTTAGGCACCCCACTAAAAGTGTTAAGTGCTGTTTTCGTTATTTTAAATCAGACAAGGTCGTTTGCTTACCATCTTTATTTAATTAAAAAATGAGCAAATTACTCTTTACTTTATTATATGGGACCCACCCACCCAAATTTAATATGTTAGTTTAGACGATGAATTCGACACTAGTGTCATATCACCAGCTATTACGTTTTTAATTAGAATAGTTGGTAATATCGTTAGTGTTTAACTACTTTACGACTCTTCTGATAGCGACTGAACCTATCATTAAAGTGGTTCTCTGGATTGCCTAATGTAAATCTAATACTCTCTTCGACCTGAATGGATTCAAATTGTCTGCATTACAAAAAGAGAGCAGTAAGATTAAATGATATTGAAATATAAGTACCTTATGCATATATATCGTCATTTGCCGTTTCCACACGAGAAATCAGTAAATTCGGTTTGATTCCACGCTGAGTTTGTAATTGCGGTTAATCCGGTATCGGGCCTAACTAATTCAAAACTAATACTAAGGCAATAAAATATAAGTGTGTCAAGAGATAATTCTGGCAAGTCTTCGAAAATTTAGGTTTGGGTCAATCGGGATAAGAAGATTTTGTCATACCTATGTACTAAGAGGTCTTGGTCCCGATTTTGAAGTATACAGTATAAATCTAAATCGCTATTATACTAAGTGCTATACATATAGTTTTTTTGAATATGATTGCACAAAGGACACCTATTATAATCACGTGATCGTTAGACAGAAGCGGTTTTCAAATTTGATTAACGTATTCAAATACACGTTTTCAAAAGCATCTCCTACTTGAAGTCAAAAATTGTTCATAGTTTATTTTAAGATGCTATATTTAGGTTATTTGATAGTTCTTAATGTTTGCTATTCTTTTCCTTAAAATTAGGAGAGAATGGGATTTACTAAACTTAAATTTAGATTTAGAGTGTAGCTTTAGAATCAGGACCATCGTAATTAATTACCCAAATGTATTGAAAATTAATCAAATGGATAAACCGTTACAGAATGGAGGTAGGTACATATCAGTGTGAGTAGGTATTTTATATCACACACATTTAAATATCTTCTTAACCTGACATCTATAGTTACAATGTCACAAGAATAATGCTCATAAGTTGGTGTTGTAGGATCAGAAGAGGAACACATATTTTTAGTTATAAACAAAGCCCTAAAACTGAAACATCTGATTAGAAGTCCGCCCGTATGGTATCCAGTAGGTAATCTCACTGTCGCTAGTCGGTATAAACAACTATCGATATTCATTAAATATCTTTATTTAATGAATATCTGAGATTACTTACCGACATACTCTTATGGAAAATGTACTAACACATAAATTATTTATATTTTATTGTGCTACCTAAGTATGCAATGGATATTGGTTTTTAGTTTGAAACATGAAGCTTGGAAGTAGTAACATTAATGTGTGAAAATGCGCCAGATCTAGGGTTGCCAACCGTAGTATAATATATAGTATTGTACGATATTTAGGGTCTGCATACTATATACTGTTTATGTACTATATAATGTCCTTTTTCCATAAAATACTATATATAATAGTCAGAACATCCCAAAAACGCTTGTGTTTAATAATTTGTAATATAACAAAAATGGGAAAAAACTCTATGATATTGTTGATTTATATTTTTGTATACTCACAAGATCACGATGCCCCTTTCCGAGCAAGCGTACAAAATTATGAATGGCAAACATGAAAATTGCAATTAGGGCTGTCGAATCAGCTGTGTTACATATATTTTTATTTGGAAAATACTATATTTCTTCGATGAAATGTTGGCAACCCTAGTCAGATCCCTTATAAAAGAACATAACAGACTTCACATAGTATACCAAAATAAAGACATTTCTTGAAGATATTTAATTTAGGCATACAAACTGTAAAACAAATATAGCAAAATTTGGCTGTCTTGTATAAAAGTAAAGAAAATGGAAGATTTTTTATATAGTTATGTGGATAAAAGTATATAAAACCGTAACGAAAATTACACTGTCTCACAGTCTACTCTAATAGATAAACTATACGCTATTTAACTAAATTCATATGAACACATTTTTTTTCTTATACCTAGGTGCATTACAAAATTACACACCGTACAATAGTAGAGACAGTATGCAGTATTACCTACCTCATTGATAATGTTATCATTGCTGTATGTATATGTATTAATGGATGAATACTTATCCTTTCGCTGAATTAGTTTTATACTGTCTAACTTATAACTGTTCTTCAATTTTGTACTAATTACTAAGTTACTGTAGGTACATATTTGACAATCTAAAAATATATACTTTATTTTTATTTAAGCTAAAGGCATATAGTAAAGATAAGTGATAATAAATTAATTTAAATGAAAAAAATAATATAGGTAGGTAGGTACTTAGGCATTTAGTTTATATTTGGAATGAACAGATATAAGAAGCTACGTACTGAAGATTAAATTACTGTATAAAAAGAAATAATCTGATAACTATTTTAACAAATTGTCATTGGTCAAACAACTGCTTGGTATACTTTAATTGATGACCAGGTACCTACTTTTGCATGTTATTAATTGTAAGACCTCTCTATTATTACTTTTCTATAAATTGCACTGAGTATATAGATTTTTTGCCAAAATAATCGTTTTAATAAAATATAGTTAAAAGTAAAACAATTAGCGTCTTGTCGTAATTAGTTAGGTATCAATAAAATTAACTAATTAGTAATATTATAAATGTACTCCAAATAGCAGATACCATGATTAAAATAATATCAATATAAACATTTTAATTTAAAATTTGATGAAATTATTGTCATATCGCTGCTTACAAGATGGGACTATACTATATGATGGGACTTACAAGATGGACCTTAGAAATTTCTTTAAACTAATTTGGTTTTATATATGTATATTTCTTGCCAAGTAGGCTTCATTACGATTTGTTGAACATCTCGGTTTAACGAGTTCTTTAAATTACTTATGGAATTGTCTTTTATCAATTCTATAATTAGCAGCGAGAAGGTATCTAGAGCAAGCACCTGAAATTCTTTAAGTCCAAATACAAGGAATGTATTAATATACATTCCTTGTATACTAATACAAAGAATTTTTTTAGAAATTGAGAGCATCAAAAAATACTTCCAAGAATTTCCCGCATTAAGAAATAGTGCCCATCATGTATCATACAGCGAAGTGGTCGTTTAATTTGCCTTAAAAGTTGCCTGTAGTAGTCATAAATAAAAATTGACATATTTTGTGTGAAGTAAATTTTAGCTTGGTCAGTGCATTTTACATTATAAATGTTATAAAAACTTGTATCACTTCGCAATTGTCGGTGTAGGTACAATATCCTTTTTTTTTAATACAATTGATATGGATTCACTGAAGAAAACTTTTTGGTAGTAAATTAAACTTTATATCTCTTACAACTAAGAAAATATAAACTAAACTACTTAAATCTAAATAAAAAAATATACCAGAGCTATAAGTTTTTAAAACAAATGTAAATAGCAACAACTAATAGTTATGAATAAAGCCTCAGAACAAAAGTACTTTTTCAAATAACGCGAATCAAATAAATAAAATTAGAAATAATAAAGGTTTATACTCAAGATAAAATTTTAGAGTATATAATAACTGCTATTATATATTAAAAAGGCATGATAACATTCAATAGAGCCTCAATCTTTATATACTCATTATAAGGATTTACACAATGAATATTTATAATGCGTAAAACATACTTATCTATAATCATTTAAATTGCAGCAATAATTTTTTCAGTGTATAACACTTGTGAATAAATATTATGGGATTAAAAGAACAACAAATATTTCCCATATCCACAACATCTTCAAGGCTTTGCCAATCTTGATTGCACTTTACATTATTCTTACCTCCTAAAGATAAGATGTAATGTAGCCAAAAGTACCACTTAAAAATTGTTTTAGAAGAACATTAAAATATACTTCTATAATAATGTATTTTTGTAAACACCTAAATGTCTTTGGAGTGCCAAGTACACTCATTTCTAGAGCCTCCTATAATGTATGCTCTATGTACAGTCTCCACTGACCTCTTACACTCAATAATATTAACTTAAGTAACTTATGATTTTATTAGTTAAAAATTATAAAAATAACATAACTCTTCTCCAAAATAGAAAAATAAAAATGTTGTAATACTGCACATAAATATTACTCTAAATCAGTCAAGATATTGTTTACACACAAAATTAAACTTTCATTTTACAAATTTTACATGTATGACATACACTTGAATTGATATATAATAAATAGTAAAGCCATTCTTGCAAAAAGAATGTGCTTTTAATATATATTTTTAAAAAACTGACAAATGACTATTTGAACATACAAAAATATGTATTTTTTGTCTTGGGATATATAATCTATTCAAAAACAACTTCGGTGGGCAAACAGGTTATCTGAGTTTACTTTTGAATAATGTACCTATAGTAAATAATAATAAATATTTTAAATACACTTGTGGATGTTCAAATAGTTCAGCTGCTTATTCTATCATATCCACTTATAAACTAAGATCTAAATTTAAATGGTAATAATAAAGCAAGTCGTGAGGCGGGATATTTGCATCAGTCTTGTGAAATTCTCAATTGTGAAAATTATTATTGTTGCTTTAACTATTTGGTAATCATGTAAAATGAAGTTTATTATTTATTGTAGTTCAAAAGTTTTTTGAGAAATGTTTGTAATGTCATCAATTTAACTCTGATTTTAGAGATGAAAGAGTGGCATCAAGAACTCTGCCAGCAGCATAGCCAGGTATGTTCAAATAAGCAGGTTTGTCATGCTCACAAAGTCCAGGCTGTGTGCAACAGCGGTTTAATGCAGTACCACTAGTTGATCCACTTTGACTGCCACTAGCATCTGTTATAGTGCCTTGACATAAAATTCTGTGGTTTGTAAATTGTTCTAAAGTACGAGACTGTTCCCCACAATTGTCACATTTCAATTCACGAGCATGAACCTTCCTGTGACTATTTAATGATCTCGAATTATCAAAAACTTTAGTGCACATGTCACAATATTTTAGTACCTTCTCTCCTGTACAAACAACTCTGTGATTGTTAAGTCTGTCAAGTGACATATAGCGTTTGTTGTTACACAGGTCACATTTAAATTGTTTTTGTGGTACTCTACCTGTATGGACTTGCATATGTTTACGAAGGTTACTCTTGTCCTTAATATATTTAGAACAAACAGAGCATTTGTTTACATCTTTTCGGGTGTGGCTAGCATCAAGATGTCTGCGAAGATATGATTTTTTGTGAAAGGGTTCTAAACAGATTTGACATCTGAAGGGCTTTTGAGCTGGATGAACCCCAGTAAGATGTGTATTAAATTCCAAAATGGTGGGGTAGCTCTTTCTGCAGTGTGGGCAGTGAAATAGTTTTCGACATATTGCAGAACTAGAGTCACAAAATGGATCTGAACAATCATCACAAAATGAGTCTAGTCCCACAGGTGGTGGGGTGGTACCTGTTCTGTACTGATCTGTCTCATTTTGTAGTGGATCTTGTTCAGGTGTTCCAGCTCCTGATGGTTCTTCTTTAACTTTTGTTTGTTCACTGCCTTCTGAAAAATCATCTTGATTTGGTAAACTCCTTGAAGTACTGGCCAGCATCCACCATGGGTTGTAATGCCAAGAGCCAAGTCCAGACTGCACAGTCTGATTTTTGATATCAGTAGGTTTTGTTTGAGTTTCTGCATTAGAAAACCCAGGAAAACTTGGTAATTCTTGATGTTTAGATCTGGATGTTTCAAATAAGCTATGCTGCGATAAAAGATTTTCGTAATCACTTGGCTCCAACTTTCTTTCATTTCGATCGCCTTGGTCTCTTTTAGACATGATTTGTAAAATATGTCCTGTAAAGGTATATGTAATGTTAAATTTAGATTCGTAGTTTTAAACAAAATTCAAACAATGTAGGTGCATAATGAGAATAACATCGGGAACAAAAGTAAACAAACAACGCAATTACGCGCCTGAACCGAAGTGTAGCTTAGCTATTATTATATATTTTTTAAATTTAGAGATAATATTATTCTAAATAATATTTTTTATTGTAGTTAATATATTTCTTAAATGAAACGTACCTAAAATCCCTATAAGTTTACTTGAAACATTTGTTTAATTGCATAAACAAACAAAGTGTTTACGTTCATAATACTTTGGTGTATGCAGAATGCTTCAATTAACATTAGGGTCAGGCTACACTTAGCTTCCTTAAACACCTGCAATTAGAACCAGTAATTTAGAAAATATACATACTATTTAAGTGTTTTCCATAAAAAATCTAATAAAGTACAATTTTTAATTCATAGATGTTCGGCCATTTTGTTTGGATATATTTTTTTATTAAACATTATGTCATTGCTTTGCAATCATTCAGCCTTCAATCTTGCAGCATATATTATGCTTATTATTTTTGTTAATGTCTTACTCTACAAATATCTGAGATTAATATTGGTATATTTACTTTACTATTAGGGCTAACATAAAAATTGGCAAAAAAATATCGTGTAAAAATCAAAATAAAATTCATTAATTTTTGCAAGTAGATTTATATGAAATACTTTTGTAATGCGATATATGGAATTCATCTTTCAGCATTGATTAGTGACTTACGTGAGATTTTCCAGGTTTACATTTCCATTCATTCATTTGTAGGTTGAGGTCATTTATTTAACACTATCGTATCATTAAGTTCACATTTGCGTACATTTGCATGCCATGTTCAAAAACTTTTCAGTAATTAAATCATTACAAAGCGAGGCCTACTAAAAACCCTTTCAGATGCCATTAGTCACCAAAAATTCCATGGGTTAATGAATACATAAATAAATAACCAAAAATGTCTTCATAAAATGTTCTTTATTTCAGTTTACTTTGCCTTCCCTGTAAAAATTCCACAAAAAAATGCGACGTCAAGAATTGACATTTGTCACCTGTCTGTTGTTTTTTAACAAATTGCATTGAACATTTCTTATCTTCTTTTCGTTGGAATTCAGTTCGTCGTTTCTTAATTTTATTAATCAATCAAATAATTTAATTTAATGGAGTGGCTGGGCTCTACTATATTAAAGTCTTTTTGGAGACCTACAATTAATACTGTTAGGTTAGGTTTAGAGAATCTTCAATGATGTCTTGTTTCTTGTTATTATGAGGTATTCAAGTTTTGATTTGAATGGTTTCAGAACTCGGTATCATGCCGATAAAACGCGATTAGTAAGACGGTATGGTTATGAAGAAAAAATATGGTCTGGCGGTTTATTACCTAGATCAGAAGGCAAAAGACTTCCTTTGCCAGAATATAGGTAATTAGTATTTTTTTAAATTAATTTTAATTGACTATGAAGTTAGTACTGTAGTGTAGAGACATGAATAAATTTACTTCGAAGCCTAATTTATTTATCATTATTATTTAATGGTTACTCATGTCAACCTTAGATCAGAAGGTTGATATGGGAAAGCTCCACATCAACAACCTTATCTTAATCTCTTTACAAGGAAAAGTTGGGTCCAGAGCAAGTCCATAACTAATAAACAAAAAACCTATTCTCTGGCCAGATGGTGAAAATTGTATCTTTAGTTGTTTTTTTACTGCATGTTGTAAACAACAATTTCAAAGATTCCAGTGAAATACTGAGTACATAGAATATTCTTTCAATGTGCTACAAAAGTACAAAGTGTAAAATAAATAAAGGAAGAAGTATAAAGTCTGATACATCTGTGTTATTATGTGGAATGATTGTGACCAAAATTTGAAGCTATTTCACAATTTTGAAAAACATATTTTAGTCACAATATTACATGATTGTGATGAATGATGCCAAAAGTTAAGAAAATTTTAGTAAAAACTTTATAATAATTTTTTCACAATTAATTTATATTTTAGGCCTGCGAATGCTTGGAGTGAACATAGAGCATTGTTTGGGCAAAATGACTACATTGATATATTGGGACCTGGCAATATACATCCCGTGAAGACTCTTTATAATGTACCATCATGGATTAGGGGTGTCAGTGGAAGTGAATATCATGTCAGTTGGCTAATACTCTTTAAATTGCTTCATTAATATTGGAACCCATATAAATCTGTCTATGGTTGTGGTTGGATGAACTCTCTAAAAAGACAAAAATTATGTATGGCATCTGAATTATAGTCAGATTCCTGAATGTTTTGGATCAGGAATATGACTGCCACTTATTTGTCCATTGAGTCAATTGCAATTTTGTGTAGTAATATATTTCTAAATTTGAAAGTTAAAAACATGATAAAAAATTTAGTTTGTTATATTTTTTGTTCTTAATTTAATAACTATATTAATACTTACTTTTTATTTTTTATAGTGATTTACTTTAAAAGTTAATAATTTGTATTGCAGATATTACTCCGTAAGAAGAAAATGTGGGCTAAAACAGGTTCTCCACAAACAAGACCTACTAAATGGAAGGATTTAGAAAAGCGATTAGGTTTCCTCTATAGAAAACTAAATAGAAAAACTAAAACGGGTCCTTCGCCGGATTAAAATTTTATCTTTAGAATGATAACTGTAGATTATGTTATAATAAATAAAAAGGATTGTAAAATAGTTAAAAAATTAAATGACCATATTTTGACTCATCATTTAATCACATTAGGGTAAATATAATAGGAGAGTTTGATGTTCATTAAACGTTGGATACTATCTTTATCATATTCATTTTTGACAATGAGATAAATATAAATTAAATCTAAGTCATGTATCTCATCTAAGATTAAGTGTTCGGAACTCATTGTTAAAAACAAAACTAAAAATCTATTCCAAAATACTTTAAAGGCAAAAATACTTCAATATAATTATTTTGAAGTCTGAGCTTCACTTTCTATATTTTTGGAAACTTAGCACAAACTTTATAAATTCTTAAAATGATTTATTTTTGCCATTTTAGGATTTTTAAGTCAGTTTTTAGTTTTATTTAAAACTTTTTTCACAAATTGAAGTGATAAATTTATGAGGTCCAAGTACTACAATAGGTACCACGGTTATCCATCTAGTGACTGTTGGTATTGTCCAATTGCCTGTTTGTGCTGTTTTCGCTGGTTAAACGTACTCGAATTGCTTTAGAAAAAAGGAAACATTATTAAGTGCATATTAAATTTAAAGGTTGCCCTTGATTTCCCTGGGATCCCATTATGTCGGTGTCAATGGCACTATCTCAGGAGTGTACTCTATCGAAAAAAAAAGGAATACTAAAAATTTGTTCACAATTAACAGAAATTGGTAAATGTACATACAGCGAAACGTACAACTTCCTCCTTTGTTGAAGTCTATTGAACAGATAGGAAAAGAGTAGTGAATAAAAAACAAAAGCAAAGCGCTACACGCCGCGTTTACATAGAGTGAAGGGGTTCCAAAGATTGAGCGTGTGTAGTTATACTATGTACTTCATCCATGTGTGTTCTACGAATTACGCTCTAAATCCTTGTCTTCGTCTGAGAACATTTTAGTCATGAATTTATTTTTTCTTTGAACGATGAAAATAAAACGAATATATTTCGAACAAATCAATTTATTTTAAATAATTGGTACCTATAGCTATTCCCCAGTCTTCCTTTATAATGTCGGCTGCTTTTTCTGCAATCATTACCACAGGAGCATGTGTGTGAGCGGCGGGTATGCGAGGCATTATCGATGCATCAGCTATCCTGAGACCTTTGACCCCTTGTACAAGTAATCTCGGAGATACCACACCAGATGGGTCACCTTCTGGGGCCATTTTACATGTACCTACCTGTAAAATGCGAAATTACACCACTCTGAAAAAGTTTAATGACTTAAAATTAAGGAAAAGATGCAATGATTTTATTAGCATTAAAAATATGATAAAAGAATCTACAGATAGATTGATAGATTGATTGATGGATGGTCGGTTGGTTGATTGATTGATTATTGGTCTTTCCAATAATTTTAGACCTCTATTTTTCTATAAGAAGAAACGTTTATTTTTATATTAAGCTCAGCACTAGACATCACCTGATGATAAGCAGTAGAGGAGTCCATATGTGAAGATAGCTAGTGAAGCATGCGACATACTGCCCTAGCCACCATCACCTTGCCGACCCAAAAAGTGTTTTTTCACGCCTCTTTTAAAGGAACCCATGTTGTATGAAGGATACGTGTGCCGGTAAGGAATTCCACGCTCTAGCTATGCGACAGAGAAAGGAGTCACAAAATCTCTTAGTGCACAAAGTAGACGTCGCGACAGTGAAGGAGTGACTCCGTAGACCAGCACGCGTACTCCTGAGTAGGCAAAGAGAGGAAGGGATAAGGTCGAAGAGCTCTTCAGAGTACTCTCCGTGGTACAAACGATAAAAGGCACTAAGCGACGCTATGTCGCGACGCATTTGCAGAGGCTCTAGGGTGTTCGTTACCTATATAGCCTATAATACGCATAGCGCGCCGCTGCAATCTGTCCAGAGCATCGAGGAGGTACTGAGCGGAGCCACCCAAAGGTGAGAGAAATACTCCACACAAGGCCGGACCTGGGTTTTGTAGAGCAGGCATAACTGGTCAGTCGTGAAATACCTACGCACCTTGTTCCCTTGTTCAGGACTCCGAGTTTCCGAGATGGTCTTGATAACTGACTCCATGTAATACCAGGGGTGTAGATCACAGCGTAGCTCCATGCCGAGCAAGGTGATACTGCTCTGTAGCGATATAGTGAAGCCCTGAAGAGAAGGAAGGGGAAGGAACGGCGACTTTTTAGCGTCATAAGCGCACACCTGCTTTTGCCTAGCATTGAACGCGACAAGATTCATTCAGAAACAAGGTCCAGCACCCTATCGAGCTCATGGTAATGTCAAGGCTAATAGCCAACGTCTCACCGCACCTGTCAATAGCTTCACCCCAGACATGCGTCAAGTACGCTAAAAGATCACCCGTTGACCGCTTCGGCCGAAAACCACACTGTAGGTCATTTATTAAGGAGTGATCTTCTAGGTATCGGATTAACAGGTTATTTAAAACCCGCTACATGACATAGGACTGAGGTGATAGCTATTGGACGGTAGTTGGACGGGTCAGATCTGTCACCCCAGGCATCGTGTGGCCACAGTGGTTGAGCGTTCTGGTTTTGCATTACAGTCGTCGATTTGGGAGTAAGCCGCAAAAAGTTTCAACAAGAGATCGGCTTTCTCTTGCCGCTTATGAGCCAGTGTACCATCAGAGCATCTCAGCGGGGGCATCGAGGGTGACTTATGTGACCATTAAATGTAACATAATATTTAATGGTTAGGAAGTCAGTGAATTATATCATAATGAAGAGTGATCACATCACATGTTTTTGCTTTTGCTTGTATGTAGTTGTAAGCTCAGAAGTAGATTAACACATTATATCGGCAAATTTTTTAGGTTAGGTTTGCAACTTTATTATGACAATAGCAGTTAGTTTGGCAGTTGCGCGAACACGATATTATAATATTACCGACGCTTAGGCCTATTTAAAGGCACACAAAAAAATTAAATAATTCTATTAAAGTTGCATTTAAAAATAAAACTATCACAGTTTTGACACAGATTGTCTTAGGATTAAGACATCGGCCCTTAATCGCATTGGGGATTGATTATATGTATAGTTAGTTACCTGATGATCTAATGTTATGGAAGTTTGCTCAATAGCACATTCCCAATATTGATCAGAATCGAAGACTAAATTCTCGCAACCTGGAAACGGCTTATCATGTAACCGAGTCGCGTATTTTTGAAATGCAGCCGTTCCTATCACTTGTTGCACCTGAAATAATATTGATAATTACAGATAATTATAAAATAATATTCTTAAAGTCACAACACATGCGGCTAAATAAGATCTGGAACTTTGTTAGGTATATCTTAGATTATCTATGTTATGGCTGCGATGTCTACATCAATGCTTTATGGAAGAATCTTCGGTTTATTAGCTGTTTCTGATAGATTTGCGTGAGATATTATTACAACTCCTCATACAAACACTGTTACTCTAAGTACCTTTATATTTGTAATATCATAATAATAATGAGTTATTTGCTCCGCTTAGTGCTAGCGCTATAGGTTCTGTTTCAACGATGTTTAAGGTGCGTGCAATTTTACTTTTAGCCCTTAGCTGATATGTAAAAAGACATCAGGTAGCAATTTTATTTACTTACTAAACGGACTCCTTTTACCAATGCTTGTAGGTCTTTGGGGTCGTCGAAGTAATTCAAATGTATAAGAGGCTGATCGGTGAAATTGGCAGTTCGTAGCTTAAGCCTGCCCACGCTCCTTGGTCTGATTAGCACGGGGTTTATAGAAAACGAATTCTGCCTGACACTGAGCGGCAACGATCCGTAAACTTGCCAGTACCATTTGTCTGTCACACCTTGAATTCAAATAAAATAATAAATAGTTTAACATTAACTTAAGCTATGTTTGAAACTAAGTCGTTAATATTTAAAATCTTATTTATTTATTTAACAATTTATGTACACAAAAATACAATTAAAAGGATACAATTAAAAGGACACAATTGAATATTAGAGAATATATAATCTTTTGTAAGTTTACTTACATTTTAATTCAATTTAAATACATACCAAGCAGACCCCTTAGGAAACCCAAAAGATCGCCAGCGAGAGAACCACCACCCATAACCAACTCAATGTCAGGGCGCGTGGCCGAGTGATCATCGGAAGCGTACTTTGTCCTCGTGAAAGCCAGTCCAGCTGCGCCGCCGGGCAAAGTCAGTGGCCCTCTCCCAGCCAAGTAAGACATGGCTGATAGGGGCGACGCTGCAACCATCTGTAATGTTAATCAATATAGGTAACAGTTTGCAAACCTTTGTCTATAAACCTTTCTCTAAAAAATTTGAATTAACTTGAATTTTATTGAAAAAAATGTAAATTTCAGGGGAAGGGAAAGTACTGTTGTTGTTAAATAAAGTTTAACAAAAAAATTATATTTTTTATTTAAGATTCTTTTCATGGCTGTATTGTGTTTTTCCTGCAACTACCCTCCTCGATCGAAAAAAAGAAAAAATAGCGTCACAATTTGAATAAAACAATTAGCGCTGTGTGAATAAAGAGCATACTTATTTTAACAGTTGAAATATTATTGGCAATTCGGTAACTGTTTTATTGTAACTTTATTTAATATAACCGTTGTGAACTCAGTTTCCTTCAAATTGCTGCCAATATAAGTAAGCAAATAAATTATTTATGTAAAGATTGAGTTAATGACATAATGTAAGTTAATGACATAATATACGTAAATATCTTAAAATTTTGACAGTGCTGAAGAACAAGGCACTCTCATAAAAGTTTTTTGCTGTGTAAATGAAAAGTGCGAGTGGATAAAATTACTCCTTAACGAGTCGTAAAAAATATTAATACAAAAAAGTTATTTACATCATTTACACAAAGACTAGAGTCATTGACTAAAAACGCGTTCCCAGAGAAGGTGACATGATCTTGCAGATTATAGCCAACGGGGAGGTTCATTACGGGATCAACTCCTATGTCCTTCAAATGTTCTTCAGGCCCAATTCCAGAAACCATCAATAGTTGAGCTGATCCTATCGAACCGGCTGCTAAAACTACTTCTCGTTGAGAACGAACTTGAATTCTGTGAAAACGTAAATTAGATTACTATATGATTAACAAGATTTTTAATTCTTTCATATCTACAAGTTATTATCTACCTTTTGTTGCCTTTTTTGAATTCCACCCCAGTAACAGTTTTAGTACTAGAATCAATTAATATTTTAGTCACCATAGAGTTTTTTGTTACTTTTAAATTTTTTCTTTGACGAATTGGCTCTAAAAATGCTTTGGACGTACTGCATCTTCTCCCATTTCTCATTGTAGCTTGGGGTTTGGAGAAACCTATGACATGTTCTCCGTTGGGATCACGCCATTTGTAACCTAATTCTTCTCCCGCTTTTTTAAATAATTGTTCTAAGGGAGATTTATAAGGAGCGTAATCTATATCTAAATAGCCACCAGTGCCGTGATATGTTGAGTTTCTTAATGAACTTATTCTAATATTTTCAGACTTTTTAAAATATGGTAATATGTCAGAGTAACCCCATCCTGAATTACCCATTTTTGCCCAGTCATCATAATCATCGGGATGCCCCCTTTGGTATATCAAGAAATTTAACACGCTGCTTCCACCTAATACTTTACCTCGCGGTAAAAAGCAAACGTTTCCCCTGAGATCTTTACATGCTTTGTCTTCAGGTACGGAACTGTACATCCAATTCATAGGCGTAATAGATAAAAATGATGCAAATATTGGTATGTCGGAGAAGAAATTCTCATTTCCTCCAGCTTCTATGAGCAGTACTTTCCATTGTAACATCTCTGTTAACCTATTTGCCAAAACACAACCCGCTGATCCAGCTCCAACTACAACAAAATCAAATTCTTCTTGATCTATTGGAGTGTAGTCCGGTACAAAGCCTTCGTTTGAGTTGCGAGGTAAGGGACGAAATATATCTGTCCAAAGATCCAACATACTGGGTGCTTCCATGGTGTTGGTCATGGTCAAGTAGATAAAGAGGATTATCCATTTCATGGTTTATTCCTCATTCCTGAAATAAATTTAATGTAAGTAAATAGAATTCCTGTACGTATCATTGCAATACGAATCTAAGTTATGTGTTGGTCATTCCTTGTTACCATATTACTAAGAGTATAGAAACCTCTTCTATCTGTGTTACATTTGTCGAATACAAATGCTCTTACAATACACGTACACACTAGCAAATTGGTAAATCATGTCACACACTAGCGCAGACCTATGCATAAATAACGCTTTATTAAAAGCTGTTGGATTACATTTGACGCAACATATTCACATACACATCTAAGTTAGTAGGTAGTATAATTTGTGCATTGATAGTGTATTACTTAGTTCATTTTAAATGCAGCTTGAGTCTTATTGAAAATAGATAATCTAATTCGCAATTGTTCTCTATTACAACAACCACAAATTTTCTTAAGCCCATTATAACCGAAGTATTCTCGGAGATGTGGAACAGCTATTCTGACATATTTTTTTTAACAGTCATATATATAAAATAATAGATTTAGCTAGATAAAAGTAATAATTATCGTTTACTTTTAAGAATAAAATAATTATGTAGTTAATAACTTCATTATAAAATAAAGATACTTAATTGAATTTAGCAGGTATCTATTTTATGTTGTTATGTACATTTATTTCAAATGTTTACTTTCTGGTAAGCAGGCGGTATGATACTAGCATGATAATAGCAGACATTAGCACTTATGTGCCCCTAAGGCTAATAGATACGGTGCTGTGTTCAGAACTTACTTACATGTGTAGATTTTTTATTAGCTTAATGTCAGTATTAATATACATTGTTTAGGAGAAACTTAAAAAAGTTTGCAAGATATTCGGTACCAAAAAAAAAGAAGAAGAGACGTTTATCGCAGGAGGGTGGGAATAAGTTTATTTTTGAAATAAGCCATATTTTACTGAAATTTAAATATATCTCGCAATATGTCCTTTGGGTAACAAAAATAGACCTTGAATGATAACCCTTTCAGAATCCACCCATACAAATGTGTGGTTCATATAATTTAATTTTGTATAAAAATTATTTGCTCTAAATGAAAGGGGACGTCAGCCTACGGTTGCGCGGGATCGTTTACAAGTCGCGATTCGTTAAAGAGGATAAATTTCTCCATTACCGGATTTTGTGAATGTAAGGAAAGTTATGTGAATATTTCCGTATTTTTACCATTTATTATTTATGTGTATGTAGTATAACTTATTTTTTTTTAATATTAAGCTCAGCAAATGCCTAAAAATATCATGAAATGCTTTTTCTATGGTATTCGCGGTCAGCCATTACCTCACACTGTAGTTAGTTCATAATAAAATACCATTTTGACTCCAGCGCAATAGTTCGAATGTTACTTTAACCCCGAGTTGATGAAACAGTTTGCTCTCGAAACTAATCAATTCTACATCACAGAAACTGGGGCTACAATGAAACCTATTTCTACACATAGGAAAATAAAGAGGTTTTTTAGCATTCTGTTGCCTCCAAATTTGATGAAATCATTATTTGCTTCAAGAAATCACAAAATCCAGAAATCACTTGACACTGCAAAATTCATTTAAATGGTCATCTGCTTTACCTTTACGTTTAAATAATAGCTTTTGAAAAACTACTAACAGCTACCAATTCATTTGAAGTTTTGATTTAAGCAAATTTGTTAGGAATTGCCTCTTTTATAATCGCTTAGCCTTTAAGTCGCTTTTACACCAAAAGAGCTACTATCATTCATTGACTGCGTCAGCCATCCAAATCAAGCTAACGTTATTAACAGCATAGGAACTAATACCCGTTCCTCCTCAAAACTCGTTGAGTCACGGTCGCCACTTGATGAAAATAATGAAAACGCGTTTTTTTAGAATTGTAATAATTAAGCTGACACTATCACAAAGCGAGAGTCCAAAATAATGTTTCTTCAAAAATGTTTCAACATTCTCCTTAGGGAGCCAACCTTTCACAGAAAGGTAAAAGGTTTTGGTATTTATTTTTGGTAAACAATGCTTGCGGTCGGCGAGTGCATAACTGTCAATTTTAATTTTATTTCATTTCATTAAGAAAAATAGAAATTTAATCATTTTTTCTTTATTTTTATTATTTATTAAATATGTTTATACTCATTGATTCTATAGTTGCATTATTTTTATATATTAATCAGTTGATTAAGAAAAATAGGTATTTAGTTGATTTTATCCTTCGTGCTATTAATGATGATAGCTTCACTTCGTGTCGCAATAAAGTAAAGACGATTCGATCCATCTTTGCGATCAATTACTAAAAATTTTTGTTTTGTCAGATTTGACTGCGAATATCTCACATGGTGGCATCTTATCTCCTCTTCTTTTCTCAATTATTATAAATACAATCTCCAACGCTCTCATTTCTCACTTTCACCTCTACACGGACGATTTGCATAGAGATTTTAGAGCTGAAGACATTTATTTTCATTCATGGCAACAATACAAATATCATCACATGTTTAATGAACTAAAATTTATATAAATATAGTTTACAATAACTTAAAATAATTATTAAACAGTCTTAAAACAATTTCAAAGTGAGTACTAATGAGTACTACTCTTAGAATAATATCGATAGCAAAAACCGTCGTTATTAAAAATCATAGAAACAATTCCTGTCCTTGGTTAGGCACTGATACACGTGTCTTGAGCATCGACAGTGTTACTAAAGGTGCATCTTAGACTATGACAAGAACGAGGCTCATTGAGAACATCCATCATTGGCCAATGTTTATACCCATCATTCTACTTATTGACTAATGGTAAATGTTTTTAACTAATATTTTGACGTGCAAGTCATGTTAGCAAATTCTTGTTCTCTATTTTCACCTACAGCGCCTGGATTACCAGCCAACAGATTTTCCAATACCTAGACGAAAAGCCACAAGGTGCATGATGAGTTTTTGTGTACCGCAGCTGGAGGTAAGATAGCTAGTCCCTCTGTGGTTGCTGAATCCGGATGTAGTTTGCTTCCATCTTTTGGCCTTATCTTCACTGACAATAACATGAGAGACATGATGGCTCGTTAAGATTTAAAAAAACTGAGTTTACTACCTGTAAACTTGATTGTTTGTTGTTTTTGTATTGAATTTGTATTTTTGTGTGTAGTTAGTTATACACCGTAGGCACCTTTAATTTTAAATTTTATATTAGATTAGGTACACATTGATTCAGAACAGTAAATAAATTTATTTTCATACACATAAAGCTTTTCCGTACTTGACATAATATAATATTAATATATTAAACAAAAGAGATTGTTATGGCTTCTACGAGCTTGTACGAGCGAAGTTAAGGACAGACAATATACAGTTTAGACTTTAAAAATTATAATATGTACCTTCTAATACTTAGGGTACTAGAAGGTACATATTATTATTTTTATTACATATATTATTTTATCTTATTGCGAACTAAAAAATAAAAACTTAGTAGTCTAATTTAACTTAAGTCTGACTACTATGTTTTTATTTTACATAATGTTAAACGAATTTGGCTTTATTTGGAATAATGAATGCAAACCATGACTTCGAAACTTAGATATCAAATCTCATTGGAAGATAACAACAACATTTAACCCTGAATTTGAGATCAAGATGAAACAAGTTTTACTTTAATGTTTTGCTTTTCATATCTAGGCGTATGGTAGTACGTTTCGCCAAGGCAAGTGAATTTTAAAACTAGAAAGAAAAATATAGGACTAGATAAAGTAGTACTTAACAGCCGTCATTTAAGTATTTTGATATTTCCTTAGAAAATAGCAGTGTGCGAAATTGACAAGTTTTTTTAATATTCATTTTATCTGCAATCTGTAAATTACTTGCCATTAAAAAGAAGTTATTCTGAAAACAATGAGTGTCGTCATGAATCTTGTCATTAAATTATGCAGACCAATTCACAATGTTTATTGGACGCAGCGATATTACAAACAAAGTAATACGAAGTAATTTTAAACGACGGATGAACTTAACTTTCCAATTGGAAAGAAATTACAATAAATTTTCATCAATGTGTAAACTATAATGCCATTTTTAGGGCTACTGCGTTTTAGTATCAACTTAATTTTATTAATTCTATAACTTTATATTAAAAGTACTTAAGTGGTTTTAAGCTAAATAACTAATAATGGTCGGTAAATAACCTTTTGACACGCCTGGAGGTAAGGGGTTTAGCATGTACCCTCCAGCGCATTGGCTTCCACAACTAACTCAGTTTCTTTTCCTTTCCTAGTGGAAGAGGTAGGAGAATAGATTACATCTATGTAAATGGTAGAACACAGGCTCAGTTATTAATTGAGGCGTTCACAGGGCACTTTGCCATTTACCATAATTGCACATAATGTTTTACAGTTTGAGTTTGAGCTCATGCTTTCATGTTTTCTTTGCTTATAATCTTCATATTAAAGTTCCTTTGATTACACCTAATCAACATTTGTTCTGCTTTTTTAAGATTTTAAATTAGGGTACCTATAGTAAACCGATAACTTTAAAAACTATTAATAATCGTGATTTTCACTTATTTCTCTTAAATGTCCATAATGCTAGAGAAAATTGTTATTTATGACAGCCCTATTTGTTAATGAAGATCGTTCCGGCAAGGTAGAATAGCGTAGTTGACGGCACCCTAATATTGCGTGCAGAAGTTAATCAACACTATTTTTCATTCGTGGACATTAAAATTGTTAGACCGTCAATAATAAGTCAGCATGACATTCTTGTGTAATGTCTCGTATGAACTTTTTTATTAACATATGAATATTTTTCATTTTTACCACTACCAAGAATATTTCTATTTCGTACTCATCAAGTCCGAGAGAAAATAGTTTTTTTTAGTAAGCCTGAAATTTTTAATCTAGTTTTTATATTTGTGGAGGCACGCGGTTTGTACTAAATGTATGTTACGTCGTTATTAATTTGAACAACGCAATTACCCTGAACAATGACAGGATTCATACTTTCTTGTGTTCACACACATTATAAAAGGTAAAACTAACAGCCCTAGTCCATTCTAGATGACTTGATGGCATGTGTGTTACGTAACTCCTCACCCTAGCTGCTGTACCGGTTCCAATTGGGTTTTCTGCCTTTTAGAGATTTTATTTCAACATGCGAATTACGAAATACACACGATGAACTTGATAACTAATTCATAAATCTGTCCTTAGTTAAACAATATTTTCACGTTAAATCTTTTACCAATCCGCCAGCGCATAATTTATTGTATCTAATCATCATGTACTAATTCAACTTTTGTTTTGTTTCCATACTTTTTTGATTATGGATTTAATTAACGTTTATAAGTAAATACAACCGGTCAATAATGAAGTATATATGAGTGAAGTAGGCTTATAGTAATCTGTGGTAGGGGAACTTCCGCAAAGAAGAAAAAGATGGACGGATTAAAAACGCTTAAACCAACTTTGTGCTACTCTTACTGACACTGTATCCATTAACATCACAAGTCCATTAACATCACATTTTTTTTCGCGATTTGCGTTGCATTTTTTCATTTTTTGTAATAAAATTATAAAATGTATTTTATTTCTTCATTTGATTCGCTCAGAAAGTCAGCGCGCGACAGAAAGAAAAACAAATTAAAAATAGTGGGAAACAAATTATTATTGAATATTCTGAGCAGATCTACCGAACCTAACCCTAGGGCTCAATTGGCATGTAGGTAATTTATTTATGAAAATTAGAGGTGTCATTTCTAATTAATATCGTAAATTCTTCTTTAAGTTTCCAAATTTATTTTCATAGTTATAAATTTCAATATATAGTACAATGATCGCAGTGCAGATAGAATTTGAGACTATAATAAATAAGGTTCCGAGTAGTATAAAATTTCAACTAAATTAATTACTTACCTTAACTAGTATAAAAATGAAACACTTCTTTTTCACAGTCGGGGTTGCCGGGTGCTGCACATTATTCAGTATTTCACTATTAGCATAGACATCAACTACCACAAAAACATAGGTACTCAATTCGCTGATATCATCCCTCTACCACTTAAATTTATGTAAACACGGCATCAAAATCAAAAAGGTTTCTTTAACCTGGACGCACGACTCACGCGGCACAGTTTACGCTAAATGGTCGCGTGCGCCGGCTAGTCCACGCAATTTAAGGTCGCAACCATCTATCGACCTTCGTCTCGGGTAATTGAGACTTAGGTATATTTTTGATATCAATATTATTATTAGTAGCTATCTGCTTAGTAAATACTGCTTGCGGAGGTGGGTACTGTATTTTGTCATGTTTGCTTTGTGGTTTAACGGTTTAGGTTGCAATTACATACACAAGTCAGTGGTTGTCAGTGCATTAAAACGTTATTAGGTTGTGTGGCTGTGTACGTTAATATTTGACATTTTTCGCATAATTTCAAATACTGGATGGAGAATGCAAAATAATTAATATACTAGTTAATACATTTGCATTATGTTTGAAAAACTTAGGTACGTTCAAGGTGAAAGATATTTGGTGATCAATTAGCTTAATACTTATTGTGTTAATGTTAATGGAAGTGAAAACATTTGTCAAACTTCTTTGTAACGATCTTTATGATTAACACTATGTTGTTCCGGGTATATAAGGAAAGCGGATTTAATACCAGACTCTACGTTATCGTACAAAAAAACAACATACTTGGAGTCATTTATGAAAGTAAAATGACTGGTATGTTGTTTTAAAGGTTCACGACAAAACATATGAATCAGAATTTAAATTGCATCTTTAGTTCGCATATAGTCGATATTACGCTACTCATACCTACATAATGATAACTATTAATTTTTATTACAATTTGGTTACATTCTATCTATATTCTATTTTATTATATTCTATCTGTAAATAGAAGTAGGCTGGTAAAAGTTTTGTTGCCTCGCATTCGTTTTCAAAAAATAAAAAACCACAGAGGTTACCTCCTGAGTAGGCTGTGGTAGGTATATGTATTTCTTTAGATAGAAAATTAAGATCGGCAGTTAGTTGACCGAGATGAGGACCTCCTATTTAAAAATAATAATAATATGCAGTTAATGTCGAAATCTGGTGGTTTTCCTCGATAATAATTACCGACCAATAATTATAATCGGCGGTTATCGGTTAAGATATTCCTAATCCTTATCATTAACGGTAAAAAGAGAAAGCACTATCTTTTTATATTCTTCTAAAGACATTAAAATCTCTTTTGGAGTTAGCCCTCTCTCCCGTACCTTCCTGTTTATGTATGTTGTGATAATATTCAGCTCTAAGATGGCTGAATCATTCGGGCATGACATGTTCTCTATAGACGAACTGACTTTGGGATGTGTGCGTGACAGTGTTAATCTTTCTACCTAACGTGTGAATGTAAATTTTATTGTTCACATTTAATACAATAGTTTAAAGTTTCCATAATGGTCTAAAGGTTAACATAAGTGTAGTATTTTTTGTACACATTTTATTAAATACATTGTGCAAAACAGTGTTTCGATAGAAATTAAGTAAATAACAAATAAATTATACTAGAATTTGACAGAAACGTACCGTGTTTTACAAATTGTTTTTTCTACAGTTAGTATTGCGATGATAAATATCATCTAAATAAATAAAACCGATATGTATGTCCAATATGTTCCGAAATGTATGCGCATAATTTCCAAGCGACTGCACCAAAATGGATTCCTTCTTTTTGTTCTTTATTGTGAGGATGAGACATATACATTTTATTGTTTTATTTTTAAATAACTCACAAATAATGTGAACCGGGCGTATATATTAGATAAATGTAAATATAAATCTCTGCTTGTTGTACAGCTAATTTAATTTAAATATTTAAAATTGGTATATGTGTATGTATGATATTTTAATTAAAAATAATAGGGTTGGCAACTGTTGATAGTGACGTTCCATACGTTCGTTCAAAAATAAATAATGAGAATTGTGTTCAATTTCTAACCTTTCAACTAATTAACTTTTTTCCTTTGGATCGAGTACGTTTTTTAATTTCAACTGAGGTATTTGTCACGATTAATACTAATTTTATCCACATTGAAACTTAACTACTTGATATGATATGAAATTGCTCTTTTTGTTTTCAAACGATCTCTATTTACTAAATGGACTCAGCGCCATATAGTTTAGCTTTGTCTTATCAACCCTATTGTCGACTTTATAGGAAACATGGACGTAAATCCTTATTAATATTGGCACTTGATTGTACATAATTGTAGGGTCAGATGGCTTTTGATTTTATTTAAAAGAACACCAATATTATTACAGAATAATATATTAATCTAATTAACTATTGCTTAACCATCGAATGCTTATAAAACTATATTAATTCGTTATTTGTTCAAAGGTCCTTCTAAATTTACTTACTAGGCAAGTACTTCATATTAAGAGCTATCAAAAATGGTATAAATCATTGACCTTGTAAGATATTTTGAAATCTGTGCCATCAAGATAATTATACAATAATTATAATTCATCAATCAATGACTTGGAATGTATTTCATTCCGATGGTCATTATTTCAATGTCAATAGTCACAAGTTATTAACAATAATAGTTACGTAAGAATACACACTTTGACATGATCAAAACTGTTAACAATAAGTGACAATTTTAGATACAGAGTGTAGTAGTTTTAATAAAACAGTGTAAATAAATAAATCCTCCTTTCTTTGTCGCACAGCTATAGCGTGGAATTCCTTACCAGCACACGTATTTCCTCCTTCTTACAACATGGGTTCCTTTAAAAGAGGCGTGAAAAGCACTTTTTGGGCCGGCAAGGTGAGGGTGGCTAGGACAGTATATCGCATGCTTCACTAGCTATCTTCACATATGGACTCCTCTACTGCTTATCATCAGGTGGTGTCGAGTCATTTGCTGTGCTTTATATATAAAATAATGTTAGTTAACAACTGCATTATCTATAATTTATATGCTACCGAAATAATAATTTTAATGTTTGACCCTCCGTTACTGTCTTGGCCATAGCAATAGGAGGCAACAATACATCAGATCAGTATTCTTTATAGGAAACTTCTTACTATTGGATTGTGTACTCATGTTTTCGTATCTCCTCATCTGAGGATGAGCTTTCCTTCAAACCGAGGCGAAGAAAAACAATCAGTTACCAGTGTTTCTGTAGCGGAAATATCCATACAATATTCCATATCAAATAGAAAGTAAACTGTTACTTTCTATTTAATATGGAGTTTGAAATGAAAATGGATGCATCCTCATAAATACTTCTAATGTGAGTTTCAATTGAATTGAACTGTCTGTCTCTATATGGTGACAGCTGTCAAATTATTTTTATATGATATTAATGAAACTATTTTTATATATAATCTGAACGCAACTACGATCGAAATGTCTAAATTTTATTGAATCTCGGGAAAACTTAACTAGGATTCAAATACTTCACAATAGAGGCGTTGCCGTCATAAACGATCAAGACGATTAAATTAGATTCAAACTTTCACTGGGGAACTAGAATGACTATTAGTGGAAAATATAATGTTACGGTATGCGAGGGAAGGACTTAAAACACCTAGCTATTATGTGACTTATCTCTAAATAATCAAGTCTAACAAAGTCTGGTGAGACACTAATATAGATTTTGGTGCATGATAACACCAAGTTTGCTTCTCTATGGCACGGCAGGTTTTTGCCATATTCTTGAATTGATGTGAGATACAACGAGATAACACGAGGTGCGAAAAGGGATGAAACTCTGAAGTATTAATAATATTTGTCACTTCTTCGCGATCTATGACGAAATAATTGATATGTATTAATCAATAAAGTTATAGATGTCAATAGATGAAAGATTTATTGTCATTACTCCTCAATATTCTTTATAACAAAAATAATCGATTAAATGAGACAGTAATAACTGTTTTTATTCAAGTCTAATCTATTTCTATAAGCATAACAATACTCATTTCTAAATAAGTTTATTCCGTATATGTAAATGATTAAACAGATGTTCAATTTTCTCCAACTGGTTATCTATAAAAAGAAAATTATATAGTTTTGTTTTTTAATGTTGAGTTTAATTTAAGCTACTAAGAGTTTAACTAACGTCTTATAAGGTTGTAAGAGTTAAAAAATTGAAAGCTTTTAAACACTTCATACAGCATATTGCGACACAGTCGGCTAGGATAGCAGACCACTTTTCATATCAGCAACATTACTTCAATACAGCAAGAGGTTATAATTTTATAAGTGAAGCGTAGGAACTCAGATACTGTTTACAAACACTATGACAGACATCATCAACTTTTTTATTGATATTCTGAAATGTTTTGTAGTTTACGTTGTTTAGTAGGTTTAGTACTACAGAAAGGTGCCTATATCGAAAGTACTTTATTCTTTTGATGGACACTTTTTCTCTCTTCATTATGACAATTACAAGAGAAATTACAATTTACTATGGGATTAGTTTGGACTTATTATATACAATCGTGTTTTACAGAAATTAATCGTAAACAATAAGAAATCGTTTGGGATTATGTTGGCAAAGTTTTATTATTAGAAACTGATCAGAGAATTTGGAGTAATCTTAATAATAATACAATTTTACAAAGACAATGTTCAATGTTCATATTATTATTTCTTGGTCTGCTAAAAATAGAATCAACATTCCAATTGTCCTTAGGGAAACTGTTTTGGTTGGTAGATAAAAAATTTAATATCTATCTATAAACAAATATATAAAGGTTCTTTATAACAGCTTACATAACAGTAAATATTTGCTTGAATGCCTTTTATAAGGCTTCGAAAAACAATTTGTAATGATAATGAACGACACTTATTTATATGTATTTGTTTATTTATATGTACGACCAGCACACAATTGTACAGTAAATATACTTGCACATTATTAATTTATGCTTTCAACTATTTTAAAAGTTTCCAAAAATAATAAACATTGAAATTATTTTCCAATCTATATCAAGCTTCAAAAGCGTTTGGAAATATTTAGCACGAATAATTGCTTAGTATAGTAACAATATTACTCTAGTTACTAAATATCTTATAATGATTATAAATTAAAACTCGTACATAAAACGTTGGTTTATTGACCTAACTGCCTTTGACAATAATGAGACAGCAATTGTCTGTCTAAATCTAAATTGATTCGATTTGATTCACTTTTATATTCGTAAAGCGATTGCTATATCAGTTTATTCCAAAGCTGGGTTTAGAAGATTAAGAAAGTAATCTCAATTTCTGCTGAATGAGTAAATAGTCAGTTTAGTTTGAAGATTGTTTCTAGCTATTCAATCTAAAAGTTTACTAAAATAACATTCATGTTACGAAGTTATTTCTAGTGTTGAGATGATAAAATATATTTCAAAGAAGTTGTTATTTGAAATATATTTTATTTACTACTTATTATTACGCTCACGTATATTATATCGAATAAAATATTATTTGTACTTAGTATAAAAAAACACGTAGCGATATTTTCCATTTGATTTCTTTCACAGATATAGTAAGGATTGTATGTCTGTCGGCTGAGGGTGATGACAAGGGTACTGGATCTGGGGATCTCCACGTATAGATAAAATTGATGAATGGCACGTGAGAGGACTCATGATTACGTCTCAAAATTCCAACTTACAACCATGAAGTTGTCCTTCGATTTTCCTTTCACTGATGTAATGAACCAACCTTAACAATTTGTAAGTAAAAGTGCTGTGAATTATCTTTTTTTAATACGAAATGACAATGGTTTGTCCGCCTTTTTTATTAGTTAAGTTGAAGTTGCACAATATTTTTCCAATTCCAAGAAATAAAAAGTGCACCTTGTCACTTTGAATTGAGTATATTTTTGAATGGTAACTTTTACTTTTAGTACCCTCTCGTTATTGAAGTGTTGAAAACAAGGGAAACTGAACGGGTTGTATGATTTTGATAGTCATGTAAGGATTGATTTTTTGGTCTAGTATATCTTTATATAGGTATTATTTATATAGATAATGAAATCACTTCGTTCTATTGTAAGTCATTAGCTTTGAAACATCCACATAAAATAGCTAGATAGGAATATTTTTAAAAATAAATTATATATTTTTGAAAATATTTTTATAAATACGTTGTTTTTAAACATTTAAGATAAATCAATAAGATAAAAGTAGCAATCTTGCACTGATGAAATAAACTATATTTCATGAAACAGTAAACAGGTATTATGATGGATTACAAAAATATAATAATAACTTACCTCGTAAGTTGAACTTAATATAAAGTTATGTATAATATCATACGATGACCGTTGGTCAGGTTGCATAACATCCTTGAGAATATGAATGAATATGAACTTGATACACCTGTTGCTCAATACATATGTAGGCAAAATATTTCAACCAGTTTAAATCTATCGCGGGGTCAAGGTGACTGTAACTATTTCAATAACAATACAATAAATAGCAATGTTTTTATTGTTCGTACTTGTAAAGCATAATAATAATATACAATGAATGCAGCGGTAATTAAACTAATTTATCTCGTTTAGCATATATTAGTGTAATTACCGCTTCTTATATACTTTATTCCAAAAGTCAATTTTACGTAAATGCAAATGCTTCATAACGGTAACTACTAACCATATGGATTAATATTTTAATTTGGTCGTCGGTCCTGTGCATCTTTATATCTGTCGTTAAAATTGTCGAATAATATATTTAATACAGGAAATGTGCATATTATTGTTTTGTTAGAGAAAATTCTTTTTTCATTTTAAGTTACTTACATAAACACTATTGTATTCACTTAAGGCGATAATTGTTGGTCATTGGAAAATATAACAATAACATTCAAAATTGCTTTAATTTTATACCATTTATAAATTCTTTATAGTTTTCTAATGCTAAGCACTACTTGCTTGTCCTCATATTATCGCGAGCTATATTTTAAGTAGAAAATTACATTTTTTCTAAACGGTAGCGGTTCCTTTAATCAGTCTCAGGAACCTTTAACTATGCCAAAACCAAGTTAAAGCTTTATTTAATAGATATGTATATAATTACAAATAAGTATGGAACTTTAATTATATATATATTGGAGGTCGCATATGAAGCGTAACTTAAAACTTTATAATGAATCTTATTACAAATGACTAAGGTATTTACAAAAGTTTAAGTGATTTCATACTCACAGTACTTTACAATTAAACAATCTTAATAATTTCCTCAATTGTGGGGGAATTTTTACGATTCTTTTGTTCTGTACATGATTCATTTTCAAAATATTTGTATTGTGTAAGTACTTCATTATACAGCGTTTACTTGTCCATTTTAATTATAACATTGTTGAAGTAATTAGGAAATTAAATCTAGGCATTTAAATCACCTACTTATTATGTTTGTTATCTTGTTGAAAATGAACACTTTAAATAGCCAACTATTCAAACTGATATATATAAACATTTTTTTTAAATATATATTTGTAAAATTTTTAAGTAAAAACACTTTTTCTTATATAATTTTCAAGAATCGCTTTTAAATAAAAAATGGCCTTAAATAAAAGCTCTTTAAAGCTATTTTCGTCAAATAAACAATATTTTTCAATTTTTATGACATATGAAAATTAGTAAAAATGAGAAAGGAACTCACTTAATCATTGTTTAACTAAAATAAGTTTGATTAATGTTTTACTTTAATAATATCGACAATATTTATAATGTTATTCTAGACTCAAATATCAAAACATTGTTTCTAAAATTTTTGTTATATTACCTACATATTATTTATTAATTTAAGAAATTCGATAATATTAAATACTAAAAACACTATTCATCAATATTGACATTTTTCTTAGTTTATTCTACATGTAATAACGTAAAATTTTTCACTTCAATGAAGCACTTTAGATTTTTAACGAGTTTTAAATTCGTTCAGAATCTTAGTGGAATGTCTAGGAATAACTTCATGCGCTCTCCGATGTCGGCCACGGAGCGCTCGTCTAGATGCTAGCTATCTTCAGCAGCATCGTCATCGGCGTCGTCTTCGTCGAGTGGTTGGCTGGTGAGCGCGGCCCAAAGCGGCGAGCGGGCGCCGAGTTGGGCCGAGCCCCGCCGCTAGCTGTCGCGCGTACATCCTGCCGCTGCAGCTGCGGTACCGATGGCACCCACTGCGCTGAATAGTATTGCACCCACTTCTCTATCAGGTGTTATCTCCACCTGTTTTATAAAATATGTATGATGATTTTATTTTTAAAACTTTTGTAGAACTGACGTCTTGACTGTGGGAAAATCCATTGTTCATTACGTCTATAGCCTGTTTATTGTTAGTCAGTGTTAAAATAGTTATCAGTTTTATAAAAAGGGTATTTGGTTGTAGCTATGATTTGTCCCAAACCTTATACTATAGCAGTTTTGAGTTTAGTTTTAAAATTTAAAAATAGAACAGTAAAAAATATAAGTTTCGGTATACAAGGAGCAAATAAGTAATTTGAAACTTTTAGACACATTTTAGAAGTAAAACTGGGTAACAAACATGTAGCTAATGAAATATTACAAAAGAAAGTAAAATATGTCAATTCAGAAGTTTGTTGTTTGCAGTATAAAAGGTGATAATGGAGAGCTTAGTCTACAAGAAGAAAAATAAGCGTAATATTTTAAAATGAATATTGTAATATACCAGTGTTCCCACATTATTGGACGCTGCGTAGTAGTAGAGTAGTCTACTGGTAATATTTATTTGTATCAAAGAGAGCCATACAAATTTTTCAATATAACTTTGTTTATAGATTTTTTACAGTTCTGCTGCAAAAATGTAGGTTATATTATTATTTGAATGTTCCTAAGCTGTAAGTTATTCTAAAAATTGATAAATAATTTCAAATTCTCACAGTTTTAAGTCGGTTACCCGGAATCAATAATATCAACATATACTATTATTCATATTATATACTATAATTATTTTACAAATACTTATTTATTTTATTATTCAACTCTACCGCTCATACGAAATAGAAAATCTATTGTATATGATACGTTGGTGATTCACTGATATTATTACGTATCCGAATGGCTTAGGGCTAGTTTGATTATAATAATTTTTAATATTGTTAAAATTATAACAGATTTTCAATAAAAATAATTCTTGATATTTTCTTGATTTTATTCGTTACCTTTTCTGCACCTGACAAGCATGTCGTAATTTTTGTTATTGATCAATGGATCTTTGTAATAACGCGTGCACTCTACTGATAAATTGAACGCCATTGAACGGTAAACGGTAAATAAAAACACGAAGATTTTCCGTAAATTGAAAATAGGTGTGTAATGTGCATTTCACGTCATCGCATCGGGGGTAGAAACTATCCCTAAAAAGCATTTGAAGTAAGAAAATATGAGGCTAGGAATAAAGTTCTAAGGTATTTTTTAAAATTAGCATGGAATGTAGAATTTACTAGAATTTACTCAGACAGATGATAAACTGAGATCGTAAAGTAAATATATTAAATCAGCTGAATTTGTAGCGTTAATGAGGTTCTAACTGTGTATTTTATTAGCTTGGCCAATGCTACCAGCCTCTTAGAAGCGAGGCTGCCCTATTTCTATACTATAGCAACGAAACGTACTTTTGTTACTCTTGCGCACCAAAAAATCTAGTTAATAAAGGAAGCGGCCGCGGATTCTATAGTATTTCCAGTTTAGAATTGTATTTTTAGATGGATAAGTTTGTAAATTGGAATAATTTTTCTTACTGGGGTATTTCAACTTCCAATACTTAATAACATAAAATATATAACAACTATATTGAGATTAAAGGAGCATTTTTAATTCTATGGATTTCTCTGACCCATAAGTTGATTTTTAATAGTGTTTCGGTAGGTCCTTGAAGTAAATATCCAGCTCAATGTTCACTTTAAAAACGAGAAAAAAAGAGGTAAAGAAAGTAATAATAGTTTAAAAGTGATTATAATTCTGTTTAAATTATTGGGTGATGCATAAAACAAAAAAATCAGTTCATTCAATTAACAATTAAACTAAAATACTAAAAACCGAATCAAAACATCAAAAGTGCAAAATAATAAAATTTATTATTTTTGAAAGTATATTTAATTTCCGTTCTGTTTTGTTTAAAATTTTTACTCAGTTTCTAAGGTCAAAGTTAGATGTGTCAGTATTGTCGATTTGCCCGTATATATATAATATTAAATATATATAAAAATGTTTATAGTGCCTATAAAATTTGAAGGTTGCCCTTGATTTCTCTGGGATCCCATCATCAGAACCTGACTTGGTCATAATGGGTATTTTCATTGTTACCAAGTCAAGAATAAACTGAATCAAACAAAAAAGGAATTTTCGAAAATTGGTTCACGATTAACAGAGAAATCGGTGCACATACACGAAAAAAATACTTATAAGGGAATATCAAACCTCAAGTCTGAAGTCAGTCAAAAATAATAACATTCGGCTCTATGGCTTAACGATAACCTTTTGCCTTCTTGCAACGAGATTCCTCCCGGTAGATTTTGCCTTTGATTCTTTATTTCCGTAAAAAATCTTCTTATTATGGCGATACTTACAGCACTAGTTCTAATCTTACGGAGATTAGAACTAGTACTGTTAGTATCGACAGTTACAATTTGTGTTTTGTGTATTGTCACATTGGTCCGATGAATTAAAAACTTGACTTTTGTTGCTGTTATACCTATAATCCTATTGTCCATGTTACCTGTGACATCGTTGTTTGCTCCGGGTCCGACCGTTCTTCGAGCACAGTGTCGAGTTCCAGCGATGGTGGTGGACGTGGGGACCGCACCAGGCTCACTGACCGCGGCTTGCACTTCACGGGTGACATTCGAACTACTGATAGTTCTCCACGGTCCAATTCGCAGTTGCGTCTTCTCGCTCGTTCCCTACAAATATATACATTGTGTACAGCCTAGCGACCAAGTAAGTTTCAAATCACTGTCATTTGGAACATATTTTTAAGTTTCGTTTCGCCTGCTAAAGCGGAGATCAACTTTTAATTAAAGATAGATACGTAATTACTTTATTAAAAACTTATCTTAACACTAGATTTACCAGACCAGTCATTTAGACTGGTCGTGCAATTTTAATTCAAAATTCCTACTATATTACACATATTTTTTTTCAGAAATGATGTTATGACTTTTGTAGCTATAATTAGAGAGTACGTTTTATAAACTTAATGTTATTTTATATACATTAGTAACAAATATAATTTTTGTTGTTGACATATATTCAAATCGCTGGTATATCTAGTGTTAATATTTTCATTTTAGTTAAACTAATCGTATAAAGATGGTTATATTGACTGTTACTCAATTATGTGTATTTGTTTTTTATGCATCTACTTCTTTCTGGCATTAAAACTATTTATTTTTCTTTGTTTATTATTTTGAAATAGCTATAAAGCTTTACAAATTTATATATGATTAACGCTCCGATTCGATTGCATTCCTATGATGTATTCCAAACTAAGCTTAATTACTCGCCATCGAACTTGCGAAAATGTTCCGTTTGATTCCGGTACGGCTCAAATCGAACTATTCTTTGAGACGTGAAGCAAGAGGGAGAATTTTAAAAATGGCCTCTTTACGGAAGCGTACGTTTCAGTTAGGGCCGTCGCTTGGACGGACGTCGATACATACCGATCCGTGCCGTTGACACTGCAGTATCTGTGATATTTATGTTTGCCGAATTGAATACTTTGTGGCTATTGATTTTAGCTATAGGTAAATGATCATCACAACCACAAAGTCGATGGGCTAAGTCAGTAAAGAAATATTACCAGCCTTCAGTTGAATAACGTATGACAATTACTACTGTTGCCCCTGACATAATTTTTCTTCACTTCAATATTTGATTTCCGTGCAAGGGATACAAGTTCAATATTTTAATAGGGTGCATAAATTGTTGGCAGATACTGATGATTATGGATATTTTATATAAAAAGACACTATATGAGACAGAAAAATCTCGGGGACTTGTAGGAGTAAGAATTTATGCCTTATTACAATATTATATTTAGATGAGATATAATATTTTTAAATTAATATTGACCGTATATTTTGGCAGTTTATTCAAACACATTTTAATATTCGGTGTATTATGTTGAATATGTGCAAAGGAATAAACAAGGATAAATCAATAGAAATTTAATAAGTAAAAATGTGTAATAAATCGGTACAAACGTAAAATGACATTATTAAAATATAACTATGAGAAGAGATAAGAGAGAAGATAGATTAAATATACCTATGACAAGACAGTTACACCGGTCACTATGACTACCTAGGTACATTCTATATAATTATGATCATGAACTTGTCTCGTGTCATGACTATGATAGGGTGAGTTTTTCTGTTATATTTCAGATTTCATTCATTTTAATTTATTCCTATTTTGAACGAGTATATAGTTATAGATTTGCTCATAAACTGACATAACTGACGTGGTAAGGCTATTGCAAAATATTGGAAGGACCCTATGGTATAGATATAATTAAGATGTTACATTTTTAAAAAACCAGATGTTAACTCCTCGCCAACACATTAACATTTAACATTGAAGTGAAAAACAGATTAATGTTATATTAAGATCTATATAATATCCTACATTTTTATAATGGGAACACCAAAACGTTTCACAACATTATTCATCATTGTCTCCATTATTCCAAATGGATCCTTACTACCCGAACCAGGACATTTTCACGAATTAAATTTTATGGCGAGTTAACTACAACCCTGTCCATTTTGCAGGAGGCCACCCAAAGTAGCCCTACTTTCCGGTACGATAACTAGATATATCTACAGAGATAATGCTACATACCCATATCCATACATCCTCAATTTTATTTTATAAGTTGAAAGGATTTGACACAGACCAAGTCTCTATATTTATACATTAAAGCTTCAGAAAATGTTGTATATACCTCACTCTTAAGCAACTTTCGAATACAGACATACCGGTATTACTTATTCTGTATGATACCATAACCAATTTCTACATTTATTTTTACATTCACTTTCAGAACTATCATATACTTAACAATTTGATAACCAGCGCTTGGCTTCTCCCAGTATCTTGTTGAGATTGGTGCCATTGAGCTTTTAAAATCATAATGTAAATAATAATGATTACGTTTTTGGTACTGATGTTACTACATTGTCTAAAAGTAAAGTAATAAAGTTAATCATTCAAAATAAATTTAAAATATAATTTTATAAGAAAGTGGTCAGCCTGAAAAGTAGATAAACACATCAGCGCCATGCACCTAACTGTTAAGTATATAATAATAGACACAACCATTCTATATGAGCGAAACAATAAACCTATACTTTAAGTACGTTTAATATGTAAACACCTTCTAGGTAACATGATGATAACAAAAAACTTCTAAAACCCCATGAAATGGTGAAATATTTAATCTTGCAAAATTAACAGATTTTTCCCAGAATTTAGCGGTTTTCCCTTTTTAATATCCGAATTTATTTTTGTGGCAATCACTCATTCTATCTTTTTAATTTGGAGAGAGCTCGTTTAGTGAGGGAAAGACTTCATTACGAGGAATGGGTTCAATAATGTGAGATGATTAATCAGTTGTGGCGATTGATTATATCTAGACGCTAGATAAAATACAGAAAGCGGTATCATTTTCAAATATTTAACAGTAAAGGTAGAAACTCTTATGCCCATATTATTAACAAATTAAAGGGTTTAGCTACTTAAGCTGAAGATATTTCTCCTGTGAAAACTTAGGAATAGCTCATAAAAATAATTTCACACACACAGACACGCAATTATTATTATGACGATTATCTTTGTGCCTATTTTTGAAATTGTAATTTTTAATTGTGATATATATATATATATATATATATATATATATATATATATATACTCTTATGTACCCAAGCTTCCTAAGTTCTGGAGGTGGGCGTTGTCAATTGTGACATAGTCATGTGACTCAATTTTTATTCTTCTAACATGATTTTTTATTCTTGTAAGAAAGAAAATGATTTTATTTTAGTTTATTACTTACTTTAAGTAAGTAATTCTCAGCTTAATAAAAGTGGCATTATTTGTAACTTTTATCAAAGCATTTGCTTAAGCAATTAACTTGAAAAGAATTGTAGCCTAAAGTAACATTTCAATCAAGAAGTTACTGAGCAATAAGTAATTACTTCCTTATAAATAAGGGAAAGCTTCCAAGATTACTCCCTGATGTTTTGTTTTTGCGAATTTAAGTCCAGCATCTGTTTTTCTGTACTCAAAGGCTTTGAAGGGGTTGAATTATGTATTTTATAATACATTTATTTATTTTAATGTAAAAAAATGTTTTTTATTGAAAACCATCGAATCTTGTTGTCCTACCTTTGCGTAGTGAATTTAGTCAGTTGTGCGGTCTTCTTATTTTGAATGCATAGTAGTAAGCTGAGACTCACCTTGCCAATTTAGCTCTTCGCCGAAGACAGCAGATGACTGTGAGAGCGAGCAACGGGAACCCGAATATGCATGATACTATCGGCACTACTATAGACTCGGGTGTTACTGAAACAAAATAATGATAACATTTATTATATTCTTACACTCACACCTATTTTCAATACCAAACCTCGAGGGGTTCGATTGCGGAATATAACAAAGTTTGATTGATAAGTTTTTTTCTTAATAGGTTTGTTTTTTAAATCAAAATTAGAACGCTTGAACACAGAATAACATCACTGTGGTAACGAGCTCCTCATAAAATCCGAGAATTGGAAGTCCCTACGGATAGTAAGGTCACCAAAGATTGAGGAAACGTGTTATGCTTCAATATTACGATCCCTCTTGATTTTCACAGGTTTAGTTGTGACGTGTGTAGTTAACAAACGTTTATATTATAAATGATTAGGCGAATCATTATGTTATGTTGTTATTACTTATGATGACTTCGTTGAGTTTTTTGGTCGCTGTACTTCTTTATAAAAACTTTTGATCCATTATACATTGATTGACAAATTGAGCCATTCTATATTAAACTAATCGCTTTGACATGCAAATTTAAATTTAAAACTGTGTACCGCTATCACCTACAATACTGATAACATTTAAATATAGTTATATAGCAGTCAATAATTTTGAATACTAAAAATTTACTAAATAAACATACAAACATTCATGAACCGCCTACATCAGCAGCCTACATTACATCCTACTGATGGCACAGTCTTGACTGTATGGGAAAAACATATAAGGAGTTTTTGTATATACCACCTTGCTGCTGGCTCAAAGCGGGTTGGTGGTTGTTGTAGTAACAACTTGTATTGTTTCCCATACTTTGCGAAGCATGGATAAGCTATAGATGACAAATTTAATGGATTGTTTAATCGTGGTATACATATGCTTGGAAGTCAGGTTTACCGATATTATCAAGAATATAAAGTATCATAATATGTCAAAAATATAAAAGTATCTTGATATGAGAAAAATATTACTGAATATTATTAATTTCATTACATTATCTTATATGCATCATTAATGTTCACAAAACAACTCTGTTATTCAATAAAATTATGATCGTTAATTTTATCGCAACAAATATTTTTTAATTACAATTAACGGATTACCATAAAAAAGAAAATTACCCTTGGAATTTTATTTGCTTGCAACGTTTTATACCTAAATTCGTTAATTAACCGGATATACGGGGCTTGTAAATATTCCTTGTTCCATGAATTTTCAGGCCGTAATAAATTACTAAGGAAAGACGATATAAATGTTTTATTATAACTTTGTTTTAAGTTCCACACTCCCGGAAATGAATTAGCGTAGAGAACGTATTGGTGACCATAGAGAAATTTGAATAAATTGGTACGAATAAGTACCTATAGGTAGATAGAAACAAAATACTTTCATTCATATACAGCATTTGTTTTGGAATTTATATATATTGTACATATAACTTGTTCACTCAATAACTTCATGATTTGTAATACTCAAAAACTGTGAACTCGAATTGCGTTATTTTAATACTTCAATATTAGTATAAGAGTAGCATATCCATTTACCGTTCTACGAGTAACAAGTTTAGGCTGCAAGTAACTATGAATGCACCAAAGAACAGTTTTTTATTATGTCCAAGTTGCTGCAAGTTTATCACTCTTTGTTAATCTAAATTTATTTAAACGTTGTGATATTGATATGAAATCAATGGCTACGAAGACTATAATTGCTAAATTCATGGCATTGAGTTCGGCGAGCCATGAACTTTAGAGAAATCTTTAATTTCGATAGAAATTCTATTAAAGGCCTTAATCATAAACGCACATTCCAACTGTGAACTTATGTTAGAACACCGTTAATCTGTGAAATACGTGCCTATCATTGAAAAAATATTTTCTATTATGTATATTTTAACTTCACTATTTTATAAAAATTATGGAATACAACATGTATTTAGACGTAATATGTAATTATGTATGTTACTTATTTAAGTTTTGTTTATATTTCATAATTTTTATCAAAACCGATTTAGTAGATCCGGGATAACCCGGATCTCAGGGCTTCTGGGCTTATATTCATTATTATTTTACGATTGTGCGACGGTTTACTATAATTCTCACATTATTTTCAGATCACGTCTTTATTAATAGGTAGTGTGAGGCATTTTAATGGTCTATAGGACGATTTGAAAACAGACCTTGAACGTTGGATTGATCATTCTAGAAACGTTTGATGCTATTATCATCTATGCTATTATCTATCTATGAACATTATTAATATAATAAACAGAGTTCTACCATTTAACTCGCGGAATGGTTCAAATTAATGTAATAAATACTAATACGTCCTATTCAGTTTGCATCATACATTTTACATTTTACACTTAACCTTCGTTAAGTATAAAATGTTCAACATGCCGCCAATGCCGATCAAGGTTGCAAAGAACAGGCAATGTTGATTAAGGGCCAAAATAATACTTTCGATTTTCACAACGAACGATTGCTTGAAAGAAGACAAAAGATGTAGCCCTCTTTTTCATATTACCATTCGTTCCACACCTAATATTAATGCCTATTTGTATGTTATTTATAAATTGTCGGATAGGTCGAATCATATACACAACATCCCTACAGTACGGTACCAACTGTAGGGGTATGTGGATCTCGAGGTAGAGGCGTTCCTCCACTACCCACTAAACCTCGTCTCCGAGTTTACCGCCATAGCGCATGTCGGCGACGACTCGGGCTCGCCTGAAAACATTTCACCCTGTCACCGCCTGCACCTACCCTTGCGGGCCCCACCGTGCACCGTTTAAAATCTGTCCGTCATCGGAATCGACAACGGACCGCTGGTCTTGGAGACCGGCCACCATAATGCTCCGCTGGCCCTAAAAAGGGCCTTTCCTCACCAGCCCTCCTGGGCAGTGTCAATAGTGGCTTGGATGGATCTCTGCGCAAAAACTAAGCCCACGTGACTACGCTTTGTCCCCCCACCAAAGGCCTGAGCTATCCGTTCACGCCACAAGCCCCACGTCTTAGGTGGATACTCCAACGTGAACGTAAGGGCTCCAGTATCTTGCATCGTCAAGGCTGCTCTTCCCCCCTTGACACCACCAAACGCGACTAGCTCCACCACTAGCTTATAAACCCCACCAACCTAGGCAATTAATTAAATTAAAGAAGTGTGACGATCGAATTCGCAAAACATTCTTAAAGTAGACGCTGCTTTAAATATTTACAGCATAATCAATATATTTTTTTTACTGAACAACGTCAAACTGAGATATACTTGAAACGTAAAAGAAGTTTTATTCATTATTATTTATAGTCCATCCTAGACCAGTACCAGAAATCTCACCTATACCTCTATAACTCACTGTAGTCCCAAAACACAAAATTCTTAACATCGATAAACATTTGTCCTGTTCTCGGAATCGAACCCATGTCAAAATATATAATCTAGTAGTTTTTTCGGGACTAGTATTAGGATTACTCTTGAGACTAGTACATATTGTGTTTCCTATGCCATTTGTGGAATTTTATCGAAATACTAAAATGTTTTCATTTTGATAGAACGGTTCTCTGTCGACCATAAATAATATTTTGTTCTACGAGTAAAACTAATTGTGTGGACCGCAAAACTCATGGCTGGCTATGTCGACGGATCATAAACTATTATAAGGACAACTTGCGAAGGTCATTTTGAATGATTTTTAGCTGTAGATACAACATATTATCTAGTCCAGGGCTTTTCAAAGCGTGTGAAATAAAAAATGAATAATTGTTTTCTCCTTTTTTTTAGTAAATAACACATTTTAATTTATCATAATCATTTTTAAATAAAACTGTACAACAGATACAAAATTAAGATAATATAAATTTATTTCTGAATGAAACTGACCCAAAATGGATTGAAACTTATGGTATTTCTACATATAAAGTTATTTACACATATGGTCATCATTATCATCAACAGATCGTATACGTTCCCATCAAGTGACTCGAGCCTACTTTTAATTATGGTGATTAGGTCTTAGTCAACTACGCCGGCCAAATTCGGGTTGGTCGACTTCACACAGAACATAAGAATTTCTGCACTGCAGTCTGTGCAGGTTTCCTCATGATGTTTCCGTTCACCGTAAAAGTGTCAAATAAACGTACATATGAATTCCAAAATTTGAAAACACATTGGTGCATGGTGGGTTTCGAACCGCTGCCTCCCACATGGAAGACAATGACCTTATGCACTAAGCAACCAACGCATCTACAAATATGGTGCCGACCTTTAGAATTAGTTGTTGATATTTTAATATGAATTGGGTTAAGTGGTTCAATAGTTTAAAAAATACCATAAGACTTAGCATCTGATTTCTGAACCTCGGTTATTAACATAATATGAATATTTAGTCCCTATTTGCGATTGTGCTTACCCTAGTAATTACTACCTTGATTTAGTTTAGAAAAAAATACAATAAGAAATTGTAATCTTATAATTGATAAAAATTAACTGACGATGATAGTTTTAGATATTGATTATGATATACAAGCTTTTGTATATCTTGAGAGTTGGATGAAATTTATTTTACATTAAATAGACTTTTCATCAGTTAAAAGAAGCAAGCTTAGCTGCATGGCCCCATGCCGGATGCGCCTTTTCGAAATTATCTTTGGATCCTTGTCATTACCGGCTGCCGAAATTGCGATTGTCTATAATCCTAGTCAGAGTAAACGTCGCTAGCATGGCATCATGTCTCATGTGGCGTGACAAATGTTTAAGTTAGGAAATGAGTAGGCAAGCATCGCGGGTTATAACTGTGATACATTTTTAAGCTCTTTTGAATGAATGAAACTCAAAGGTTACTTAATATACTTAATATATATCTCTATATTTATTATTCAATAAAGAATTTTCAAAATAATTACTCCTAAATACATTAATTAATATACAGATGAAATAATGTTAAGGCGATATTAAAATACTGTACTATTTATTAATTATATTAGATAATTCTTAAAAGAAAATAAATGGGATGGGATGCTTAAAAATAGTAACCAAAAAATAAAATGAGATAACTTCAGCACAGTATATTGTCTCCCGGAATTCGCATAATTTTTAATATTATTCACTGTAAATATGAAATGAAAATCGGCGCGTCTAATTTATTATTGTGTCAACGTCAAGTAAAATAGATTAACTAGGTCTCTAAGTTCCGACTTAGATACCTAGTTCAATAAGGGAATTTTGTAGCATGTTTATAGGATGATAATTTTTTTATACATCATAATTATCTGTGAAGTTCCAATAAATTAGATAACACCGTCGGCGCCAGTTCTGAATCCCTTAGTAATACACTTGGTGTCACAAAAAACACATCCTAAGAGTCCTCTTATAAACTCGTATACTTTTGGGGTCTGTGATTTACTCGTAAAAGATGTTTTTCACAAAATAATCGTAAAGTAGTTTAAAGCCACTAGGGCAAACTTTTATTAGTTCTGTAACTCGATGTAAAGTTACGACTTTGGTTTTAAAACGTACAATCCAAATAACAGGGTACACACATGCTATACTGCTGTATCCCCGAACAAGATTTTTTTTATACAAAGTTCAAGTAAATGAGTCCATTCCACCTGATAGTAAGCAGAAGTGGAGTGCAAATAAAAAGGTGACTTGTGCAAGTGAAACTATACACTGCACTTGTCATATTGATCTTGCAGATCTGCAAGATGCTTCTTCACGTCCCTTTTGAAGGATCCAAGATTGTAGGAAGGAAGGAAAACGTGTGCTGGCAAAGAATTCCATTTCATGATTGTCCGACAAAAAAAATGAGATTCAAAAATTTTTTAAGTAATACTTTAAATTTTTTTTCTGTTAATTCATTCTTTGAGGTCAGTACTGATTTTTACATTATATATAACAGTAATTGGTAACTCTATAAATAAAATTGTAGACCTTAAAGTGACGTCGATTTTATGAGAAACCATTTAATGTGCGATTTTCATAAAGCTAAGTGTAGTTACAAAAAGTTGTTTTTGCAACTGTCATATATGAATTAACATTCGAAGCACAGAACCCTAAAAAAGGAAGTTGTACGTACGAGATTGATTTAAATAGATTGGATATACATCTGTATTCTATAAAACGAAGTGGGCTGGCAACTATTCCCGGGTTAATCCATTCGTTCCGCGAAACTTTCCTCAATTTTCGTCTACGAGAGTTTATGTCCCATAAGGAAGTTCACTTTCCGTTACATGTTTCAAGAATTAGTAATTTCGGCCACAACTCAATGCCACGTGGAGGAAAATTCAGATAGGTAATGTCACGTCGGGTCCATCGCAATACCACTTAGGAAAAAAGTGTTTGACTATTAATGATTTAACTAATTCCAACCTTTGATACGGTGTATTGAAGGTGAAAAATAACATATTGCAAATAATAAAACTTGTTAATATAAAAAAAAGTATTGGCCCTCATGGATAAGTAAATCTACTTATCCGTACGCCAAAATAGGTATTTTATGTAGTTATCGGTCTCAAATATAGATGAATAGGTATGGTGTTTGCAATTTGAGTCAAACGAATCGGTCTTTTAGAGTAAGTTATCGTCTGTTGTAGTGCCCTCCGCACTTCATACAATATATGGAAACGTAGCGTCTTCATCTCTTTCTTCTTATATATAACATATTTGTTATTACGAAACCATAATAACGACGATTAAAAGTTTCAATATGTAATGCCAATGCCATTTTGATTTTATCCATGCGAAAATAGTCAAGTACTTATAAAAACACGTGTCATTAAGATCTTGTGTTATGGATGCGAATAACGGAGGAATACAGATAATAAAATCTAAATACCATACTAAATAAATTTACAAACATTCATGACTCGCGAACAAATGTTCGTACTCATCAGAACAGTTTTTAGATGTAGTGGATACTGACTAACCGCATGAAATTTGCAAGATAATTGATTTTATTTAAAATGTTCTCAGTCCTCACCGGTTGGGTAGATGATGATTGGCGTAGGCCGCTTGCTGCCGTTGGCTCCCGGCTTGGGCCCGTTGGTGACGGTAGTGGGAGTCGGCGTAGTGCCTGTGAACCGTTCCACCAGCCGCAACGGGTCCGCGGTCGTAGGCATCGCCATATTTACTGTAGAACAGACATTATACAATTTGAAACAAAACTGGCTAAACAGAATAAGTTAAACTGACGTCATATCGAATAAGTGATAAAGTATGGCTTAAATTACGTTCATAAAACATTTTTTATGAAAATAAGTTAGTAACATCCAGTTCCTTAACCGCTTATAGCTTTGTTGAATCTGCGCTACTTTTTCAAAAGTAGTAGAATTAAAGTTGTTTGTCATAAGTACGAAATATTTAAAAATGTACAAGGTAAGAACCTAGCTTATGAACCACCATAAGCTATTATCAACTTCAATGATTAACTTTGTCCTTATCGGGGTAGCTAACTACCCCATAGAAGCTCACACAAGCTCTTAACGTTGCTTAATTTGGGTTAGGTAATTAAGGGGTTTTCAACAAGAATTTTGTTTATAAATCAAAATTAAAAGAATAAATTAAGATCAAAGTTAGGTTTGGCAATAATGAATGAAAAATGATACCTGGATAAATATCCACCACAACCACGGTTACAGGTCGATTCTTTATTCAAAGTTTTAATCACTTTTTTCGTTAATCAAAGTCAAAAATAGTCAAAGTCAAAAATAACTTTATTTAAATAGACTTATTTACTAAGCTCTTTTAAATCGTCACAACAGGGAATATGTATAACAAAATAAATAAATATAATTATAAAGGCAATAGTCATAATTTTACTGGGTATCAACCGGGCATTTACTAATTGTCCCAGTTATAGTATTTAAATATGTACTAAATAAATTGTTAGTTTTAATTTTAAAATAATACTTATTTTAAAATTAAAAATAATCACTTGATGAATTTTGACTTTAAGGCTGCAATTGATTCGATTGACTCTTTATAGACTCTGTCTAAAGACAACACAACCTCATAAAGAAAACAAATGATTTAATTTTTATTTATATGACTTAATTGTTAAATCATCGAGCTGGCCATTAAACAACTTTCGTGAAATTATGTGACCGGAACATTTGGCTTACAATAAATTTATTGTTTTGGTAGTAATACTAAAATAATTAATAATAAGTGAAAAGTGAGTTGTTAACATCCTCGATAGTGTTATTGATCCATTGACCGTAACCACATAAAAATCGGCCCAAGCATAGTCAGAGAAGTTCAGTATGTATAGGCTTCGTAATAATTTATCTTGTATTTTAAGAAGCTAAATGCGATGTGCCACAAGGCCCCGGCCCGATAAATGAAAATGGGCTTGGTCTAAAGAAAAGATTTTTTCAGAAAATTCATTTAATTATAATTTTTTCAGTCAATCATCTAAACTTTTGTTTCTTTTTTCTTAATCAAAAGCACAGTCCTCAGGCCTCTTTATAAGTTTCACCAGATTTCGTGTATATTTTACATAATAGGTATCTAACCTGTCATTTTGTAATTTAACAACTGACGATAATTTCGAAACAAATTTCACAAATCCTGTTTACAGCGATGGGAAATTGGTGTCATAACAATAAAAATACACATGATATTTACATTAAAGCGTACAAAGTTAGGTAACAAAACGTATCCGTGCTTTATTTGACTTTTATTATTGTAATATGCAGTATATTTAGAATGCACTCATATAAGTAGGAAGTTGATCACTTATATGAGATTTAACTTTGTGCAATAAAAAATAATTGTAAGTCATTGGCATTTTTCTAAAAACAAGAAAACCCTATATAAATGTCTCTGATCTCATCAGCTACCTCATATTATCTGGTATGTACCAGAAATTTTGTAATAATATTATAAGATATAAAAATATATAAAAAACAACCTATTGCCTGATTGCGTATTGTCATGTATGTTATAAAAAAGGATTTTCTGTTACGACATTTATTTCGTTATGTAAGGAATTAATAGTCTAATAATTAAATTTAGCATATTAATTATCTATAAAAGTAACTGCTACTAAGTTTTGTTGTTATTGATTCGTCCACAATCGATTGTTCAATCGATTGTTGACGTTAGTATGAAATTAGTCTGTGGCTGTCAATTAATATTCTGACATTTTCATACTTTTTCTATCTGGCGGGTATTCACTCGGGTGACGCGGTATTGAACGGTTGTCTGGTTTTTCTACTAAACGGTTACAATCTTCAAAGGGCTAATAGAATACCAACTGCTGAAGTAAGTAACGCTTGCAGATTATTTTATATTACTATGAGTAAGTCTAGTGCAGGTAAAGAGTTATATAGATACGTTCTGATAAAACATGAAAATTATGTAAAATAAAAGTTGTCAACAATTTAATTTTGTATTACTTCACTGACCCTAATAATTCAGAAGTGGGATAGGCAGGTATTCATCCGAATCACTTGCTTATCCTGCCCACGTGATTTTACAGAAAAGCTAATGTTTTTTTTTTCCTTTTTACTTTAAATCTATCAATAGTTATCGTGTTACCCATTGGTTTTCATGTTTTATACTTCAGTTTAACAGAACGTTTCAAAGTTTTTTATTAGTATCAGTTTCATTACGCATTTACTGAGATAATGGTGTAGTAAAAGATAAAGAAGTGTGTTTATTTTTTTTTTGTAATATATGCGACGTGAGGACGACTCGGACTTGACCGTTTTTAGACTTATTTTATATATCTTTAAGGTACCCTTGGGGCTTCTAAGGGGTATCAAAAATTTCATTATTTTTACCCTACGACGCTTACTTTTTGAGTTATTAGCTATTTTAGTTAGAAATATAAAATTTTGTACTCTATGAAATTAAATAAATTCTTTTGCATTTTCTTTGCCCTTTTCATGCACCCGCATATTATTTAATGTTAAATATACAAATATACAGAATTTGTTGAAATATAATTCGAACTGATAGTTGATACCTTACTGATACTTTTGTGGGTGTGAGTTTTAGATATGGAGTACGGTACTAAAGAAAAATCAACTACCGTCCATGATGGCGCAGGTGTGCATATCAACATGGAGACATAGAATGCCACTGGTAGGTGCAGTACCCGTGAACGTTCTCGGTTGCGGCCGACTGACATTATAAGTGAGGGAGCGGAAGGGAGCCCAAAAGGTAGGCAAAGCCGCAAGCACTTACACAATAAATCTAGCCATGTAATCCCGATAAGGGAGGCCGTTGAGTTGAGAGACCTGGGCAGGGAGTCATCGAGGCAACGTCTTTATGGCGGGGAGTCTCGATGGCAATGCTCTAAGAGTCGATCTATATCTATCGACCGTGGTCGACCTGATGATCTACAAGGATGAATATATCATAGATTACGTAGAGGGCCAAAGTATAAAAGTCATTCACGTAGCAGTTCTGATAAATGAATGGTGATTAAATTAGTTATTTAGACAGTGTGTTAGTTGGTTTAGTTAAAATGAATATGTATAGAGTCGAGCAGAATTGTAAAGTTTAAATGAGTTAGTAATTATAACGAGATGTAATTTACGATGCAATTTAAATGATCAACAAAGTTGTCTTCGCCTTCAATAACTATATTATGAAAAGTAATTTAGCTTAGAGCAACTTTTCATATTTAATTGTTAAATTTGTTTTTTTTTCATTCTTTTTACTGAATACTATTATGTTTAATGTAACAAAAATGGTACTTAAAAGCCATGTAATCCCGATAAGGGAGGCCGTTGAGTTGAGAGACCTGAGCAGGGAGTCATCGAGGCAACGTCTTTATGGCGGGGAGTCTCGATGGCAATGCTCTAGGAGTCGATCTATATCTATCGACCGTGGTCGACTTGATGATGTACAAGGACGGACGTATCGTAGATTACGTAAATGGTCAAAGCAAAGCAGTTCTGAGGAATGCTTACAGAATAAATCTCGTAGAAGTCCGTATGGACGCCAGGGTAACAAGAAACGCCATTCTAGTAGCAGTTCAAGTAGTGATCGTTATTCAGCTAATAAACGAAAAAAATGTATTCTCGCTCTCCAGTGAGTACGTGTAGTCGTAGAATTAGACAAGAGTTTGAAAGAAATAGTAACTTAGATATACCAACTAATATTTTAGATAAGTTTTTAGACATTTTAAAGAGTATGAATGGTCATACTTCCCCAAAGTTGTCCTCGAATAGCGTTCTACCGGAATTTGACCCAATGTTTAAGGATCAAACTGTATTAATGTGGCTGGCAAAAGTGGAGGAGTGTGCTGAGATTTAGGTTGGAGTGAAAAAGAAATTATTCACTTCACCCTTCCAAAAGCTAACCGGTGTAGAAAAATCCTGGGACCAGGGGCTCAGCACAGTCCTCTACTCTTGGTCAGAGTGGAAGAGGAAATTAGTAGAGTCCTTTCCTTGCCGCGAGGATTATGCAGAGTTATGAATGGTTATGCTAGCAAAAAAAGGCACGCTATGATGAGTCGCTCGAACAGTATTTTTATGCTAAGATGAATTTATAAAATCGATATAGTATTAAAGGTACGGAAGCGGTTGATTGTGTTTTAAATGGAATAGAGGATCGTGCTGTTCGCGTTGGTGCGCAGGCTGCTGAATTTCGCGAACCCGAACAATTGCTAATGTATTTAAAAACGGTTAAAAAAGGTATTTTTAGGGATGCTGGGGATAGGCAGAAACAGGATAAAATAATCAGTGGTACAATACTACCCTCAGTTCGCCGAAACGATTCAGCTAAGAAATTTACGTGTTATAATTGTAGTGAGGAGGGTTATAAGAGTTATCAATGTGCCAAACCCTCATCTAAATGTAACAATTGTAATAAAGTAGGTCTCATAAGTAAGTATTGTAGATTAGGGCTTAGCAATGATATTCGAGATAAAAATCAGAAAGAAATTGTAAACAAGCAGGATGAAAAATATGTCTCTGATCTAGCTTTATTAGGGGAGTCTCATTCTAAATACATTTTTGACATTTTAGTCAATGATATACAAATATTGTGTCATGTTGATTTAGGTAGCCAATGCACGCTGATATGAGTACATGAAGTAAAAAAAAAATATTTGAACCTGTTAATAGATACCTATAGATTTACCTTTAATGAGAGTTATTGGAGGTTATCACGTGAAACCGTTAGGTAGGTCTAGGGATAAGATATCCATATAAGGAATGCAATAAAACGTTGAAATGCTTGTAGTTTAAGATCATGTTTTGAAATACCCTGTTTTGTAAGGACATACGTTTACTGAATTACCTGATATCTTAATCATTAAGACATCTGAACAACTTATTTTCAAAAAGCATAATTCTAATAAATTATTTTACGTTTCTTGGAAACAGAAACATTGGCTCCGCGTGAAATAAGTTCAATAAAAGTAGACTCACATGATGGACATGAAGACGGTGTATATGTTAGTGGTTCTTTGAGAGGGTGTAATACCTTTATCATTAATTTATACAATTATGAATAATCTGTACTTTTCTGTTAAAACCAAGAATATTACCTTTTCCCAGGGGAATGTTCATCTAAGTCTGGATTAGGTGTTGTTATCGTTTACAACGCGTGCGATCAGGATTTAATTTTTGATAAAGATACGTTAGTTACGCGAGCTAGTCGGGTGACTGGTTACTATGAAGTATATGCTGTAACTTTAGATAATGCTTTTTCAGATGATATTTTAGTTTGCGGGCACAACATTAATAGTGCAGAACGGGCCTTATTACAGTCACTAGTGTTAATATATAACTGTTGATTTTCATCAGTACTTAAAGATCTAGGTTTAAAAAAAGTTTAAAGAGGTAGAGAATAATGAAGCGGTTGAATACAGACCGTATAGAATGCCCATGAAGACCAGCAAAGTCAAAGTCCAAAATAACTTTATTTAAATAGACTCATTTACTAAGTTCTTTTAACAGGGAATATGTATGAGAAAAACAGATTATGTAATTAAAGGCAATACTCACAACTTTAAGTGGGTATCAATTATTAAAATATGAATTAAATAAATTGTTAGTATTAATTTTTAAATGATATTTATTTTAAAATTAAAAATAACACTAGTATGCATATTCCCAATCAACCCTGCTACCGCTTCGACGAATTAGTAGCTGCAGAGATGAAGCGGCGCAAGAAACTCTCAGCCTTTAGTATTTATAATGGCATTTACAAATCAATATGTCATTATGTATTAGTATTACAAACATATACATGTTTTGTTTTATAGTGCAATCAAAAATCTATTTTTAAATATTGCAAAATATAATAAATAAGTGCAGAAAAGCAAATTATAGTGGCCACAAATTTTTATCTTAAAATAATCTTCCACCTTGTATAATACCCCTTTTTATCAAACAACTTTTAATAGTTGACTTAAATTTATGCAGAGGCAATTCAATAAAACTTTGTGGTAGCGTATTGTACATTTTTATACTTATTTCTATAAAACAATTACCGGTCTTGTGCAGTCTGTGGCTTGGAAAGACGAGCTTATGCTTATTTCTGGTGTTGAAGCTATGGCAGTCTGAATTTCTAAGAAAAGAACTACTGTATTTACGTACATACATAATACAATCAAAATGTATTGAGACGCCACGGTTAGTATGTTAATTTCTTTAAATAATTCTTTTAGCGAGTCATGTGGTCTAAGGTTGTATATTGCACGAATGGCTCTCGTTTGGAGTAGAAATATCGTCTGTATGTCAGTAGCGGAGCCCCACAACAGTAGACCATACGACATTAGGCTGTGAAAATAGCTGAAATAAACTAATCTCGCTGTTTCCACATCAGTAAGCCGTCTTATTTTTCGAACTGCATGCGCAGCTGAACTTAATCTTCCTGCCAGAGCCGTAATATGTGGGCCCCATTGTAGTTTGGAATTTACAGCTGGATAGGCTTGCCGGTAATACATCATTTACTTCTTTAGATTTAGCATCAGGATATTACCAAATCCTTATCTCTCCCGTGTCTCAAGAGAAGACTGCGTTTATTACGCCGGTTGGACAGTATGAGTATACTCAAATGCCGTTTGGCTTATTGAACGCACCTTCTGTATTTCAAAGAACTATGAACAAAATACTGACAGAAGCGAAAATAAAGTATGCGCTTATATATATGGATGACATATTGATTCCATCTCATACGTTTGAAGGAGGTCTTAGTAGGCTCGAAGAAGTTCTAATTATTTTACAAAAGGAGGGTCTCACCTTGAAACCGTCGAAATGCAGGTAGATTTTCTAGGTTTCGAAGTTAGTTCTAGTGGTATTAGGCCCGGCGCCCAAAAAAAAAACTGAGGCAGTATCTGTTCCCAACCCCACGAAATCAGCACGAAGTAAGGCAATTTATCGGCCTGGCGAGTTTTTTTTCAGAAGGTTTCTTCGTGATTTTGCTGTTTAATGATTTTGATTTTGCTGTTAAGTTTTGTAGTTATTCTTGTGATTGGGTTGCGACCGTGCAATCCAGTGATGATGAATAGCGATAGATAAACTAAAACGATGACTTTGTTGTGATAATAATTATAGTAGTTCACAATCAGATAGAAACGAAAGTACTCATGAACCCTAAGTTTTAGCTCATTATAGCTAGCATGACCGTTACAAATTTCACCTATTCTATTAATCTGTTTATTTTTACTGTAAATGTTATCGTAATAAAATAAGTAACAATTGTGTAATTTAATATTTGTTATCTATCTCCTCAATGGAGGATTGTATAAGGATGTCCTATGATGCAAGTAAAATTATTTAATTTAGTAAAATTCTTTGAGTGTATAATTATTTGATAACTACATATTTGATTTATCATTAAATTCTGTTATTAATTAAAATAAAATCCAGAAATGAACTCTTCATTCAAAAAACAATACTGTCATTGATTATAATAGAAAAAATTGGAAATGAGTTATTTATTTATAGTTTACTAAACTAACATTAGACAATAAGTTTTTTTTGGTAATAAATCATAATAATAATAATTTACTTGCGACGTCATTAACAATGGATCTCTTTATTAGCCTAGCTAACTTTAATTAATAATGTTTAGGTTTGTTTATTTAAAAGCAAAGGGACTTGCTTCAGCAGGATGGCCGAGCTGTAAGGAATTAATAGTCTAATAATTAAATTTAGCATATTAATTATCTATAAAAGTAACTGCTACTAAGTTTTGTTGTTATTGATTCGTCCACAATCGATTGTTCAATCGATTGTTGACGTTAGTATGAAATTAGTCTGTGGCTGTCAATTAATATTCTGACATTTTCATACTTTTTCTATCTGGCGGGTATTCACTCGGGTGACCAACATTGCCATAATCAACTTACTTACTTACTCGGGTGATGCGGTATTGAACGGTTGTCTGGTTTTTCTACTAAACGGTTACAATCTTCAAAGGGCTAATAGAATACCAACTGCTGAAGTAAGTAACGCTTGCAGATTATTTTATATTACTATGAGTAAGTCTAGTGCAGGTAAAGAGTTATATAGATACGTTCTGATAAAACATGAAAATTATGTAAAATAAAAGTTGTCAACAATTTAATTTTGTATTACTTCACTGACCCTAATAGTTATATGTATTTTTGTTTAACTTAATAGGTAAAGGTGTAGGTTAATTTAGTTCCCATTCATTTTATTACCTGCAATTTCTATATTTTAATCTTTGATATTTATATATTACTAAAACCTAGTGTTTATTGTGTGTGAAAGAGTTATTCATGAGTAGGTACAGTCACATACAGTTGATGACACTGATCAACTTTGTTTACTAATCTAAAACTATCGAAAATGTATACATATTACTGGATGTATTATTTAGAATAGAATAGAGTATATCTTTATTATACATCATCAGAGAAATATACAAAAAACATTCAACTAATTTACTTAAGGCTGTTTAATGAATAATATTGAAACTAATTATACGCAGGAGGTTTTTAAGTATCAATTTTAACTATTTAAATGGTTATTTATTTACGATTATTCATTTAGTGATGGACAAAAATGTTGAAAATCTATTATGGCTATAATGCTATTCATTGATATAATATGTCAATGAAAAATAGTACACCAGTAAGTTAAAAAGGCACAAGTTGATCTCCAATAAAAGGATGAGTAGGATAGTTCGAGAGTGAATTTAATGTATTACAGTTGGATCCGGTTGGTTCTCAACTCTATAGAAAGGTCAAACAATCTGTTTTTGGCTTAAAATAAGACTTCTGCGGCTCGTATCATAGTATAGTGTAGATGAAAAGTGTTTGAAATACATATTTGTATAAATACCTAGCCTGTCAATAGTTAAGAAATATTGCATGAATAGATAGCTGAACCAAAATATATGGGCGCAAGTACATAATAAATATATTTTTTTATATTTATACGAATTCTTGGTTGATGTTTTTTGGATAGTAAATCAATAGTAATTTTTTACGTATAACACGAAAAACATGTTAATTACGAAATTTACGTATTATTTTACGTTTTAACTAAAATTTCCCAATACAAATGCAAAATGGTGTGTAAAATATTTAAAAAATTGTTATTTGCGATTAGTTATAAGAACGAGGTTTAAAAACATTTCATTTTCCTAATGAAGTATTAAAAAAGCCTGCTGGAAACTTAATTACTTGATTACAAATTTCTAGTAGTTTAACCCCTTATACTATACTTAATACTATAATTAATTTACCTACTAGGAAAAAAGTTTTACTAGGAAAAAAGTTGTTAGTTAAATGTTCACATATAAAAATTATAGACGAATATTTGTCAGATTATTTGGATGGACAGCTATCATAAACTTAGATAGAACCAACCCTTTAAAATAAAGTACCGTAATAAAAACTACATGTAATGTTGTATGAATCTGTTTGATAACACGGGGAACCTGTATTGTACGTTTATCAACTATAATGGGGACAGGGGTAGGGTTGGAAATTATGATTGTGGTCCTATGATGACGACCTTATCGTCAGAGTTCATAGAGAAAGCGTTGTATTGAGAACAGGGGAATGTTAACGCTTATTCTTTAGTTTTAAGCGGTTAGCAACGCGTGTATTTTATTGTTACAGAAATCACTTAACATACTTATTATTATGGAAAGAAAAAGTTATATGATTATTCAAAAAACAAAAATAGTTTATTGATATTACATATTAAACTCTAAATTTTTACTCAATACAATTACAAAATAAATGTATGTATATATAAGAGAGCATAGAGAGGTCATATCTCTATAAGGGATATCTTTCAGTCAACTCGACATGGATATCATGGCGCACTTCCATTCGGTAAATATTAATACCAAAATATACTATAAATGGGTTGAGCTTAGTAATACATAATGAATTTGACGGGAATTAGGATTATTCTCACCCATCTAAATGTAAAGGTAAGTCAAAATATAAGATGTATCCTAAATGCCTCATTTTCAGGCTAAAGCATTACAAAAATGTAGTAATTATTATCCAACTATGTACACGCGCACCAAATAGCTTATTTCATGCGGGTAGTTGGCGATAACGCTATTTTACGACAGTTGCTGGAACAAATGACGATGAGACGTTAGTCCCTTTCGAAGTATACACGATGGTTATAATATGAAGTTTATGTTTTGGGAAATGATGATTTAAAACAATTTTTACTTTTACAATATAATTGCAGTAAAATTGCATAAATATACCGAAAATATTATTTTAAAAATCAAGGTATATAAGTAATTTAGTACGTACCTATGTATTTAAAGGATAAATAAAGCAAAAAATCTAGATAAAAATAAAACAGTGATTTTGTGTTGCCCTGAGAAATGAATATTGAAATTTTATATTCATAACGGACGAGAAGCAACTTTTATCCGTAAAACATGCAACAGACTGCTTGCTTTACTGTAGGCCTGGTGCAACGGATTCGACCTGGTGAATTGCTCGTGCAGAACCCAGGTTACCCCCGTGAAGGGCAACGGAGTTACCGGGGAGTTTTAGTGGGTATTCTCAGTGCCACTCTATTGAGGTACTGTGTGAGCCCGTCGCTTAGCCAGTGGCGGGTAGGTCCGTAAATGGATTTCTCATCGTAAAAAAAAGTGCAACGGATACAGTTATATCACATACCAACTACATAACTGTTATATCTACTGGGAATTTCCAAGACTATTGTATTTATTTATTTCATAATTTATTGTGTACATATAAACATAAACAAGAATAAGATCACAAAAGGTTACAAAGTGATTGAAAAAACTAAAATTATGTTACGTTGTTGACAATTAGCAGTTAGGTCAGTTTTAGCTTGCTAAATTATAAGGAGTTGTTTTTTTATCACATAACCACCTTTCACAAAATCTATGTGGAATTTTGCTAGAGCTTTCGTCGATAGCGGTTTATTGGATTGTGGTGTTATTGCGGGGACGGCGGCGTTACGAGCACGCAAAACTTTATCCCGATATTTCCGATACACGAGTTCAATATGCCGACTACAACACTCGTATTTTCGAAATAATATGTTCCTACAGTTATATGTCAGTCTTTACTTTACTTACCCATATACCCTGCTATCATATAATTTGCTAGTATAATGTGCTTTTACAAAAAAAGAAGTTATAACTAACTACTTATTCATTTTGAAAAAGAGCTCGTAGCAAATTGAATTTCAGCATATCTGATGGATTGCCTTTATTAAGAGAAAACTCATTTCAAAACATGTTATGAATGTGAATGGAACATAATATCAATTATACTATATTTAGCAGTGAAATTAACCACTGAAGTTTGTCAAGATTTGATATCAGTCCGTCATAATGTGGAATGATGGTGAAAACTATAAAAAAGTGAATAATTTTGAGCCCAGACACAAACATGACATGATATTTGAGATAGACACAGACATGTACAAAAATTATATATAATAAAGAATAAATAATAATAAATAACTAGCTGCTGCCCGCCGCTTCGCACGCGTGGTCTTTAAGAAACAACTGTTTTATTTATAACCGCTTTCATTCGCGAATATACAGACAGGATACGATATATACAATTAAAATATAATATTCTTTCATAAATCATCATATTCATCATATCAGCCGTAAAACGCCTACTTCTGCACAGAGGCTTCCCCTAGTATGGATTATGGAATTCAAAGCGTTTAAAAAAGATATACCAATATCATCAGACAACAGTCTGGTTATCCTAGAACATCGTTTTTCAGTGTATTTATAAAATTTAATTGAGCTTATTAATAAAATATGCAATTATTACATTGATATGTCAGCTAAGTTAATATAACAGATACACCTCTACCTCAGTATAACCATACCTATTTAAACCTTCCTATTAAAGGTAATTACTCCCTCTTGGCGGTGTGCGGTAAGGCTATGCAGGAGTTTCTGAGTTTTGGAGTCGTTTTGACTATGTTAAGACAAATGTGATATAGTCTCATAATTTTAATTGAAGGTATTCTTATAATTTAGAGTCAATCGACCCAGAGAATAAGTTTCACAGTAAATTAAACTACCCTTTTCATTCAACTACACTTCATACAGAACCTTCAAGATTCATGTCTCTAGGACCAGCGGTTAAGGCTGAGCGTTTTACCTGTTGCATAGTTTATGTATAGAAGAAGATGTAGATTATTTATGATTTTTTAAATTTCCTCCGTCATAGCAAAAGTTCGGAGATATACAGAAAGAAAATAATTTTTAAAATTGCTTTTTTGTGTGCTTCTACTTTTTTTTATTTGACTCAATATTTGGTGATTATTTCCAATGTAGAGAATCGCAATAAATGTGTAGATAGATTTCAAATGTTAGTCCTCCGTACGGAGCTCCGTACGGATATTATTATTATATTCTCCATTGTAGTCAGTTTTGAGTTAAAGTTGTTAATTAAATGGAGAGCATTCAAAAAATACTTAACTTATCGTTTTCCTATGAGAAAGTGATAAATTTAGTACAGAAACTTAGTATATTTCAATACAAGTGCGAAACTATGTCATTTCTTCCCGTTTTGTTGACCCAAGTCAACCATAGGGACGAGTAGTAATGCCAATTCCGCACGTGCATCAAACGCGTTTTTTTTAATACATTTGCAAAAAAAATAAAACGACGAAAGGAAATCAATGAAAACCTGTTTAATACTTGGACAAGTAATATTACAGTTTGAACAATTCACGGACTTTTTAGTACTTACTACGTGAACTTCTGGAACTGGAACAATTGTTGAGATTTAAAATAAACGTTTTGGAGGGCCAATCAAAAGTTTGATTCAGACGATTGGCTACTACTTCACACGGCGGTGTTTATTGATTGATGTTATACGTAATACATACTTTTATATTATTTATTCCATGAAATAATACTTACCCTGTTAATTACAAAACAGTCATTTAATAGAAAATGATGTAGAGAAAACTTTTTGGATTTTATATGTAGGAGGTAAACAAAAAGTACTAGTTCGGAAAAGAATATCTAGAAGAACTATATATACGCTAAACACCCATGGAATAGACTACATATTGAATAAATGTTTTAAAAATAAAATATTGAAGTTTATATAATCATAGCTTAATTTTACAGTAAATACCTTTCTTTAATTTGTATTCCGCTGACGCTTGTTATTATTTGGTATTGCTTATTGTTAATTTTCAAATTATTTTATATTGTACGTAAATAATAGCATTATATGATCTGTACCTAGTTATAGTTACTAATAGATAAACCTACATACGTGACCTTCTTAGATTGTTTCCAAGTAGTGTCTGTGTGGCGGCTGCTCGTAAAATGTTGTCGAATCTTTTATGCTCGGTTGAATATGTTTAGGGCCTAGTAGGTGCCTGACCCGAGGATAGAGAGAAGTCAAGGAGATGATAAGTGAAGGTCGATTTTGAGAATAACAGAACTTTTATGTTGGGTTGATGTCTTACAATTATATGATCTGTATGTTATAACTATGCAGATAATTGCAGATGCAATGTTCAAAAAGTCACCTTATTTACTGTCTTAGATAATCCATAGCCGCTACATTTTGTTATTTATTCAATTGTAATTAATATTTTTATTTAAGCAATAAAACATAAATTATTGTATAGAATATCATTTGTAATTACTTGTTTGAAATCGTCACAGATATGAAATTTTAAATAAATTCTTTTTATTATCTGTATAACGTATCTCAATTTTCATTTTATTCAGATAATATACGCGTTTTTTGTGATTTAGTGTCATATCAGTCAAATCACTTCTTTCTCAACGAACGATCACGACAAAAGTAGAAAGTCAAAAGAAAGGGCTACCTTTTCTTTGAGTTTAGGGTTATTTCTTCTATTATAAAAATACAAGACATTAGCTTAGATCAACACATAAAATCCAATACAATCTTTTTCTTTCAGAGCTTTTTAATGCTTGCTTTATGACTGTGCTTATGTGCAATTTTTCCCATTTCAGGGTACATGGTTTCCACATGCACCATCCGAAACGCAAGAGGAATCTGGACTATACTACGATGCCCTATTTGTTGAAACGTAATAAAATTGGAACCTAGCCGTTGGGCGATAGGCACGCAGGCGTAAGGATTACAAATTTTGATTGATCTATCCAATCAACCAGGGCGAAAATTGCTTTGTTTTCATAACCGGAACATAAAGGTTCAAATCAATACGCCGGCACCCCCTTCAATTTATAAATATTAATAATTTCATGTCGGGATTCTCCCCTTGTTTACCCCAGCTGTAAGTTTAAGTCTATTGGTTTGTCGTATTTTTGTATGTTGTATATTGACGGCCATCTGGTTGAGCTCTCAGTTCTTCTTTGCTGGAAGTTTAAGGTTCGATTCCTGGCAATGCCACACACATGCACAGCCATGAAAGTTAATTTAGTATATTTTTGATAATTATATACATTTATTATTTTTTATTTAGTATCCATAACATAAGCTCTCAATGATGCTCAATTTAGGCTAGATTATAATGGTATTAAAGTATATAATGATAAGTTCCCAAGTATAACCTTAAAATAATGCTCAACCACCACCATTTGATTTTTGTCATTATAGTATAATTTAATAATTATACTTTGCTAAATATGGTATCAAGTCAGTAACTTTGCAAGCATACTTTATATAATATTGCTCCCTAAACACATACTTGTGATTTTTTAAGTAAAAGGGCTATAGAACTTCTCCAAGTTTCAATATAATATAACATTAAAGGGAATCTTGTGGTTAACTATGGTAAACTGCACAGGAAGGGTGAAATGGGGGGCCATCTCTTAACGGACTTAATTAAATTTTTAAGAATTGAATTTTTTTAGGAAATATCATTAATAGGATTACTTTATTTTTCTTAGAATTTTGAATTTGTAAAGGAGATTTAACTTAACAAAAGTATTATTCGTTTCTGTAATATCGTTTGTGATATAATGAATTATGTTTTGCGAGTGACTTCCTACATGTGGAATTCGGAATCAAATATCTTTATTGATATCATTCATATTTACATCTTTATTCATATTTATAAATATAAATTTTGTTTATTTATAAATATGACTCAGATGTATGACAATATTTTATTTATTACCCAAAACAGTCAAATAGGGGTTCAAAAATCTTTAAAGGCGCGGTAGACGGGCTTATGGCATGGTACGCAAGGTGACGCGGGGTTTATTTACCCATAAGTTTTTTTTATTGAATGGTCAAGCAAATGACTCCAATCCACCTGATGGTAAGCAGAAGTGGACTCCAAATAAAAAGGTGTCTAGTGCGAAAACTATTCACTGCACTAGCCATCTTGATCCTAACGACCTGCAATCCTTCTTTACGTCTCTTTTGAAGGACCCAGAATTGTAGGAAGGAGAGAAAACGTGTGCTGGTAAATATATAATGGTAATATAATGTTGATGATGAAGAAGGTAGAATTCTTCTGAGGTAGAGATTTGTTAATAATGTAACTGATATTACTATAAAATAATATTAGGAAGTTAAAAAATTGGAAATTTTACTTCGTCTACGGAGTAGACGGACTGACGGAGCCGCCGTTCATTCTTGAACCTAATGGAAATATTATAGGCTGGTTACCTGCAAAGCTCTTTAGAAGCACTTTTAAGCCATACCACTATCATGCCCGAGATAAGCTTAGTTTTATTCGTAAGTCTTTTTATTTATTTTGACATGACAGTGACAGCGCTCATAATGTTTGTTTCTCATATAAAATCCTTTGTTTCTTGTGTACGAAGCGTGCGGAGCCGCGGGAGGAAGCTAGTTTATATACATTATTCAACACACGACCCTTTGTTATCCAATGTATGTTTATTTGAATTTAATAAAGGGAGTCCCTTTTACATTTTTTGTGGCATGTAAATAATAGTTTCTCATAGGAAAATGTTTTCTCTCTATGTAAGAGAGTACTATTATGGGATAAAGTTACAAAATCGGTATTCCGATGGTGTCACAAGGGTTTTTGGGATTCTTATGGATGTCAAAAGTAATAAACATTTTTTCAAAGCGTCGTATCTAACTTGAACTTCAATTATATTTAATTTGAATACTTGAAATATATTCAGATGTATTTAATTACGTAATGAAAACGAATCTAGTGAATTTATCACTGAGAATCATTAAGGACACCGGATAGATTTCTGATTAAAGATCCTGGGAAGTAAAGTAGAAATTCCGGTACTCAGAAACGAACGGCAAACCAGCAACAAAATATTAAGCATCAAAGTCAGACATGGGAAACATGCAAAAATTGTATAAAATATTAATACGATTTTAATATCAAAAATATTTAAAAAGAAGGTCTGAGCCGAAGTTGAAGTATATTTATTAAGACAATATCGTTGAAGGCGAGCTTAATTGTTTGTTTTATTCATACTACATCAGCTTTACACATGGTATACTAAACAGTCAAACAAACAGTGTGCTCCTAGAACAGACTGGACTCTTAACGGTAGAAAAACCTAATCCTAAAACATTAAAGATGATAAATAAATTTAACAAAAAGTTTTAAATTCTTAACAATAATATACGTAACACAAGTAAGTGCATAATTAATGGTACTGTAACTATGTATGAAGCAATAATTGTAATTACTTCATATTAATTAGGTTCTGAGATTTTTCCCTTAGAAAAGGTACACATAAATAGGTATATAAAAAGAGTTATTTATTGTTATCAAATCTTAATTAGTTTTGCATTGGTATCGTTGGTGTTAAAAGTATCGTTAGGTTTCACATGCTTGGTAATCAATTCAAAAAAATAACGTGTCAAGGTAGATGATATTATTTCACTCAATATACCTTAGTCATTTATAAAATAAAATATTGATGGAAAAATTAATTTCGTAGATGACGATATTTAAACATACATCGTGATTTTGGGATTACATATTAAAATTTTAGGTCATTGTTCAATCATTGTAGCGGTTATAAGGTAGCTTTGGCATACGAATGCAGCCCACTGGAATAGCATAGTATACTAAGTATATACATACTTATGACTCACCTAAATTGTAGTATATGCACGTCCTACCTAATACATTTTGATGTATCAAAGGTATGAAACGTTTTAGATGGAACTTCTTTTAGTTTTTAAAACTTTTTCACGAAAGGTTTGCTAGGTAGACGGAGCACGGAACGGCGAGTTGGACGTCCGGGACACGCGGGTGTCCCTTACCTCTCCCGTTTGTAGACTAAGCGAAACTCCGATGTCCTGACTCCCGGCAGCTACTGCACTCCGCGCGGTGCGCCGACCGCCCAAAACGACAAATGAACATGAAACGTCAAAAGTATATAGATATAGCAAACGAGAATCAAGCCTTTCTCTCAACTTGTGTAATTAATAATGTTTAAGGAAAAACCATTTTCTTTAACAAATCCTTTCATGGTCCATTAAATTCCTTTTTCTTGTAGACCAGACGGCACATAATCGCGTAGCGGGTGTAATGGATTTCGAGCCAATTAGTCAATGTTATTTTCACAAAATATTTCTCTTTCTAAGGCGAAATTATACAGCGTAAAGATCTAATGCTTCTTTAAGATTTTCCTTTAACGCTTTTATTTTTTTACACTAGAAGTTTTCAAAGCATTGTTTCTTGTTTATTACGGTGTTGATAATCTTTCATATTTAAACCATTAAGATTAATTTTTATTCGGTATTATATTATTTCTATGGGTAAAAATTTACGAAGAAGACTACTGTTATAACTAAAGAAACTAAAAATGCCTAAGAACCTGGAAATGGGTTAGGTACATATTTAAGGTTATTTTAATAAATATACAAATTGATTCTACAGAAACATTACCAAAGGAGCTTCCTTGTTCTTTGATAAGAGGCTTGCGTCGTTTTAACCTTTGAAGATAAAATGTGTCCAAACGCTTTGAGCTTGCCTTCAAAGAACACCCATTAATGCCAATTTCATGTTTGAATTTGTTCTTGAATTCTGAATCTCGACATTGTTTTTAAAGACGATTTCCATAGATATTTGTTAACATATTCTTAGGGATAAAAATAGCCCACATTGTTAGTGGTTTCAATTTTTTAAAAAGTGTGTTGTGTCTAAAAAAATGAGGTAAGCATTAGATAAAGAGAAAAGAAGGATTTTATAAAATGTTTTCCTGTTGTACTGTAGTAAATTAGGAATGATCTGTTATTGATATACCCATAACTAAAAAAAAATATACCGGTAATAACTAATCAATAAAAAAGCATGTATTATTATTAATAATAGTAGTAGTGTGCTACAATATAATTATTAAATATATATTTACAAAAAATAAAAAATATATATTTTCGAAGTTTTATATTTGGGCACTTAGAAATTACAATTTAAAATTCGAAGTAATAATTACACTATTACTATTTATACTTCTATTAGGATTTGTATACTTATAACAAAGACTATTCATTATCCAAATTTAGTGCCCAGGTTCAAGGTTTTAAATTCTCAATTGATATATATATATATTTATATTCATCGATACGGATTATCGTGATTCTTATTTGTTCAAAAACAAAAGAAGATGAAAAGCACTGACTCCAATAAATTTATTAAATGAAATATAATAAAAAGGATATATATATATTAATTATTAATTATAACTTCATAAATTGAATATTTTTTTCGGTCATCGGACTCGATGAGCATTAACTTAAAATATCTTTACATTTACATTTTTACGGAGTCATAAACAACTTATACTGTACTACACAGTTTATTACGATTAAATCTTGGAAATAAGAGGATTTATGATTTACCAGCATTGATACCATAAAAAAGCAGAAAAAATCATAGAAGACAAATATACTGCGACCTCATTAAAAAATATAAATATGAAATTAATCGTTCCTATTAACTAGAAGGCACATCCTACTACAGATGGACCTCTGAAGTGACATTATAGAAAGAACACAGAAAACTCTGTAAAAAGAATTAGAACACGCGCCATATGAGAAAAGGTGACCTGTTAAAGACAGCAGGCCAAAATCGGTTCGAAATAGCTCAAGATCGATACAAGAGGCTTTCCCTGTAGCAGGGCCTTCTACAAGTGAAAGCCTCCTCCAAAGATGCATTTAATTACTGAATATAAGGTAAAGTTTAACATATACTGCTAATGTTTCTATGTATTGCGAATAATCAACGTAAACTGATATATGTTCACTGATATATAAGATATCACTTCTTCAAGAAAGGGATGTAGGTAAGTAATTAAATACAGATTTAGCTGCAAGCCCATATCGAAAAATAGTACTGATAACTCACAAAATACAGTAAGCTATTCCAATGAACCTTGTACATTAATAGAATGTAACTTTTAATGTACTGACCGACCCATTTCCGACGAAAACTCATAATAGATTGTAGTAAAATTCCCAACAATGTAACTATTTACAATTTGCTAAAACGGATATGCTAAATTGTAGAATTCAATTTCTAATATTTCGTAGAAATAAATATTTCTACAAGTGTGGGCAACTAGTTGGTTTATTGATAAATAATACTAATTATTTTCCAACAACATATATACCGTTCACTCCCTCGATAAGCAATACTGATATGTAGGTAAAAGGACTAAGTTTGTTCGATATTTAACATCAATATATTTTTCAAAAGTTCTGCCAAATATATCAAACCAAAACTAGAGCTGTACTTGCCTATCAACCCAACTGTAATAGTCTTAATTCGTTATTAGTTGTTTGATAATGTGATAAATTTGACGTTACATTTATTTTCATCACTCTGGGTCATGTCAATATATTTATCGAAGCCTTTAATTTGATTTTTAAAATCATGTATAAAATATTTCACCTTGATAGTATATTTCAACAGAAAAACGATAGCAATAGTCTTTATTAAATCTGGATATTTTTTTAAATATGCTATTTTTATTTTACTTTTTTCAAAATTATAACTAGAAATAATAGTCATTTTATTTCTATTGTACAAGTATCTTTAAATTGTGGGTTCTAGTGTCAAAGTTTCCATGGCAATTTATAAATGACGCCATAGAAATTTTCTTATTATATTAAACTTTATAAACCAACACGAAGCTGCTCATCCGAACGCTTAGTAAATTAATTTAGCATTTTGGGCATGGATATTAGCTTTAACCGACAGAGAGAATAGAATATTGGATTGCAAGTGGTATAATTGTAGCCATTCGTTTGTAGCAATAAAACAGAGTTTCATGCTTAAACGTGCACTTTAATCCGAACATATTTTAATAATCCTTTTAGAGAATTTTAAGTGAAATTAATCTGGGTATAATAAACTTTATTGTGAGTATATTTGGTAATTAAAGCTTTATTGATTTCACTTGCGAACTTAATGAAATTTATGTTTGTCTCTGAAAAAACTGTGAAAGTAATCAAGTGTTAGTTTAGTTTTTGTTTTTACTTCTATATCTGGTTTAGTGATTGGTATTAATCCTGCCCTAACAGCGTATTAAAATTATGTGAGTTGGTATTGATATTTGAAAAAATATAACCAATAGGTTTATGAGTAAAGGTATTATATGAGTATTACGAAGGTAAGTAGAAAGAATATTTGAAAATAGCAAATTGAATTTGAAATTCTATCGGCTGGCGATTAAATGTGTCTTATATAAAACCACCTTCACGGGAAAATTATGTTAGAAAGATTAAACTTCGCTTTGTAGAACCGTGTCGTAAGTAATGCAGACGTAGACAGCTTAAGCTATTCGGTTTATATGTTTTCAATTTCGTGTCGAGGCTTTGTTTAACATCCCAAAATTTCAGGGTTCTTTATACTTTTATGATTTGATGAGCATGGTAATAGTTGGTTGGGCGTCCTCATTTTCATTACGATAGCAAAGCAGCATTTTACTGATAGATTTCGGATGGGTACATTAAAAATTAGTCTTCCGTGCTTCAGCAGGCGCATTTGTCCTAAATTTTCTTGCAACCGCTATCACACATTCGGGGGATTATAAACTCTTTTTTCCATTCATTCACAGCCTACATCTTATTTTGGTATACAATGAACTTTATTAACAATTAAATAGAGTTCATGATATAGGAAATAAATAACCAGTCAGTAAGCTGAGTGGAAATTACAGTTTATTACCAATGTTTTCAAATTTTGAATTCATATGTACGTTTATTCGACGCTTTTATGGTGAACTAAAACATTGTGAGAACCTGTATACCTTTGAAGAAATTCAGTGTGTGATGTAGACCAGCCTGCATTTGGCCAACGTAGTTGTCTAAGGACTAATCGCCCTAATTTAGGGTAGGCTTGAGCCCGTCGGCGAGGACGTGTATTGACAGGTCGTCAATGATGATACAGATGACACAATCAATAACTATCAAATAATATGGTTATCAGTAAAAACATGGAACAAAGCGTATACCTTGATACCATCTAACATATACAAATATTGATGTAAAATAAATACAGAGATACCACCTTTAGATGATAAATTTATTAGTTAATTATTCGAGGATTTACTACCACTAAACCCTTTCGCTCCTATTAACTCTGGGTTAATTCATCTGTGGAGCTTTACTCAACAAGATAGAAATATAGGACAGCGTTTAACCCAACTATGTACTTGCGATTACGAAGTATACCTAATATTTTTATAAGTAAATCAATATTTAATAGCAATATTCAAAATTTGTCAATGCCTCAGTTCGATTGCTTTATAACTGAATATAAAATGTGGTTACGGAATACTAAATAGCCCCACTAGTTAAAGCTTGAGCTATGTAGATTTTTAATTTTATTAATAAATGAATCTCATAAAACATACAAAAATTTCATGTTCTCGTAGAAACACAGTATAGAATACATCTTTGTTTTCAGTATAGCAGCAAGCATCCCAAAACCACGTTTTTGTGAATTTATTTCGACTGCATCTTGCTAAAAGTCGTCGGGTGTAATGCTCTAAGTAAACAATGCTGTATATTCCCATTTCTTAAATGGTACTTTCTATTCACAGTCAAAATTTCTGCTCTATTTGTCAAAGAGATTACTTGATTTTAAACAAGGGGCAGATCATTGATAAAACGATATTAAATAGCTTTGACTACTCGAAGGTAGTTTTTACATTATCCAAATAAGAAATCAGAGGTCTACGTTTTTTATACCTTGCAATAGGGTAAATGAACACTTATTTATTAATTCATATATGAATGACCTGTTAATAAATGCGATATATCGAAGAGGCAACAACTTATCTGCAACTATTTGAAAAGATGTAGAAGTGCTGGAAAAACGCTGGAAAAAAACATAATAATATGTGGGTATGTTTTGGCGCATGCACAAAATAAATTATTATTAATTATGTATTAAAATAATTATATAATTATCATTAAATAATTTATTTTAAGCAATAATTACAAATAATCAATTATATGATATTTGAATTTTATATATATATATATTTCCTATGTATAGTTGGAGTAAGATTTGATGTGAATAAACTAATAGAGGTCCAAGTGAGTTTAATTAATATTCTGTCACTTTTTAAATTTTTAAACCACCTAACTTTATTAAAGACTACTGAAAAATGCTTTGTACGTCATCACAGATAGCACACACGTATTTAAAACACTGTGGTAGTTGGGCCGAAAATATGCATATATAAGTATGATGTAAAATTTTTACACAAGTATGAAATATACCACTGGTGACAAAGTTATTATGGAAAAGGATACTAGAAAATTAGAATAATATTTTAAGCAATACGTATATATACCTGTACGTATATATATCTCTATATATACCTCTAACTTTGGTGCTTATGTATGATTTTACAGTATTTTGATGTATGATGACATTAAAAATAAGTGCCGAATGTAGAGACATTTTGACATAAACTTGTAATTAAACGTGAACATTAAAATCAATGTAGTTTTAAGACTGTTCTATAAAAACAAGTTGCGGAATTCTTCCATAGTACGCTGTCATGATATTTGATTCAAAAGACATCGATATTGCGTTTTGAGTCTTTGAATTCCCCAAAATGTGGTTCAAGTGGTTTGTGCGATGAATTTTTCATTGTGAATTAGGCTCAGAAGTCATAACGCTTTGTGGTGCGTTTTGCTTGTTCAGTGAACATTTTCATTATCTTCATATCATATAAATGTGCTGAACGTAGTATAAAACTCTTTTACTGTATATACGCGTCTCAGGCTCCGCTACATGAAGAGGGTGTGGTTCGCGAGTCCGACTCACTTTAATTAATTCCTCCTTAAATCCTTCCCTTTCTTTTATGCGTCAGTTCGTACTAAGAATTTTCATTTAACAGTGAGTATTACAAGACTCTTAGAAGTTATGTTTAATTATGTTTTAATAAAGCTAGGCAATCTTCACGTTTGTTTTACAATAAGCTGTCTCTGTTATATCATATATGAATGAAATTAATGTATGTGCGTCTTGATAAAACTTAAGCTTATTGAATATCAGGAATATTTTTGTTCATTCAACCCAATTATAATATAGTATAGATAGTGATATTTTCCCAGAGCTTGTAAAATTATATTATAATTGATGCTTGCGTTTAATTATCGTTATATAATAATAAAGGTATATGTATATTGCAGGGCAAGCTTTCTGAGAACATCACTCGCATATTCTTTATTGTGCATCACGTAAAAGTTTTATTCTTATACAAATATGAAAATGATTTACTGAAGAATTGTTAGGTATTGTTTGTTTATTTTATTATGGAATAAGGTTTAGCAAGATTTTTAAGATTAGAGTAAGTTTCCTCCGTTGTTTCTCCAAGTTACATTTAAAAATAAATCGAGCCTACTTTGTCAAAAGAAGATTAATTAATTCCCAATTAAAAAAAAATATAATCATTAATAAAAACTGTGAATGAAATTAATATCTTTGCTACGAAATGTTGCAATAATAACTATTTTCTCAATAAAAAAAAAGTAAACAACCATTTTCAAGGTTCTACGTAAAGTATACAGCCTAATTATACTGACTCTAAATTTTTATTTACTTATTTAGGACAATCTATAAGCCAAACACTTAACAATGAAAATTTTGGAGTTGACTTAAAAGTCATTGAGTGAAAGTATGAAGATTATAATCATTATTATTTTATTTCCTAAGAATGATTTCCATTCTAAAATAATTTATTAATAAAGTTACTTAACATGACGGATATCATTAACTCTTTGGTAATGGTCTGCTTATACATATTTTCACAGCTTTATTGAATTGTTAACCATTGACAGTTAATTTCACTAGTCTCACACACAGATATAATACGTGTTACTAAGCCTCTGTCGGTTTTCATTAAGCTGCTGCGGTTTTTATAGCCTTCTGTTATTAATATTTGTTTTATTGACATTACTGACACGCCTAACTTCGTAGAGTCGTTATTACAATCTTGCTTAACGAATATTGTGTCGATAGCTGTTAATGCCATGGATTAAAGCACTGTAAGCACTCGTCGTCTTTGACAATGTTCGTATTAAACATGGTTACTAAATGTTCATGAAGGATTATTTTTCATGACGTCATTAATGGTTCCCGTAAATGAGTTAATGTTATTTCGAATATAATAGAGCTATTCACATTGTTGCATAACATGTTGGGCGTTTTCAGTGTAGGCTACGGACTGGTGACAAGTACTCACATTTTCACGCTTCCTTTGCTGTCCTTTTTATGAAAAATAATGGGTACTCAGTAAAATAAATTTCCAGTTATTCGAAGTTAAATTATCTCTCAAATAACACAAAAACTGCTCGTGAGAATTACAATTAACTTCATATTTTTATTTCTACTACTAAGTTATTGAGAATATGTATAATATTAAGAGGAAAAATGCAAAACATTTTAATAAATTAAAATGTACCTCCCGTCAGTTTCGTCTTACATCCAGCAAAAAGCTGTTATTGATAAAACTTTTTTCATTTGTTCACATTCGACAGGCCATCGCGTCGCATCAGATTGACAGAAGGAGCCTGTATAGGCTTTAAATTCCAAACGGATAGCTTGGAAAAGTTTGGAAATTTGCATTTAGAGTCTCCGCATTGGCGATAGGCTCGTGGAATTGCTTCCTGGTATAAAAGAAATAACAGTCTTACTTTTTAGCATATAAGCTTTTATTTAGAATTTTCCCACTTATGTTTATTTTTTAACTGCCTCAGAATTTCACCGATTGGAGAAAGAGAATAATTACCCACACAGAAAGACACTCCCCTGCCTCTAGTATCCTTGCAAGTTGCGACGTGTGATTATTTTAGGTTATCCACCCAGGGTTAGGTAATTTAATTTCTGAATTTCTCCACCTTTCGAGTAACGGAATTTGAAAATATATATTGTAATCATTATTATTTTTTGTAACTTTAAATTATTATTTTATTATGTCCTAAGATGATAATTATCAAATGGTTAAGTTTTTGAACCTTAGTTCGTTCAAAAACTTAAACTTAAGTTACTGCTGGCGGGACTTCTATCATACTATTAAATTACATTTTTTATAGGTCACTTATTATGAGCGTTTATAAAATTAAGTCTACTGTTGGATAGCGTTAAATTAACATCGAAAAAAGGTCAGTGATTGTGAATAAAAAAAAATTAATTAACTTTCCGGCCACCGGTTATTTAAGGGTATTTTCAGCTGTCGGCACTGCAAAAGTTATGAAATTATGAAAATTTTTACTAAGTTATAATTAAATTAGAAAGGAAAATGTCTAGGCAGCTACGTGGTTAAAAGAATCCTACCTATAAGATTGTAGATTTATATCAGTTTTAAAAGCATCATTACAAGAAAAATGTGCTAAACAACGTCTTGTGTGTCACCAATTCATATTATTTAATACGACGATTTAAAAACAAACGAGTAATTTTTCATTTGTTTTATTTTTTTTGATTGCGATTGTAAATATAATACTTCTCAATTTTGTGAAGTGATCATACATTCATTACATCAAGTTTTTGTTTTTTCTTGTTTGCTGCATTCGTTGTTGTGATATTAATATTTTTCGATATCGATATTGTTTACTACATGAAAACACAGACTTTGGTAGATTCGGCCGTTACAGCCAACAGTGGTTTAGGTGAAAACGGTTCCGAAGCATTGTCATGATTATAATTAGTTGACCATCACTACACTGGCGCGCTGTTTTGTTAATAGTTAAAATTTAAAGATAAACTAAATCAAGCCATTGTTCTGCACAATACTTAGGTAAGTGTATATAATACCTTGATTGCAAGACGCGACGCTACTAGCGCATAGGCTGCTTCTGCATTGGTAGATGTGTACCGTGGAGAGGTTTTGAATAGGCATTGTCAGGCAGGTCATGGAGGCAGGTCGACAGATCAATAATGTGAAATAGCGCTCACTGGAATGGCCCCGTACAACCGAAGTAATACTTTAGTTGAATTTATATGTAATATTTACTTATCTGCCATATTTTGTAAGTTTGTTCGAAGAAATAATCTTTTTGTACTAAAAATACTATAATGTGTAACGATCAACTATATTCCCAACGACCTAATACATAAATAGTTCTTAAATTCGAGGACATCTTAAAGTTTTGATTTATTTTGTTACATTTGTTACTGTAAAACTGTTTCTGTTCAAATTATGATAATGTTAATATAATTAGATAGGTATATAAAGCATGGATAAAAATAACGTATACGTATATTTGTGAAATGCTCTCCAAAAAGAATTATAGCTACCTTAAGGGTTGTTCAAATCAAATTAAAAAAGCAATGAAAAGTAATCTAACTTTAGAAAACTTCCGTTACCTTAACATAATGTTAAAACAAATAACAACATCGAAAAACCCAATTAACTTTTATATGTTAGAATAGTTAAAACAATTGTAAGCCATTTGCTTTACCTAGTCCATCATATTCGAAACTTTTAGTGGACTTTAGATAACTTTCAAATTAAAAACCAGAACAATAATAAATTAATACAATATATTCACTCTAAAACACCAATAGAGAGATCTAATATCAAAAGAGAAAGGAGAAATAGTACTGACTTTACCTTCACCTTGTAGTACCTTAATAGTACTGACTTGATGGTTTGTGATGATAAGTTAGAAGCGAGCTACACGCGAATTTCTCAACCACAAAGGGACTGGATATCTTACCTCTAATTACCAGTTACACAACAATGCTGTACCTAACATTATCATCATATCAGCAGACCTAGGTTTGTTACTTTTTTAGGTAGATGGTAGCTAGTTATGTCGAGTTAGAAAATGCTCTACTACCAACCAAACAGAGTAGAAAATTGGTCATTTTTAACCACAGACAGTTGTTTTAAACCTCTGAACCACATAGTTGTTTTTTGATCAACCTAAGAAATCAGTTTTGACAAATCTTATTTATTTAAAAATATAGTTTTACTATTAATTTTGTAACTCTGAAGATGTTAATCAATTTAACAAAAAAGTAGCTTTTAATAAAAAGTGAGCCTTTTTTTTTAAAAAAAAGTGAGCAATAACTGTATGGCAAGTGCTCATAACAGATTAGTCAAAGTCGAGCTTGACTTAAAATATTCCTGGATGCTGGAATGTTGGAGCGACTATGAAAGGAACTTCGGTCAACATCGATTAGGATGATATTTAGATTGGTTATTAATAATACTGGCTGATAGAATATTATTAGTACCAATTCTAGAATACATCAAACAGCTTAAGTAACTACTTCTTGATAGACGATAATTTCAATTATAAAATTTGTATTTATATTATTTATGCTATTATTGTTTTTTATATACTATTTTTTATATATTTTTAAGAATAATATTTCTTACACTCACACCTAATATCTCACTCAAAATAAGCATCATTAAGAGCTTGTGTTATAGATATTATATAACAGAAATAATAATAATATGCATATAAATATTAGAAATATACTAAATATTTGTACTCATCGTATAAAAATTATTGTCGCAACTGGAATTCGAACCCGGGACCTCTTGCTAAGTAGACAGGGACATGTTATTATACTTCTTTGAGAGGGAGTAAAGGAACCTGTGATAGGAACGTTACTAGTTACATTGAACGTTAATAGTTCGCATGGTGTGGGGATTCCTAGGTAGTACGCGCAGGTAAATAGGCACCTAATTACACAGCCCATATTGATGTATAGCCCAAATAACATATAATAGTAGATATATAATAAATTATTCTTATTAAGCATACAAATGTTTCTGTGGTGTCTATATTTGCGTAAAGTAAGAATATATAATTATTTATAAATAGTAAATGAACTCTTCGTCCCAACTTGTATATAGTAGAATTTTAAATATTAAAATATAGAGCGTACTGTTTGTTATAAAGGAATTGTAGAAATCCTTTTTTTAATAGAAACTGTTAACTGTACCAATTTTACTTTACTCTCACTAAAACATTATAAAATGAAAATTATCAGTAAATCATATAGTAGATTTAGAGACACGAATGAATACAGTAGGTAAACTATAATAATCTTGGAGTGGTTTCGACATCCATTGTGGTTTAAGTAGAACTGAACTGACTTGCCATCGCCATATAATTCGCGTTCAATGCAGACTTAGCAATTATTCAGACGATACTCAGCAGCACTAAAGCCGACTTTGCATGGGTCTAAGAGTATGTTTTATAATTTCTTTGTAAAGTAAGGCATCCACAAAATTCATTTTCAGTTGTAAAGGACAGCGCCGTGGAACCTCCTTGAATAAAAAACCACGGTTTTTGGTAATAAATTACTACTAGCCAGACTATTTAAAACTGTTGTCCCACAAAAAATTTGCTGCCCTTTTCCCTTTGGCGTTCTGTAAAGGGAAAACAGACGACAACCGAGGAAAACAGGTGACAACAGAGCGAGACAGGTGAAAGAAATGGTAATATTTAATGTTTTATTTAGGTTTTAAACATAAATAATCATAGACTCATGCCAGATGAATATTCTATATACGATACTGATACGTTTTTTTTCAAATGTGGAATATTTCTATTTTATTTTCATTTAATTAGGTATACTAATTTGATTTCATGATATCGAAGTAAAATTAATGTTGTTGATATTTTCATAACTTATTCTAGAAACGGATCCGAACTACAATGAAAACAAAATGAGAATTTATTCAACCGAAAAGTGACAGATTTCTACTGGAAAATTTTCAAGAGATAAAAGCACGTAATTGTTTCGAAGTTTCGGCTTTCGTTCAGATTCGTATCGTTTTCGGAGTCTTTTAGATAAAGTGCTTTTAAAATTCCATTTGCAGTAAAAGTACGGTGTTTAAAACGATAATTACATAAAAGACTGATAATATTATACATTTATGTATGGAATTTGACCCAGAAATAGAGACTGTACTATCCGTATTGGTATTCTATCAAACTATCTACTATTTCTATCTTATATGAAGAAATAGGATCCTTTAAGATATGATCACCCCATGGACATTTCGTTTTTATCTTAAAGTAAATTAAGGGCAGGTTAAACAGAGTGGATATTTCGCATCCGTGATAAAACGTTACCTTTGAGCTATCTTGAAATTTATTAGCGTCTGAGATTATTTAAATAAATATGTCTTTTATTATATTTATAATAAATAATTATTTTTTAAAATGTAAAAATTCCACTGTAGTTCACTATTCGTACAACTATTTCTTAGTCTTATTTAAATTGTTACGATTACAAGATCTCATTTCGAACTAAATTGAATTGACACGCAGGAAATTAAAGATGTAATGTGAATGCGCGATAATACTCAATTCGGACATTTCGATTGACTAGGCGTTGTTTTGTTGCCCTAAATGTAAAATCAACACAAGTCCGGACATTAATTTATTTATTTGTTAGGAAAACCAACAACAGCCATAGAAAAATTTAAAACACAACAGAAAGTCAAAGTTAAACCTTAAATTAAACAAACATAGCTTGTACAGCATCCAATACAGAAAACGAGGAAAACAGGTTTAAGCTTATAAGATGATTTGCGGAAATATAAGTCAATAAAATGGTATTGATGTAATATTATCATATGGTTGGTTTTTTGATTGGTTTGTGTCATCTGTTCCATACTATAATTTTGGAAATGTGAATACCAACAGCTTCGCAAAAATCAATATAAGGTCCCTGTATAAAGACACTCCGAAGTTGCGTTTGACATAAAACACACACTCAGAGTAGGTACCTACTATTTTAACACTTTTCCGGGACGTAGTTTTATGTCTTTTGGTCGAGATTCGAAAGTGATAAAATAACACCGTAACACCCAATTCGTTTCATGACAGAATATTTTCTTCCTTCTTTATTTTTCTTTGTATTGAGATTGAGGTAGGGGACTGAAATTATGGATATTGTAGGAATACTCCTTACGTATGACTTATACATACATACAATTTATTAGCTCTTCAGCAAGAAAAAGGTACTTTTGATTCACTTATATATAGATATATAAGGCTAAGGATATATAGGCTTATTTTAAAAATATCAAAGTATATATGCATGTTAAACATGGTATATAATAGATAATAATTTAATATATGCAATTAATGAAAGATAACTGATTTAAAATTTTAATAAAAGTAATGGTTTATAAAAGTCAAAATCAAAATATTTCATTCAACTTTGGTCAACCTAAGCTAAATCTACTGAAGGGTCTGGTACTGAGATTATGATTCGTATTTTTATGTTTATTCATTGAATGTGATTTTTTAAGTGAATTTATGATACTTGTGCTAAATTAAACTTGCTTAAAAATTCTGACCTTAAAATAAGGAAAAAAGTTCTTAAATATTCACTAGTTCGCCTTCATTAAAACGAATATATTATTTTTTAGGCTTTGTAAAATATTATTAAATAATATTTAACTATCTAACTATAAAGCAAATTTAATACAATGTGATTTTCAATACTTAGGTACTGAAATTTAGGTAATTTTATTTAGAATAAAGGTCAGGTAAGTACAGGCAGTAACAGCAGGCGATGTGACCCCGTCTTATGGCGCAGAGACACGTTGTGGCATCATGGCTTTGCAGTCATGATCCCCAACCCAACTGCTTACACCAGCAACGCATTCCAGTGGATTCTTGATTTTCCACGAGACAAGATATCTTACGTGTTTAAAGAATAGCTATAGGGATTTACTTTTGTATTTTTTTCTTAGAAAGGTACTTCCTGTTATACGATGATGTATTATTTTTATTATAAAAGTATATACTATAACACTGTACTAACACTGTACTGATTATTCAGTACTGATCAATAATCATTTGTAATCTATAAAAATAACTAGCTATTAGAATTAGCTTAGCTTTATTCTTAGAAAAAATTTGAATATCGAGATATTAAAATTCATCTGCGTTTCAAAATTATAAAATAAATTGTGTAGTAGATACTAACATTAACATCATTGTATTATAATAAGAATTTAAACGAATGTTAATGAGAATGTTCTGAGAATTTTAGTCTTCTAAACTATGGGGTTATAGTATAAAATTACCGTTTAGTACTGAAAGATTTTAAAAATATATTTATTTATCTAAATATTTACTCTCATTGTCTAAAAATTTCTGTCATCTCATTGAAAGGTTATTTATGCCTTTGCAATAGAACTTTTGTACTCTTTCCTGGGAAGAAAATATTTTTCGATGCAGAAAATTGTTCAAATCAAAAATCAGTAGCCGGTTGGAGCTAAGCCTGGCGAGTACGGATGATGACGGATGATTTATAAGTGCAGGTTCTGTAATGTTAAAATGGTTTCTCGAGCAGCGGGTTGTTTTGCGTTATCATGGAGTAATAATGGTGAACATTGATTGATGAGAAGGATCTGTTTCACTGCGAATGTTATCATGGTTAGAAGTTCTGCACAGGAAGCTGTAGTAGACCACCAAACAGTTACCATCACGTTATTGTGGATAAGCTTAGCTTTACGGCATTGGTGCGATGTTTGCCTGGAGTAAACCTTTGCGTAATTAGAATTAATGTGGAGAATCGTCGCACCACACAATATGGTACGAAATTTCTTCATTTTGTAACAAGATAAGGTAAATTTAACGAGCGAATAGCCCGGTTTAATTTTAATTGAAAGTGGCATCATTAAAATGGCAATTTATATTTCAACCTCTTTTGGAAAAAGTATTCGAAACATTATGCAATGCTGACAAAGTGATCCGAACTGTGTTAGAGAAGATCAATGTCTAGAGTAACACAGAACGATAAATTAAACGAATGAAGATAATCCTCTTTAGTTGAGGATTCAACTCAGCTACTGGACAATCAAATATCGGGTTTGTTTTGGCGTTAGCAGGCAACCTCATTTAACGCACCGAAAGGCACGGAGTGGCTGGAGTGCGCTGCTTCTACGTATTTATTAGTATACAAATATCAGCCTATAATTAACCTATATTTTTGACGCGGTATCGGCTCGCCTTGGTGACATTTTAAAGAAATTGATATTTCATTTAAAGGAAGAGTTATTATTTTTTAACGTTTCGTTTAGATATGTATTTTGACTCTATCCTATTATTATCTTAGTTACCATTATTAAATTTCAATTACGTAGAAAGTATTATAATTTAAACTTATCTTCACAATTAAAAAAGAAGTATTCTAGTACTAAGTAATTTCAATAGGTAAATGGAAATTGTATATATTTGGTGTCTATTAGTTATTTCATGACAGCCATTAAAACGTATGTAGTAGTCAGAAAATGCCAACAGAGTTACAACAGACCAAAAGGTCATGTGTCAGGTTTTGTGGTTTTTGACAATTATTTAGATAAAAATCTGTACATGAGTTTATTACATACATTTTATGTACATGTATATATTTTTATAAGAATAACTTTATGGTTACATCATAACAGGTATTTATTTAATTTCATTTTTAAACCTATTATGTGTATAAGATGATATCTTCTAAGATATTTTCTCGATATATAAATAAGTTGAATCTTCAATTATTCCTGTTTGATCTAACTTTAGCTTTGATATAATTATGTTCAGATATTTAGTTACAATTAAGAGGGTATTAAATATTCACCACGATAATTTACTTGCTATGTACTATATGTAATACATGATTTAAACTATACTAGCTTCGGCACGTGTCTGCTCCCGCGTAAAAATCGATCTCTCAAAAATGTTATATAGCATACAACCTTCCCCGACAAAAACAAAACACAAAAGAAATTTTCATTTTCAATCAGTAGTTCCAGAGACTACACCTCACAAACTTCGCCTATTTATAATATCAGTAAAGATTTAAATTAACTATTTTGTAATTTTCTGCCCACAATTAGCCCTGACAACATAAAAACAGTAAAATATTTACTTTCGATACGTATATATTTTTTGAATAATGCATTGGTTATCTCGCTGGATTATGTAATAAATGGAGAATTCAAAGAATTGTAGTATAAATCTCAGACCAGCAGATGTCCGAGAAGGGAATTATTTGCATTTAAGAACGGGAAAAAACTCTTAACATACTTCAGTTGTACTTTGCTCTCCAGGCGCACTTTCGGCAATCTGGATCTATTTAGCTAACATACACACAGTTAAATAAATAAAATTAATGCAGCAAGCAAAACCAGTAGTGTATAAAATTTACATATTCTACTACTGAATGTTAATAGTTACTTTTTCAATTATTATCCGAGTGTCTATATTTGGAGTATCTGTAAGTATATCATTGTCAATTAATTTGTTTAGCACTTATACAATTCGCTTATTCCATAGACTATCGTAAAGTTACTGTAAACATCAAATAATTTTCCTTATTATATCATAGAAAAGTACGTTACTGGATACTATTTCATTCATTATCTTGTTTCGAACTTTCCAGCGATCTTCCAAAATTGTCGCCAAGTCGAAGTTTTTGGTTGACCTGAAGAAACTTTTCAATGGCTAACAACTTACTTATCAAACAGTTCTTGGGGATGTGTGTAACTTCTTATTTTACTTACTACAAAGGAAAAAGTCTCTGTATCGACGCGGACAAAAGTAAAAGGGTATATTAAAAATAAAAACAGATGAAGATTCAGTTGTGCAGGCACCTTTTTGACAGCGTTTCAGTTAAATGTATTTTAGTTTGTTAATCTTTTATTTATCTTTTTAATGGAAAAAATAAGGATGTATACATAATGAAGAATTTTATCAATTGGAGTTCGTAGAAAAACAAGAAAGAAACAACACTCTTGGATGAAATCAATCACAATTTAAGGATAATAGATGTGTCTACTCATAATAAATGAGTAATAATATTTAATTATTTGAAATGTTATACTAATAAAAACCGTTCAAATGGTATTTTTGATTTCCTTTTGTAAAGAGATATAAAAAGATGTTTTATAATGTTTCTAAAAATGAAAAATAATCAACGTTACTTTATAATAGCCAGTAGTAATTGTGTTAGCGCGTATTATATTGAAATAATCAATATTCAATTTTTCCACTTCAATGGTAAACACAAAACACGTCAGTTGTGATGAATTATATTGGTTAGTGACATTCACGAATATTATCAAAATTAATTATCACTGCCTTTTGCCTATTAATAATGAAAGGTATATGGAAGATACCAACCTGCGAAGGAGCTACGCAGTGCAACTAGAGGTTGATCTAAGATTTATCGCTCCCATTACAAGATAAATTAATACGGACGGTTCATAATGGTTTAGTTGAAATCTCGGCTCATATCTGATTTACGTCATCCGGTTATACCTACATAATAACTAACATTTCCTAGCGAATACCCTCTGAAAGGTACGTTACATTGTACAGTCAAATAATACGACTTTAGAGTTTCACTTACTGTATCTGCATGCAAAACTTTTGATCTGTTCTCTCTTTAAGCATTTCTACTTCAACGGACTTTGAAAAAAGAGGAGGTTCTCAATTCAACTGTAAGTATTTTTGTATGTTTATACACATGATAAATTCTCTCTCAATAGTGAACCGATCTTAATCTTCAAATTTGGTGGTACATTTTAAAACTATTGTAGTATTTTTAACAATGACAAACAAGCAGGCAAGTCGACAATCTGACGGTCATATATCTAACACTGACCATAGAAAATTGACCATTCAATGAAACCATACTTGCTCTGTAACTACGAAATTTGGTTCATTTTCAAAAAAAAATGTTGGCGTAAAGAAAGCTTTTGCTCTTAGCCTAATTGTTATTTCTATAATAACTTAATTAACCTAATTTGAAGTGTAAATAGTTTTATAAATGTTTGAATAGCACCTAGTTGAGGGGATAGAAACCATTTCTGTTCTAAGGTGTGTGGGTGAACTCTCAACCAATGGCGAGCGGTACGATACTAGAATGCACCTGTGGTCATCAAGTCGAACAGTTCCTCAGAGCATAGCCTGTTACATAAATAAAAAAACAAAAAAAATTGTGCAAAGCCAATTTATTTAGAGTACCACTGTATCTAATTTTGAGCCTTAAATGGACAAATTAAAGGCAAAGTTATATTAATATACCCTTCTACCAATCTAAAAGATTGTTGATAAAATAGATATTTCTGTCTACAAGTCAGTGCACAAAGAATGGGACTCTTTATCAGAACCTCGATCATGCACGTGAGAAGTTTTTCTGTCGTGACAAAATGAAACGTTAATTTCTACCTACGTAATATTCTATTCTGTAACTATTACGACACCTGGTCTAGTGGTAACTACCTACTATGTCAGGGGACACGGGTAGTGGCAGTAATTTTTAAGATAAGTACGAAAACTTGTTCACGAGTCATGGATGATTATATGTTTTTGTATATTTCTGATATTTATATACATATTACTATATATTTCTCCGTTATCTAAGATCCATAAAAAAGCTCTTATTGATTCTAAAAGGCTAGATAATGAGTGTGAATGTGAGAAATATTTTTATTTTTTAAATGGATCTTTATTTTTATAGTTGTATTCAGATATCGTCTAACACTGTAATATTCATGAATTAATAGTGGAAAGCTGGTAAAATAATTAAACATAATTTTACTTTTAAAATCCCGGATTTTCGGTTAGCTCGCACCATTAACTGTTCTACAGGGCCTTTCACTTTCGAGACAATAAACATTTTGTTTCCATGAAGCCATGCGAGCTGCCATTGTTTGTTAATGTTTATTGACAACATTTCATAAAAGCCTTTTAAACTGAAAAAGGGGTTTCCATACACCGAATTCGAAATCTCGTTGACCGCGTTCAAGAATGTCTCAATTGTTCCAAACCGGACGAACACAGTATCAGAGTCACGCGGTGTTCAAAATTTATTTCATGCTTGCTTGCATGGAATAAATTTCTGTATTTCAAACTCTAAACAGTTTCATTTGCATTATAGCGGACTTTAAAACTTTTCAAATACTCTACAAAATTTGTATTTATAATGAAATTAAATAGTAAGATAGTGTTTTAAAAATTGAGATTATTATGTTATTTTCACACTTATATCTATTATATAGCAGCCCAAATTAAGCATCATTAAGAGTTTGTGTTCGTTATATATTAAAACTATTTGAAGAGCGAGGGTCGCATACGTCCATTTTAAAATTTTTATTATTAATCTGATAAACTTACTCATTGCTTATGGTCAATAAAAAATCAGGTCTCTAGTGCATATGTGATAATTAATTGTAGTCTGCGGTCGTTATCATCAACAGCTTATATATTCTCGACGCAGGCCCTTAAACATGGAAAAAAGACATGAACAGATAGGGCCACAATATCATCCAAAGTGGATTGGTAGTTGAAAGCAATTGACGGAGCTTCAAGGACGTTGGTCCTTGTAGCTTAGCGTGCCTTGCCATGAAGAAAAAAATCATATTTTGACTTATCCAGGGACCAATCTTGGTGAAAGTGGCTTAAACCAATACGGCGACAAGCGACTCTAAGCGCATGCGGTCGTGTCAATAATTTTTTCCTAAACAAGAATAACCGACCTCATGTCGAGAGAGAAGTATTTATGAGATATGCTTAATTTTAATTAAGTGTAACCAAAATCGAGGCTTCAAAAGTTGATATAACGTAGGAATACCGTTCGTATGTTTGTTGAGTGTACTACACGTTGGTATTGGCCCAAAGCCAATTCTATTGAACCGGTTTCAAGAGTAATTCAGAAGGTGCTGACACTGAATTTAGCATAAAACTTCTTAAGAACCAAGGAAAACGTTCTTAAACATTTTATGACGGAGCGAGTTTGTGTGTGAAAAATATGAAGGTAACATTTTAAGTTTATCTATCTCGTGGTTTATATCTGTAGTGTGTTGCGTATCTTATTTTAAACATTGACCCAACTTTTCTCAATTATGTGTTTAATTTGCAAAAAAAAAATCGCTGCATACCTAGAAAATCTACAATATTTTCTAAAGGAATTTCCAAATGAAAAATCACAAGAATATAAACACGTTACCAATTTGAATAGGTACAAAGACCTTGTAATAAAAAAATCAAAAGGAAGATGGCAAAGTAAGCGAAAGAATTACAAACACGCAAATTATTGATTCAGTCTGTACAAAATTGGATTTTGTATGTCATCAAATAAATTGGCGAAGCTCCAAAATAAATATCATCGGCGACATCAATTTATTGAAAATTTCTTGGGTATCTAATTGAATTTAGGTCGTTATGTTATTATACATCGTTATAAGAGAGTTGCGAGCAGCGCTTGCTGTTTGGTTTGATTCTTATTTATGACCGTTGACTTTGGGTCATATTAGCCATTTCCCTAGAGAACATTCTATTGCAGACATTAATTTGAAAACGTTAACTTCTATTGTGAACATTATTATAGAAGTTTTTAATCCAGGTCGCTAAATTATATTCTGTCGAAATATAGCGAAAACATCAAAAACTTATAACAATAAACCGTTAACAATTAAGCACATGATATTCCGATAGTTTATAATTTATCAACTGTAAACCAGCAAATAATGATCGAACCTGACCGAATTCTCTCGGATTTTGGACTTTTCTGTCTGATTAGTAGGTTAACTGCGTCTAACAGGCTATTACTGTAGCTCGCCTGGTTTGGTTAACAAAGATGCAATAGGATTAAATTTTAGTTTAACGCCGATAACTCTAGGCTATCTATAACTTTTTGTTCTTTAAAATTAGGAAAAAATGCAATCACTAGAATATTCTGTTTCCTTAAATGGAGTCTGACGTTATTATAATGGCTTTCAAATAACCAACTCGCAAGATGCTACAAATTTGAAATTTGACAATCGAAATGAAAATCGAAACAGTTTAATGTTGTTCACAATATTTCGATTGACACAATTTTGCGAGTAAGATTGTCAATATAAAGATGAAGATTTATAAATATCACTTCGTAAACTTGCCCTCCTTCATAAATTGTGAGGCAAAATAACAAAGCGTCGCTGGTGCGGAGTGTTAGTCAGCAATACAAATTTATGGGAGTAGTTTTACTGATCATGCAAAACCTATTTTTCGATTAGTAGACACGTGTCCTAATATGAGGCGGTAAGAAGAAGCTACACGGGCTTCTTCGTACCGCCTCATGTGTTTCTTCGTAGTTTTGATATTATTCAAGACAATAACCATGTGGTTAGCAAATTAAGAAACACTATGTTATGTTATAGTAAGGATGTAATTATAAACATTCCTGAACTAGTTATTCTTAAAAGTAACAGAACCTTTTCATCCTTACAAGAGCGTTGGCATCTCCTTTAGTATATAATAACTATTTTGTATTTTTATTTGATGAATAGTAAGATTGTATCAATATAAGTAAATTAAAATTGACGTTATTTAGTCTCCTGAAGCAATTGACATAAATATTATTATATTCTGTATGAAAATACATCATTCCGAACACTTAAAGTACTGTGTGTAAGTAATTAAGTTAAATACCAATGGCTGTCGGAATTGCTACTTGACAATATGAATTTGCATCATACTTTCACTACACCTGCTTGAATGGTAAGTTTTTTTCATAAATATCTTTAATGATATAGGAAATGTATATCTATAAGTCGCATATCTGACACCAGTTTAAATAAGTAAAGTAGTAGTTATTGTTTAAGTAGTCATCTACAATTTTTATAAATGGCTTATTATACATAAAAACTTTCAAATACCTTTGCAAATAATATTAAGATAAAAAAGGTTTCACTTTTTTCGCGTGGACCATAAAACACATAACAAATAGTTAAATTCATTTTCCAATATTCAAACCATTTGATTTTGGAATATTTTCTTCTAAGTTCCTATACCACTGGATGTGCTAAATAATAACGACCTTTATCGAGACGCTTTCGTTCGAAAATAAATGTGTAGAATGGCGTCACATAGTCTAGATAATATGAAAATGGGGATATCTTATCAATAACAACAATTAAGAGCGGATAAGTTATGATTCAACAGTGTAGGGTCTGACTTACAATTATTTGCATGCCAAGACACATTTCATTTTTGAAATGCAAAAAACAAACCATATTTAGTATTAACTACTAAAAAAGGTTTTATATAATTCTGTTTTATATATTACATAACGAAACAACAAACTAACTAATTCAAAATCTAAACTCCCTAAAACCGTCTTACATCTCTGCATCCTTATAGAAATAACATATAAGGCCACCCCTTGTGTATGTTAGTACTAATATAAGTATTGTTTTTTATTTTATTTTTATATAACTGTGTTGGTTTGCAATAAAGTATAATTCTTTTTTATTCTATTCTATTTTGGCCAAAAGTAATTCAAAGTCTTTGATAATTATCTAGATTTTATTCTAAGTATAAAATCAATAGCATTAGTATTTAATAAATATAATTTTAATGTCAATTTAGTCTATTAATTAAACAGTACAAATCATCCGAAAAGGTGAATATGTTTTTTATGTATAAGACATACCTAGATAACATAACAATACCTAAAATATCATTTAAGAAGATATATTCAGATCATTTAGAGAAAAATATTTCATGTACCTATATCCTTCAAACAATTTTACTCATTTAATAGACATTTCTTTACTTTCCTTTATACCTAAGCACTGCTGCAGCTGGATGTAATGTTTTACTGAAAAATCATTGTTCTTGATGGTGCTGAGTTATTAATCTCCGACATGAAAAATGATTCATTTTAATAGAGTCGATTTGTAAAGATTCTTTACAGCGTACTTATACATAGTATTATTGTTTAAAATGACTATCGTGAGATGATTAATATCATTGAAAGGAAATGACGCCGGGCAATATTTCAAAAATTGTTTCATAATGCATATTAACATAAGATTTTGTAAAAAAACACCTAGCTTAATCATTTTTGTTTATTTTTTAGTCTAAGGTTTGACTTTTCAATAGTCAGATAATAAACTGTCAAAGTTATAGTTTCGTTAAAAGATATCTGAGTATTGAAAAATCAACCCTATGCCATGTTTCTATATCTAATTGGTTTCTAAATCTACATTTGTTCAATTTGACAATAACGTTATCCGTTATTGCAATATAAGTACGTCTATATGATGTATAAGTATCTAGTAGTAGAATTGTATGGGATCATTTTAGCATAAGAACAAAAGAAGGTAACTGTTAACTGAATCAAAAACTCCTACTCCAAAAACACATTGGACGTGGCTGATGTTAAAAAAAAATGTAAAAGTATCTGAAAGAAATTCCTATAAGAGCTTTTAAAGGAATGTCGCTTAGGTTTGTGATAAGAAACGTAAGAACCCTTACCTCCATCAACTTTACGTCAAATTCCAAAACATATATTGCAAACTCATCCTTTGTCTGTTGCCGAACCGTTGACATCTTACACGCTTTGTAACTTCACTGATGCGGTGAATCATGAACCGAATGATAAAGACACAAATTGTTGTTTTATTAAAGACCGTAAATTCGAGAGAGAAATATGAAAAATATTAATTTTAAAAAATAATATGTGGTAATATGTAAGTTACCTGAGACTCTGTAACTATCTTTTTTTGCTTTCCCCATTTTCTATTCTGTGTATGCCAGCTACAGCTGTGTAGTTGACACCTAAAGTATTCAACAAGGCAACATTGTCGGCTATGTTTAACCTTTAAACGAATACTCTTCCATTCCACACCGGGTACACTGAACACGATGCAATCGATGAATAAATGAAGGTCCAACAACAAAGGAACAATATAGCCGACTATCAACTTTAGACCATAAATAATATTTTAAGGCATACTTTAATAGATTGCAACAAGCCAAGGGTTTCTAAATGATTTCGTAGAATTATCACGCATTATGCCAATTTGGACAGTTTATTAGTTTTTTAGGGTAATTCAAGCTGTTATTGCTATTATTTATTAATTAATCTTCATATGGCGGATTTTACAAATTCGATACTATTTTGCACAAAAATTTGATTTTAAATTTTCCAATTTCATTGTGATGTATATAGTAAGTAATTAAAATGATATTATGTGCAATTTGTGTTAAGTAATACCAGAAGCGACTTCTTATCAGAGTTGGAAGGTTTTTCATTTTCTAAAATTAAGTAAATAATACTTTGGTCCATATTCCACATTATTAAAAATAATTCTAATACCTTTACTTCTCTCCAACAACAGAAAAGGTTTTCTTCAAGTCTTCAAATAAAGGAAAAAAAATGCTAAATTATTGAGACAGACCTCACTCGGTACGACTAAAAGAAAGTACTTAAAGCCTGCAGTTGACACTTTAGTTATACATTAGACATAAATCAACTTTGCTTAATAGATAAATCTATGTAGAAACAAAAAGCCTTATTATTCGGTTTTATTAATTTTTACAGAAAAGATTTTCAATGGATTTAGCGCTCGCCAATATAATTATAAAGGGTGCGTACTTGGTAACTAGAGTGTTCTATATGAAGTTCTGTCCCATTTTGAAGCCGGTGTTGGAAGGTGACAAAGGGCTATAAGATAAACGGCTCGCGTGTGATATAAGGTTGTGTGTGGTTTATCGGGCCGTATTATGTTTGTGTAGTGGGCAAAATTCACTTTAGTATGGGGCTCCGTCTAGTAAATATTGGGTACGTCACGGCTCTGTGGTTTGAGATAAGTTTGAAGTGATTATGGAAGCTTTAGGAACGGTTACGGGAATAATTAATTTTGTATTAACCTGGGAATTTTGATGAAATTAATACTGTATTATAGAGATAGTTTTGTTTTTTGTTACCACAAAGAATTTAGGGTTTGAAGTGTTTATAAAAAATAACACTCAAAGTGAACCGTAGGCGAAGGTCTGTAATACGAATTATTCACGCGGAATACATACCTTCTTTGATCGCATTTATCGAAGTCCTGTTTATTATTGCAAGAGAAATTCGGATCTATTTGTATTTTATTTTGAAGCACAACAAGGGAGTGCTATCGCTACATTCGGTTCTTTGCTTAATCGTAACTGACAAGGTTTCCAATTCGATTAATCTGATAATGCAATTCACTTTGAAATGAAAATTTTTCAGTGCTATTCTAAAAGTCTTATGTATTTTATATGATTATTTATCATCAAAATAAAACATTATAATACGGTCTTTGCGATAACATTTAAAATCACTGCGGTTGACACTGTTAATTTAAAGTATTATAGGGTATCTTACTAGCAAACTAAAAGTTGCATGTGCCATAAAGAGAAATGCTGTAAAACAAAATATTTTTTCTTTTAAATCTAGGTAAGGACAAAAGTATCTATAAAGTTTATATCATTAACAGTTAAATTGAAATTACAGGTATTACCACTTGGTTGGCGAGATGGTGCGGCTGAAAATACGATCCTTCAAAAATTTTATTCAGCGTTCGGATATTATTGTTGATGGAATATTCATTTCATGCGCATTATTCAAATCATTCTTTTGCGTCTATTATAATAAAATGTTCGGAAGTTTTGAACAGAACTTTGTCTAAGCAAATGGCCTTGATGATGTTATATTTGTTATTACGAAAATGTCTCTCGAGAACAATAGCAATATTACACCTTCTATCTACCATCTCAGTTTAACTTTGTAAGCTTTTTTTTTATAAAATTCACAACAAATGACTTGCCACTGCCTGATGGTAAGTAGTGGGAGGAGTCCATATACGAAAATATGCAACATGCGACATACTGTCCTATCGACCTCCACCTTGCGGGCCTAAAAAGTGATTTTTATTGAATTCTTAAAAATATGTATATAATTCATTAGAAAAGATTGTACTTATAAAGATTGTTCACGTATAGTTTTGATAGCAATAAATATTCCGATTCATGTTGTCATACAAAGTCATACGAATCAATTTGATTAAATTTCTAAAAATAATAGAAATGTGTCTCATATAATACACACCGAGGTTCGTCCCCACAATTGTATAGAAGTAGGAACCATAGTAACCTGTTTTCTTACGAAGGTGCTATCAGTAATGAATTTACAAGAATTGGCAAAAGTTTGTTCCTGAACACTTCGAAAGATCATGAACGGTAGATAATAAAAGCTTGGTCGAAATTCTAGCTAAAGTAAAACAATTTCTCGGAGCTAAGTGTATTAATATATTTAGTATATTTGGTTAAAGTTCGTTGCTTTGAAGCAAATATTTCATATATGCCACCGAGGCGCTCTAGGACAGTAACACACGGAGGAACAAGTTCCCGATAAGACTCTGAGCTCATTACATTCCGTATCGTTCGGTTTATTTTGTTCCGCTATAACTTTTACTGACCCGATTTTGAGCTTGAAATCTTTGTTGGAAACGTGAATTTATCAGGGTTAGGAGATATTCGTGAAATTTAGATGGTAAGGTCAAGTACATTAATATGTTAACACTTTCAAAGCTTGGCACAAAATTATTGAACTTTGCTGTAAGTTCTCGATTGCTTTTAGCTATAAAGTTTGGGGGTATATCCCTTAAGAATGTTACATAGTAGGTTATGTATCCTTCATTTTCTCAATTAAGCTTTGAAAGCTACACAATCTTGGTAGAGGGCCACAACTGGGTTATGTCAGACTCTCCAGCCGGCTTTGCAGTGTACTGATTAAAATGATAATGTTCTCCACGCTGCGATGTATAATGTAGGATCACGCGAGCAAATTTGTAGCAAGATATGTATCATTCATAGCTGGCACCTAACACTTAATGCATTAGGTACATCAGGTAGAAGATATAACAAAATTAAAATCAAAAATATATTATTCCATTTTGGTATATGTACACTTATTATACATCAATCGTAGCCATCTTTTCGTAAATCTATCGAGGGGTCTTGTCCTGAGAGAGAGCCTGTAAAATGCGTACTTCACTCAAGCATGCCTAGGGCACCGGAAGCAGGCGATCACCGCCCGCCTTGTTATGCCTACCCGTCTAAGGTGAAGGCGGCTAGAGAATTATTGCCATGATCCCTCCCCGCTATCTCCTTCCGCAAAAGAGAAGGAGTCACGTATAAGATCGCAAAGAAGTTCCCATATCCTCTTACAGTTATTCATAGCCCTTACCTAGAAGATAACCTGTTATTTACGTTTATTGGTATAGTGTGTTGATTAAACGACGTTCTAGCATTTCGTTTATATAATCCTATGCATAATTTTTAATATTTAATGCTTGTAACCCAAGACCAGTCCAATCAAAAGACACGAGATGCTGGAGCCTGCAGAAATAAGGTTTGAATTTATCAATACCAGCCTATATTCAATATAAAAATGTAGACAATATAGTTCTTTGGATGAGATTGCGAGAATTTTCTTCATAAGAGTTGTTTTCATTCGTTTCAATATACTGAACTGGAGACAAGTGTCTCTCGACAAACTCATTCAAATATCGACTTGGTCCCGAAAATAACTGTTCATTTTTGTTAGAATACTTTGCTTCAATATGGTTTTTATTACGAAGGCTATAAGACTTATGATGTCGAAGAGCATCGTCCTATTTTATATTTATGTGCATATTCCTAATTATAAGGAATATTCTTTCGTTTGAAAATCTCAATTTAATTACAAAATTCCTGTTCCTCCACTACACTAGGCTTTTCATTCCTTGCTATGTTGCTTTTTGGCTGTTTTTCAACTGACCTAGAAACACTGATGATTGTTTATTGACAGTTTCTCTCTCTTTCTACTTTTGATAGATAATTAACCGAAGGAGACTTCTTTAAGTATCTCCTTGTTGGTGAAAACGATCAGAAGCTACCTTCCACAGAGTGAGAAGAAATAAAACACACATGGGTATTGTTTAACCTAAGTACAACTTTAAGATATTTACTGCAAACATAACCAAGAGAATATAGTAAATGAGCAAATCACCACAAACAAACATAACGTTCGCTAAATCACTCATCTAAGAGATAATTTTGCATTTCCTTGAGGAGCACGTCACTTCTAAATTGACTTTTATCATATCCTAGACTCCTTTAGTTTGTAATTGAAACACAGCACTCGCGGCACAAAATTACTTTGGTCACTTTTTGAACAAATAACTATATATTGTTATAAATAAAATTTCTTGTTTACACAATAAAAATAAGTAAGTAACTAACGAGATTACTTTGTAGATGCGAGAGGATTGCACCCTGTAATGAAACTGCTCTTGTTCATTAAGAGGTAAAATTCCTTTAATTAACCTGCGTTTTTGCACTTAATGCACGAAAGCTATTAAGACATCTATTGGTATAGCTGTCCCAGAGAAAACAAGGACTGTTGCAAGTTTTGGTGATTTTTTTGACTTCGTTGCGATTCAAAAAACTTATAGTTAAATATAAATATACCATTAAAATTCAGTATCCGGATATTTCTATAAATAGATGCGTACGTATTAACCACAAGTAAGAAACTTGAACTGAGCTAAATAACAAATTGCCCAGAATGCCCTTGCTTTTATCACTTCCAGTTTACATCTCTCGTTTGTGTTATGCGAGCCGTGACATGATTTACATTTTTGCACTACACACTGAATGCTTACGCTTATGAACTCTTTTTATTCTGAACTGAATTTCACCTAAACTTCTTACTCGATTAACATCATTGAAGAAATATATTAAAATATTTAAATAACAAGTTGTGGACGAATCGAATAAGTTCAATCACGTCTTAATGAATAGTATTTATATTCATTAAGACGTGATTGAACTTATATAGAAAATAGTAATTATTATCATAATTTATAAATATTTATATATTGCTTATTAAATGGCAAATATGAATTTTATAAAAGTAGCTTTTGTATATTTTTGATAGTTTTTTCATTTATTTTCTTTACTAGTTGATTATTTAAGGTTGTTTCAAGTATTAAGCCTTTAATTGATAATTTATGTATTTAAAAATCTTTTCGGATTTAAATTGTTACATGCCGATACTGACATTAATTCTCATTGTCAATAAGCTAATATATTTACTGTTCTCCATTTGATTAAATAAATAACAATGCATTTTATTCAGCAAAAAAATCCAGAGACATATTATGATTATTACCTACCTAATCTTACTGAACGTAAAATTAATGTGTTGACTATGGCATTTCGCCCCTTGATATTTTTCCTTATTTTGGGATAACAAATGACCCAGAATGCGTTTGTATGTACACTTGCTTTGATATCGAGAATATATTGCAGATATAAATAAAACCTTTTTGTGCCTCACAGGCACACACGGGTGCTTACCCCTGGTCGGTCTGCAGCGGCAATGTTTCCTATTATGTAGCGTACCTATATCTAATAGGTACCTGTCTGATGATATTTATCAACTTCATATCTATATATTATTTTATTATATGACGGTATAAATTTATTTAATATTCTAACCCTTAGAATGAAGAAAAACGTGTTAAAAATAAATTAAGTACTTTGTAATATCATATTACGGTATCCATTATATTTAATATTACTTTTTATCGTAATTAGTTTCTTCCAGTTAACATTTAGCATAAAGAATTTTGGAAATTAATACAATACAAATTTTCATCATTGCACACACATTATCCAAATACAAAAACCTACAAGAAAACGTGTACGTTCAATATGCGGCCTTATTGCTAAATAGCAATTTCATACAAGCCTTCGGTGAGGATATTTCAATAAATATGTAAAAACTGATTGGGTGCAAAAATACAGAGAGATAGAAAGGTACATAAAATACGTATCATACGAATAATTACAATCGAAATCGTTATAATCTCAAAGCCAAATGAATTCAAAATAATTTTAGTACCTAATACCTATTTTAATGTCTTCTAGGTCCCAAGAAATAGTTATTAGAATTTTATTGCCTCGTTTCCTGAATTATGATTTCTTCCATAAAATTTTATTAATATGGTTGCCTTCGAGATATTGCTTATTAGCCTTGTGTATGTGTATGTTTTCTTGTTCTCTTGTTGTAATATTTTTTCATAAAAAGCTCAGCAGATGACATAGAGTACATATATCCATATGTGAAGATAGCTAGTAGATGGATAGATAATATTATAATTAAAAGAATTTTTGCATTGTATTGTACTGACTTTCTTTTTAAATTTTCAAATTTTTTTTATTCTTAACGAGGTAGCTCTGGGCCTTCATCGCCCCTGATAGTAAGTTAAGATAAAGTCGAATATGGCAGTACACCCGGATTCATCAACCACATAGGAACTAGCTAGCTCACCTACAACTACCGGAGCACAACAATGCTATTAACATTATTTTTACGACAGCAGACTTAGGGAAGATGGTGGCAGCTAGCCAGGCGGACATAGAAAAAGCCCTACTACCAACCACCTAACCCGAAAAGGCGGGAAAATTCGAAAATATTTTTATTTATATATATACGGAAGTACCTACATAATTCTAAGAATAGGTACCACTTTTAAACTTTTAAGCTGGAGTCTAAACGCTCCAATAAAATGAAAGCTTTTACAGTTGTTCTTTGAAATTCATTCATATTTTGTGTAAATATTTGAATGGCGCTTGTGTAGCCATAATAGTTAAAGGCTTTGTTGCGGACTGGTGCTATTAAAACTAATAGTTTTTCATAACTTTAGGCCATTGGATTAGTAGTTAGCAGTAAAGTTAGTTATGATTTTTTAAATTAGTATTTCTTTGTACTATAGTCACAATATCATATTGGTCACCTTAAACTAGGCAGTCATATTTTTGTTGTACAAAACTTCAGCAAAAAGTGACCTTAGTGAAAAATTCTATAATTTAGTAAGAGCAAACTGTAACACGGTTTACCCCTAATTTAAATTAAATTTTAAAGAAAATGAAAACGTAATCAGAAAACTAAACAAGTCCTACCTACTTATCCTACCACTCAGCTCACTGGTTAGAGCAATTGTCAAGGGTCTTATTGTATTATATTCGTATGTTTTTTCACCCAGTGTAAATATCATTGAAAGTATATAAATATTTTTTCAGCGAAGAAACATATAAAATAGATTATTGTTACTTCGGTTTGAATAAGAAATTTTGAGGCGGTTTTATCCTTGAATAGCTTATCAATTTAGGAATCTAATTTGGTGCGTATGTACTAGAAGATTGATGATAGAAGCTACTCGGGAGCGTGTTCCCCTCAAATTTGCCATCTTATTCGTGAATGAACCTAAATTCACTTACGTGATCCGAATTGGTCGCTTTTTGAAAAAGCAATACCCACCGCTTTCTTCGATACGAATTCCTTTGTAAAATATCTTCATTTCTGTAAAATAATTACTTATATTATAGATTATAAACTTTTATATAGACTATTACCTGCACAATAGCGCTAATACACAGAAGGAAACTTATAATGTTTGATATATGCGATTAAAATAAGGACGGCGCTCATTTATTTTTGGCATTAATCAAAGCTATGTATGCCACGAATACCTATTGGCGACTCGACGCCGACTCTCGGTGCGTGTTCTGTTAGAATCTAATTTTTTTCTTAGTTTTGAAAATAACCAGAGCGCTCAAGCCGTCCTTCTACGATCAGAGAAGAATACTTAATTTAGATTTACGACAGAAAACCGAAATATAGTTATATTACTACAATTAGTGTTTTTGGATAAAATAATTTATCTTTCATACATAAACAAACAATTATTTGTTTTACATCCAAGATAAATTCTTCCACCAAAATTATTTTAAATGTAGTTTGAATATTTTAAAAGACTGGTAATTTGCTGAGGTATATATTCCTTTTCCTTGCGAAACTTTTTCACTGTGTTGAACTTGGCTTTGTAGATAGTTCTTTAGTATTTTAATTTAGAGTTCAAATTAAGAATTAAATTATTTTGACTTTAAATTTTCGCCACGTAACTAAGTGCTCGTTTGTTATCAACCTGTGAAATCCGAATACAACCATTACAGAAAAAATACCGAAGAATACATATAAGTGCAAAGTATCGTTAAAGTATTGAATTTCCATTGACAATATTCATAAGAAAATAAGACTTGTCATTAGGGATGATGCCGAGTCAAATCGATATCAATGAATTTATAGGGCACGTAGCGACAAAATGTCACGTATCTAATGCAATTTTGGGTCGAGATTCCAAGAAACACGAAACAACGTTTTCGTGTGAGAATTAAAAGAATAATTCTCTCACGTATCAAACAATAAAAACCTGTAAAAGTATCCAATATTATATTTTTTGTTTTTTTTTTATTTTAGTCGTAAATCTGCCTTATCATAATCAAGCCCAGTGTAGTGTATCATATTGATCGATCAAAAACCGACATATAAGAAACAATTAATATCATTGTCTATGGCAATATGGCGATGGCGTGGGTTTATAACTAGTTTACTGACTCCTAAATTAAATATTTATGTTTTGTATTGATTACTGTTGATCTTACCTAGCAAAACTAAAACCACGCGACGCGGTTACAGATTTCAGAATTCCACTTGCCTATATTCTAAATCATTTAATTTTTTCTGGATAATGAAGAGTATTTATAATTGTATGTGATTTAAAGTTGCAGTCATTGTACAGTTTAATAAGCAAAAAAAAATCATTTTTTAAAATAAAAATGCAAAATCAACAGCAAAAGTGAAAATAAAATTCATGACGGAAAGGGCCTTAGGATGTAAGCGAGTGAAATTGTTTTTTATGAGAGGCATATCGGGGCCATTATGTAAATGTTATTTTAGCATAAGCAAAACTTTTATAAATTCTTAAAATTATATAAGGTTTAACTTTTGGTGTCGTCTTTAGGTACTTTCTGATTCACTCAGAAAGATTAAGTCCAAAGATTACAATAAAATAAATACAAGTTATTGTAAGTCCTTTATTGAACATTATTTATATTGGTAACTTTTTGATAACCTTATTATCTAACTTAGCTAAGTATTTACATAATTGTCGGAAATAAGGGAAAATTGAAGACACAGTTAAAAAGAGGTGTGTTTAAGTTCACGGTATTTCTGTTGCATTTTCTTAGAAAATGGTTTCAGATAAAATAAAGTTAGACTTACAACTTTGTAACACAACAATACAATTTTAGTTTCACATTATATGCAGCACACGAGGTACAAATGAAAACGTTAGTTAAACCTGGACAACCAAATTCAATTTATTCTATAGATATTAATACTTTACTTTGTATTCTGGAATTCAGTAAAATTCAGATACACACATGGATGACAATATCAAGATTAGTTAGTCAAGTTACAAGTATTTAACTATGGGGATGTGTCTATCGTGTCATTTCTCAATCGAAGAACGTTTTAGCTTGTGCACGCATATTATTATTTTGCACGGTCAACCTATTTGATTACAGTATATAATTTTTATGACTAGAGAAGAAATTTAAATATTCTAAAGAAACGGTTGTAGCGTTTCTGGAATCGTATCGAGAAATGAAGTAAAACCAATATCCCTGATTACGGTGTTATGTTGTAACATCGTGTTTAAGTATGGCGTTGGAAAATCTTTTTTTTTATCCTTAAGTAATCGTCAATGATTTTAAAAATCAGTCATATTATCGATAGTCATATTAGAAGTACAAACGGTACCATTGCTAAAGAGCTATATATTATCAATAGTATCGAATGCTTGTTTCCAATCGATAGTTTGGTCTTACCGGTAGTCAATTTTGATGGATTTTAATAGGATTCTGTTTTAAAAATATTCCAAAAATTTGTTCTCACTGGTAAATAATATTTTAGAAAATACTTTCACTTTTTTACAATAAATAACAACTGCAATTTGAAAAATGTTTGGGCAATTAAATCTAAAGTTAATATCAACCATACTTGAGATCGACGGTATCTACTTCGATTCATTTTAAAATGGAATCGAGTTTGTAAAATATGATAGCATGATTTCACGAGGTCATTATGTGCAAGCTTCAGAATTCGGTCAGTGGGGAGCAGTTCGAACTGTTATCATCTTCATAAATCTTTAAAAACCCAAGAAGGGAGGTTCCGTAAAGACATCGCCATTTTATACGGAAATAATCGTATTAAGGCTTGCAGTTTATCATGGCACCTCATTTTGACCGACAATCCATTTTATTTTATGCGTGACTGTAACTATTTGGCATATAACATTTAGTGAAAATACATATTGTTGTCCATGCCGTAAATTTCACAATATGATCAAAGTAGGAAGTAGTTTCAATGTAAGTATTAGTAAGAACTAGAAGTGGGAGAATATTATTCCGTGAGTAAAAAAAAAGATTATTACCTATACACTGTACAGTATGTTATAATGTTTAACATATAAAATAGAGATTGTAATAAAGTAATTCTGTATCATATTATTACACTTGACCTAATCTTTGCACGTTGATATACCATCTAGCGTAACTTGCAAAATTTATTTAAGTTATATCAATATATTTTTTTTTAGCACAAAATTTATTCTGAAGGCCTTTTCGTTTTATACTATTTCTATGCGTTTGCCTGAATATGAATAACGAACATATGGGTTAACGAATCTCTACGCAATACATCTTTTTTCTTTCACGTAATTCACAACATCGTTCAGTTACTATTGAAATAGGATACTGGTTTAGTTTATCCTTTTTGCAGGAGGACGATTCGCGATGAAGTAAATGACCAACGTTTTCTCTATTTAAATGGTACAATAAAAAAAAATTATAATAAGAAATATTTTACATCAGAAGAAAATAGAATATTCGATATCAACATAAATACAAAAATATTGTTGGTTATAACAAGTTTCTCGAGAATAAGGTGCAATCCTAATAACAATTCTTATAATTAATTACATACAATATATTATCTTTACATTTGTACAAGATGGTTGATTGAAAAAAAAGGTATAAGTATTGACTATATTTCTGTAAATTTAGGTATTTTATCCTATCCAATCTAAAATAGAGCTCACTATATAGTCAATTTTATGTTTGAAGATTTCACTTTAATATTCACTGTATAGCATTGGAAGATCATTTTTAACATGAAATTAAAATAAATTTGGTACAAAAAGCTTAACACGTGTATAGCATGTTAATATATATATATAGTATGTTATTTATATATATTTTTCACGAACTTATGCAATCCTTTTACATTCAGACACAAACATTCACAGTATATTTTTAACATAGAATGAATAAAAAACGTATTGTATTGTTATCTAAAATAAATCATATTAACAAAGCCTTTTTATCGAGACAAAAAGGGTTCACACCTGCTTTCACTTTAACCCAATCATGTGTGTCAACCTTGAAGAATACCTGTAAGTATATACCTATGTATTATAAAAGGTACGTTTAATTTCTTTATGGTAAAGTATATTCCAATAAACTATATACGCTTCATGAAAAATATCAATTTCATTTTTGCAATAGTTCTTTTAGCACGAATTTCATATTTTCTCATTTATTTGTTTGTATGTGATTGCAAATATTTTCAATAATGTAGCACTTTGAGACGCATTCCTTCATACCACCAAACTTCAATCAACATTATTTACAAAAGTCTTAAAACTATATACAGACTTATTGCATTCTTCATGCTAAATTATAAATAATATACACTTTTCGAAATGTAATTTAGAAAATTTCCATCCTATCTGGGACACAACAGTAGCAGAACAGTAAACAAGTTCTGTGAATAGTCCTGCACAATTATCGTCATTGGCCCTTTTGTCTGTTTCCTCCGCTGAAGATCTTGATAATCCTGACGGCTGGAGCCTCAAAAGCCATCGAGATTGCGAACGAGGCTAAGAACGCTAACACCGCATATCCCGCGTAAGTGGTTATCTGTGAACAAGAAAATACTTTTTTTTATATAATTGTTTCTTTGTTTTCCACTTTGAAGTCCAGATAAATATAGCACCTACGATGCTCACTGCTACGACTGCTACTCACTAGAGTAGTAAGCGACATCCTTATTTTATTTCGATAGCATAGTAATGAGTTTAGGGCGTTCTGGTGAATTGCTTCGACAGAAACCAGAACGCGAATGCCCCGAAGCGCAATGGAATTAACGGAGAGTTTTAATGCGTATTCTCAATGCTGCTTCTATCAGGAACTAAATGAGCTTTATGCCAGCCAACCCATGTCAGCCGCTTAGCCAGAGATGAGTTGATCCGTAAAAATAAGAAATGGGTGCCTAGGGCACTAGGGAGTTGAACCACTTGCACCGTGCAACAGAGTACGTACCACTGCTTTTGTCAACAGGAAGACAACAACAACAAGGAGTTCACTGAGCTTCCATGTGAAAGAAACGGTAGCCAGTACAATCACACAGAAATATTAAAATCATGTTTTAACAATGTTTATAACAAAAAAACTACCGCCAAACTCAAACAAGCTATGTACTTTCGTAATACCGATTTTCTTAACATAACATTTTGTTTGTGTGGCCTATTGACCAAACTCGGACTGCCGGAATCAAATCCCGGAAGGGAAAAATGAAATAAAATGAAATTAGATTGTTTGTATAATGAACACATCGTTCCACAAGTTTAAAGTAATCGATATGTATATCTTGTTCTTAATAGTTTAGTTGTAATAATGTTTTAATATAATCAAATCCCTGCTATTAGCTCTGAATGAAGCTTAATTTGGAGCAGATATTTGGTGAGAGTGTGGCAATATTACTGTGTACCATGCAATTTGTTATGAGGTATATTTAAATATCTATATAGTTTAAATACGTGTAGAATGTGTTCTTCGCAATATTTTTTAAATAAAATATAGAACGAAATCTATTTATTATTAAATCAAAAATAATAATAATTGTTCGGTGTTTCATTCAAGCTTTTAGCAATGGCTGCAAGCTCGTTTACTTTTACAAATTTATCGTATCTTATATTGGGCGGGCTTCAGATTAAATGCAGTTTCGTTGAAATTTTTCTGAAACCACTAAATATACAATTTATTTACTTTAAAGCCGGCGATCGGATATGGCACATTTAGTAGGAATAATATGATGAACTTTTAACACCTGCGCTAACACAAAGTAGTATATTTCGCTGACATCTATTATTTGATAAATTTGAGTGTATATTTACAAATATAAATTGTGGTGGATAAGATAACAATGAAAGATGACGGGTAATCCTTAGTCACTGCTTATAAACTAAATAATATAATATAACAGATAAGTACCTCATCTGGATTCCTCTTTTAACCCTGTCTTTCCCAGTAACCGTCCAACTACATAGACTTTATTTTGATGTATTTGATATTAATATGATGTGTGAACCTAATTTTACTAACAAAATAAAAATTGTTAGTTATAAAATAAATATATAATTTTATTGTACTAGTATTATCGAGTACTTTATTCTTTCGTTACTTGTTTAAACTGAATTAAAGCTTGTTATCGATTGTATAAATAATGATTATAAAATGAAAGAAATACGGAAAAATAATCCCCTGACATTATTTTGTGAATTATTTTATATATACTATTATAAAAATCTTACTTAAAAAATTACGCTGCTCTTTGTTTAACATTGAATCTTTTACTAAATTAGCTGTTACGTTGTTTCTGTAATTTCGACTCCTTATTATAAAAGAAATAACAGTAGACAGTCAAAAGAGAAAAACTTTCAATTACCATGTTTTTCGTTTGAACTGACACAATAGTATTTCAGCTGCTTCGGAATTCGTTATGAATATAGACTCGATATGTGGAATCTTTGTGGCGTGTAAAGAAAACAATTTCGGAGGTATTACGAGGTATTCGCGTCTCTCGTGTCCCTCTGATGTTTATAAACGATCTAAATATGAGCAAAATATTGTGCCACTCGGAAAAAATTCATTCTGTTGCTTACTTCTCTTGATTTGTATCACATATTTATATGAAAACTCGCTACCCACTCTCGCTTTACATATGTAGTTTTATTTTGAAAAAGATATACTTTATCGAATATTAATCCTTTTCTTGAAAATAACGGACGCAACAAAAAAGAATGAAGTAATTCCCTGCAGTCGTTATGCACATTCAAACATTTCGGCGATTCATTTTTATTGATAGAATACTAGTAGACCAAATGACATTTTTCACTTCAGTGAAAATGATATATCCACCTAATAAGTGTGTTCAAACTAATCCGAAGAAACGATGTAAGAAACTGGCGGAGCTCGTTAGTAGGACGATATTCCATACTGAATCACCAATTTCAGTTGCAATTTTCTTAGTTTTTATTTAGCACTTTTTTTTTAAACCACCTTTGAACTAAAACAAACAAAACAAAAAACGATTTATTCAAATCGGAACAGCCGTTAATAAGTTTTAGCGAGTCTTTCGAACTTCCGATTCACCTGTAACCGAAGCTGCCCTTTTAGACGTTCGCGGAATTACGTTATCACCTTCATTCAAGCTTTCAATGTAACTTATCAAAGGTTTTCGTCTTATTCAATATTGTTTGATATGTAAGTACCTACTGCTGAAGAAAATTCTATTCTGTCGATTCTATTAGCATATAATTTGCGTATGTTCGAGAAAATCGCGAGAAAAATTGGTCCTCACATCCAGAAAAATCGATTCGAAAACAGATCTTTTCTTTTTTAAAGCCGATAATACAATACTGAAATTATTTTTTATATTTATTATATATACATATTTTGTGTATTTTAAAATGTTTCGTGTTTTGCTATATTTTTTTGCTTTCTTAGAAATCTCATTAGAAGTTAAGTTGGCAATTTATACGTTCTTTGTTGGGCAATAAAGTATAAATAATAATAAGAAATTAGTCTAGTGCATTAGTTTGACAAGCCAATTCTACTCAAAAGAGTATTGAGAGAGTTTGGCTGTAAAAACAATATAATATAATAATGTACACAATGGTTTAAAGCAACCTTAATTGAAACAATTAAGTACAAAGACGATGCTTATTTATAACGGAATTTCTACCAGCAGGCCTGCGACAGTAATATGTGACATAAATAGTACACGCGCTATGTATATATGTACATATGCGTGCAAATAATTTCAAACTGAGCGACATAGACAATCACATATCACAAATTTCAATCACTATGCAAATATCATTATGCTTTGTCAGGATAATTTTAAGGCATTTGTTTCGAAATTAGTCAAAAGAAAATGTTGATAATATCAATTAATGTATGATATCGAATATCTAGAAAGATAAAATATAAATCCCATAAAGAGAATGATACCGTAATTAATATAAATATGAATTTATTCTCATCCCAATCGTTTTACAAATGATTTTGGGCAATACTTGTATAATAACTATGGACTCAATGCTCTTGCATTATTCCTGTATCCCGTTGAGTCCCATTTGTATGCATGGGCATGAGATATAGTCGGATATTTCAACAACAACAATGCATTTGACATGCCGTTTATAGTTTCTGGCGCCTCCCATCAGTCTCTGTCTTTTGTTCATTCATAATTTATTTAGAACTAGGCTCTATATGTTTTTGATATTGACAAAGAAACTTTTGATTAGCTAGAATTGACCGGTTAGCCGAGTGGTCAGTTCCCCCAGCTACTAACATATCACTAGCTCCCTCTCTCTCTAATCTGTAACTTAGACACAGTCAAAACACAAGGGCAAGATTCTTAATCGCTTAAGACCGACCCGAAACTAATATTAATCTCTAAAATCAAGAGTAAGGTTGTTCTCCCGAGTTTGTAGTAAGATGTTATTAAAATTAAAATTTCCACATATGGTTATAAATTCAGAGCCTAAAAATTATTTCTAGTCTTATAAATAAAACTAATTATATTAGTTATAAATTTAATTAGTTTAATTTAAAGTAACGTCCGTTAGTGGGAAAACTTTAGCAATATTAAAAACAAACAGTAAATTAATGTAACTTTTAACATAATTAGGTTTTATCTTATCTTATCATCTTATTTTTTTTTAAATATCTTTAAGCTTAACAACTTTAGCTTACCAGAAATAAAATAATATACTTATAAAACAGTAAACTTAACAGAAATAGTTTTTATCTTTGAATGAGATAAGAAGAAAACTTTAGGTATAGATTATTTTATTATTGACAATGTAGATTCTGTTTTTTAATGTATTCATATAAAGTTCGTTATCTCAAGGTATCTTCTTCAAGTCCATCGAAGGGACTGATATCACTACAAAAATAAATCACTTAAGCGGTATCTCTAAGAATTCATTTGGCCTTTACAAAGAAAAGGGAACAAATATCCTAAAACAATATTCATGTGAAACCAAAACCATCTGAGTGGAACTAGTCGCAAATGTCACCCACTTATCTCTCTCTAGCACTCGATGTCCACAGCCATTAATCGTTACCAAAACGAGCATCATTCAGTTAGTATCTGCTGTTCTATTCATAGATAGAATATCCTTATCCTTGTAGAAACTAAGTTCAAATTCGGTTACTGAAAGTATGAATTATTCGGCCCCACAAACCTATCTAATCTAATGTAACCGTTATGTGTCAGGTTTTCATTCTTTCATTATGTTCGAAATACGAATGGTGGTTATACGAAAAATATTTTTCCTTTTCCAGCGTGTATGAGATGTAACGAAGGCGGCGACGTGATACGCAGTTAAAGAAAGAATTAGATAATAAATATCACACAGTACCTACTGCGTAAGACCAATAAAGAATAAAAAAAAGTCTTTAAAAATAATATCAAACTTGTAACTAAAAATTTTCGACAAAATATACTATTTTATTTCAAACGTATGTATAGTACGCTTTATAAGGTCTGGAAAAGCACGAACGTGGACTGTGTATAAATACTATTAATAATTCAAGCTTAATTCCAAGAACCTGTGTCGTAAAGTTTATCACTACCTACTTACTTATTTCTGAACCGATTTATTTATAATAGATGATACGCAATAACTTTGGCTTTTATAGCTTATTGAAAATGTATTTGAATATTATATTTTGAGTATATGAATTTAAAATACAAATGGTTTACGCGACTCTAGTTTGTTTTCTCTGTAAAAAATTTACTAACAAATATTTTTAATAATTATCTATTTTTGTTCTGTCATTGGTGTTAATTATAATAAAAACAAAACAAAGACTAGACAAATTAATAATGAGTGTAGTTATTTTTAAATCACTTAGGAGATTTTCAGAAAGATGCAGTTGCTGCTTGAGAATGAGATTAAGAATATCAATGTGTCCCATCTCTTTTGCTTTATTAAATTTTCAAAAATAATAATACTAATAACTATATCCTTACATTTAAGTACATCTCAAATGATTCCTTACTAATTCGATAGTTCGAATAAGATTTAAACTTTAAAATGCAAAAAAAGCATTCTCTTTCAAAATAGTTCTATTCTGCTTAACGTATTAAATTTTAATAAAAGCACATTTTATCATTATTGTGTACAGAAAGAAAAATAATATTTTTAAAATTGGTTTTTAAGCTCCTCTACTCCTTTTATCACCCAGACTATAAGTATCAATTTCTATAGTTTTATTATATTTATAGATATTCCAAGTGGCAAAGAATATTACAGAGCTTGGCACGTTTCTTATCGCATAGACATATATTGGGAACAGTAATTACTGGAACGTATTGGGAGTCTCGAGCTTCGAGCCTCTGTGAATTTATGGCGGAGGTGATCGATATACTTGAGGTTTAGACTGGGTAACATTTTTGTCTTGTCCACAATGGTATATGAATTTTTTTTCTTAATTTAGTGCAAAACTGTTTTGTAAAATGTGTTTTGTAATTCATGTTGTCTATGCGATATTGAATTCAAAATTTCATTGTATGTTTCAAAAAAGATTAATCACATTTTTATACCTTAATATTCCTGGATTTGATGGGAATAGTTTTAATTTCAAATAGTACAACATCTCCCAGAATTATCCAAGCTTTTAGAGTGAAAAACTACAATGTTTTAGAAAACAACCGTATTACTACAGTACTAAAATCGGCTTTCAATTAATTGTTCAAGATTTATGTGGTACTCCAAATAAAATACGATTCTATCATTGTACTGATAGGACTGCTTTTCTAAAGCAGTGCAAATATTTATTATCATTTTGAGAGCTCAGATGATTCTGTTGTTGACTGTACAAGAACAAAGAAAAACACAAAAGCTTCTGAGCCGTCTTTGCAGTGTAGCGCACTCTCTACACGCTACTTTCTTTAACGCTAATTACATTCGCAGTACTACCGTCTCATCATGTTAATGAGATTAATTTGAGATTGGAATTTGCGAGTGGTTAGCCCCGTTGAACGTGAACCATGATGAGGTTCAGTAAAAGTACATATAATAAGTATATCTGCATTCTTTTTAGGAATTTAAAGATGCGGATCTATTTCAGTTCGCTCAGATATTTTGAGCAGTCCAAGAATTAAGAAGGGTATTTAATATACCTAGATACCACCCAATGCTGAGTTGCGTTTTGTGGAGTTTTGCCGTAAACAATGGCATAATATAAATAAGCATACTTACAACGGTTGAATTCTCAAGGTGATACGGTCCATCGAGCATGAAGCAGGTGAAGACCATGATGGTGGGGTGCACGAGGTACGCGCAGTAGGTAAGTCTGCTTAGTGGCAGGAATCCCCGGTATGACAGTACAGAGTTTACTAGCCCGCCATAACCGCAGCAGCAGGCTATCGTCATCCACGCCACGGCCACACCCCACGCTATACAACAGTTCAATTAAATTATTGAACTTGCGCAAACAAATTCAGTTTTTATGTGTTCATGCATTTTCGATTGATTGCTGTTCGACCATAAATCACTTATTAAATTTTCATCCCTAACACATACAAAATGAAATCCTTCGTATTAAATATGTGATAGCTAAGTTTAAGCTTTCAGCGTTATAAAGACTAGTTAAGTAAAAGAATTTGTAATGTGTCAAAATCTTAACGAACATCTGCTAAATGACAACTTTTTCTATTTAGAATTAAAAAGGAAAAGTCAAATGTTCATCTTATCTTTTCATTTGCAAAGACATGTTTTAGTTTGAAGAATCTTTAATTTATCCAATTTATCCATTTGTTGTAAATATTTGTACAGGTAAAAGTACGCTGCGCGAGAATCTAAGACAGGAGATGAATTATGTAGTTTTAATGCGATTGTTCAGTGATAATAACCTTGCCTAACATTTATAAAATGGTTAGTGACTAAAATAGTTAGTTTCGACGCAGTGCAGGCGCAGGTTATCAATACCATAGGCTGAATAACTAACTTCAAAATTAGTCTGAATATTTCTGATAAATACTTTAAAACTAGTAATGATAACTTATTTGATTTGCAGATGATTAAATGTTAATTGAATTGGATCACCAAACAAGGCCCACAAAAGTGTGTATTTTTAAATCAGTACGGTGTTGAGTAAACAAGCATTTTGCTAAGTCGTTTCATTAAAAGGGGCCGCGAAACAATCACATTAATTTAATGCCCCGTCTTGGCTTTCGCCACCACAGCGTATAATTGCCGCTTATGGAACAGGTTTTGTTTGGGACTGACTATATTTTATGTAGGTAGGCTTGAGATAATTTAATCCAAAAACCATACAGTACTTAACAAATGCTTTACATGATTATAAGCTATAATTGGTTTAAAGAAGAAACTTAAGCAAAATCTATCTACGCACTTTTAAAATAATGAAGGATACTCCTTGATTGTATGTAGTCTAGACAAAGTAGTTACGAACAGTTACTTTTATTTAATTGGATAAATAGATAACATATAAAGGGGTATCGGCTCATTATATAGTATCGCTTAATTTATATGAATATTAAATTTGCCTAATGATCAAACACGATTCAACGATATGAAAACTGACGCCTACGTGGGTAGTAATCAAAGGGCCTATTTATTACCTTTGTCGAGGGTTCCGAGGAGGAGGATTGGAAGGAAAGGGGTAATTAACCATGTAATTCTAGTGCTTTATTTGTGCCTATTCAATTTCAATGTTCTCACCATCACAAATTTTGATATTACATTAATATAATGTAGTATTACTTTCTATATGTATAGAAGACATAATGGTATAAATCTCGAATCCGAGTCACTTTGAAAACTGGACGGGAAAAGCTGGAATAAATTGAAGTCTTTCGAGGGGCGTTGCGAAGCAAAGCCAATAACCATGAAGATGGAAAAGAATTCTTATGAAAAAGGAAAATATGCCTCTTCAAAGAAAAACGTGGACAATATTACCATGCCTATCCATTCGGAATTGTTACTGCAATTGGAATCCTATTCTGGAATCTTACAAACACTGCATTAACACAACTCATATGCTCTTAAACTAAGCGAAAAAAAATTACATGTAATCTTCTCGTAATGAAAATGAAAGATAAAATACAGACCCGATCTATTAATATATCATAAAATCGGGACTCTTTTACACGAAAAGTTTAAATGCCAAAAATATACAGTATCAGATTTTTAGTGTATTGACTATTCTATTTCGATGCGGTATAAAAATAATCGATTGATAATAACGCGAAATTGTGCTACAAAGTTGAATCATTTATAACATTATATTGGTGTTATTCTATTTTTTATGCAATCAAACATCGGAATTAGGAAAGAATGAAGTAGTAAATATTTAATGGAATCGTAACCTATGGAAGATATGAGAAAGAGGTGGAGTGGACTTGAATTTTAAATGAATGCAGTTTGAAGTCACGCAAAAAATATAAACTTACAATAGAATTAGTGTGCTGGTGTTATTTCTTGACGGTATATTTAAATAAAAGTGTAGCTCGACCCTTTGACAGATACGTAAAATTTGGAGAATTCAGTTCTTAGCTATCTAATTCACCCCTTCAACTTAAGCCTCCTAATTGTATTTGAGCTGCACATGGATTAAAATAGAAATCAGATATAATTATAAAGAGTATCATTGCTATTTCAAATGAAGTGCGACTATAGATTTTTGTGTCTTACTATAATAATTAATATTAAATGACAATTAATTCGTAAATCTCAATGTACCGTTTCAATCAATCAAATGGATTTTTGGGTGTTGTCTAGTTACTTCAATCGTTAATCGTTATTTCGGTTTCATCGGTAACATCTAGCTTATTTATTACGTAAGATTCAATAATTAATTAGTATTTATTAAGTATTATCGCTATATTCTCGGATTATAGCGACTACTATTTCCCTGAGCATTAGCTCATACTTATGCATTAGAATAAGCCTACTAAATTTAAATCACCATTCTTATATATAGTAAGAAGCTATTTACGAACCTGTGTGTCCAATACTGATGTAGAAAGCGGTAGGCCAGACCTCGAAGTAGCCGTCAACCATACCGAAGATAAGGCTACCGATGATGGCCATGGAGGTGGTCCAGCCCACTGCTACAAGCCAGTAAGGCATATGGACATTGCACTTTGTTTTGTGAAGATACCAGCCAACCATCATGCCTGTAAAGCAAAAACCAAAAAAAAAGGTATCATCAGAACGAAAACAACGCTTACTTAAACTGAGTATCAATGAAATATGTCAAAATTCTACGACTCCGAAATAAAACCTTCCGTCGATAGATGATTAAAGCCCAGTATTGATATATCAGTATCTTAAATCAAGAAAAATTAATCAAATTTTACTGCGCATAGTAGAACTATTTAATGACACTTACCAGTGAGTATTAAAACTATAACTAGAAATCTAATGAGGAGCTCAAGAGCCTCTCAATTTGTTCCTACGGTTTATAACTTCAACGGAAATGACTGACAGAAAACTTTAGACAATTTATTTTGACAACCATTTTTCACACTTTTGACAATGAAAACAATGAAAATCAATAACAATTTCTATTGACGCATCGAAGTTGAATTTTTATGGTAACTTTATTTCACAGTCTTTTATAACTATTTGCAAAATGAGCAAGTAGTACCAGTTATCAACAGTTTTACTATTTAATAGTAATATTTTAATCAAGACGCTAGATTAGATGCCAAAACATACATGTCTTGGCATCTAATCTTATGTTTTGGCAATTATGAAAGTTAATAACATAAGTCAGTCTGATATTGAGACCGTATCCCGAATACAAATTTGTAGATTCCTAAAACATTAAACGTTATTGAATATAAATATCCTTTCAATAAAGGTGATGTTTGGAATGTGTACAAACAGTTGGGAGACTCTGTAACACATTTAATTAAAACCAAAGTTATATTCGGCAGTGTAACAGCCAAGACGCTGTGGGATACCTAAAGGTAAGGTACCTATTAGGTAAGTTAATTAAATTCTAGGTGAAATATGACTGCAAATTGTTCTGTAGAGATTACTTTAATAGCAGATGAACTATTAACGTCACTGTATAATTATTTATTTATATTAATTTCTACAAATAAATAAATGTGAAAATGGCGGATGTTATCATCATTTGCCTTAAAATATAGGCGACGTTGAAGACTATAATGGGAATTATTGGTAAAAAACCATTTTAAGCTATCATGTTACGATTATCAAAAGTGAACATGACCTAGATTACCAATAGAAAATGGTAACATTATGTTTTTGTGATTTAATTGCCAATGTAAAATAATTGTATTAAACACCTAGCGTAATTATTAGTCTTTTGTTTACTCAAATTATTAAATAAATTTAATAGTCATACTAAGAATTAATTTCCACAGTTATTTTTTTTACATACCTATTCAGGATTCGAATGCAGAAGGCATTAAGGCAAACTTACTGTGAGAAACTTACGAAAGGTCTCTCGAGTTGTAGCGAGATACTGAGACCTTTTTGAATTTTATTGGCGCAAGTTAATTTTATTTCGAAAGAAGAGATGACATAAGATTTAAGAAAATTCACCTGTCGTTAACGTCTACCTTTTTGCATAAAATCTAGTTTTAATCAAGTACTTTATTTAGCTGAGTTTATTTTTCTTTTCGTTAAAGACGTATTTTTCAGATAAATAATTGCTCCAACTTCGCTTGAATATCGTAGAAGTTAGTTCCAAACTGAAGCTTCACTTAAATAGACCATTAATAATAAAACTTTCAATCCTAAGTGTTAATTATCTCTTGGGAATTCAAAGGGTTATTTTGATAAACTCCACAGATTAATGGTGGTCTGGATCGCAAAGAAAATTATAGATAATTATAATATTCACAGACCTAATTGAAAAAAACAAATTTTTAACATCTTCTTAACTTGTTTAAGGGGCTAGTTTTATTTGGAGATTGTAAAGTAAGCTTTAAAAGTTTGTTCGTTATCCACCATGTAGGAAAAGAGTAATTATTATGTAGACCACTAGAAGATTGTCATAACAAACCGTTAATTCATCAATATTAATATTGTTGTTCGATAAATAATTGAGACAAAGGTAAAAAAATACGACTTATAGAAATATACGAGTACAAAAACAACCAGTCAACTTTCCGTTCTCTATGACTTAATATACTAAGACAATGTGGAACTCTTTTTATTGTTGTCCTATGTCAGTAGCTAAAACGTTTAAATTTATGTTGCTAATAAAATTGTTTCTTCTATTCGAAACTACATTTAACGATTAAAAAAGTTTGAAAGTTTTCGAAGTTACACAGAAATATCGTATCTTACCTATTAAATATGGTCCAATTCGCGACCACGGCTTATCGTAAAGCGTATCGAACATCTCGAATGGCTCCTGTATACGGGCCTTGTACTGGTACCATACAGAGATGTAGATGGTTGTTGCCCAAGAGCTTATGAGCACCACAAACATCGACACTGTTGCTAGTTTCAGATGCCTGCCAACAAGATTGACAGTTGTTATGTTGTGGAGTCAATTAAGTAAAAGATTAAGTTATTATTTTTGTGATGTAAGAATGAAATATCTTGCCACGATTTCATTCTAAAATTAATAACTGATTCAAATTGCGGTCAAATTGAATAGCACTTAAATAATGTACATTCGTTTTACTTGAAATCATATTGCAAATGAATAAGAATCTATGATAAATAATAGAAGAAAAAACTTAAAAATTGTAATATTAATTGAAAAGACGAAATATTTCACAATCAGGTAACGTAACATGATTTGATAATACTTACTTAACAGAAATCAGTAACAGTATAATACCGACGACGTAAAATTGCGTATCATTGGCCATGTACCATGACCACACCATACACATCTCCCTCTGAGAGAATAAGTTGTTGATGTACAGAAGGTTCCTCCACCAGAAGTGGTCACAGGTAATGTGGTCCGGGACGGCGGGGTCAAAGACGGCTTGGTTATAAATATACCTGAAGGAGACTTCAGTCAGTCCGATAACGAAGGCGTAAGCTGGCGTCAATCTCACCACACGGTAGAAAAATAAGACAGTAAAAGATTTTATCATTCTAAGTAATTCCATTTTGGAATACATTGATGATTTTGGCTTATCTAGGAGATCCTCTTTGAAGGATTGTTGACTTATTACTGAAATAGATAGCGCTGAATTTGTGAAGCCATTTAAATTTTTGTTAATGTCTTGCTTGTTTGATTGTTCTACCTTTTTTGTTTTACGGTCCTCAGTTCTTAGAAAGAGCACTGTAACGAGAAGTCCACTGAAAGAAATTAAAATGATTGAATTATATTTATCGTAAAAGAGTAAGCACAGATAAAATTCGAACGTTTCAATACAGAACTGTGTAGCATGATTCATCTGTCAATTTGACCTCCCTCCACTTTAAGAAGATAAAAATAACAAACCCAATCAGGAAGAAAGAGTCCACGCAATATGAAGCGTTACCCACGGATTGATACATGAAGTTCCTCTCTGTAATTACTCTCATAGTTTTGTTATCTCCAACGTGGAACATCGTCATGTATGTATGTACCATGATTACCCAAAGAACTGATAGGAATCTGTTAGAGAAAAACATTAGTTCGAGTTATTTTTTTAGAAAAATATAGAAATGTCGACATGCTCCATGCCTCTTTTGCATCCTTTGATATTTTCCAATTACACGTTTGTGTGAAACCGCGGCTATGATTGATAAAAAGCCGAGAAATACTTATGTAATTATTCTATTTTATGAAAATTACGACTTCCCATCTCAATTTTATAGCCAATCTTGATGCTGTCATCATTCCAAATTTAAATTATTAAGATATAAAGAAGAAATTCGATTGCCTCTAAACCAATAATTCTTATACTTACATTACATCTTTATTCGTTTATAAGTAATATAAGTTTCATATTTTAAAATAGAAACATTACAGTCACAAAATTTGACAATTTCAAATTTTTTAACCCGTGAAAGGATGTTTGTAAATTATTATTTAATTGAAACTTGGCCATTACTTAATAAAATTAGACGAAGTTCAAAACTTGTGCTCGTAAATCAGGTCAAAGTGATAGGACCTGCCAAAATTTTTGGAAACTTATAACTATTTTTTAAATAATTTTCTAAGGTGATTGATTCACTTAAAGGTAATATTTTTTTATAAAGAGTTTTTGTAAAGATGTTCCATTTTGAAATATTACAATAAATATACCTTATTCCATGTATACAGGTCAAAGCTCCATCACTTGGTCTTTTGGTGCTTAAAATGGTGCGTCCGTTAGATAAAATTGAAAATGAAAGCAGCAGCTCTGTCCACATACCTGTCAAAATATGACATTTAAAATTTTCTCATTTAGCTTAATTTAATAATACAGAGCAGATACGAAATTAATATTCTTAATGGAGTATTGAGTACTGAACAGTGAATTGATGTCGAAGTAAATTGTTTGTTCATTATGTTGATTGCTATCCATCACAGTTAAAGAAGAATTAAACTTACCAATTAAAATTAATAAATGTTTCTATTTCTAAGTAAAACATTAGATACCTATATTTGCAATAAATATTGAGCATTACTAAAATTCAAATTTATATTACTGGTCTGGTTGTTGATAAAAGCAACGTAAATTTAATTGTTATTCCTAACTCAATAACGGTCTACAAAATTGGGTCTATAAAAATAGGCTGGAGATTCTTTTTACTTTATTAAAAAAATTTATTTATTTAAGTTACCTGTGATCAGAATAAATCTTACAGTGGCATTGTTTTTCTAGCCTACTATATTATCAGCATACTGTAATGCTGTTCTGTCGCTCTCCTTCAATAACCCAAATCACGACTAGGTACGAAACACAGTGAAGTCAATTCAATTCAATTCTTTATTTTGCGTTCCATAGTTACATAATAAGAGAGAGTCGAGAGAGTCGTAATATATTATCCAAATTTTATATCCCCTCTTTACATTTATACGTAAGGAAAATCTTTATAATTTTTATGGCACGATCATACTCCGATTGACAAATCAAACTGGATTCATTTTTTTTCGTAACATTTTTTCCATTTCGAATGGTCCGCAGTAACAATGTCTGTCTATTTTTGTCCGTTCAATATTGTCGCTCAATAAGCTCTGTCAAAGCCGATTAACAAAAGCTGTCAGTATTTCGACTTCTGATTTCTTAAATAGGTATCAATCGTTTTTTTTAATGAAAATAAGGATGTCGCTAGATTTTATATTTTTGCTTTCAAGACTTGATCGCCGAAAGGTAAGTTTAACACTTTAATGTTTAGTTAGGTAATAATGCTCTGCAATAGTAACATTCCTTAACGAAATTATGGATATTACTATTAAAACAGCAAACTTAAGACTAACTTAAGTATGAAGATGGTAGCTAGCCACGTAAACTAAGAAAAAACTCTACCGCAGAACAAAAACGGCGAAATTTTTTGCCTCTACTGAAACTTAAGTTAACAAAATTAAAAATTATTGTAATATTGTTGTATTGTTTGTTGTTGGGTTAAATTGTAACACCCCGTAACTTATTTCATAGATTTGATTGACGTACTTGTGCAAGTAAATTATAGAGTCTAAACGAATAAAGTAAAGTATTCATAAATCTTCTTCTTTTTAAGATGTCCTGGTTTGGTTTGGAGGTTTGTGGTTTCATTATAGTGAAGGTATGATGTGAATTTTTTAAAACTATTATTGTACTTACTTATTGGTTTGGCAAAATTTTCAAAGGAACTTCACATTAAAACTTCTACAAATTCATGGTTAGAGCTGTCTAACATCGTACTGTACCGTGTGGAATTTACTGTTGGGTTTATGTGGCTTTAGTGTAATAATAATGTTTTCAAAGTTATGACTTCAACGCTTTCTAACTTCTATATCAAAGTTCTCCTGCCTAAACTATTTGACATAGTATTACCACTTACTACTTATATTTTAAGTAATACATCATATATTAAACCACTCATTTGTCACTAAAAACATCTCATTAATATACAAGCCGATTATTAGGTATTACAGTATTGTATGTAACAAACAGTTGTTTTATCTGAATTCAGAATTCCCTAAATATATTGAATAGTTTTTAATTTTAATGGTCTTGAATTGAATATAAAGTGAATCATTTGACAAAAATACAAAAGAAAATCATATAAAAATATACGTGACGTAAAGAAATTAGATTTTCCCTGTGAGGTGTGAGACAAACCAGGACAATCACCGCCGCAGACGTGAACGAGTGGGCATAACAATCCATCATCTTATCAGTCGTGACGGGTCTATTACACGCTCTGAGATCACGAGATCCACAGTTTTATAGCTAACTTAAAAATTCATTTGTCACAATATACGGACAACGAGCCATATTAACTTGTTATAGATATTAAAAATTGGCTATACTTAATAATAATAACAGTTTTAATATGTGGACCACTTATTTTCTAACAATAATAAGCATTGGCTTTTTAATTTGAAATGCACCGTCTTTACAATAAGTTTTACTTTCTCTTACAAACCAAAAAAAAAGAAAGTTTAACGAAAGAGAATATAATTACTTCTTTATTCTAACAAAAAACGTTTCCATCATTACGAAGACCACAATTAAAATAAATATTATTTACAACTCACCTCCAGTATCTCTTCGAATTTCTTTGTCTTTATCGTTATGCAACTCCTTGGCATGTTGTGTGGTAATATGCTACAGAGAATATAAAATTATTATTATGAATTTTTAATATTTTGAAATGCATGGCAGGCTTTTTTGGCGCTATTGTATTTTTAATTGAATATTTTATATTATCTTGACAGTTTTATTAATTTGTTTGTAGTAATTATTGGACTGATTTATACTTTTTTTTAAAGAGTAGATAAAATGAAGTAATTTAACACAAAGGTAATTTATATATCTGTAGCATAGTATATTTAAAGTCCACCAGAATAAGTTACCAGAATCTTGCATACGATGTGGTATGTTGGAAGAAACTAACATAAAAAGACCACTAATCTTAATTGTAGTCGCAAAACTAACTGGAAAATTAATGGATTTCGGAGTTTCCTTTAAAAAGAAAGTTAAAAAAATGTTAACTTTGTTGTTATCAACTCGTCAAAAATGTAACTCGTAAATAAATCCTGGAATTGACCTATATAGTATCTCGTCAGACATTCGCCTACTTCACATGATAGTTGCTGCAAGGCATTGAGGTTTATAATGGTCGAAATCCTGTACTAAGTTCCACAGGATGAACTTAACTTCACAGAAGTTTTACTTAGTGTAGGTTGCCCATATGGAACCACTTCTATAGTATCGAACAAATATTACATTTCACTGTGCTGCTGAGTTTCAACAATAGTCATCAACAAAGAGTTGTCCTTTCGAGGCCTTGAATTTCGACAATATATTTCACATGAATCATATCTCAAAATTCAACGCATTGTAAGCCAAACCATCAAAGCAACAAAACCAAAGCAACTTTCGTCATGGCTGGACCCCTTATAAGGATAAGGATAAGTTAAGTCAACCGCTTTCACCCATCAACCCGCATGAGGCCAGCGTGGTGGCGTTATATGCTCCTCGTGTGGTTTTCTCATGTAGGAAGGCCTATGCCCAGCAGTGTTACCAATTTAGGCTGTTGATGATGAAGTTTCAAAGGTTTACCAACATTCTTATGGTTTCCATCATCATGAGCTTCGAGGTCATCGACCTCGTTCACTATCCGAAACCTCCGTTCTAAATAGCCTTCGTATAGGGACGCCGCTACCATCAGCACGATGACGGCCAGAACCACCGACCTGAAACGAAACCAAATAAAAAGAAAATGTTTTACAAATAGCATATAATAGTGTTGCCTAAAAATGAATAAATGACTAAAAATATAACTACAGATCTTATTGTTGAGAAGCCTCTCGGCGATATAGTTAAATAATTAATAACTATTTGTTCAGGATTATCGTCCAATTGCAATAACTTTAGTTGGTCACATCAAAGCAAAACTTTTGTAACTCGTCAACCTTATGTTTTAACAAATAGTATTTTACAAGTTTCCGTTGTACCAAACATATGTAAGTACAATGACAATATGTATTTTTGGTTTGGGTTCTTTAATGACCACAGAATTCAAATATCATTTTTACCATAGTTAAAAGCAGCATAGACAAATATAAATAGCTAACGTAAAGCCATCGCCACTTTACACATTCTTTTCGGCTCTGCCGTGCTTAATATAAATTAAGAATTATGTATAAGAAGCGCCTCTACTTCACTTATAAATCTTCACTAAGTCACATTTCCCTCTAAGGAAATGAAGAAAAATATTAAGCAATAAAGTACAAAATCCTCACAGAAGATTTTTTTGCACTCGGCATAATTTTATTGTGACAGATGAAAGGATATCTCACCACATTATTTAAACCAAGAGTAACTTTAGTAATGAGTAAAATAGTTACATGACTATAGATTCCCATGATAAGACTTTTAAGTATAAAATAAAGAAGATAAAATTAGAACTAATGCAAAATAATTTGCTCAGTTATTTAAATTAAAAACTTACGAGTGAGGATTAATTAGCCAAGTGCGTTAAAGTATTTTTTTTTGATTGACAGGTATTTTGATTGAAACATAATTGAATCGAAAATAATTTTAGACGTGAAAATATAAATTACTACTGATTAACGTTTAAGACTGGTTAACGTTTTAAAGAGTATTAAATTGCAATTAAGATTATGTAAATGCTAGAAAACTTTATTTGATAATGCAGTCGATAAGATGAATAAGATGACCTTGATGTTGAGTAAAAATCAAACTAAAGTAACTGTAAACCTTAAGAAAAATTACTTTAATGCAAATTGCAAAATTATGCAGAATTCAGAACAGCTGTCATTTTAAAATAAGTCGCACAAAAGTGTAACTCATGATCTTTTGAACCAAAGTTAATGATTTTCTTTGTCCCTTAATTTCAAAGCTAATTTGAAAGGTAAAGAAACCGAAGGTTCCTTTGTCTAAAGATTTTTTGGTGAATGATTTCTAAAGCTAAAAGATTGCAACTAATTACAATATAACTAATTTATAATTCTACCGAAGTCAGAATTTAGAAAATATATTTTTTAAATTAAAATGTGAGGTTGTTTGCCCTGTTACTATTTATTATATTTCATGACAAGTATGGCACAGACACTTCGGCACAGATGGTGCGTCGTGTCCACAAATAGAAAGCTCTTAGTGTTCTGCTTGAAATTCTAAAGGTTGTAGTCGTTGTAATAAAACTGTTTTTGTAAGATGTCGATATATATGATAAATAGATGGAAATATTTTGGAGAAAACAAGTATTTATGTTTCTGTTATACCACAGCTGTACATTTATAAGAACAATTAAATAAAATAATAATTAATTTAAGTCATATCACATCATTTAATCGCGTCTTTAAACTGTAAAAGGTGATTCATAAAAAAGGAGTTAAATCTTTTATAATTCTATAATTATGATTTTTTATATTTTATCTAATAATATTAGTTTATCAATTATGATATCATTTTCATTCAACAGTGGTCCGAGAACTTTTACCCTTTTTTTATTAATTTGACTGCCAATTCTATATATATCCAAAAGATGAATATCCTCATCGTTTTTTAAATCAACATCAGATTCGGTAATGGAAATATATAACGAATCTGATGTTGATTTAAAAGTTTACAAGTTTTTTTTTCTGGTGATGCTATCATCAATCGCCTAAATATAGATAGCACTGTTCAAGTCAAAGGATGGAATTGTTTTTGAGTACTTTGATACTATCGATACTATTGATTATTTTACACTAATAGTATTTCGATAATATTACTCAAAGTCGGATTTGCATGTTATAGTTGTAAATGAAGAGCAACCAACGAATGCGAATAATTAGAAAAATTGCGAACTATCAATTGTACAAAGCAATCGATAGTATTACACTTCGCCAATAGTATTTTCATGTTCTGAGTTCGTTCTATCGATGGTACCAAGTTGAATTAAAGTAAAAAAATTACAAATTTTACCACGAATTCGAATAACCGATTTATTCATAACAACTTTAAAGGTATTCAATTATACTTTGTTATAAGAATAAACAAAATGTTTTGAAGGGCTGTGGTCAAGAATGGTTGTGAGAATTAATTTGAATATATAATCAAAAATGGAATATTTATTTCTCTTAAATGTATAAAACCAAAGAGTTTCTAGCAACATACCCGATGATGTGAAACTTTCTGTCTGCGTAGATGTCGTAGGAACCAGGCACGGGTCGCACGCTAACCGTATGCAGGCTCGCGGACAGACCGGAGATGGCGGCCCGGGCTGATGCGGCGGACTCGGCCTCCTTTACGAAGCGCTCAACGTCAGGCACAGTGCACGAGGCTGGTAGGCACTCGCCTACTAAGATTTGTCTGCCCTGTAGTTAGAAAAGTTAAATTTGAAACAAAATATGTGGAATTATTCAAAAGCTGTATTGAACAATCAAAAAATATTTAAAAGAACTCAGAATATCTAAGAGGATGGGAACTGGGAAACATTTCTGAAATACGGTAACGGCCAGAGTAATACATATCTTTTGATATTTTTTTATAATTTATGGTACTACTCACACGTTGCCTACCATGAGGTTATATATATACACATATGGTATCCGCATATTACAAAATAGTTTTGTTTGCTTGTTTATTCGTAATTAATTAGAATTTTAGAGTTTCACGTTTCTTAAACGCAATGTAATCTCAAAAGTTTTAAAAACAACTGTCAATCTGTCAAAAAATCAGTATTAGCGTCACAGTACGAATATCTCTTAGATTACTAACTTGTTAAAAATATATCGCCATTTTTCTTCTTCGTAATCCAATCCTAAATCTTCTTTCGCACATCCATTGGCATCAACAGACATGATCCGATAATTCTTGATTTACCGTTTGAAATGCAACTCGAATTTTCCTGACAGTTGTTATATATGTTAAGCGATGAACGTCAACTTGCAAACTTTGATTTTATTAAGTTTTTGATCGAGAGCGTTCTATCAAAGTATACTAAGTGTACAACGATGTCGTCATAACGTTGATCGCTCCACGTAGAGTTTCTCCGCCAAACTGTATGTTTTGGACAGCGACAAAGATTAAAGTTTCAGACAAAATTCATACCGACGCAAAGTCGTGCAAGCGTGTATTATACTAACTTTTGTATTAAAAGTTCCCAACAGAGAGCGAGGTTATAATAAGTCGTTCACCGTTGAATGGTATTGCCGGTTTTATTTCTTTTGTGTGCTGTCGTAACCTATTGCGTTGTTACAAGAGCCTGATTATCCTTTTGGATCTTTATTTGGAAGATGCAAGCTACTTTGCAATACAGGTACAAAATAAATCAGAAATATACAAGTAGTTTCTTCATATGAAACTGGCTGTATATTTTTATTGAATATCCAGCCAATAAATTTCTCTGTGTTAACTAAAAACTCTGTGGTAATTCTTTGCGAGCATTTGTTGCGGTTACCTAACTTTGGTTTGCTTTTTAGAAGTACACAAAAATACTTTACTTATTTTTGTTTTATGAGACTGGTTGATTTTCATCATATTAAATCTGCATTATTCATTTCTTTTAGCCGATGGCAAACAAACCACTCCTCAGCGAGGCACTTTCGAGACACTTTCCATCGACAACAAGGGATAGCCGAGCGTGATTTGGTCCCATCTCGGAGTACTTTCCGGGGGATACGAAAGGAAGGGGGAAAAGAAAAGGACAAAATACGCCGACTGGGCTGTGCAGTCCGTGTAATGGCCCGCAGCTGTGCCCGCAGCCCAACAGGTGTTACGGCGGCATATAACGCCCAAAGACCGTCCTATGTAGCCCCATCCTACGACGACGGATACCAGAGATGGCGGCTATTTCGCGCACTCTCCTACTTCACCCCCATCATGGCCTCACAAAATGTCGCTCTCAACCTAGTGATGAGGTCGTTCCCCACAGCAACAGTATGTGCCCGCCGCTCCTGTACCCATACCGGGCACTCCGCAAGCGTATGCGTATGTGCTCCCTCATCAGGGCAACCATCGCAGTGGTAGCAGGTGCAAAACATTGCACACCGCTTGGCGAACGAACAAGCGCTAACTAATCATTGCTATTATATTATATTGTTTAGTTAAATAGTTAATCTTTTGATACTGAATACAGACACTGCAACAATTGTACAAGTAAAAATTTAAAATAGTATTTTTCTCAAACTGCACCATTTTCGATTTGTTTGTATTTAACTTATTAATTATGTATAAAGTAGGTACATCTTATGTACTAAAATTTTACTGAGAAAAACAATTCTAAGCTAAGACTGAACTTGAGTTCAGTTTAAAAAAATAATTTTATCAAGTAAGCCTGACCTTAGGTAAGTGGCCAGCGTCGATAGTAATGTTGATTTTGACCACATAGAAGGCGGCGGCGAAGGGCGGTGTCTGCTTGTAGTACTGCTCTAGTTGCAAGTCGCGACACTCCATCATCGAGCCCAACCAGAACTCGTTACCGAACAACATGTTCGGATTGTACTGACCCGATGCATCGTACACTGTAAAGAAAATTGTTTTGCATTCATCGAGGATATAACAATTTTGAAATCTCTATAACACTTAAAAACGAACTCATTTAAAGCATGACACCATTTGGGCAAAGTGTCGCCAGTAGCGATATATTTAATTTAAAAATGTACACTAGAAAACGTTAAACCTGTTCTTCCCAGGATATGACCTCCTAATAGATTTATAAACAAATGGCTTAAATTGACGTTCAATAAGTAGTATTATATATACGTACAAAAGATTAATAAAATGTTTTGACTTTGACTATGCACAATGGATAGTATATACTTGTAATAAAAGTTTGTGATAATGATATTCCAAGTTTCTATTTAAACAATTTACATACCTCATTTAATGCATAAACATTTTAGTAAGAGTGGAATTGGCATTTTGTTTCACTTACTCGGCCATAAAAATAGGTAATATTCATGACTCAAAGTAATGAATTTTCAGTCATCAAGAAGATAACTATTGTATTTTATATCAACTGAAGAGATTTTTTAAATATTTGATATTAGAGAATTCTATATAGAACACTAAAAAAACTAATTCATCCAAGGCTTGGGACACTTTGTGCAAAATCTTGCCAGTAGCGATATATTTAATTTCAAAATTAATACTAGAAAACTTTAAGTCTTTTGTATGCGGAATGGATAGCATATAATTTTAAAAAAGTTAATTGAATCGATAGTGTGAGTTTCTATTTACAAAATTTATATACCTCATTTCATTCATAAACATTTTAGGAAGAGTGGAATTGGAATTTTTAATCAAATACTTGACCATAAAAAATGGGTAGCTGAATTATAAATATCATCATTGAATTGAATACTCAAAATAATAGTTCAATCTTTATAGTGAATACAAATTTAACCGAATATACTTTTGCTTAGTACTTTACCTTTTAACGCCTATCAAATATGCATCGTGCGCTAATGGACTGTTGACTAAAATTTTGTTTATACATGGTACCGCATGCTCTTAAGGCAAACACGTGTTTACTTATCGATTCATTATAACTATCATAATGAAAGTGCTTTAGGTATATCATAATAGTAAAAAAAACTATTTTTTTAATGTATGCTTCGCTACAAAACATTATATAGAGTAAAATTGAGTTAATAGTTAAATAAAAACGATTTATGTAGCTTTTAACTACCCTCTAGTTTCTCGGTGCATCTATGTAAGAGTTCTGCGTCAAGCGTAACTTTTGCGTTTACTGACATCCTATATGTTTGAAACTAAGCACATGCCATCCTACTTTAAAGAACACAAGAGTAGTATCGAGCTAAAACATCGTCACACAGGCATAATTTGGTTAAGAATTTTAGACTTGCGGTATATGAAGATAGAAAAGGACGTTTTTTGCAGATCCATAACAATCGATAATGAGCTGTCGTAGATGTACATAAAATATTATAGTTGCATTACAAAACCCGGCTCTTTTGCAAACGGCAAACGACCTTACTGGTCACTGATGACAGTAAAATTACTTCAGTTGGCACTTTTTAATTTGTAAGCGCGGAATATTGGACGATACGGACGACGTGAAATCATACTTCTCTGGCTGAATTAAAAAGATTCATTTTCTAAACCAATTGATTGACACGAACTTAACAATTGTTATTATTTAAATTACCTATATTATTGATAATGGTACGTAAAACAGTTTTTCTGAGTTAAGTATGTAATAAAAGTTTTATTATTTTGCAATTCGACCCACTTCTGAAATCTTCTTTATAGCCCTATAGAGACCTTAAAAGGAGTCTTAAAACGAGGGCTATTAGGATTTAATGTCTGTAACTCACGGTTATGTGGTCGGTAACGCCGCCTACACCACGGCAACACATTTTCGTTGATTTATAACTTTCTACACTTGTTAATTCCAGTGAAATATATCATGTTTTAATTAAGACATTTTTATTAATATGTCATTACGGCCGAGACTGAATTATACCAACTTCTTGAGTTGTCATGTAATTCCTATTTATTAGTTAGATTTATCTGTGACATATGAACATATCAGACACAATAGACAGAAGAATTGTGAAGAACACCGGCAGGCTAAGGACGGAACGAAAGGTTAAGGGCAGTTATAACGCATGTTGGTTGAAGTAGATTATGATTATTATCTTTCCAACGGTGATATCGTTAATAATGACGTCAATAATTTACTTACTAATTTGTCAAGTCTCTGCTTTGAAGACAAGTACATTTAAGGCTAATAACAGACGAAACATTCAGTATATTTTGTCCTGATGAAATCGCTATATAAATAGAGAAATGTATGCTATGTAAATAGTATGGAAATAGAGAGAATTTAAAACTAATCGACACAAATACTAAATTATTATAATGGAGGCGGATTGGTTAAACCACAAAATCAATCTACACGTGCTGAAGCTACTGTAATATTCACTGAAACAAAGGCCATGAAATTATAATTCAATTGAACATTAATTTTAAAGAGCCCGCTCCTTGGAAAATCCATTTAGAATGGGTTATGCTCTCCAAATTGTACGTTCTTCCCCTATTTATGGAAAACTTTATGAAGGCTTCAAAAATAAACAAATAAAAGTGTAAAAGTGATTTGACTACGCAAATACAATTTTATAAGTCGGAATGACTAATAAAACTGCGTTTAATTGTATCAAAAATATACTTTGACGGCCTTACTAAAATAAAGTATTAAAATCCTTTGAATTTGAAAAAGGAACACCATAAAGAGATACTCTCTGAGTAATTATATTCATACAATCGTTATTAGTACTTTACAATATATTTTTGATTTCAAAAAAGATGTAACGTAATTTAATTATGTGTATACTGTATATTTTAACTAATAACATTTCTTCCTTCAGGAAACCAGATAGGTAAAACTGGGTGTAGGTACATTAAAACCCCGCGATCTTCCACACGCTTATTCATGTTGCTGGTTCATTTACAAAACAAATTTCAACCAACCGTTACCTTTGTTAGCTTTAATATGGGTTGAATAAGACATGGGTTGAACGAAGCATAACTGTAAAATATATTAAGGTTCTTTAAAGTTTAGGGTTCAATGAAAATCAAGTAAACATATGTATTTTTTAGTGTCTATATAATTTTTTTATCAATGCTTACTAAAGTTAATGATTAAAAGTAGTGACTCAGTGTGTGTGTGTGTTCGGGCCTTTGAAGAATGATATTATGTATAATACAATATATTATATATTGATCAATAGAAGCCTAGTTTATTGCTATCTGTAGTGTCTTTCATTGGTGTACTTTGGCAGTCTGTGGAGTCTATGTACTAATGTGAAAGTAATCGGATTCCATAAGGAATTCTTGCTTGGTATTCGAAAAAAAAGTCCAATCTGTAAATCTGCGTATGTTGATTACAAAGGGGTCTTATTTTCTTACACTATTCCTTTATTCCTATCTTAAGTATGCACCTATCTAAAAGAAATGTTAAAAGATAATGTTGTATGAATTATTTGCAGAGCTTCGATTTTTGATAAATCGATTCGATGCTCAACCAGTGCTACAAACGAAACGAGATAAAGAAACAAACAGCTGTTCATTCCTTTTGTTTTTAATGCTTTCAGAATATTCTCAATAATAACGAACCACTAAAAGGTTTGTCCGATTCATCAATTATTCTCGGCAAACGGAAAAACTCCCTGTTGCGATCTAGGGATATAATTTTTTTTATTATTTTAATTAATTCGCCAAGGGAGTTACTAGAACCGTTATTTTTGAATTAATGGAAATATTTCTAATCATTGTACAATAGTTATAAATGTAAATACAGTATTTTCTAATACTGTTTTTTCCATTCAAACAGATGTAATGAATATTAGACATTTTAACAGCACTAATAATCTTAAGCGAAACAATGGAACGATAGTAAACAAAATATCGGTAAAAGAAAGCATACTTAAAACAACCATAATTCTACATCAGTTTATTTAGCTAACCCTTATCAATGTCAGCGTATTTAAACGGGTTCAAAATGTAAGGAAAACGTGCAACAGCCTAAAGTTGTCATTTTCGTTCCATTTTTCATAATTAAACATAATTAGTTTGCTTCGTATCGCTGGCACGGAGTCACGAACGTGCATTACATACTTAAATTTTAGCCATTTTAGAACTGTCAGCGTTCAATATTTTTGCTATATGATACACCTCGACTTCTATAGCGAAGTAGGTATGCCCATAGCCTCGGTGAAATTAAACAAGAACGTAATCTTTCATGTTTTTGTTTTCGATGTTCGTAATCAACATAATTTTTCATGATTATACTATTGTGACTGATAAAGATTTTGTGTTAAACTTATTTTGTGGTAAATATTATCTTATAATTTGTACAACGCAAGTGAATGTCATGTTGAAACTTCAGCATTTACCTGACACCGACCGTGTACACATGTTTTCAAGAGAAAAAGTATTTTTATTTTATAGACTTGACCAGACCATAGCATATTAAACTATGTAACTAAAGGTTTTATTTTTCCTCCCAAATTAAGATTCCATTTTTCAAAAGACGGGCCCATAAGATTAAGATTAATACTAGTTAATAAGTATATAACCTTTTAAAAAAAACAACATCTGTAGCCCAGTTGCAAATTTCCTTTTGTTGCGAATTGGTTGCTTCCAGTGACATCCCGATCAGATTTTACTGAAATTTGATTTATCGAATTGAGGACCGATCGACAAATTTACGTTCAAAGTATCAAAGCCAAAATAATTAATACTTCACAGATTTTATAACACAAATTGTATAAGGCATTACCGACACAAAGATATAATCATCGCATGTATTAGAAGCTATCAATCCGTAGTCAATATGAAGCAACGTGTATATTAGACAGATCGATGTCAATATCAAAGATTGTAATATCGACAGACATCAGGTTATACATTTAGCAATGCTATTATACGATTAAATTGATTGTAGCCGTTACTTTGCCTTGTTAAAGTAAAACATAATTGCATCAATCGCTCATTAAGTTAGGTTTTCAATGTGAGATATTTCTCACAAACGTTAACAAAAGTTCAAAATATACTCATTACAGTGAATCGGGTTGTTATTATAATCAATATATTGCTAAAAATGGTTTGCAATTATAAAGTTTGCTGTATTATAGATATAGATTTATGTCACAAAAGAAAACTGAGTTATAGGAGAATTTCCTATTCTTAAAATATCCTAACAATGTGTGATAATATTTATGTAAATTTCTTCTTAGTAAAATTTCAATTGGTGATAAGTCCAATAAAGTGTTATGAAAATAAATAAAATCTCAGTTTATGTACTAGGTTTTCGCATTAGAATCGCGTAAGAAGTTTCTTGTATGAGTTGTAGACAGGTAAAAAGTTCTAAATGTAGATAAGGAGATATTACTGTATTCGTCGCTATTACATATTTAAATAAATATGTAGACAATAATAACTACATACTTATTAGGTTACAAATTGATATCATGTAAACAGATACCACGGTAATCAATCACTCAAAATTAAATGTGATATACGCGTCGAAATACTATCTTTAACGTTTGTTATGTACCGGCCATCAGATGATGTAGACTTAGTGATGAGTACGTGTAATAGAATGAATAGCTACTTTCACAGACTACTTATGAAATTAGCGATTTACACGTTATGCCCGGTTTGCGCAAGCGCCGCAGCCGGTGTCGGTGGCGCGTGCGTACGTCACATGCCACTGCGCATATTATCCAATGATATGTCTGCTTTGCTTCTATCTAGCATCAAAAATTGTTAGAATGTAAGTATTGATATGAATCTTCAACTAAGATTACGATGAAATTTCATTTTGTTTGTTGAACATTTATTGCATAGATAAGAATTATAGCTAGTTATTAACTTCTATTTTCATGTTGACATCGATCTGTCTAATATACACGTTGCTACATGATCACGATTGACAGCTACCGGCCTATACGTGCGATGATTATATCTTCTTGTCGGTAATGCAATTTAAAACTTTCTGTCAAATATTACTTATTTTGGCTTCGATACTTTGAACGCAAATTTGTAGATCGGTCCTAAATTAGATTAATAAAAATTACAGAAAAATCTGATCAGGATGCCACTAGAGGCAACCAATTCGCATAAGAATGTTAAGTTAAATCTAGTAAATAATTTAGTAGAAAAAGAGGCCCGCGTTTTCTAAAACCTACGTGTAATAAATAAAGTTATTATGATTTGATTTGCTTTGGTCAGTTATGTCATTAACCTGACAACAATCTTTTGTATGTTCATTTAAATTATGTCTACAATTTCCTAAATACACTGTTTCCTCAGGTATATTATATTAATAGGTGGTCGGTCATTTTGTAATTCATACAATCGGTTAAGTTAAAACCAGTTTTCAAAATCCTCGTAGTTATATTGCATTTCGTTAGACTTGCTATATGAAGCCTGAATTAGGCAATCAGTGGTGCGGCTGTAGAAACAGTAATTTAGTGTCATTGAAAGTTTCAACCTGTTTCAAATCTTAGATCCGAATTTAAATTGCCAGACACTTTTTGTAGGAATATTTTAATAAGAGACTACTGAGATGTCTTGTTATTGACCTTAATAAGTATTCTGTTCACGACAGTGTTTTGGCTTTGATGATAATTATAAGTGGTCTTGATTAGAAACTTCTCAAGCACTTAATTAATTCAATAAAAACAAAATATTTTTGTTTTCAGTCTAATTTAATGAAAATTCCTTTTAATTAATAATAAGTACTTAATGCTTCAAGTTAAATGGTATTTGTAGAGAATGGTATTTGTTTACGGTAGAGAATTCATTAAACTGGTATAAAGTATGAATGACAATACAATATTAATTAACATTGATAAGACTAGTTCACAGATATGTTTTTAAATTATAAAATGAATGGTTGTTTGATAATTTTAAAATATTTCTATCAACTAAGTACCGCCCATGTTTAAGTTATACTATTATCTCCACTCTGTATAGAGTAAGCTTATAATCCTAGCAATAGCATCGTAGAACCGATAGGTGTCAGCGTCAGCCAGGCTTAATAAATATGGTTCAAAAAGGAAGATAACACACAATAATGTTTATTTACGACAGAATATATTAGTATATTAGAATAGATTAGTATTTTAATACTGCGGTGTTGAAAGATGGTAAATGAATCCAAATAATACTTTTATTTGTTATTTTAGGTTGCACATAACCTACCTGTGAAAAAAAGTGATTATTACCGTGAACTAAAAGTGCTGGAAGCATGAAAGAACCTTTGACGAATGCCGAAAATTCGAACATATTTTCCGAGATGATCCCTAGTTATGAAGAATTTATTTACGGCTGAATTGATCCTCGGATATTCTGAAGCCGAAAACAATTGTTACTACTGACCTTCAAATAAGAGTCCCGAATTTTGAAATCCTCATTAGTTTTTCAGTAAGTAGCTTTTCAGTATAAATTACAAATACATGCAGCGCATATCTATTTCAAAAATTCTGTTTTTTATGTTCCCTTCTCTATCTTTTCTCAATTTATGCATGTCATACTATTACGTAGTTATGTCTTACTGGAGAGGTTATGAATGCAAAATCCATTTCCCTAAGTGTTCGGCACGACCTCAGACATTAAACAGGATTCTAGAATGGATTTTATTAGCCGAGACTCTTGATATTAACCTTAAGAGACGATCACAAATTGCTATCTTTTTTGTTATATTTTCTTTGAATATTTCAGAGAATTTTTGTCGTTTTTAACAACTTTGTGAGTCATTTATTTTCCTCTATTACAGGAACTTTATTAATAATATAAATTATATTGAATGAAAATAAAATTGGAAACGAGAGCAAGTAAAGAGTGGTAGGAAGCATGTAACATGCAAATTTTCTTACTTGTTAGAGATATACAGTATGCTGGATCAATACTTGTATGGATCTCGGGTTATGAAAATTAACCACACCACTTTGTGTTATAGGTTTAATTTCAATACAAAATTTTTAAAGGAAATCATATTTTGACAAAAAAGAAGAGGGTCGTTATGAAGTCGCATATTCCGTAGTCAAACTATTTCACACCGTAGACGGTTTCTAGTTGGTCTGACATAAGCGATAAAATATAGAAGTGTGATTTATTTTCTTCACCCGAGATCCATAAAAACTGTCATATAATTTAGCCTAATAATAACAAGACCTAAATTCATATTAAAAAATCCATATCAGCAGTTTTAATCTTTAATATAGTTATGAGTATAGTTCTAATATTGCCTTAAATAAACATATATTATAGTCCATACGCATCCAAATTTATACCTTGATCTAGGGCCAAGATTATTCCCGGAGCAGTTTGACCCAATGGGATCTGCTGTCCTAGAATACCTACAAGATGTAATTACTAAGTAGGCTCGGAGCCAGCAGCCGTATATTACTGGGATAGCCCAGTCTAAAGAGACCCATTCTATTCCTGGCAACAACATCACAGTTACATAGGATGTGTTCCATTTGCTCAGTGTGCTCCCTTTTTACCCATTATACATTATAAAATAATTTTGGGGTCAGTGGTATAGACTTTCGAGTTACCTTCTCCATTTCACCAATGAGCTTGAACTATATATCATTTTGGGATTTTTCACGTTCATCATTACTTCTCTTTCAATTAAGAGATTTATAAATGAGATATCTTTTAAAAGCAAAACTTAGTTGCTATAGATTTTTTATTTATATAATAATATAAAATCTTAACTTAACTGTGGGCCATTAATAAAATCGTATAAATAAAACTTACAACATAATGATACCAATTCGGCTAAAATGTATGGAACAGATGATTTTATTTCTTCAATTCAGTGTTAACCAAAAGAGAAACACGCGGTAAAATGCTTGAACTAATACCTAAGCTAATTTGTTCCATTAAGTCTTTATTCATTCTATTGACAATATCATAATCAATTTTACTGTTCCTAGAATAGTAAATCAATTATTTTAATTCGAATTATCATGTCAACTTTAAAGAATACACAAAGAGTAAAAACACCTATTGTTTTCAATTGAACAAAAGCGATTTCAATTGGAATTTTTAAGGCCATGTTCTTAATTATAATGTCAAGGGTTTAATTCTTTGTTTCAGAGTATTGTATTTCTATCTCAAAATTTTTATATTTATTTATAAATATTAGAAATATATACTAAATTTAAAAAAAACAAAACTCGTGAACAAATATTATTATACATCATACCAAATAAGTTCGTACTGGGTTTAGAATCCTGTAAGTGCACATGGTTTGGAAGTTGGCTATACAATGCTGTGTAATGTTGATTTTGAACTTTAGCTTTAAATATTTATATTTTTAAACAGAAATTGTATGTCCTTGCTTGGACATGTTATGTAGTATGCGCTTGTTTTTCAACATAGAATAATTTATGTATAGCGTTGGCTATCTGAATAATAAAAAAAATAAAATAAAATCAAGAACTCTTTTTTATTTATAATATAAATGCTACGAAACGTACTATAGCAATCACATTAAAATTATAAGAAAAATACCTTGCATTGTAATACATTGTATGATACTTTGGTGCGAATCATAGCACTTTACACTTTGATATATTAACGTAAGAATTGGAATCATACGCTGCTTCAGCAGTGTACCCGTGAAGATAGGCCAGCAAATACGTTTAATGATTATCGATACCTAGCTCATATAACAAATTACGCAGTAAATACCCTATTTCAGATTCTTGTCATATCTTTGATGCAATTACAACGCAAAATCGATATAACGCATGTTTCGATGCTTCATTAAGTATTGAGGTCCATTGTTGTGACACTCTTTAATGAGTAAGTAAAGTATAATTTCTATATTAATTATTTAAAGAATAAAATGGTTATTGAACTATATTTTTTGCCGTTCATCATCATCAAGATCCATAATGGGTAGCTGTACAATATTATTTGAGGCTTCACGCCTCGTGCCTTATCTAGCCGTGGGACAGGACTGTCCCTTACCTTCTGTCAGATTTGTGAGACACGAGACACGCTTCGCATAATAATAGTGCTGTGACAAGCGATATGCAATTTAGATGAGAATAATTTTGCGTTCACAGCTTAGCTTAGTGTATCGAGTGGGTAAATAAACTCATTTCGTCGTGTAGTAAATGGAAATGTGTACAAATTTGTTTGAATTGGTGAGTCAATTCAGTTTGACCAGTCAAAGTTAAAGTCACAGACAAAGAAACAGCTATATATTATTATCAAAGTCAAAGTCAAAAGTCATAATATCTTTATTTAAATAGACTTATTTAGTAAGTTTTTTTAAATCGTCATAACAGGGAATATATATTAAAAAATAAACAAATTTAATGAAAGGTAATAGTGATGAACTTTAAGTAGGTATTAACCGGGTATTTACAAATTGTCTCAGTTATAGAATTTAAATATGTACTAAAAAGGAGTTTAAATTTCAGAGTTTTTGCAGTTTATTTTGTGGGACTTTTTATACATTTCCCATAGGGTTTGCTTGGATAGGTTCGACTTGGCATTCGTTTATATTAGTTATTAAGTAATGTTATTCATTTTGATACTTTTTTTAAATAAAGCAATGCCCTTGTTACGATTTTGTGAAAAATCAAATATAAAAACACACATACATGATGGGTTAAATTTGAGTTCCAATAAGATAAGTATTCCCTTTGTATTGTATTTCGTGCATCAAATACAAAATTAATATGTTATATTATATTATCCTTTTTTTCAATATCCTAATATTTTTTTCGGTAACACTTTCTCTTAATCAGTCCAATCCTCCAGTTTTACTCCCTCTGCATACCATGCAGCCGTTACATACCATCAAGTAGGCCATCGAGATTACTTTTCATTCATCAGTAGCCATCTAGTTCTCTGACCGACCGTTATTATATAACAGAGCCTTATATTTCAAGAATAAATTAACATAATTATTTGAAAGTGATCTACAGTTTACATCCGATATTCGTCATATTGCGATTGCGATATAATATGAATTTAGTTCATTTGTGTTTGCATGTGTTTTTAATAGATATTAACTAATAAATACTAAAGTAGTATTCTAATCAATGAAAATACAATCAAAGCTTCAATTACAATTCCAAACTTTTTGGACGTTGTTCATTCCATTAGTAAGTCATATTTTCTATAAAAAAAACTACGAAAACCCTCGCTTTGAAGTTTCGTCGAGTATTGGACTTGGTTTTCTCAATAAACAACAGAAAAGTTTTTAGTTCTCAATAGAATAACGAACACAACGGTTTCTTTCAAGTCAATTTTCCAATATAAAGTAGAACTGAGAAATTAATATTTCAGCGTGTTTGTAATAATATCTATAGTTTAACCTGTTAATAATATTTGAAGTTTTTTTGTTTGTAGGTAATATTGAATAAAAGTAATATGTTAAGTATAATTTAATCTATCATATATTTGAACCTTCTTTCTCCTATCATCTATTCTTATTCTAGTTTGTATGTTCATATTATTTACCAGACTTAAAAAGGAGGTTCATTGTTCCACTGTATGAACAATTTTTTAGTCAACTGAGTAACAAAACTAATAATCAAATTCAAAACACTAAAAATACCAAAAATCTTACTAATTTTATTGAACTTTTACTACTTTAAAGTATTTTTTGGAGTTTATGCTAAGTTGTTTCTAGAAACAATAGAAAATATAGCACTGACTACACCATAAAATATTTTAAAATTAGATTAAATGAATAACTTTTGAGTGTTTAGTATTATACATAAAATACTTAAAAACTGTCAAAATACGATTGTTTCGTTTTTCGGATTAGGCCCTCTGTTTATATTCATAGTAGTCACAGTTTCTTAAGACGCCATAACGTACAATAAACCTTTTCCTTATTTTAAATATTAAATAAAATTTTAACATTTTTACATAATTGTATTTTGACAGCTTTCAAGTAATTTATGTCACAAACTGACATATTATGTTTTTTGTTGTCTTTGTCTTTTTGCATTGCGAAGTAGGCCTACTTTTATTGAATGTAAGTCAGATAACTTTCCAAGTTCATGATCATTACATTGCATAATCAAACAGCGTCGTAACTTCAACTTTTGCCATTAGATCATTACCTGTAATCGTAACACATTCATTTCTTGGAATAAGTTCAGCCATTTGGAAGTTACTTTGTTTTTGACCACTCCAAATAAATGTAATTAAAATTTAATGCCATGCATTTCAATTGCAAAATCATTAAATTTACATAATTATAGAATCTCCGTCACTTTGCATAGTAAAAGCACTATAATATTTAAATTTCTTGTGCTTTATAACTGTTATAGAAAATTAGAAATAATGAGATAATCATACCTTTACATATATAAAGCTGAGAGTAATATAATGAATTATGTGAGAGAAACAGGAAACAGGCGAATGAGTGAAACAGGCGTGAAAAGGCCAGTTTTGGGCTAGTGAGGTGGAGTAAGCTAGGGTAGTATGACGTATACTGCACTAGCTACGTATTTACGCATAATATGTACTTTCCCTATCTTTTGTACATTATTACAATCCAGATGAGGAGCTCATAAAAGTAGTGATTCGACGCTTTAGTTTCGACAACAAAAACAAAGCAACTTTAATTTTGGTTCGTCCCTGGATGGGTCAATCAAAATATGTTATCTAGAGCTCCTACATGCTTCAGAAGCCGTTGATTTTGAATGTTAGAACTACCGCTTCAACCATTATTGGCCAGCATGGTGTTACAGCCCAAACTTTTAATTTTTTCTCCCATGTAAACAACCTGTGCCCACCACTAAGACGTATACAGGCGTTAATTATGAGCAAGTTAATATGTTATATAAATATTTTCAGGATGATTTTAATTTTCTTTTACCATTTACAATATTCAAAACGCATATTACACTTGTTTGATTCGGACCATTGAGAATCTATCATTATTTTTGTAAATATTTAGTGATATTTATCATTTAGAGAACGAATGAAAACGTTAATCTGTAGATTCTGAGCTAGAACCTTCTCATTGCCTATCAGTAACCAAAGAAAGATTACCCTTTAGTAAAAGGGTACTTATGTACTCTGCTTAGTTTGAGTTTGTTAAGAGATGTTTTTGAGTACAAGAACATCTGTTTATAAAGTAGAGTGGTTGACTAACCTCTAAGAAGAAGCAACCTTCTGCGAAAATAGAATAAAATAATTGTAACAAAAATTATTCGATAT